>SMMW01000605.1:600000-1200000 GCA_004794655.1 Marisa cornuarietis
TCAAATTTTACCTTCTCCCTGTAGTATAGGATGTTTCACATGCCACAAACGGAAGAGTGAGTGGGGTAACATTACTCTACATGCTTCTATTTGTGTATTGTGTCCATGCCTGGGCTCATATTCGCACAACTCAGGTCAATTACAAGACAAAAGAGAGTAGACCAAACTAAAATAGCCAGAATGAGGGTTAACGGAGAATAACTAACAGGATGTATAGACACCCCCCTTCATGTGCCTGTGGGGATAGACTTAGCACCCCGCACATACTGTTGGAATACAACGAAAATAAATCAGAGAGAGAAGAACTAAAACATGTCCTAGATAAATATAGACTGGGGCTAAGACTTAGTAACTGCTTCAACCCACCTAAAGAACTATGGAATAGTATACTGTCACTAGTAGCAGCAATAGTAACAAACCACACAAACTCTAGATTAATATAATATAGGCAGAGGGATAAAACAGGATAACATAGCCAATCTACATGGTAAAAACCTAGAAAGCTAAGAAAAAAAGAAAGTAGAGCATCACACGGAACCCACTAAACCACCACAACACCACCACGGCGGACGTGGCAGAATACCTAAGCACTGATAGCAAGCAGCAGCAGAAATGGACAGCAACACTGTACACCTCCCATGCAAACTTGGCACCACAAAAATAGCAACCCTTCCCCCACACCTCCCTAATCCCCCCACACCCTTTACCTAACTCCCCAACAGCCACATTCCCCAAAGACCCCTTCCCTCCACAGTGCGAAATCACCGAGAGGTGGAAGCACTTTCCCTTTTAAAACCAACAACAGCAACCAATGGGTTGATATATTTAAATACAGTGTGTGTGTGTGTGTGTGTGTGTGTGTGTGTGTGTGTGTGTGTGTGTGTGTGTGTGTGCATGTGTTGGCAAAAAAGTAGGTAGATTAACAAACAGCCTGGAACAAATCAGAATAACTTCTAGGTTTACTGATCCCAGGTCGAAAGAAATGGAATAAGACAATAAAAGTTTAATTTTCTCATACTGTATTGTGAATTATTTCGAGGTTACCTACAGGGCTAACAATCTAAAACTTCGTCAGTAGCCTCGCATTTCCTCCTTTCCGCAGACAGACACCGTTGTCATGCAAAACATTCCATCACCTTTAACCTGTAGACGGCGTTTGCATCACTAGTCACGCTCTTCACTGTCGTCGGGTTTCTCGACATCACTAGTTTTGAACACGGTCCCATGACAGTCTGTGGGTTTTTTCTGTTATCATCGGCTATTTTAATCTGTCATTTTCCGCTACTTTGCATTAAGCTCACCTTTCAATAACGATCGCTAGAGGGAATCCCATGACCTCATTAGCCAATGTTTACTCTGTTAGTTTCACATCGTCCAATCAAATAAGTGCAGGAGGTAGGGGGGAGACTGAGTTATCATATCCTTAATAAAGCCAAATGCATAGACTGGGGCTGCAAAGTGACTGTTACGCACGCGCCCGATTTCTAGTTTGCGCTCTCTGTGTGCCCCGGTTGGATGCGACCCCAGCGGGCACCAGTCCACGTGCACGTTTCATTGAGCAACGTGCCGTCGATACGCCGTCTGACCACGGAATTATCTAATGTAACTCCGTGGTCTGACGAAAACACCGGCTGACAGCACAACAACATCCTGAATGGACTGCGCATTCGCAAAGACATTGCGAAACGTCACTCATGCATTTATAGAATAAAACTGGTCCGTCGGCCTGTGCAGCTGCTGCATGTGACTGTTGTACAAGGGAGGAAACAGAAAATAGCCGAGATGACAGTCACCTGCACCTGGTGAGACTTTGCCTGTACAGATCGCCCAGTCACCTGCTACGCCAAGGCCAAAAGTGGTCGAAGTTCGAGGCCATCAGCGGATAGCGTACGAGGGACTCTGATCGCGAGGTAAGTCGCTGCATGCGTACAGTGCGCGTGCTTTGGACTGACGAGCGGCTCCACACTTTACCTGGAAACCGAGATTTGTGTACAAGATTATGAAACTTAGTGAACTTAGTTACCTTCATTTGCTTGCCCGATCTGTCACTCTATCCACCTGTCTCTTTATCGTGGGCATGTGCCAATGCTTTTATCGCTGTGTGTGTGTGTGTGTGCGCGCGCGTGCGAGCTTCCACTGTATGGTGGGCTCTGCTCTATTCAATGCACAGCTATTTCATACATGGCCTAGTTCATGGCCAGCCAACAGCACAACAAAGATTTCACTGTTTACTTACTTGATGTTACAAACACTGGAAATAACTCTCTCTTTCTGTCTGTATCACTGCCTCTCTTTCTTGAACATATATATGTCTATATATGTCTATATGTGTGTGTGTGTGTGTGTGTGTGTGTGTGTGTGTGTGTGTGTGTGTGTGTGTGTGTGTGTGTGTGAGTACAACTTTTGAAAGTTGTTTCTAGTCTGTGCTGCTGCTTGTGTGTCACAAACATTTATTTTCTGTGGTTCGATACCCTTGTGGTCCAAGGATTGTTTTCAGTCGACTCGTTTGTCGGAAACGGCTACCTAGTTCTACATAGGGTTGGGGAAGGTAAGGAAGCAAAAGGTAGTGGGCACCGCCCTCATATAAAAGCTGACCTAGAGAAAAGTGAGACCATTAACTGAGAAATATGAGGAGGATGACGACCTTTTTAATATTGTACGGGTCCCATCAGTAAGTTCCAGGTGCTCAGCTCTATTAACAATATTGAACTACCCTTACTGCATACCGGGTACTTTTATCTGCCGGTTTGTTAAAAACCCAAAACTCTTTTAGACACAGAGAAACAACGTGTCTGCTGCCTGTGTGTAAGCGTGTGTTCATATGATTCTATCAGTGTGTGTGTGTGTGTGTGTGTGTGTGTGTGTGTGTGTGTGTGTGTGTGTGTGTGTGTGTGTGTGTGTGTTTTCGTGTGTTTGTTGCTCTATATTTGTGTATCTTCCCACGCTTTAGTATATGTCTGTGCGGAATTGGTAATAAGTTTGTGCTTACTAATTAAGTAATATTAAAAAAGTGCACAGGTGGGGTTGAGTGTTAATTTTTCCCGGCTATGATAATACTGATAAGAGGACACATCTTTAACCATAGTAAGAGGAAAATGATAAGCACGATGATAATGATGAGGAAGATTATGAGGACGAGCATTCAGCTCTAACTGACATACAGCGTGTGTTTTAATAGACACTTCAATAACAAGACCAAAGAAAAGCTTTTAATGTTTTAGCCGGAAGCCATGGCTGCTTAAGTAAAATAGAATTTTACACTTTTACTCTCATTTTTTCTGTGCAGTTTCCAGTTACTAGGGTTACTTACCTATTTCTTTAGATGGAACCGTTCCACATGTTTTATTTCCATGTGGACCTCCTAGAAGGAAGTAAAAATCACGTGACTTTCCTAAAGACCCTGGCTGAGAATGATGTCATGCACGCGGACGAACGGAGCTTACGTCATGCTCTTTACCGTTACGAGAAATACTGGCTCCCTCTGGCGGCCAGGTACCCGGATAACAAGCTGTCGGCGCCGCTGGACGTGGAGTGGATGTGGCACTGCCACATGCTGTGCCCGCTCCGTTACCAGCAAGACTGCATGAAGCTCGTTGGCGCCATCGTTGACCATAACCTGTATAGCACGGATGAATTACTAGCGAACCAGAGAGGGGCTATGTTGCTATGGGAACAAACATATCCCGGAGTACCCTTTGACCTTTTGCCGACGACTAAAATCCCACAGGACTTCCGGTCTAAACTTTCCTACGACGTGGTGTCGGCTGCGTCCAGACAGAAAAGCTTTCTGTACCACGTCGCTCTCCCGCATTTTACGGACCAAAGGTTCCTGAAAGCCGCTGAAAACCGGTACCGGAAGTTCCTGTACCTCAAACAGCAGAATCCGGAGCTGTTCGTGGTCCCCACCTACGACATCGATCTCATCTGGCACACGCATCAGCTCCACCCGCTTTGGTACATGGAGGACACAAAGAGGATTCTGGGCCGGACATTTGATCACGACGACTCCGTCAGCGACAGGAGCCAAGGGTCCAAGCAAGTGGTCTCCGAGGCCTTGACCCGGGAAGCGTGGCAGAGGATGTTTAACGAGTCATACGCCCTTTGCGGAGCGATGTACCGCGGTGAGGTGCCTGAAGGTAAGCTGTACCAGGCGACGCCAGAGGACACTCTCGCTCTCAGTGAAGCCAAAATCATCTGCTACCTGGAGAAGTTGGAGATCAAAGATTTCTTTTCCAAGAAGGTGCGGACTTCTGTGCACATCGGTACGAGGTATGACAATGTGCAGCAAGTAAAGAGCCGCCTTCATGGAACGTCGTGGATTGGCAACCCTCCATGTCAGTTCACCCTCAAGTCCAAATCGCTCAGTTTCCTTCGGCTCCGGGTGGAGACAAAGGCAGGGTGTTTGTGCACTGGGGGCGGAGAGTTGGTGGGGGAAGCTTTCATGAACCCTTTCCCTTCCTTGGATCTGTTGTCCAAGAGCAAAGTCAAGAAAGTCCTGTCTGCGGATATGGGCGGACCTATGGCCACAGTGTCGCTGACCATCACTCCAGCCCAAGAATGTGAAGTCAATCTAAAGCTTGAAGTCGGCCAGTTCACCAAGGCTGTGATGCCCGTTGAAGTGGATTCCATGTGGGGCCCGGTTCCTCGAAACCAGCTGCCAGGTGGAGTTGTTAACGAGTGTGACGTAACATCACACAGGTGAGATTTTCATTTTTCACAAGAATCTGTGGATCTGCAAAGTTTTTGGTAATGCTCTCAGTATATAAACCTCTCTAATGAAAACAGCCTAAGAGGAAACGAATGCAAAATGTAATCAATGCCTCATGCACAATAAATGTCAGGAGAAAGGAAAAAAACAGATCAGCACATTATTTATGAATACATGAATACAGATATACTCATTAATATGCATTCACCTGTTAGATTTATTTATGTAGTCACTAATACTAGGTACTTGAAATTTTTTTTATTGTGGTTGAATTAATCATCTCTCAAAAGGAAACAGTGCAATATTACTTCTTTCTGAAATTGTAAAAAAGGATCCAGGAGAAAAAGAGACAGAATAAGAAAAATGAGAATTAAACATATGACAACAGAACAGGACAAATACCTTCACAAAAATAAACATAGAAGGACAAACAACTCTCAAACAAATGAATATAAAATATAATAAATAATTTGGACAAATGAACACAAAACAAGACTAATGAAAGAGAGATCTTGTATTCTCCAGCCTCGTAGACCACGACGGGTCGCTGCAGATGACATGCCGGGTCATCCACAGCCTTCCCATGATGCAGTCGGTTGTACAAGTCTTTCACAGAGACAACATGGCGGCTGTTGCCCACCTTATAGGCACCGAGCAACTCCCACTTCCAAACCAGGTAAGAAGGGATTGAAGCTGGTCTACAAATTGAAGTGGTAAAGGACATCGTCATATACGGAAAGAGTCGACAACACAGATTCAGATTACATTTACAGCATGAAGACCCTAGACAATGGAAGAGCTGCGACCATCTGTTAATTATCCTTATCTGTGATTTCATGATTTCGACCTCTTTGTAGGCATGAATTTTTAAAATGGAAAAAGTGTATTTACTTAGAGCCTGGGAAATAATTTCTTGCACAACGCTTTACCCAGACATTAGATTATTTGCTTCCTACTAGGCCTTTAAACTTCAAGTAGCAAGAAATAAATACCAACGAATAGGTTTTAGTGTCGCAATCACACGCTGAAATAACATCAGTCTCAAATGATACAAAATCAGTTTACAGTAATAAACCTTCAGTCAGTGATAAAGTACTAAGTTAATCCTTGTCTGCAGTAATACATTCATAAAGTCTGAAGTAACACATCGATTTAATCTTAATCTTTTCTAATGCACGGAGCTAATGAAATGTTGGTGTGCATTAATATCCAATTTAATCTTGGTTTGTATTAATACACAGGTTTATTAGGTACATCTGAACTAATGTGTTGATTTAACACCGTCTCTAACAGCACCCTGATTTAATCACGGTTAGAATTTCAGAGAACATTAAGAGGATGGCGATACGACAACCTCTAACTTTAGTAGATGTCTGTCTTGAATATGTGACAAGAACAAACAGTCTGTCTGCTGAATTATTCTTACATAGAATAGATTTTTATTTCGACAAGGTGGAGTTCACTTTACCATAAGAATCTCGTTACACCTCAAGGATCTCGCCCAAAGAACGTGGTCAATTTTTTGGTGAAACACCTGTTCTGCAGGTGACGAACCCTGAAAATTGTCCTTACCTGAACCCGAAGACAGGTGAGCGAGCAGTGCTCATCAAAAACAGGGCCGGTGACTGGGGGGTGTTGGTCGGGCGATGGAAAGGCTTCCGAATCGGAAAACCTGGGAGACAAGGTAAGACCTGAGATGGGCTGAAGACAGCAGAATCTAGAAGCATAATCTAGAATGATTGCAGAATCTGCAATTTTTATTTAATAGTTAGCACAAAACTTTCTAAAATTAAAAAAAAAACCTAATCTGTCACATTTTTTTCATCCATTTATTTCTTGGTTTACTGCTCTATCCACTTAGCTATCCTGTTTCCTTTTAATTGCTTAAGGCAACGAGGTAAGAATTAGTTGCACTGTTGTTCAGTGTTGGTGTTACCAGTAATTAAAACGTTTCCGCCGCGAAATTATGTTCACGACTACATGTAATAACTGGCACATGCTTCCTATAAGCAATATAGCTGTGATTCTTTGTCATAGGAGAAATGCATAAAGAAAAATTAACCTTTGTTCTTTGGTGACCTAGGTCCAAGTGGGAGTCCAGGTACACTGATAATGAGGCTGTGGAGGTTTCGTCCGGGTGGGGGACGCTGGGAAATGTTTGGGATGAAGTACAACCTCAAAAGCTATGTAGTGAACTTAGGGGACCTCAGAGCTGACCTGAAAAGCGGCGACATCTCAATACAGATGACCGTCGATAATGTAAGAGAAACGAGGCTCTAGTTTTTCCTCTTTTGTTTTCGAGGCATTCCTTTTAAACAAACCAATCACAAAAAGTACTAAATAATAGTAATGAAAACTTGAAGAATGAGTGAAATGTTGTAAACTCTCTTGTCTGAGTAAATAATTAGTAAGGATCAATATTGCCCATCCTTCAATTAACAGTATAACTTGACTCCAATACTTTGTATTGAAACTCTTTCATGACTACAGAGGCAGGTGGCAGAGAATGTTGCTCTGCTGTTCTCGGTGTCCCTGCTGCATGTGCTGTGCGTACCCCGCTACAACGGCTGGGCCCCCGGCCACCCCATCCGACCGATCCTCCCTCCTAAAGACAAGCGTCGACCTCATCACATCCCCTCTGATGACATGACTTGTATTCTGGCGGCTGGCCTGCTGTTGAGCACCCCCTCCAACTATTACATTCATTTCTGTCTGTCTGTCTGTCTGTCTGTCTGTCTGTCTGTCTGTCTGTCTGTCTGTCTGTCTGTCTGTCTGTCTGTCTGTCATGAAGAGGCTGTAAGAATGAAAGAAGGGCCCCCCACTTTTTTTCAGACACCGATAACTGATTTGAAGATGATAAAGAAACCAGAGTTACAGGGGAACACGCCTAATGGAACTCAATCACTTTTAAAGAGAACAATTGTCCCAAAATGGTGCAAGGGATGCTACACTATTCTTAACTTTTAAAATATGCTTGAAAGACGTGTCATGGCTATATTCTGTCACACATCATTGCAAGTTTTTGAGGGGGTAGAAATGAAAAAAAAAAAATTCATAGTGCATAAAATCGTGGTTGTCAAACACCGAAAACTTGTGTCCTCTGTAAGTTCGGAATTTACGTATTTGTTTCATAGTAAACACGTTTTTTTATATGAATGCGTATAATATCCAGGAAATTATATAGTGTTAGGAATAGAAGTATGAGTATAGTTGTAAGTAAAGTAGAAAGCTCAGAGACAAAACATTTTGACAACACCCCAGATAGCAATGAAACATTTTATAAACGTTTTAAAAACGCTAACATAGTTGTAATAATGTAAAAGTTTGATATGAAACATTTTAGAAACATTTACCGAAAAAAACATTGAAAACTGAAACACTTTGCAAACATTTTAAAATGGTAGGAAACATTTGCAGAAAACATCTTAAGATGTATGATGTAGGATTATGATGTAGTGAGTATGATGTAGAATGTATGACGTACAATGTATGACGTAGTAAGGGATGGTTGAATAAGAGAAACCACAGAGGAAGTAAGGTATAGAACAGAATAAAGACGCTTACTATTAAGTAATATTCAAACTCTAATGTGTATTCTAATAAAATCTATGTTTGTTTGGTACTATAGATTTGTAGATTTGAAAACTGTTGTAAAATCAGTCATCTCAAAACAGTTACACACCATGCACTTCGTATTGACGCAACGTTGGATTGTTTCCCTTGGTAACGCTGGGAGAAGATGATTTTCGTCTCAAAAACAAGATTTTTATCACCGTTTTCTTAGTGAACCTTCATAGAAATACAGTAAAACGTTGAAGATAACAACTACAGTCAGAATATCAAGTGAGTCCTTAAACAGATGGCGCCATTCTAAATTATAGTCACTTTATGTTGCCGTACCCGAATGCTAGATGCTACTATAGTGTAGTAGTTAGAAACCGCGCTTGTTTTCCCTTCAGTGAGCAGATGAGTTCAGATCTTATTTCGGAAATTTCAGCAGTATGACATGTACCTGCCCCACTTTGCACAGTGTTTTTTCTGGCGTGTGAATGTCTTTCCATGATGCAGCGTTAGTTGTTGATTTAGAACTTGTCATAGCTTTAGGTAAGGTGAGGATGAAGAAGCCTGAATGACGTCAGTTTGTCTTAATGGGTATGGATGATGTCAAAAGACGTGAGAAAATGACGTCAGTTTGTCTGAATGCGTATGGATGATGTCAAGAGGATCAGGAGGAGTGGAATACTTTTTTTTTATTTGTAGATAATTTATTTTGTGCTGAAGAACCTGTATTTGTCTGGACCGTTCATGTCAATTGGAAGAGAGAAAGAGAGAGTGCGAGTCTCGCTTCCCGGAGTTGTGACACAACTATTAAATGCTTTACAGGAAAATGTTTATAAAAAAGGTAGAAAATAAGTTTTAAAATAGTTTGAATGTAAACGTTTATAAAACATTTTTTAGATGTGCAAGATAAACATTTCTAAAATTATTTTCTGCAAACATTATTCAAACATTTCGTGAGAACATGTATAAAACATTTATAAAATGCTTAAATGCTATCTGGGACGTCCGTTGTAAACCACGACAACAGCCTGATGCGAGGTCACAATGCACACAGTTCGTGTCCCACGTGACTTGTTTTATAAAATAAGTGACACAGTTACATCCGAAAACGTTACACTGATCTGTCACAGCGTGTCACGGTTATATCAGTATGGTGACAGACATGTAGCACTCTTATGTCGGAATAGGTGATAGTATGAATAGCGTATCATGTCATAATGTAAAGTGTGTAGTGACTCTAGTGAGAATGTAAAGTGTGTAGTGACTTTACTGAAGGCATCGCAACATTCTGTCAGGACACGTCACAATAATGTCACAATCACACTTCACCTGCTACTCATTGTCTACACAGACGCTACAGTAACGTGTAGCAACATGTCGTCTCTGCTATGTATAAACACGGCTCAACGGTCAGAACATTTCACGGAAATAAGTCAGAGACTGTCGTTTGATTCCTGGGAAGTCAGAACATGACGCAGTCATATGGCAGAACACGTCACCACAATATATCAGAAGGTGTGATATCAGTATGTCAGAATCTCATCTTCTTTATTCTTCCGTCCCTCGTGTTCTATCCATGTAGTCCATGTCTTAAGCGCTAAGAGCATGCTCTCTATGAGTGTGAATATGCGCTATAAATATCTTCTATTATTATTATTATTATTATTATTATTATTATTATTATTATAAAGCCACCCCTCATTCTCGCGATGTAGGATCACCTTGTGGTCAGAACTTGTCGGAACACGTCCCATCATTTGTTGCAGACCACGTGCGGCTCCGACAGGTGTTACGCCATGTGCGGTGTTGAGTGCTTGTCTGACGTTCCCTGCAACGTGTGCGACGGACTGTCGGGTGCCTGGGACGACGGGCCGGGTCACGGCCACCCAGGGCATGGGGCGGACCATCACAGTGGTGACACCGGAGACTACGGCGACGTTGGTGGAACGTACGACACGGCTGACGGGGGACAAGGAGGAGGGTGTGGGGGTTGCGGGGGAGTGTGTGGAGGAGGAGGTGGATGCGGGGGTGGGCTGGGAGGTACTGTCAGCGTGGGTGGAGGTGGGGAAAGCGGAGGCGGGGGGGGGGGGGGTGGTGGTGGCGGTGGAGGAGGAGATGGTGGTGGTGGTGATGGTGGTGGTGGTGGTGGTGGTGGTTGTGGTGGTGGTTGTGGTTGTGGTGGTGGTGGTGGTGGAGGTTGTGGTGGTTGTGGTGGTGGTGGTTGTGGTGGTGGTTGCGGTGGTTGATGCGAAGGACACTAAGCACCGAAAAGTAAACAAAGCAAAAGACCATCAAAAGGAAAGTGAAAACATTTTACTCAGTGACTTGCTGACGCACTCGCAAGAAAACAAATGTGAAACATGTCTGACAATACACAAATATGGCTTTTCTTCAAAATCGTTTTATCCATATTTTTGTAGATTGTATTAACGCAGACAGTTTTAACAATTCAGCTATAAAACTAGTGGTATATATGTCATATTATTATGCAAATATATCTATCTTCACTTGTTAAAGATGATAATTTGGGGCTTTCATGTTACATACATTTTTTGTAAATAGAGTATTGCAAAAAAATGTTTCTGTTCCAGCCGTCTTCTTAGCAGATTATCCCGTGGGTCCTGCATTTTGTATTGTTATAAGAATTTTTTCTGAAACTTCACTTATTTAAGTATGCAAAAGTATGATTGAAGTGGACGCTTCTGCTTTTATTCACAGTACATTAGATGTCCTCTTCCGTGTTATACTGTTTTAAAGATAATAGCAACATATCCCTGTTTGAAGAACGAGACAGACCATCAACACCTCTGTGTATTACTTGAATGAGGGAAAACTTTTTACAACTAGACTACCACGCCATCACTCCGAAGTACGACGATGACAATGACGATAATAATGAAAACACAAGATACATATATTAAATAGAAATTTTTAACAGCTGTGTAAATAAACCCCTTCTTAAAACCTTTCTTGAGTTTTGTCCTTTACTATTCCTATACCTCAACACATTTTTGCATAATGTCAACTACCCTCTGTCCACCTAAATTAAAAAAAAACGATAAATTAATAAGCGAATAGGAGGAAAAGAAACGAAAAACTGATGTCAACGAAATCCCATTAAAGAGTGTTTTATTTTTTTGTTTTCAATTTTAAATCAGTATTCTCAGCTACAAATAGCAGTTGATTTTGAACACTTACCTACGTCTACGTAAATAATAAAAGTACCATATTCCAATAAAAAAAAAGTCCGGTGCGACTTGTGAAATACAGGTGCATTGCCAGCTTCTGCAGCTAACGTACACAGGAAGGGGAAGTAAGCGATCACAAGGCGATTTTCTTGCGAAGGTTACCTACCTTGAGTCCGAGTTGGATTATAAACCCGCACCAAACACTGTTATCCCGGGTGGAAGCACCTTTCTACCAAACAAACAAAGAAACCAAGCAGTCAGCCAGTGTTATCATGGCATGTAGAGACTGATAGAAACTATGGCCAGCAATATGTTGGCTAAACAAGTGGACACCTCTCAGATGTTCCAGTCTGTGAATACATGGAGTATACCTCGAGATTAGCGGCAAATAACCACTTCTTTACTCTCCAGTCTGGTACTGAAAATTTTGTTGTTATTGCTATTTTTTATCGTTGTTGTTTGCTCCGAAAAGAACACTGGAATTTTCATCATTTTATTTGTTTTATGTAAGAAAATGGTTTCTCCTTTGATGTGTGAAGGGGGGTACAAGATCAAAGAGGAGGTGGAGGAAACCGCTAGTACGAACCGGAAATAATAACTGTGAAACATAACCCTAAAAAGCAATAAAAACCAAAGCAAGAACCTGAAAATTTTCTATTACTTTTAGCAGATTAATAAATCTACTACCATAACCATATAATGGGAAAATATGGGCTCCTTCACTTATTCACAACCATAATAACTATAACCAAAATAAACTAAGGCCACTAAAAGCAAAAATCTAACTTCTTAAAAAGACGTTTAAAAGCCATAAACAAAAGGTAAAGAAGATAACAAACATTATAAAACCAAGGTTAAAATATTAAACAATAAAATATTAAATATTACAGAAAAACAAAACAAACTTCCTTGTGCATACTGCAGATTAAATATGGCGAGAATGATAATATTTTCCATCTTGATGCTCATCAAAGTTAATTAGACTAGGAATACCTAGGCCTTTAGGAGCTCCTCTAGGCTGATGATGAACTTGCTTGCTGTACTAACGATGACTTGCTTGCTAGACCATGGTTAAACAGTGTTCCCCATGTTGGTCAGAAAGGGCTAGGTGTACGCCTCAGAATGAATCCTGCACTCTCAACCATTTCTGTCATGGAGACACACCTCTCCAGTAATACTTGTAACATTCGTGAAGTAGTAGACTGTGGAAGGAGTACTAATCAGTTAATAATTTGTTAATGAATGATCTATTTGCTGGGTACCCAGTCTTCTGAAACTGACTCGAACAGTCTTCTAATTGTTTAAATCTTCTGAGAGAAATCATTAGCCCTACAGTGTTATCCCTTTTGCTCTCTCTCGCTGATTTCAGCCTTTCAATGATAACATTATATATCACAGACGTGACCCAACACGGAACTTTCCATATTTCTTATTTAAATGCTATTCAAAGTTTTATTCAAACGACTGCAGGTCCATCCATCATCGGTCTGTCAGGCTGACTTCCTATGTTTCAATACCGTCTCTCGTACTTTCCCACCTTTTTGGGTTGTCTGTTAATATAACATGTTAAGCCTCCATGATCTTACAACTCATATCACTACGATTATACAAGACGTCTTCAGTCACTGGTAGTCTGTCTTCTTTTATTTCTTCATTTTCATATCAGTAACATTTTCATCACCAAACGGGCATTTTGGTGTTGCTGCTTGTAAGCTTTCTTAGAGATAAGTGGTTAAAGATAATGAATGTCTGTGCCTTTATGGTGCACTCACGTTTACATGCATAAAAAGCATTTGTGCATAAAATGCGAGCTGAAAGTGGATTTAATTCATCCACCGATTTCAACTTTTTAACAATTTTTAACAAACTTTCTGGCATGAACCGTTATTTTTAATACTTTTTGTCCAAACATGAGACGTTCATGGTAGTAAGAAAAGTGGTTAAAATATACTGTTACAAAAATTAGAGATTTACAAAGTAAAAATGGAATGTTTTCAAAATTTGAACTATTCCACAAATACAAGGTGAATTGTTTTTTAGATTACAATAGTCAAATCATAGCAATTGCCACGCATAAAAGAAAGAGTTGTCACATTGAACAAATCAGAGATAATACTAAATGCTGTTCACCGCAGTTCACCATAACTAAACATTAAGAGCACAAAAGGGATAAAAAGTTAACACCAAGCAAGCTTAACACCTAGAAAATTACATCAGACTCATAATCGCCGATTCTCTGCTCAGTAGAAAAGAATATTTTCTGTAATACTCGTTTTTTCACTGTGTTGCAGCTTAACAGTGCCATTCTTCGAGACAATTAAGGTCTTTAGGAGGAAGGAAAGGAAGACAACTCAAGGAGATGCCCCTTACTGGTAATATCTCCCCGAACAATCCTTGAATCGTTTCGTGTGCACCTAATCTAAACTTCGCACCACTGAATGGGTCTGTTGCCGACTATAGCCATATTTTTGCTGGTCACGATTAAACTCTGTGATAACACTAGTTGTATCATTCTGTGATGACAAGAAGACATTTCACCACAGCTCCAGGTGATGAACTCATTGACAGTCCGAGTGGTAACAGGATTTGACCCCAGAGATAATGTTCTAACCTGACTTTACATAAACTTCAGGGGCCAGTTGCACAACACATTTCTAATTTTAAACACTTTTAGGCATTAAATCTTTTTAGATAGGCCTAATCAGTTTAAAGTGCACACCACAATTTTAGAATTTTTAAAACTCAAACTGCTTTAAGTAAGATAAAGTTATTTAAGTCTGACTTCCCGTCCTGTCAGTACAATTTTTTGTATGTTTTTCTGCAATGCATCAAAATGACAGAGAAAAGATTTTCCTTCTTTATAACAGTTTTAAGGTACGTGTTGTGCAACTGGCCCCAGAGCTAAAGTGTTATTCTTAAAGATCACATTAGACACAGTCGCTTGTTCTCTTTATAAGACCAATATCAATATATCAATAGATAGGAACATAATTTTAGTGCTCTGTTATCCATTGACTGGAACTGTTCTACAACAGCTCACTTCTTCGAGACTAAAGGTATTTTGGTGAACGAATGGAAACCATCTTGAAAGGATTTCTTCAATAACATTGTGTCACCGAGAAATCCGTGAATCCTTTCGTGCAGAACAAGCCTAAACTTCGCACGACTGAAATCAAACACATTAAAAGGAAACTACTGTCAGGCACGAATGATATATTGCAAACTGTTTTCCTTGTTTACTGTCTGACAGGCAATACACATGTACATTCTTTTTTTTTTGTCCGACTTGCAACACTGCTTTATAAATCAGACCTGTGTGTATACTTGATGCATATCATAAATACTTGTGTAGCAGGATGTGACCTGGTTTGAGATTCCGTGAGTCATACAGCAAAACCGTGCATATTTGTTAGTACAGTATTTGTTAGTATCAGTCTTTAATTTCTCAAGACATTTTGTTGACCCTGACAAACACCTGTGATGTGAAGATATTTACTGTAACGGTACTGAACAACATGATTGCAGGGTCGTTAAGGAATGAAATGTGAGATTGCCTACACCCCTGTATCTCGAAGCCAACTTTGTGAAGACGATGCTCATCTCAGTCTCCCTGTGATTTGTCCTGTAGTCCGGCCTCTGGTCCGGTGGCACAACGGTTAGCGCCTGTCACCAGTACAGTGAGGATGGGCTGCCCTGGGTTCAGATCTCATATCGGGCTCGCTGTTCTTTTTCTGCATAAGACATCTGTTTACAGGGCTGGCTGCTTTCCCGTTATAGTGCCTTAGTTGCTGGCCCGGCGTAAAACTCAAATTTTACCTTCTCCCTGTAGTATAGGATGTTTAACATGCCACAAACGGAAGAGTGAGTGGGGTAACATTACTCTACATGCTTCTATTTGTGTATTGTGTCCATGCCTGGGCTCATATTC
Source organism: Marisa cornuarietis (assembly GCA_004794655.1). Lineage (NCBI taxonomy): Eukaryota > Metazoa > Mollusca > Gastropoda > Architaenioglossa > Ampullariidae > Marisa > Marisa cornuarietis. The sequence goes on from SMMW01000605.1 coordinate 615,386, forward strand.
GCACAACTCAGGTCAATTACAAGACAAAAGAGAGTAGACCAAACTAAAATAGCCAGAATGAGGGTTAACGGAGAATAACTAACAGGATGTATAGACACCCCCCTTTCATGTGCCTGTGGGGATAGACTTTGCACCCCGCACGTACTGTTGGAATACAACGAAAATAAATCAGAGAGAGAAGAACTAAAACATGTCCTAGATAAATATAGACTGGGGCTAAGACTTAGTAACTGCTTCAACCCACCTAAAGAACTATGGAATAGTATACTGTCACTAGTAGCAGCAATAGTAACAAGCCACACAAACTCTAGATTAATATAATATAGGCAGAGGGATAAAACAGGATAACATAGCCAATCTACATGGTAAAAACCTAGAAAGCTAAAAAAAAGGGAGAGCATCACACGAAACCCAGTAAACCACCACAACACACCACCACGGCGGACGTGGCAGAACCCCTAAGCACTGATAGCAAGCAGCAGCAGCAGGAAAAGAAGGCAGCAACACTGTACACCACCCATGCAAACTTGGCACCACCAAAATAGCAACCCTTCCCCCCCACCTCCACAATCCCCCACCCCTTACCCACCTCCCCAACAGCCACATTCCCCAAAGAACCCATCCCCCACAGTGCGAAATCACCGAGAGGTGGAAGCACTTTCCCTTTCAAAACCAACAACAGCAACCACTGGGTTGATATATTTAAATACAGTGTGTGTGTGTGTGTGTGTGTGTGTGTGTGTGTGTGTGTGTGTGTGTGTGTGTTCGCACCAAAGTAGGTAGGTAGATTAACAAACAGCCTGGAACAAATCAGAATAACTTCTATGTTTACTGATCCCAGGTCGAAAGAAATGAAATAAGACAATAAAAGTTTAATTTTCTCATACTGTATTGTGAATTATTTTGAGGTTACCTACAGGGCTAACAATCTAAAACTTCGTCAGTAGCCTCGCATTTCCTCCTTTCCGCAGACAGACACCGTTGTCATGGTAGCAAGAAACTGTGACAATGCAAAACATTCCATCACCCTTGATCAGTAGAGGGCGTTTGCATCACTAGTCACGCTCTTCACTGTCGTCGGGTTTCTCGACATCACTATTTTTGAACACGGTCAATAACGATCGCTAGAGGGAATCCCATGACCTCATTAGCCAATGTTTACTCTGTTTGTTTCACATCGTCCAATCAAATAAGTGCAGGAGGAAGGGGGGAGACTGAGTTATCATATTTTTAATAAACCCAACTGCATAGACTGGGGCTGCAAAGTGCACTGTGACGCACGCGCCCGATTTCTAGTTTGCGCTCTCTGTGTGCCCCGGTTGGATGCGACCCCAGCGGGCACCAGTCCACGTGCACGTTTCATTGAGCAACGTGCCGTCGATACGCCGTGTGACGAAAACACCGGCTGACAGCACAACAACATCCTGAATGGACTGCGCAGTCGCAAAGACATTGCGAAACGTCACTCATGCATTTAGAGAATAAAACTGGTCCGTCGGCCTGTGCAGCTGCTGCAGGCGACTGTTGTACAAGGGAGGAAACAGAAAATAGCCGAGATGACAGTCACCTGCACCTGGTGAGACTTGCCTTGTACAGATCGCCCAGTCACCTGCTACGCCAAGGCCGAAAGTGGTCGAAGTTCGAGGCCATCAGCGGATAGCGTACGAGGGACTCTGATCGCGAGGTAAGTTGCTGCACGCGCACAGTGCGCGAGCGTTGGGCTGACGAGCGGCTCCACACTTTACCTGGAAACCGAGATTTGTGTACAAGATTATGAAACTTAATGACCTTAGTTACCTTCGTTTGCTTGCCCGATCTGTCACTCTATCCACCTGTCCCTTTATCCTGGGCATGTGCCAATGCTTTTATCACTGTGTGTGTGTGTGTGTGCGTGCGTGCGAGCTTCCACTGTATGGTGGGCTCTGCTCTATTCAATGCACAGCTATTGCACACTTGACCTAGTTCATGGCCAGCCAACAGCACAACAAAGATTTCACTGTTTACTTACTTGATGTTACAAACACTGGAAATAACTCTCTCTTTGTGTCTTTGTGCCTGCCTCACTTTCTTCAACATATATATGTCTATATTGTATATATATATATATATGTATGTAAGTACGGCCTTTGAAAGTTGTTTCCAGTCCGTGCTGCTGCTTGTGTGTCGCAAACATTTATTTTCTGTTGTTCACAAGCTGCGCTGTGAGTTGTTGTCAATATCAAACAGTATGAGGAAGCGGATAGAGAAGTAGTTAAAGTACTAGAGTCCCAACTCTGAGGCGCGTGGGTTCGATACCCTTGTGGTGCAAGGATTGTTTTCAGTCGACTCGTTTGTCGGAAACGGCTACCTAGCTCTACATAGGGTTGGGGAAGGTAAGGAAGCAAGAGGTAATGGGCACCGCCCTCATATAAAAGCTGACCTAGAGAAAAGTGAGACCATTAACTGAGAAATATGAGGAGGGTGACGACCTTTTTAAGTGACTGTAAATATTGTACGGGTCCCATCAGTAAGTTCCAGGTGCTCAGCCCTATTAACAATATTGAACTACCCTTACTGCATACCGGGTACTTTTAGCTGCCGGTTTGTTGAAAACGCAAAACTCTTTTAGACACAGAGAAACAACATGTCTGCTGCTTGTGTGTAAGCGTGTGTTCATATGAGTTTATCAGTGTGTGTGTGTGTGTGTGTGTGTGTGTGTGTGTGTGTGTGTGTGTGTGTGTGTGTGTTTTCGTGTGTTTGTTGCCCTATATTTGTGTATGTGCCCGCGCTTGAGTATATGTCTGTGCGGAATTTGTAATAACTTTGTGCTTACTAATTAAGTAATATAAACACAAGTGTACAGGTGGGGCTGAGTGTTAATTTTCCCGGCTATGATAATACTGATAAGAGGACACATCTGTAACCATATTAAGAGGAAAATGATAAGCACGATGATAATGATGAGGAAGATTATGAGGACGAGCATTCAGCTCTAACTGACATACAACGTGTGTTTTAATAGACACTTCAATAACAAGACCAAAGAAAATCTTTTAATGTTTTAGCCGCAAGGCATGGCTGCTTAAGTAAAATAGAATTTTACACTTTTACTATCATTTTTTCTGTGCAGTTTCCAGTTACTAAGGTTACTTACCTATTTCTTCATATGGAACCGTTCCACGTTTTTTATTTCAATGTGGACCTCGTAGAAGGAAGTAAAAATCACGTGACTTTCCTAAAGACCCTGGCTGACAATGATGTCATGCACGCGGACGAACGGAGCTTACGTCATGCTCTTTACCGTTACGAGAAATACTGGCTCCCTCTGGCGGCCAGGTACCCGGATAACAAGCTGTCGGCGCCGCTGGACGTGGAGTGGATGTGGCACTGCCACATGCTGTGCCCGCTCCGTTACCAGCAAGACTGCATGAAGCTCGTTGGCGCCATCGTTGACCATAACCTGTATAGCACGGACGAATTACTAGCGAACCAGAGAGGGGCTATGTTGCTATGGGAACAAACATATCCCGGAGTACCCTTTGACCCTTTGCCGACGACTAAAATCCCACAGGACTTCCGGTCTAAACTTTCCTACGACGTGGTGTCGGCTGCGTCCAGACAGAAAAGCTTTCTGTACCACGTCGCTCTCCCGCATTTCATGGACCAAAAGTTCCTGAATGCCGCTGAAAACCGGTACCGGAAGTTCCTGTACCTCAAACAGCAGAATCCGGAGCTGTTCGTGGTCCCCACCTACGACATCGATCTCATCTGGCACACGCATCAGCTCCACCCGTTTTGGTACATGGAGGACACAAAGAGGATTCTGGGCCGGACATTTGATCACGACGACTCCGTCAGCGACAGGAGCCAAGGGTCCAAGCAAGTGGTCTCCGAGGCCTTGACCCGGGAAGCGTGGCAGAGGATGTTTAACGAGTCATACGCCCTTTGCGGAGCGATGTACCGCGGTGAGGCGCCTGAAGGTAAGCTGTACCAGGCGACGCCAGAGGACACTCTCGCTCTCAGTGAAGCCAAAATCATCTGCTACCTGGAGAAGTTGGAGATCACAGATTTCTTTTCCAAGAAGGTGCGGACTTCTGTGCACATCGGTACGAGGTATGACAATGTGCAGCAAGTAAAGAGCCGCCTTCGGGGAACGTTGTGGACTGGCAACCCTCCATGTCAGTTCACCCTCAAGTCCAAATCGCTCAGTTTCCTTCGGCTCCGGGTGGAGAAAAAGGCAGGGTGCTTGTGCACTGGGGGCGGAGAGTTGGTGGGGGAAGCTTTCATAAACCCGTTCACTTCCTTGGATCTGTTGTCCAAGAGCACAGTCAAGAAAGTCCTGTCTGCGAATATGGGCGGACCTATGGCCACAGTGTCGCTGACCATTACTCCAGCCCAAGAATGTGAAGTCAATCTAAAGCTTCAAGTCGGCCAGTTCACCAAGGCTGTGATGCCCGTTGAAGTGGATTCCATGTGGGGCCCGGTTCCTCGAAACCAGCTTCCAGGTGGAGTTGTTAACGAGTGTGACGTAACATCACACAGGTGAGAATGTTTTTACAACAATCCGTGGATCTGCAAAGTTTTAGCCAATGCTCTCAGTATATAAATCTCTCGAAAGAAAACAACCTAAGAAGAAGCTTTTGTAAAATGTAATCGATGCCTCGTGCACATAAATTTTAGGAGAAAACGAGAGAAAAAAATAACATCAGCATATTTATTTATGAATACATGAATACAGATGTACTCATTAATATATGCATTCACCTGATTGTTTTAAATGTGAGGTCACGAATACTAGGTACCATGAAAATTTTATTGTGGTTGAGTTAATCATCTGTCAAAAGGAAACAGTGCAATATTACTTCTTTCTGTAATTGTAAAAGAGGACCCAGCACAAAAAAAAATTCGTAAACATAGAATAAGATAAATGAGAATAAAACATATGACAGGACAAATAACTTTCACAAAAATAAAAATAGAAGGACAAATAACTTCGACAAATGAACACTGAATAAGAGGAATATTTCTAATGTCAATGGACATACAACAAGACAAAAACAACTCTCAACAAATGAATATGGAATTAAACAAATAACTCGGACAAATGAACACAAAACAAGACAAATGAACGAGATATCTTGTATTCTCCAGCCTCGTAGACCACGATGGGTCGCTACAGATGACATGCCGAGTCATCCACAGCCTTCCCATGATGCAGTCGGTTGTACAAGTCTTCTACAGAGACAAGATGGCGGCTGTTGCCCACCTTATAGGCACCGAACAACTCCCACTTCCAAACCAGGTAAGAAGGGATTGAAGCTGGTCTACAAATTGAAGTGGTGAAGGACATCGTCATGTACGGAAATAGTCAACAACGCAGATTTAGATTACATTTACAGCATGAAGACCCTGGACATGGAAGAGGTGGGACCATCTGTTAATTATCCTTATCTGTGATTTCATTGTTTTGACCTCTTTTTAGGCATGAATTTCCAAAATGCTAAAAGTGTATTCACCCAGAGCCTGGGAAATAATTTCTTGCACAACGCTTTAACCAGACATTGGAACATTTGCTTCCTACTAAGCCTTTAAACTTCAAGTAGCAAGAAATAAATACCAACGAATAGGTTTTAGTGTCCCAATCAAACGCTGAAATAACATCAGTCTCAAATGATACAAAATCACTTTACAGTAATAAACCTTCAGTCAGTGATAAAGTACTAAGTTAATCTTTGTCTGCAGTAATACATTCATAAAGTCTGAAGTAACACATTGATTTATTCTTAATCTTATCTAATCCACGGAGCTAATTCAATGTTGGTCTGCATAAATATCCGATTTAATCTTTTCAATAATACACAGATTTATTAGGTACATCTGAACTAATGTGTTGATTTAACACCGTCTCTAACAGCACCCTGATTTAATCTCGGTTAGAATTACAGAGAACATTAAGAGGATGGCGATACGACAATCTGTAACTTTAGTAGATGTCTGTCTTGAATATGTGACAGGAACAAACAGTCTGTCTGCTGAATTATTCTTACATAGAACGGATTTTTATTTCGACAAGGTGGAGTTCACTTTACCATAAGAATCTCGTTACACCTCAAGGATCTCGCCCAAAGAACGTGGTAAATTTATTTGGTGAAACAACTGTTCTGCAGGTGACGAACCCTGAAAATTGTCCTTACCTGAACCCGAAGACAGGTGAGCGAGCGGTGCTCATCAAAAACAGCGCCGGTGACTGGGGGGTGTTGGTCGGGCGATGGAAAGGCTTCCGAATCGGAAAACCTGGGAGAAAAGGTAAGACCTGAGATGGGCTGAAGACAGCAGAATCTAGAAGCATAATCTAGAATGATTGCAGAATCTACCATTTTTATTTAATAGTTAGCACAAAACCATTTCTAAAATAACAGCAAAATAATCTGTCACATTTTTTTCATCCATTTATTTCTTGGTTTACTGCTCTATCCACTTAGCTATCCTGTTTCCTTTTCAATGCTTAAGGAAACTAGATAAAAATTAATTGCACTGTTTTTCAGTGTTGTTGTTACCAGTAATTAAAACGTTTCCGAGGTGAAATTATGTTCACGACTACATGCAATAACCGGCACATGCCTCCTATAAGCAATATAGCTGTGATTCTTTGTCATAGGAGAAATGCATAAACAAAAATTAACCTTTGTCCTTTGGTGACCTAGGTCCAAGTGGGAGTCCAGGTACACTGATAATGAGGCTGTGGAGGTTTGGTGCGAGTGGGGGACGCTGGGAAATGTTTGGGATGAAGTACAACCTCAAAAGCTATACAGTGAGCTTGGCTGACCTCAGAGCTGACCTGAAAAGCGGCGACATCACAATAAAGACAACCTTCGATAATGTAAAAGAAACGAGGCTCTCATTTTTTGTGGATTTTCCTCTTTTGTTTTCGAGGCATTCATTTTAAACAAACCAATCACAGAAACGTACTAAATAATAGTAAAGAAAACTTGAAGAATGAGTGAAATGTTGTAAACTTTCTTGTTTGAGTAAAAAATTAGTAAGGATCAATATTCCCCATCCCTCAGTTAACAGTATAGCTAGACTCGAATAATTTGTATGGAAACTGTTTCATGACTACAGGGGCAGGTGGCAGAGAATGTTGCTCTGCTGTTCTCGGTGTCCCTGCTGCATGTGCTGTGCGTACCCCGCTACAACGGCTGGGCCCCCGGCCACTCCATCCGACCGATCCTCCCTCCTAAAGACAAGCGTCGACCTCATCACATCCCCTCTGATGACATGACTTGTATTCTGGCGGCTGGCCTGCTGTTGAGCACCCCCTCCAACTATTACATTCAGGTCTGTCTGTCTGTCTGTCTGTCTGTCTGTCTGTCTGTCTGTCTGTCTGTCTGTCTGTCTGTCTGTCTGTCTGTCTGTCTGTCTGTCTGTCATGAAGAGGCTGTAAGAATGAAAGAAGGGCCCACACTTTTTTTTCAGACATCGATAACTGATTTGAAGATGATAAAGAAACCAGAGTTACAGGGGAACACGCCTAATAGAACTCAATCACTTATAAAGAGAACAATTGTCCCAAAATGGTGCGAGGGATGCTACACTATGCTTAACTTTTAAAATATGCTTGAAAGACGTGTCATGGCTGTATTCCGTCACACATCATTGCATGTTTTTGAGAGGGTAGAAATGAAAAAAAAACCATTCATACACTACTATTAAAGGCTTTACAGGAAAATGTTTATAAAACAGTTTAGAAAGGTAGAAAATAAGTTTTAAAAAAGTTTAAATGTAAACGTTTATAAAACATTTTTAGATGTGCAAGATAAACATTTCTAAAATTATTTTCTGCAAACATTATTCAAACATTTCGTGAGAACATTTATAAAACATTTATAAAATGTTTAAATGCTATCTGGGACATCCGTTGTAAACCACGACAACAGCCTGATGCGAGGTCACAATGCACACAGTTCGTGTCCCACGTGACTTGTTTTATAAAATAATGAACACAGTTACGTCGGAAAACGTTACACTGATCTGTCACAGCATGTCACGGTTATATCAGTATGGTGACAGACATGTAGCACTATTATGTCGGAATAGGTGATAGTATGAATAGCGTATCATGTCATAATGTATAGTATATAGTGACTCTCGTGAGAATGTAAAGTGTGTAGTGACTTTAGTGAAGGCATCGCAACATTCTATCAGGACACGTCACAATAATGTCACAATCACACTCCGAACATCACAGTAACGTGTAACAACATGTCGTCTCTGCCATGTATGAACACGGCTCAACGGTCAGAACAATTTCACAGAAATAAGTCAAAGACTGTCGTTTGTTTCGTGGGAAGTCAGAACATTATGCAATCATTACACGTCACAGCAATATATCAGAAGGTGTGATATCAGTATGTAAGAATATCTCATCTACTTTATTCTTCTGTCCCTTCTGTTCTGTCCATTTACTCCGCGTCTCTTCCCCGTCTTAAGCGCTAAGAGCATGCTCTCTATGAGTGTGAATATGCGCTATAAATATCTCCATTTTTTATTATTATTAATTATTATTATTGTTGTTGTTGTTGTTGTTGTTATAAGACACGTTTCATTCTCGCGATGTAGGATCACCTTGTGGTCAGAACTTGTCGGAACACGTCCCATCATTTGTTGCAGACCACGTGCGGCTCCGACAGGTGTTACGCCATGTGCGGTGTTGAGTGCTTGTCTGACGTTCCCTGCAACGTGTGCGACGGACTGTCGGGTGCCTGGGACGACGGGCCGGGTCACAGCCACCCAGGGCATGGTGGGGACCATCACGGCGGTGACACCGGAGACTACGGCGACGTTGGTGGAACGTACGACACGGCTGACGGGGGACAAGGAGGAGGGTGTGGGGGTTGCGGGGGAGTGTGCGGAGGAGGAGGTGGATGCGGGGGTGGGCTGGGAGGTACTGTCAGCGTGGGTGGAGGTGGGGAAAGCGGAGGCGGTGGGGGAGGGGGTGGTGGTGGCGGTGGAGGAGGAGATGGTGGTGGTGGTGATGGTGGTGGTGGTGGTGGTGGTGGTTGTGGTGGTGGTTGTGGTTGTGGTGGTGGTGGTGGTGGAGGTTGTGGTGGTTGTGGTGGTGGTGGTTGTGGTGGTGGTTGCGGTGGTTGATGCGAAGGACACTAAGCACCGAAAAGTAAACAAAGCAAAAGACCATCAAAAGGAAAGTGAAAACATTTTACTCAGTGACTTGCTGACGCACTCGCAAGAAAACAAATGTGAAACATGTCTGACAATACACAAATATGGCTTTTCTTCAAAATCGTTTTATCCATATTTTTGTAGATTGTATTAACGCAGACAGTTTTAACAATTCAGCTATAAAACTAGTGGTATATATGTCATATTATTATGCAAATATATCTATCTTCACTTGTTAAAGATGATAATTTGGGGCTTTCATGTTACATACATTTTTTGTAAATAGAGTATTGCAAAAAAATGTTTCTGTTCCAGCCGTCTTCTTAGCAGATTATCCCGTGGGTCCTGCATTTTGTATTGTTATAAGAATTTTTTCTGAAACTTCACTTATTTAAGTATGCAAAAGTATGATTGAAGTGGACGCTTCTGCTTTTATTCACAGTACATTAGATGTCCTCTTCCGTGTTATACTGTTTTAAAGATAATAGCAACATATCCCTGTTTGAAGAACGAGACAGACCATCAACACCTCTGTGTATTACTTGAATGAGGGAAAACTTTTTACAACTAGACTACCACGCCATCACTCCGAAGTACGACGATGACAATGACGATAATAATGAAAACACAAGATACATATATTAAATAGAAATTTTTAACAGCTGTGTAAATAAACCCCTTCTTAAAACCTTTCTTGAGTTTTGTCCTTTACTATTCCTATACCTCAACACATTTTTGCATAATGTCAACTACCCTCTGTCCACCTAAATTAAAAAAAAACGATAAATTAATAAGCGAATAGGAGGAAAAGAAACGAAAAACTGATGTCAACGAAATCCCATTAAAGAGTGTTTTATTTTTTTGTTTTCAATTTTAAATCAGTATTCTCAGCTACAAATAGCAGTTGATTTTGAACACTTACCTACGTCTACGTAAATAATAAAAGTACCATATTCCAATAAAAAAAAAGTCCGGTGCGACTTGTGAAATACAGGTGCATTGCCAGCTTCTGCAGCTAACGTACACAGGAAGGGGAAGTAAGCGATCACAAGGCGATTTTCTTGCGAAGGTTACCTACCTTGAGTCCGAGTTGGATTATAAACCCGCACCAAACACTGTTATCCTGGGCGGGTGGAAGCTACTTTCTACCAAACAAACAAAGAAACCAAGCAGTCATCCAGTGTTATCATGGCATGTAGAGACTGATAGAAACTATGGCCAGCAATATGTTGGCTAAACAAGTGGACACCTCTCAGATGTTCCAGTCTGTGAATACATGGAGTATACCTCGAGATTAGCGGCAAATAACCACTTCTTTACTCTCCAGTCTGATACTGAAAATTTTGTTGTTATTGCTATTTTTATTATTGTTGTTCGCTCCGAAAGAAACACTGGAATTTTCATCTTTTTATGTGTTTTATGTGTTAAAAAATGGTTTCTCCTTTGGTGTGTGAAGGGGGAACAAGATCAAAGAGGAGGTGGAGGGAACCGGTAGTACGAACCGGAAGTAATATTTGTGAAACATAACCCTAAAAGGCAATAAAAACCAAAACAAAAAACCTGAAACTTTCTATTACTTTTAGCAGATTAATAAATCTACTACCATAACCATATAATGGGAAAAATTGGGCTCCTTCACTTGTTCACAACCGTAACTATAACCAAAATAAACTAGGGCCACTTAAAGCAAAATTCTAACTTCTTAAAAAGACGTTTAAAAGCCATAAACAAAAGGTAAAGAAGATAACAAACCATATAAAACCAAGGTTAAAATATTAAACAATAAAATATTAAATATTAAAGAAAAACAAAACAAACTTCCTTGTGCATACTGCAGATTAAATATGGCGAGAATGATAATATTTTCCATCTTTATGCTCATCAAAGTTAATTATACAAGGAATACCTAGGCCTTTAGGAGCTCCTCTAGGCTGATGATGAACTTGCTTGCTGTACTAATGATGACTTGCTTGCTAGACCATGGTTAAACAGTGTTCCCCATGTTGGTCAGAAAGGGCTAATGGAGAAAAGTGGGAGAGAACCAGAGTACCCAAAAAGAGAATGTCGAAACGCAGGTGCAATAGCCAGGTGTACGCCTCAGAATGAATCCTGTACTCTCAACCATTTCTGTCATGGAGACACACCTCTCCAGTAATACTTGTAACATTCGTGAAGTAGTAGACTGTGGAAGGAGTACTAATCAGTTAATAATTTGTTAATGAATGATCTATTTACTGGGTACCCAGTCTTCTGAATCTGACTCATCGAACAGTCTTCTAATTGTTTAAATCTTCTGAGAGAAATCACTTAGCCCTACAGTGTTATCCCTTTTGCTCTCTCTCTCTCTCTCTCGCTAATTTCGGCCTTTCAATGATAACATTATATATCACAGACGTGACCCAACATGGAACTTTCCATATTTCTTATTTAAAATGCTATTCAAAGTTTTATTCAAACGAATGCAGGTCCATCCATCATCGGTCTGTCAGGTTGACTTCCTATGTCTCAATACCGTCTCTCGTATCTTAGCCACCTTTTGGGTTGTCTGATGATGATGATGTCCATTTGTAATGCGCAGGTATCCATTCGGAAGAATTCTCATTGCGCAGCGAAAACAAAATAAATAAAAAAAATTAGAAAAAAAATAAAGTAAATAAATAGATAAACACCAGGAAAGTAAAAAATAAAGACACAAGTGTTGCTTGGTTGTTTAAGTTTAAGTCCGTCTTAAGTAAACAGATGGGTCTTCAGTCTTTTTCGAAACGTGGTTGGTGAGGTGATGGTGGACAATGACGATGGCAGGGCATTCCACAGTTTAGGTGCCGCGTTTGTGAAGGCCCTGGCTCCAGTGCGCTTCTTGTTTGTGTCTTCCACTGCAGGGAGACAGAAGCGTGACTGGGAGCCGGAGCGCAGACCACGTGACGGCCGGTAAGGAGGAACTATCTCTTGTAAATATTCAGGAGCAGTTTTAAACATGCAGGACTGTGCAATCGAAAGCACTTTGTGATCAATGCGCTTTTTCACTGGGAGCCAGTGAAGGCTCTGTAGGATAGGCGTGATGTGCTCAGTGGACGACTTTGCACGGGTGACAATCCTGGCGGCTGTGTTTTAAACTCTTTGGAGTCGATCCAACTGCGTAGCAGGTATACCCCACAATGCACTATTACAGTAGTCTAATCTTGATATGATGGTAGCCACAGCAAGTGAGTTGGCAGCAGCTTGAGTCAGCATGGGCCTTAATCTACCTAAAGTCCTCAAAAAGTAGTAGGATTTTGCCACAACAGAACTTACATGATTACACATGGAGAGCTCTGCATCAATAAACAGCCCGAGGTCCCGTACACAGTCAGCAAAGGCTATGGAGGCGTCACCGACCTGCACGGCACTAATGCCGATCTGCTCCCTTCTGGCCCTGGGGCCGCACAGTAACGCTTCTGTCTTGTCGTCGTTGAGTTTAAGACGATTTCTGGTCATCCATGTCTTCACCGCGACACAACAAGATTCAAGTCGTTGAAGCGCAATCCTAGCCACTGCTGGGTCGGGGGGAAAACTGCTCAGAATCTGTGTATCGTCCGCAAAAAACTGTCGTCCCATCTGAAAGCGTTCAATTACCCGTCCAAGCTGTGAAGTATATACAGAAAATAATAATGGACCCAGAACGGCTCCCTGTGGTACGCCACACACCAGAGGAACTGCCTCAGAGCTTGCAGAGCCGACAATCACTCTCTGAGATCTCTCGGCAAGATAGGAGTCAATCCACTGCAGCGCAGCGCCCTGGATACCAGCCTCTGACGACAGTCTCTGGAGCAGCAGGCGGTGGTTGATGGTGTCAAATGCACTACTCAGATCGAGTAATACTAACAGCACTAAGTCTGCTAATATAACATGTTAAACCTCCATAATCTTACAACTCATATCACTACAATTATTCAAGACGTCTTCAGTCACTGGTAGTCTGTCTTCTTTTATTTCTTCAATTTCATATCACTAATATTTTCATCACGAAACGGGCATTTTGGTGCTGCTGCTTGTAAGCTTTCTTAGAGATAGTCAGGTGGTTAAAGATAATGGATGTCTGTGCCTTTATGGTGCCCTCACATTTACATGCATAAGGAACATTTTTGCATAAAATGAACGTGGATTTGGATTTAATTCATCCCCAGATTTCAATTTTTTTTAACAATTTTGAACAATCTTTCTGGCATGAACCGTTATTTTTCATACTTTTTGTCCAAACATGAGACGCTAATAGTAGTAAGAAAAGTGGTTAAAATATACTGTTACAAAACTTAGAGATTTACAAAGTAAAAATGGAATGTCTTCAAAATTTGAAGTATTCCACAAATACAAGGTGAATTTTTTTTTAGATTACAATAGTCAAATCATAGCAATTGCCACATATAAAAGAAAGAGTTGTCACATTGAAAAAATCAGAGATAATACTAAATGCTGTACGCCGCAGTTCACCATAACTAAACATTAAGAGCACAAAAGGGATACATAGTTAATTATTTATGTTCACAGATGCCTCCTACATGCATTAAAAATGAGCAAATCTTTTTTTAGACCTTTACTGAGGACAAATCTTTACTTTCCTCTTTATGTTACAACAGATACAAACCCAGTGGTTTCAATACCTTATTTTTGCACCGTGTTCTAGCTACAAACTCCTACTAGACCATATAGAACTAAAAGGCCCAGATCTTTGCACCATCTGCACACAATCAAATGAATCCATGCCAATGACCAACTTTATTCATCCCAGTGAAAAAATTTTGACTGCATTATTGTTAAAAACGTTTGGCATTATTTTTGTACTAAGTTTAAAGAAAAATGTCTTATTGTGGGGCCCGCAGTTAGTTTTACCTTGGATAAAATATACTGTCTTATTTTATATTCAGCCTTAATTATGCCAACATTTTACACTTCCAGGTGGAAATGTTTCACTATTTTGCTAAGCGTGAACTCATTTGTAATGGAAGTACAAAACAGGAGACAATTGCCAGTAATATTTTATACAATGAACTGTACACCAGACCTTTTTGTACAGAAATAGATATGATGTAGGCAGTTTCTCTTTAAACATTAAGTGTTATTTGTGTGTGTGTGTGTTTGTGTGTGTGTGTGTGTGTGTGTGTGTGTGTGTGTGTGTGTGTGTGTGTGTGTGTCCTTTGGTGTCTTTTCAAGCAAACCCAAAACTCTGAAAACTGAACAGTACTTTTTTGTTTCTTTCTAGTACAAGGGATTTGAAAAGAATTGAGAATTCATTTATATTGTAGACTAATGGGACGCCTGCTAGTTCTGCCGTAAGAATGATTAAAAGGAGAGAAGGATAACTATAGATAAAGAGATATCCTTTTCATTATTACTGTGGTGGACGTGTATTCCGCAACAATTATCTCAAAATAAAAGGAAGAATATAGAAAATTAATCATATCATTAAAAATATTTAAAAAATTAATTTAAAAAATCAAAACCACGACTGCCAGGGACGAAAAACGGGAGCCGATGCTTTTTAGCCGAAAGTACGACAGTAACATGGATTGGTTGACAAAGTGGAAGGTCCGTGAACAGGTGTTAATAAGAATCTTAGGAGAGGTATTAAAATATAACTAATTACTTCCTATTCATTGGCTTTAATGTCTAAATTATGGTCAGCTTCACCTGTGTAAAGGCAGGCACTGAGCATTATTATTATGCTGATAATATCGCTTGTTTTAGAGAAAACATAGTAAGAATTCATGTGTGAGCTGCTAGAGGTAAAAGTATGCAAAGAAAGAAGACAGTGAAGTCACTTTCTTTTCGTGTTAAGGTAAGCAACTTCTGCCAGAATTCTCAAAGATTTTGCTGAATTAAATCCATTGTAGAGACCGCCAGTGGCGAATAACTGGAAGCCCAAGTCATTCACACGGAAGTACGTTTCAACAGCATCAGGGACTCGTTCTCGAGGGGGAAAGTCCGGGAACAGGTGCCACTCCACAAGAAACTGCGGGATGGAGGACAATATCGCCGAGTCAAGAAGATCACGAGTGACGTCCCATTCATAGCCCTCTATGTCCATCTTAAGCACGGTCAGCTGCTCCTAAATAAAAACAGACAATAAAACAACGGTTCCGAATAGGTTGGAGTTGAGACGATTACGATAGGACTGATATACAAGGCAATTTTAAGCTCATTGAAATAAAAAAATCTTTAAATGAGAAAATCCACAATGTAATAATAATAATGAGGATTTGTAGAGCGCCTTTCCAAAGATTTGCTCAGAGCACTTTACACAAATCATACAAGGACTAAATCATCAACAATTTTGCACCCTTATTCGCATAAAACAGACTCGCTCATTCCTACAACAGATACCTCATGCACAAAATTAATTACAGACACACTTCGTGCACGCTCATGGTGAGGACAAGTCGTTGTTCTGAGAAGATGCGTCTTAGTGGACTTAAAGATGGTAAAGTAATCAGAGTGTCCAAGGCTGATGGGTAATCCGTTACATGTTTATGGGGTTTGGTAGGAGAAAGACCTCTGTCCATACGCCTTTGTCTGAGTGAAGAAGTCGTGAGGGTGTATAGATGGGAGAGAGAGTTCTGAGAGGTACCGAGGACCAGTGCCAGAAACGACAGACTAAGTGAAAGTGGAAAGTTTAGAAGCTATACGATCCACGACTAGCAGCCAGTGAAGAGCGTGTATGATAGGTGATAAATGGTCATATCTAGATGGTCCGTAGATGAGGCTTTATTCTGAATCTTTGAAGTCTGTCAAGAAGATACTTGAGAATTCCAGCTAAAAGAGAATTGCAATAGTCTATCCTCGATAGCACAAAGGCACAGATGAGAGTTTTAGTTGTATTTAGATTAGAAACATTTTTCAAATGTCACGTTCGCCCCATAATCAGAAACGTTGCCTTAATTACTTGTACTAAATTTTAGTTGGACTTGGCTCAGTAAAATTGCTAAAGCGTGAACAAGTGTGCTGACACAGAGTCCATATCGTTACATCAGATGTTAAATGTTAGTCTACGTCCGCGACACATTGTATCTTGTTACTTCTTAAATATGAGAGTTACCTGCCCTTGTCACATCATGTGCTTGATCGGGCAGCTTTACAATTTATCTGTATTTCACTGTGATGTATCGATTTTTCTCTTATTTGTTCTGCATTTTCTGCTTCCTTAGTAGACAACATCTACTCTGGAATGTTTTTGGATTGCTCCCTCGTCGAAAATGGACGTTTTCAAAGTTTTCTTTGCTGGAATTTCTTCTGCCTACTACACCACTTGCTCCATCATGGCTACCGATCCTCTCTCCCGGCCTTTGTTTCGACTCTCTCAACGCACCAGACAAGACGATGCACTCATCACAGCGTGTTCACATGCAAGAAAATTACCTACGGTAGGCACGAACTTTTATCCCTGAAGTTTAAGACCTCTGATTACTCATCAGGTGGTGGTGGTGGTATTGCTGTAATCTACAGATCATCACTTTCCAAGTACCTGTCTTTTACTACTGCCGTATCGTTTCCACACACGTCTTTTGAATTTATACAAGTCTCCTCTTCGGCTCCTCATTGCTTGATGCACCTGCTCTGCATCTACAGACCTCCTCCTAGCGCCAGGAACAAACTTACAGCCTCTACATTTTTCTCGGAATTCCATGATCTCTTTGATTACAGCAACGCACTCAATGGACCAGCAATACTCCTCGGAGATGTTAATGTGCACTTCGACAACAGTTCTCACCCTGACACTGTCAAACTGTCCGAAATGCTGCACACCTTTCGCCTCATCCAGTCCGTGTCACAGCCAACTCACAAAAGAGATCACATCTTGGACTGGGTCATACATCGACCTGATGACAACTTAGTGCAGTCAGTTGATGTTTCCCACGATCTCTCATCTGACTACTACTGTTTACTGATCGAAAAATGCATTTACAAGGCTAAAACATCACATCTTCAGGGCCAGATAAATAACTGCACCTACTCAAAAAAGCTATTTGCCATTTGCAATCAATGACTGGATTTCGCACAGCAACACCACTGCCTACTGCCTACCCTGTTTCATGGTTGCCACAAATTTTTAGTGATTATTTCACCAGCAAGATATCAGACATTCGATCATCTTTAGACTCGGCGTCGGCGCTTGACAGCATCTCCTGTGATGTCCTCCCAGGATGCTCTCTGACCAAGTTCCTACCAGTCTCTGAGGCCGATGTGAAGGCGGTTATTCTAAAAGCTAAACCAACAACTTACGAGGCAGGTCCAATGCCCAGAGGCCTTCTTCTCGAGTGTCTAGATATTTTACTTCCTTTCATCACAAATATTGTAAATGTCAGCCTGTCGTCAGGTGTTTTCCCATCTTTGTTCAAAAATGCGGTGGTGAGGCCACTTCTTAAGAAATCCACGCTTGATGTCAATGTGCTAAACAACTACCGCCCAGTCTCCAACTTGTCTTTTCTCTCTAAGATCAGAGAGAAAATAGTTTTGACACAGCTCTGGGCATACTTACAAGAGCACCATCTTCTCGCACAAGTTCAGTCGGCATATAGACCCTTTCACAGCACTGAGACCACTCTTATTAAGGTAACGACAGACATATTATTTGCTCTTGACAGTGGTGATGTTTCTCCCTTAACTCTATTGGACCTCTCTGCTGCATTCGACACAATAGACC
Organism: Marisa cornuarietis; assembly: GCA_004794655.1. Classification (NCBI taxonomy): domain Eukaryota; kingdom Metazoa; phylum Mollusca; class Gastropoda; order Architaenioglossa; family Ampullariidae; genus Marisa; species Marisa cornuarietis. The sequence goes on from SMMW01000605.1 coordinate 633,219, forward strand.
ACTCACTGCTCCTTCATAGACTCCACATCCTTTACGGAATTTCTGGACCTGCCCTCTCATGGTTCAACTCCTATCTCACTGATAGGACCCAGACTGTGTTTGTTGATGGTCAGATATATCGCCCTGCTTCACTTTTCTGTGGTGTTCCCCAAGGTTCTGTACTTGGCCCAGTTCTGTTTATCCTGTACACTAAACCACTTTCATCGTGCATCCAGTCTCACCAGGTTTCTCATCAGTCCTATGCTGATGACACGCAGCTTTACTGTTCTACTCCACCGGCTGAGTCTCACTCTGCTATCAGCTCTCTAGAAGCTTGTATCAGCGATGTCAAGGGCTGGATGGTAAAAAACAAGCTTAAACTAAATGATGATAAAACGGAAGCCCTCTTGTGCCATAGAAGAAGACATCAACCTTAATAATAAATAATAATAAAGTATATTTATATAGCGCTTTACCCTACCATCAAAGGCAGGCTCAAAGCACTTGACAAAATAGTTAAAAACACATAAACATAAAATAATTGGCACTGATCTAAAAAACAATGGAACTCTTTCCCTTTCCATATCCGCACCTTCCTACAACTGAATCCTTCAAATCTGCACTGAAAACGCACCTCTTCCTTGAGCATTACTCCTAACACAGTCCACACAATGCTCGTCCTTCTTACCCTCCTACCTTATGCTCTTGCTACTTGTCTACCCATCTTTCTCTGCAGAATCACTATATTTTCTATGATTCTGTTACTTGGTGCCTTTTTGTGTTTTCCATCTTTGTTTTGTGTTTGTCGTCAGTACTGTCGTTTATTCTTACGCCCCTCGTGTTCTATCTACTTAGTCCATGTCTCTTCCCCGTTTTAAGCGCTAAGAGCATGCTCTCTATGAGTGTGAATATGCGCTATACAAATCTTCATTTATTATTATTATTATTATTATTATTATTATTATCTCACAAACACTCTTCTGAAGAATAACTAACTTTACCCATATAGGTCATTACAAGCGACATCTGCTGTGTCAAACCTTTTTGTGGCCGAGGTGGTCGAGGATCGTCTGCAGACGTCTCATGGGCCAACCGTTTACCGCCTTGCGCTTGCTAACATACTCATCAACTCGAGGTTCAAAATGGTCGTCGTCTTTATGGCTGATGCCTATTCTCTTGAAGAAAATACGTTTCCCACGCTTATGGTCCGGAGTGTCCAGCATGCTGCAAGATGACAAACTATGGCAATGCTCTCTTTGTTACTCACTGTATGCATGGTGAAAGAAAATCTGTCAGCTGAGTCACTACTAAGTTTCTACTGTTTTGGGACATCTTCATAATATTGAATATTATTATATAAAAAATAATAATAAAATATATGTATAAAGTTTTTTCGTAATTATGATTTTACCTGGGATCAAAGGAGTAGACTGTACATCCTATTCTTGCCATTGCGTCGTCAAAGCGAAAGTCATAGTCAATGCTGAAAAAAGATTTTACAGACAGAGTGTTTTTTTCGTTTTTTTTTATTTTCCAAGAACATTGCGTTCTCATTCTTTAAAATTGTAGCTATGTGTCTATGTCTGATCGTGTTTACTGTATCTTTCTAATCTTTTCTCTTTCAAACTCGCTTGGAGGCACGCACACACACACACACACACACACACACACACATCATAATGCGAGCAAAAAAACTACGTGTGTGTATGTGGGGTGAGGTGGGGGATGCCTTAGATTTTAAGGTTACGGGCTGTAAGTTTTTTTTAAATTTCTCCGTTACGTAAGTCTAGATTTTTTTCTCGTTAACCCATAATCTTGAGAAAGAACCTGAACATGATGGCTGCTAGGACTGTTAGGACTGATAAGTAATGTGAGTTCTCATGGATAATGAGACTTTCCTGTGAAGTGAATGATTTTCACGAAAATAGAAGGCAAAACAGGAAGTTTATGTAGTCTTAAGAGACTTACCCAAAGGAGTATACTAAGCAGTTGTTCCGAGGAACAAGGTTACTATCAAAGCAAACAGGCCAGTTTCCCATTTGTCTTTTGTCTCTACAGTTGTATCTTTCTCTTGCCCAGTCACTGAAACATTTTCATGTCATGTATTTTTGTATGACTATTCTGGCTATTATAATCATTATAGATCACTAACAAACACTAATTTCATCTGTAATCAGAGCCAAGTAAGTACTTTTTGAGTGATTCCTTAACCCACTCTTCTAGACTGTGCAAAGTCAATATTCTTTGTGACAACTAATTATCCTACATTCTGTCCTGTCACCTGCAGTGACATAATTTTAACAAATGTATAGATTTACAACATACATTTATACATTTGTGACATATATTTGTACATTTTTATATCTATCTTTGTTTATTTTAAATATATATAATTTGCAAAGCATGTCTAGAAATTTTATGTTTGCTGGGTCCCCAAATCGCTGAAGTTTATATTTATTTACTATTTGTAATTTGCCTGCCAGCCATCGCTGAGCACTAGGGTCTCATGTGTGTCTACTTTATCTCAGGTATGTTTGTGATTGTATGATACCTTTCCATATCACAGGCACGCCCCCACCACGGAACCGACCACAAGGCTCGTTTGTCGGCCCCTGTCAGGACAAATAAATGTTTGATGAGAACGACTGCTGCACCTTTGATGATTCGTCTTACTCAAGTCTACCTAACTGTATTTTTGTCCTCTACATTTGTACTGTTTATTGTCAGCCTATTGTCTGTCTGTCTGTCTGTCTGTCTGTCTGTCTGTCTGTCTGTCTGTCTTTATGCAGGTCTGTGAAGATTTTTGTATGTCTTCCTGTCTTTCTTTCTGTCTATAGATCTCACTGTATACATATGCATTTTTTCTTAAATTCTAAGTAGTATTGAAATCACTAATATTTTTCAAGAGCTATTGTCCTCATCAATATTTCATCATCATCATCATCATCATCATCATCATCATCATCATCATCATCGTATTTCCATCAATGCATCAATATCGTAACATTATTACATGTATGCGTAGAACTTTGTTACTGTTTTGTTACTGTAATACTGACTTCTCCATGCAGAGCAAATGTCCACATGATTTTTTTCCAAAGTATAAGCGTCTGGCATGTTGTGGAAGGGTACAAGAAAATAAACGACAGGCACTAGTCCAAGAATTATCATCAACACAATGAGCGTCCATTTGAACTTCTTGAAAATTTTCGGTGCCATTTACTGGAAAGAAAAACAAGATCGTACTTAGCTGTGCAAACACATCTTCATCTCATTTTTTTTGTTTCTAAACATTAGAAACAGAAATGTAAAAAAATGGTGAGATTAGATAACAATATTTTTGTAAGTACATTTTAAAAATTATTGATTTTCTGTCAAATTGTATTTTTACAATCTATAGACCAGGAATAATTTTATCAAACCTGTAGCTGATAACCCCCCCCCCCAAAAAAAAAACAACAAAAAACATGCAAACTATTTCTTTCCCTGTGCGTTGTGTCTGCTCAACCAAATATTGACATAATACAACAGACAGTTTATTAAAACAGGTAAAACAAATTCAAGATTAATTTTACTTAAAACTTTGTGAAATATTTGCCTACACAAGCGACTCTAGTGAATGTCAGGCAGAAAATGGCCGCCACACACATTTTGGTCAAAGTGCATTGGCGGTATGTGGCGGGCTGGTTTATCTACCCATATTTTTTAATGGAACTGGGTCATAAACAATTGTTTCTCAGACTTTCCTATCGAAAGATAAAATCCAAATATGCTTCAACATGAAATTTGTGCAGGTGTGTTGTGTGGGTTGTTTTCTGTCTGAAGTCACTCCCACTGTGTGTTGCAGCCGTCAGATAACCTATCCAGGCCTCTAGAAGATAAAACTAAAATTTCCAGTGTATGAAGAGATAACAATAGATCCTGCAAAGCAAACACTATACGGAGAAGAAGGGAGGTTGCTATAATGGCAGTGGGCAACAATGAAACATGTCAAGTACAGAGCTATCAACAATGTTCATTGATATACTAAATAAACACTTTTGGAGAAAAATCAGCTATATATCATGTTACTGTCAGCAACATAAGTATCTTGTCCCCAAAAAACTTTTTTATAAAACTAAAACACTTCGTAAGTTGATTTTAGTTTGCTATTTGAATAGGAAAGTTCTAACATGTAGTGGTCTTTTTTGAGAGGAAGAGGTAACGAAAGGGGTGTACTGTACTCGAGTACACTGTGAACAGGTATACATCCAGATAGAATAGTGTACTCCACGCCGATATCAAAACCCAGCACCTTGTAATCCTCAGTACAGTGATGAAAACCAAATGTATGCATCGTTAGTCTCTTCAATATTCATTTTATTTAGCTTTTTATGTCTTAACAAAAGTGTATCGTGCATTCACTGGAGCGAGACAAAGAAGCAATATTTATACCAGAAAATTGTTTACAGAAGCTTTAGTACATGTTCCAAAATCTTCCACGCTCATGAATAATTAATTAATAAATAATAATAATTATTATTATTGTAATTATAATAATAATAATAGTTTGTAATAGTTTGCAAAAGTTTGTAAAGCGCAGACTCACATTCCTTAGGATCATTCTTTTAGCGTTTAAGAACATGAGCGAGACATGGATAACATACGAGGGATAGGAAAACAAGCAAACAGCATATGAACGACGGATGACTAAAGAATATTGCCGATGATGAATAAAAACTAAATACAGAAAATGCAAATAGGAACCAAGTAACAAGGACGGAGTATAGTCATTTAGCAAAAGGAAGACGAACAGGGCAGCAAGAATAAGCGGAAAAGGGGGAAGGGTGTGACAAAGGACGAGCATTGTGTGGACTGTTAGGAGTAATGCTTAAGGAAGAGGTGAGTTTTCAGAACATATTTATAGGATTCAACAGCCGGTAGGTAGCGGATATGGAAAGATAGAGTTCCATTGTTTCGCTGCACAGTAACTACAAATCATATGTTGTTGTTTTGGTGACAGGAACAGTTAGGAGACGGTCGTCAGACGAGGAGAGGAGTTGTCTAGCTGAAGAGAAATGAAGTTCAGAGAAATAGTCAGGACAGGAGCCTGCAAAGAAATTAAAACACAGCACAGACAGTTTGTACTGGATGCGAGAACAGACGGGTAGCCAATGTCGAGACCGATGGAGAGGAGTGATATGGTCCCGTTTCCTGGCTCTAAGCACCAGACGTGCAGATATTATTCAGACATTACATCCTCTGAAACGCAAGAAGAAAAACACCTGTTGACTTCTTTAAATATCTGTTTTAAAATATGTGCAGAATTTACTGGTGTGTAAAACTGGAACTTACCCAAACAGCTTTATCACGAGCCTTCAGCTGTCACCGGCCGAAACAACGCTTGAGGATGCTTTTCCACTGCCTGCTGATAACAACTGAGGTTATTGTGAACCTATCGGCTACATTCACAATGACGAATGACATTTTTGTGTTAGCATGTATTTGACCTCTAACCAGCTTGATTACAGCTTTTCGTTTAGAAAGCTTTTAGAAAATTGTCAGAAAGTTGAACTGTGAATAGTTATTATTCACGGCAGCTATCTTAGGTAAACGAATCCACCTTTGTACCAGCATGGAGCCGATACAACTGCCAGTAAGGAAGGTCCACGAAGCGGTTGCCAACGTGCGAGAACGCCATCTTCAGTTGTAGAATAAGAGCTTTAAGAGGGATATTTCTAGACAACACAGGATCTTGAGCCAATGTCCCTTCTCCTCACTGGTTAGAGGTTGCCATCTCTCCCTCAAATTTCACCTTTGCACTTTGTCACGCTTTCAAAGAATCTAATCCTGTGGTTGCACTGTGACAGCAACCTCTGTGCTCAGTGAAGACAGGTGTGATATGGCTGACACTGTGCATCTCCACAAAGCTAATCTCACAGTGATCGTTAGTGTGGTGCTGTAAGAGAGATGCGTGCAAACGGTAGGCAGCTGCAACAACGATTGTGAGTTGGTCTTTAATACCGTTGTCATAGTAACTTTCAGCTGCTTTTCGATGCAAAACTTCATTAGCTATCAAAGATGAAGATTTTATGCAATGACAAGGCTGTATTAACATGAGTCGTTAATATATGGGCATGCAATAATTTCCTTGCTTTTAAGACCAGCATCCATTATTATTATTATGTTTGTGATTTCTTTTTTCAGGCTTTGAGTCTGTCTTTGAAGTTGATTTGTATTGCACAGACATTATCGAGACGTTGGACTAATGCAGTATTTGATAACAGTAGAATAGTTCCCCAATGCTGGCCAATGGTCTCTGTAGAGATGAAGGTAGTGTCAGCAGTGGGTGACAGGCTGATGGGTGGCTCATGCCTTCTCGACACATGACTATGTAAACAACCCCTGATCGATGCGATCTTTACGTCTTCATGACTGACTGCTAATATTCGTGATGACAGGGCAAACATTTTACCTGCCAGCCATCACTGTTAGCACTAGCTGCTCCATGGAGCTGACACACTACTGTGATGTTAGTCGCTTAGGTGACCGGTCAGTGTATCTCGCGAGCTGCCCAGCTGGAGCCGATATTCTACTATGATGGCAGACAGTGTGAAAATAACCTAATCAAGGTAAACTACGCACAGAAGCATTAGATCAACGTTTGTGTTATCTGGGACCCACCTTTCTTGCTCTCATCTATTTGAAATGTTTGTGCGGCTGTGAGTGTATACGTGGAATGAATTCACAAAGATGTCCGATGCAATACAGGGCCAAACTGCACATCCAATATTAGCCTAATATGATTAGCATTAATAGAAGTAAGATAACAGACATTCACTGGGCCAGCTTGGACCAAAAGTGTACCAATATCTTGCAAATATTATTAAGTTCTTCATTGATCGAGCACATGCACACTGTTCAGTGAATGGCCCATTTTGTCTAACACCTTCACAAATCGACTAATGTTTCCAGACCACACTCACGTTGGTGGGTCGGTGGGCGGGTGGACTGACTAAATTTGAAACCGATACTGATACGGTCCGTGGTCGTCAGTCTGATAAGGGGAAATCAGATATGTCGTCTTTTTTTAGTTTGCCTGACTGATGGCCGCTAACCCCGCTGGGAAATCCAGCCCTCACACACGTTCAATGGAGTCTAGAGTTGTTTTGCACAAAGATGTAAAGTTAGTTTTTACACTTACTGAAGGTTGTTTTGTTGACTGCAGGCACTAATTTGTTAGCAGCCTACTGTTTTGTTCACAAGGATCTTGTGCGTAGCTGTATGTTGATGATGGACAAGTGAGAGGGAAAATTTGTCCTGTATTTATATCTGTTCAGTAAGGGTTATCAGAATAATTTTGTTCCCGAGGAAGGGGAAGTAAGCAATCACAGATTGTATTTTCTTGTTGGTGCTGACTACCCTACCTCCAAACGGGATTATAAGCCTTCTATTCTGGGTGGAAGACCTTCCTACCACACAAACCAACGTTCCTGGCGAGTAGAAACTGATAGAAGCTATTGCCACCAATGTGTTGACTAAACAACTGAAGACCTCCAAGATGTCCCATTCTTTGAATCCATGTCGTATACCTCCAGACTAGGAACAAAAAACTACACCTTAATACTCCAGTGTATCTGATAATGACGATGTTGTTTTTATTGTTATTGTTTTATTGTTATTTGCTCCAACAAAATCATTGGTCACCTTAGAAATTTTCAGCTTTGTTTTTGCTTTTGCACTCAGCTGAATAGTTGGTTTATTTGGTAAGATTATGTTTTCTCCACTGGGACGTGAACAGGATACAGCTGATGCTTTCAAGAGGAGGGGGAGGAAACCGGTTGAACTAACCGTACTAACTGTAAAACATCCCCCTAAACAAAAACCTACCATAATGTAGCAGATAAGGGGGTAGAGCAGGGATGGGGGTAGGACATAACATGTTGTTGACGTGTCAAATGTGTTTCTTAGAAAGCATGAACCGCGAGTTTAGCAGATTCCACGTATAGGCAGTGCTTACACCTTGTCCTGGGTGACAGGTGTGGGTATTTAAATATGTCGCGTACTCTTTGCGCACACATACTTATTCACCTAATGAACAACAAGAAATTTAATTAAATACACAACAACACTTCCCCTAGGCAGCCAGACAAATCAAGACTCAGAGAAAATACACAACTACAAATAGAGCAAAGGCATGACACTTAAAGTAGCTACGAAACTAAGCCTTTCAAATCGTAAATAATTATTAAACCGCTCACAGGCAGGTCTTCTACGTTACACACTGCACAACAGGCAGATCTCTAGCAGTCTCTAAACTGCCCACATTTAAATACACACTTGTAATAGACGGCATGCAAGCAAGTCTTCAAACGTTACTTTCAACTGTCTACACTTATATCCACTATCATTAACTGACTGCACGCAAGCAAGTCTTCAATATACCAGACCGCACACAGGCAAGTCTTCAATGCACCAGACTGCACCCAGGCAAGTCTTCAATGTTACCAGACTGCACACAGGCAAGTCCTCAATGTTACCAGACTGCACACAGGCAAGTCTTCAATGCACCAGACTGCACCCAAGCAAGTCCTCAAAATTACCACACCGCACACAGGCAAGTCTTCAGCAGTCTCAAAACTGCATATACCTTTAACCGTATTGAGGTTACTCAAGTCTCTAACTCAACTGTCCTGTATCAACACCTGGTAGACGAAGGTGGAGGATATCAACTAGGGTACGTAACACCCTTTAACTGGACTAACGCCAAAAGAAAGTCTGACTTTCTGTCTGTACGCCGCGTCTCATGGAAGTCCGGTTTTCCCCGATAGCTCACGCGTCTGCCCTGCGTTAGAGGTCCCCCGGACGTAACGGTCGGTGCACAAGGACGTGGCTACCTTCGGCTTACTGCTCGGGTACACGGATACCGCGACGACCCTCCCCTCAGTCGGTGGGTGGTCTACGTTGTGACCGGTGGTAGTGGAGCTCCGTCGCTCGACACTCGGAAACGCTGCTGAGATTCCTATCGCCCTCTCGCCAGCTCCGGTTGTTCAGTCTCGCTATGGCAACCTTCCTTCAGCGTGGCTCTTTGTTCTCGCAATCAGTACCAGAACGGCGTGGAATCTCTAGTATCAGCTCGGCTTAACCCTCTTAGCCCAGGATAAAAATATTTCTGTGTTCCGGTCCAGCGTGCAATGTACTTACAAGTTTGTTGAAAGAAAAAAGACTGAGCATTACCGCTACCTTCATTGTGCAGATTAAATATGACGAAAATGTACATATTTTCGATCTGTATGCTCACAAAAAGTCATTATACAAGGAATACCTAAGCTTTTAGAAGCACTTTTATGCTTATGATTGACTTGCTTGCTATGCTATGGTTTGAATGTGTTCCCCTGGGTGGTTGGTCAGAAAGGGATAATGGAGAAAAGTGAGAGACAGCCAGAAAACACAAAAAGAGAACGTGAGGTGCAAGAGCCAGGCTACGCCTCAGAATGAATCCTGAACTCAATCATTTCTGTCAGAGACACACCTCTCCGGTAATACTTTCTTTAAAGTTTTGTTAAAACGACTGCAGGTCAATCCACCATAATCTGTTAGGCTGACTTCCAATCTTTCAATACCGTCTCTTGTATCTTTGCCGCCTTTCCGGGCTGTTTGCTAATACATGTTAAATCTCCATGATCTTACTATTCACATCACTAAGATTATTCAAACATTATTCGTCTTCAATTACTGGTCGTCTTGTAAGTAACATTATAATAACCGAGTGAGCATTTTAGCATCGCTGCTTGTAATCTTTCTCATAAATGCTCAGGTGGTTAAAGGTAGTAGACGTTTGTTCTTTTTATAGTGCACTCAAGCATGGATAAGGAATATTTGTGCATCAAATGAGAGCTGGAAGTGACTTTTGGATTTAATTCATCCAAGTAATTCAATTTTTTAACAATAGCGAACATATTTCTGGAAAATATTACTAATCCAAAATAATTTTGAAAGTATGTACTTACCGTTTTCTTAGAAGTTTGCAATACATTTCCCCTACTGTCACTTACAGAGATTCTGCATGAACTGTTATTTTTAATACTTTGATGTCAAAACATCGAATGATCGCAATTGTAATATATATAAACAAAGATTAGTCACTTATTGGAAGAATCCCAAATAGCTGTACACCAGTGTTAGTCATAACTAAGCAGAAAAAGGCACAAAAAGGATATATAGTAAATTGTTTTGTTCGCAGACGCCTCCTACATTCATTAAAAATGGGGAAACCCTTTTTTAGACATTCAGTGAGAACAAATGCTCACTTACCCCTTTACTGCTACAACAGACACAAAACCAGTGGATTCAATATCGTATTTTGCACCGTGTTTTAGCTACAAACTCATACTATACCATTTAAAACTACGAGGCTCAGATCTTTGCACCTTCTGCATATAATTAAAGAAATCCATGATAATGAGGCACTTTAATAATTCCTGCTAGCAATTATCCATAGAGTTCATTTTTTACTTTATTTTTATTGTTAAAAAACTTTTGGCTTTATCTATTTGCTAGGTTTAAAGAAAAATTTCTTCATGTGGCTTCTGCAGTCAATTCAACTTGAACAAAATTCAAGAGAAATATTTTCGATGTGGAGTACACAGTCTATTTTTACATTGGTTAAGATATTCAGTCTTATTTCATATTTCGTTTGAAATCGAAGTACAGAAAAGAGACTGTGCACAAAGATATTACTATCCAATGACTCGTAAGTCACATCTTTTTCCACAGAAATGGATACCAAGTGGAAAGTATATAAGCAGGTACTACTCAATAGGAATCTTACGAAGGGCAAAGAAAGATAACGAGTTACTTCTCATTCATTACCTTCAGTGTCTAACTTAAGTTTGGTCAGCTACCCCTACGTAAAGGCAGACGACGCGTATAAAGCTACTGGTCATAACCCTTGTTTCAATTAAAGAGAACATAGTGAGAGTTCACATATGACCTTCTCGACACAAAGTGATGCAATGAAAAGAGACAAAAAGTCACTTTCTTTTCATGTTAAGGTAAGCAATTTCTGCTTGAATTTGCAAAGAGGATGTTGAATGATATCCTTCGTAGAGACCGCTATAGGCGAATAACTGGAAGCCCAAGTCATTCACACGGAAGTACGTTTCAACAGCATCAGGGACTCGTTCTCGAGGGGGAAAGTCGGGAAACAGGTGCCACTCCACAAAAAACTGCGGGATGGAGGACAATATCGCCGAGTCAAGAAGATCACGAGTGACGTTCCATTCATAGCCCTCTATGTCCATCTTAAGCACGGTCAGCTGCTCCTAAATCAAAACAGAGAATAAAACAGCGGTTCCTTATAATTTAGAGTCGATGTGAATACGATAGCGTTTGTGTAAAACGCAATTTGCTTGAAATAAACAAAGATCTTTAAATGAGAAAATTTACACTGTATTTAGATTCGAAACAAAAACTTTGATTTACTTGTACTAAACTTTAGTTGGACTTGGCTCAGTAAATTCGCTGGTATATAAACGAGTGTGCTGACACAGATTCCATATCGTTACATCAGATTTTAAATTTTTGACGGTTTCGGATACACATTGAATCTTGTACTTCTTACATAGTTATAGCGCAAAAAAAAACTTTTCTTCAAAATAACTAACTTTACCCATAGAGGTCTTTACAAATAGCAGTTTGTTCCGTCTAACCTTTTTGTGGCCGAGGTGGTCAAGGATCGTCTGCAGACGTCTCATGGGCCAACGGTTTGGCGCCCCCATCATTTTAACATACACATCACCTCGCGGTGCAAAACGGTCGTCTTCTTTATGGCTGATGCCTATTCTCTTGAAGAAAATACGGTCCCCACGCTTATGGTCCTGAGTGTTCACCATGCTGCAAGATGACAAACTCTGGCAATGCTCACTTTGTTACCCAATGTATGCATGGTGAAAGAAAATCTGCGTCACATCGGAGTGCCCTACTCTGTTAGGGCAAATAATATAAATATTGATATTTAATAATAATAATAATAAATAATAATAATAATAATAATATCACACAAAAATTGTTTTCGTGATTGTGATTTTACCTGGGATCAAAGGAGTAGACTGTACATCCTATGCCTGCCATTGCGTCGTCAAAGCGTAAGTCATAGCCAACGCTGAAAAAAGATTTTACAGGCAGAGTGGATGGATTTTTTCATTTTTTAATTTTGCAAGACAACATTGCGTTCTCATTTTTAAAACTTGTAAATATGTGTGTACGTCTTATCGTGTTTACTGTGTCTTTTTAATCTCTTCTCTTTCAAACTCGCTTGGAGGCACACACACTCACACACACACACACACACACACACACACACACACACACACACAAACTCTTCATAATGCGAGCAAAAAACTACGTGTGTGTATGTGGGGCGAGGTGGGGGATGCCTTAGGATTTAAGTTTGCGAGCTGAAAGCTTTGTAAATATTTTTTCTCCGTTATATAAATCTAGATGTTTTTCTTGCTAACCCATATTCTTATAAGAACCTGAACATGATGGCGGACATAGCTGTTAGGACTGCTAGGTAATGTAAGGTCTAGTGGATAATGAGACTTTCTTGTGAAGTGAATGATTTTCACGAAAATAGAAGGCAAAACAGGAAGTTTATGGAGACTTACCCAAAGGAGTATACTAAGCAGTTGTTCCGAGGAATAAGGTTATTATCAAAGCAAACAGGCCAGTTTCCCATTTGTCTTCTGTCTCTACAGTTGTATCTTTCTCTTGCCCAGTCACTGAAACATTTTCATGTCATGTATTTTTGTAGGACTATTCTGGCTATAATAATCATTATAGATCACTAACAAACACTAATTTCATCTGTAATCAGAGCCAGGTAAGTACTTGTTGGGTGATTCCTTAACCCACTCTTCTAGACTGTAGAAAGTCTTCATTCTTTGTGACAACTATTTATCCTTCTTTCTGATCTGTCACCTGCAGTGACATAATTTTAACATATACTTATAGATTTGAAACATGCATTTATACATTTTAACATACATGTATAAATTTTATAATCATCTTTGTTTATATTTATATTTTTTAAATTTTTTAATCTGCAAAGCATGTCTAGAAATTTTATGTTTGCTGGGTCCCCGAATCGCTGAGGTTAACACTTATTTATTATTTATAATGTGCGTGCGATCCGTCGCTGATTACTAAGGTCTTATCTTTGTCTATTTTATCTCACGTATGATTGTGATTGTATGATACCTTCTCATGTCACAGGCACGCCCCCACCACGGAACCGTCCACAAGGCTCGTTTGTCGGCCCCTGTCAGCACAGAAATAGATGTTTGATGAGAACCACTGCTGCACCTTTAATTATTTGTCTAACATATGTCTACCTATTTGCATTTTTATCTTCAACATTTTGTACTGTTTATTATGAGCCATCTGTCTATCTGTCTCTGTCTGTCTGTCTGTCTGTCTGTCTGTCTGTCTGTCTGTCTGTCTGTCTGTCTGTCTGTCTGTCTGTCTGTCTGTCTGTCTGTCTGTCTGTCTGTTTTTATGCAGGTATGTGGGGAGTTTTGTGTGTCTTCCTCTATAATTGCGTGTCTATTTTTTATGTCTATGACTGTATGCATATGTATGTTTTCTTATTTTCGTAGTCTCACTATTGAAATCACTAACATTTTTCAAGAGCTACTGTCGTGAGGCTCTGGTTTTGTGTCCTCAGTTTTCCTCAATGCCCCAAAATCTTAATATTATTACTCGTGTGCGAAGAACTTTCTTGCTATTTTGTTACTGTAATACTGACTTCTCCATAGAGAGCAAATGTCCACATCTTTGTCTTCCAAAGTAGAAGGGTCTGGTATGTTGTGGAAGGAAAATAAGAAATAAACGACAGACCCTAGTCCAAGAATTATAATGAACACAATGAGCGTCCATTGAAACTTCTTGAAAATGTTCAGCGCCATTTACTGCAAAGAAAATGAAGATCTTAGATGTGCAAACAAAATTTCAGTTTATTTTCTTATTTATAATGCAATAGAACTATAAATCAAGAAATTTGGTGAGAGCAAATCTAAGTATTTTTTAAAATGTATGTTTAAAATTGTTGATCTTTTATCAAATTGTATTTTTACATTCAAAGGTAAGTGGTTGTTTATTACAGGCTATACGTATGACATAATTTTATCAAATCTATATCCAATAACAAAACAGCAGGCAAACTTAGCCATTGTTTGTTTTTTGAGAATCTTGTTTGTCTCTGCTCAACCAAGTATTGACTACATACAAGAGACAATTTATAAAACAGGTCAACCAAATTCAGGATTAATTGTACTTAAAACTACGCCTGTGAAATATTTACCTACACTAGCGACTCTAGTGACTGTGAGGCAGAAAATGGCGTCCACATATATTTTTAATTTGTTAAAGTGTACTGGCAATACGGGGGTCCTAGAGGAGACAAAGTATAAAGTAACGAAACATTTTTTTTCCCAAAAGCACCATTTTTTGTTTGTGGTTGTGCAGGGAAAGTACAGTGATGATGATGATGATGATGATGATGATGATGATGATGATGATGATGATGATGATGATGATGATGATGACGACGACGACGACGACGATGATGATGATGATGATGATGATGATGATGATGATGATGATGATGATTCAATCGTGAAAATATTTTTTCGGAATGAAGGGTAGCACCACTGGATTCCCCACAAAGTTAACCACAAGTAAACACATGGAGCGATGTGATGTATTACCCCGTTGCCTTGGTGATCGGATTCTGTCACTGGTAGACGTTTCTCTACGCCACTATGGCATCACGGGAAAAGGACAACGTACTCCCCAACTGCGACCTGTAACTTGCATGTTACCTATTATCATACCTATCTTTTATTTAACAGTCCATTCACACTCTTTCTCAAATTAACGTCAGTCCCAGCTTGTGTTTGCAGGGTTATAAAAGAATCGTACTGCAGTTAAACAAATGTTAACGCTAAAAGTAATATAAAAAGAACTTACCAAATAGAATATTTTACCTCGTCTGGGCGAGGAAGGCACGGGTGAGGAACTATTTTTCTCCCAGGGCAATTTGAGAGTTTTTAACATCATTCGCGGGCATCCAAAATTACTACAAAAGGTGAAGATATTTTAGAGAAGATCGATACCTTTTTGAAGCTAAAGGCCTACAGTGGAAAAACGTCTGTGGGCTTTTTGGATGGAGCACCATCTATGCTCTGGACGAATTCTGGCTCTCTGACGACAGGTAAAGAATATGTCCCCCTAGTAAACGACCTCACGGCACGATTCATTGAAACGTTCTTGTCAGTAAAAGATTCTTCCCGCTCCTCTATAACTAGTACTTGAGTCGGTTATAAAACTTGTGAATTACATCAAATCTGAAGCCATAAACAGCCGCCTTTTAGAGAACTCATCATCATCAGTAGCTGAAACGAATGTGTGTGCATGACGTCAAATTAATGGTATGATTGCATGTGTATGACGTCAACAGAGATTTGACGTCAGAGAGCACAACATGTCTGCCTGGCCCCAAAGCAGACGATGTCCAGTCGAAAATCTTTTCGAGTAACAAAACAATAACATACTGATTCTGTTGTCCGATGGAGGAGAGCTTTTAAAGAAAGAAAAGGACGTTTGTTCATTCAGTGAAAACCCGCTGTAAGACGAGTGCATAGTTTTATATTTATGTGGCAGTGCTCGTTCGAAAAGTAAAGGTTTGCTCAGTGAAAACCCATTGTGAAGGAGGGATGAGAAGAGTATATTTAAATTTGTGTGACGGTGCTCTTCGTTAAATATTTGTTAAAATGGCCTGTGATCTTACTGTGTGCACTTCAGGGACAGTGCATTGACGGTGTCTGAGGGAAGTACACAATCTTTTCTGTGGAACTCATAAGGACTAGAGGACAACGGGAATAATTACTGTGTACCAAGAATGGTATTCCAGTACAGTGGATAAACTAGTCTGATCTGTAGGCAACTATTTTCGTGAGTGTCATCATCACTACATATTTGTGTGACGTACTGGTCTTCTGAGATGGCTTCACTAGTGGGAATGTGTTATTCCTGTAATCAGGAACTAATCAGAAGAGGGAGATGGGTTAAAGGTAATGGATGTTTATGCTTTTTATAATTAATTCAAGCTTACATGGGTAATGAAGATTTGTGCATCAAATGCGAGCTGGAAGTGCCTTTTCTATTCGTTTAATTCTCAGATTTTTAACTTTTAAACAATTTGGACCATACTTTCTGGATAATATTACAAAATAAAGGATTTTTTTTTAATTTGTATTCACCGTTTTTACAGAATAAATTTACAGTATTATCACTTACAGAATTTGTGCTGGAACCGTTATTCTTTTCAATATTTTTTTTTCAAGAATGATAAAGGTAGTAGAAAGGGGGTTAAATTATATTGTCACGGACTAGTCGGTGCCGCAGCATTTTGTTCACTCCCTTCTATCTAGAGGAGGAGTAGATTCGATGATCGAGTGTATAGTACGTGGATTCAGAAATGCTGATGGGAATATATCTGTGATCCAACACCTAGCTCAACTGGATATTCTTCACATGCAAGACGTTTTCAAACTGTCAGTATGGCACCCCGTGCACTGTATTTAAAATGTTGACCTCGAACAGTCACTTTCCTAACTGTTAGTTGATGAGTGAGTGAGCGTATATTGTATATTTATGATGCTATCCTTCTGATGTTTTGAATATGAAACAGTAACGATATCATAAGTAATTGATTCTGATCTGCGTATGACGCGGCAGAAAGTTAATGGTCTGGCGGATAGGGTTGTAGTCATAAAAAAAATCACACAACGATATATTTTAAACTATTGTGTTCACAGACGCCTCCTACATGCATTAAATAAATGGAGAACAATTTCAGACCTTCGGTGGGGACAAATATTCACTTACCCCTTTAATGTTACAATAGATACAACAACCAGTGGT
Source organism: Marisa cornuarietis (assembly GCA_004794655.1). Lineage (NCBI taxonomy): Eukaryota > Metazoa > Mollusca > Gastropoda > Architaenioglossa > Ampullariidae > Marisa > Marisa cornuarietis. The sequence goes on from SMMW01000605.1 coordinate 650,163, forward strand.
TTCAATACCCTATTGTGGACCGTGTTTTAGCTACGAACACCTTTTATACCACATCAAGCTCAGAACCTCAGATCTTGGAATCAATGACAATGACAGTGCCAATGACAATGACACTGACTAACTTTGTTAATCCAAGAGAGCAATTATTTACAGAACACTTCTTTTTTTACTATATTACTGTTAAAAACGTTTGACTTTATCTCTTTACTTTATTTAAAGAAAAATGTCTTCAGTGTGGATTCCAAAGCCAATTTTACGTTGGATAGAATATTGTCTTAATTTAATAACGGCGATATTATATATCTAAAGGTGCGAATGTTTTAATATTTTGCTAAGTGTGAACTCGTTTGTAATGTAAGTACAGAAAGGAGACTTTGAACAAAAATATTCTACACAATGAATTGTAGAAAAGAGCTTTTATCAGAGACATAAAGACATGGATACCATAATTATAAGCAGCTTCTATTCACACATTGAGTGTTTTTGTGTTGTGTGCGTGTGTTGTGTGTCTGTGTGTGTGTGTGTGTGTGTTTTGGCTTCATTTAAGACAAACTCAACCTTAACCACTGAATAGCACTTTTTGCTTGTTTTATTTATTGCTAAGAATGTGATAAGAAGTTAGAATGTATTTATATTGTGGACTAATGGGGCGAACGCTAACCCTGCCTTTAGGAGGAGAAGGGTGAGAATAAAGAAGAGGAGGAGAAGGAGATGAAAAGATGATGAGAAATTCTTTTTCTTGTATAAGGTGGTAGTACACTTCCTCTGCATGACTGTTTACCGTTTATTCAGCAATAAATGATCTGAAAATGGCAAATGAAATGACACCGTGAAAGGAAGATTGTAGAAAATGTATAGTAACATCAGTATAAAAATTAAAACTAACTAAACATCACCATCAGACAACAAAATTAAAACTATGTAAGACAGGATATAAGAACGTATTAAAAATCCAAAGAAAACGAGAAAATAAAATTATGAGTAACAGCTTTACGAGAAATATCTACCAAAGAGATCTGCTTAATAAATGATTCAAGAGATAACAAATTGCGGGTCTGGAAAATAAATTTTACAGGCGATAAAAAATATGATTCACTAAGTTTCATTTTGTGTTAATGGGGGAAGCTTCCACCTGAATTCTCAAAAAAAAAAAAAATGAAATCCACGACTGTCCTTGATGAAACCAAAAAGCAGATGCCTTTCAGCATGAAGTACAACAGCATCATGGACTGCAAAATGGGGAGTCGGTAAACAGTGCAAGTCAACAAGAATCTTAGGAAAAGGGGGGGAAAAGACAACGAGTTACTTCCCCTTCATTGTTTTCAATGTCGAACTTAAATTTCGGTCAGCTACACCTGTGGAAAGCAGACTATGCGCAACAAACTGTCGAACATGTCGCTTGTTTCAGTTAAGGAGAGTATAGTCAGAATTCAGTTATGAACGGTTACAGATACAGTGATGCAAAGAAAAGAGACAGAGATTTCAATTTTTTTTCGTGTTAAGGTAAGCAACTTCTGCCTGAAGTCTCAAAGAGGATGTTGAATGAAATCCGTGATAGAGACCGCCAGTGACGAATAACTGGAAGCCCAAGTCATTCACACGGAAGTACGTTTCAACAGCATCAGGGACTCGTTCTCGAGGGGGAAAGTCTGGAAACAGGTGCCACTCCACAAGAAACTGCGGGATGGAGGACAATATCGCCGAGTCAAGAAGATCACGAGTGACGTTCCATTCATAGCCCTCTATGTCCATCTTAAGCACGGTCAGCTGCTCCTAAATCAAAACAGAGAATAAAACAGCGGTTTCTTTTAATTTAGAGTCGATGTAATTACGATAGAGTTTATGTAAAACGAAATTTTAAGCTGCTTAAAATAAACAAAGATCATTAACTGAGAAAATTCACACTGTATTTGGATTCGAAACATTACCGGAACATTCTTCAGATGTCACATACACCTCTCAATCAGAAATGTTGCTTTACTTAAACTAAGCTTTAGTTGGACTTGGTTCAATAAAATTGCCGGTATGTAAACGAGTGTGCTGACACAGATTTCATATCGTTACATCAGATTTTAAATGTTTCGGATACACATTGAATCTTGTACTTCTTACATAGTTATAGCGCAAAAAAAAACTTTTCTTCAAAATAACTAACGTTAACCATAGAGGTCTTTACAAATAGCAATTTGTTCTTTAACCTTTTTGTGGCCGAGATGGTCGAGGATCGTCTGCAGACGTCTCATGGGCCAGCCGTTTACCGCCTTGCGCTTGCTAACATACTCATCGACTCGAGGTTCAAATTGGTCGTCGTCTTTATGGCTGATGCCTATTCTCTTGAAGAAAACACGGTCCCCACGCTTATGGTCCGGAGTGTCCAGCATGCTGCAAGATGACAAACTCTGGCAATGCTCTCTTTGTTACCCGCTGTATAAAAAGTCATTAGCGTTAATTAATTATATTTTTATTTTACGACAAGAAAGGTGTTGTATACATGTGCTTAGCATTTGTTTCGGAGCTCTTAACCACGTGCAAGTACTTGAAAACACACACACACACACACGCACACACACACACACACACACACGTACCTAATTTCCACACTCACCTTTATTTATGATTCGTGTAAACAGTCTTCCCTTTAGCAAGCAAAACATTATCATTGGATTAAATCCGAATTTCAAAAATAGTTTGTCGGGATTTATTTTTCATCAGTACAGCGAAACATTGAAACGAAAATACACCAAAAAACTTTTTAAATGTTTTCGTGATTGTGATTTTACCTGGGATCAAAGGAGTAGACTGTACATCCTATGCCTGCCATTGCGTCGTCAAAGCGAAAGTCATAGTCAATGCTGAAAATACAAACACCATAATAGATACTTTCAAATCAGAATCTATAAAATCATTTAGAGCTTATGGTTAGTTTAGTATATTTCTCTGTATAAGTTTTTTTAGCCCATCTTGGAGATAAATCTTGTAAAATGCCACAAGTTTAATTCTGAATGCTGCTAAAAGAAACCACCAGCTTCAAAATCTTGAATACAGACTATGAATTTAAATTCATCTTATGACATTTATTGTACTACTACTACGAAGAAGAAGAAGAAGAAGAAGAAGAAGAAGAGTTCACCACTAGAAGAAGAAGAAAAGAATTCTAATTTGTAGGTCTACAAATATGGATCTTAGTAACACCTGATAACATCAATGGCATCATTACAGAAAAAAATTAAAAGTGCAAGAGATTTCGTAAACCATGTGCATATCACTGATTTAAAATCATGAGGTAAAATTCTCTTGAACCAGTGTAAAGTACATAATATGGCTTTGAAAACGATAAAATATGTTGAACGAAAACAGAAAGACCCTCAACAAGTAGGCGGAGGAGATAGTTGTTATATAATTCAGTTGAAGTAATATCAGTACAAACAGATAAGCGAAGAACTTCCACGAAAATTGAAAACAAAAAGAGAGAAGTTCATGCATCTTCAGAGACCTACCCAAAAGAGTAGACTAAACAGTTGTTCTGAGGTACAAGGTTATGGTCAAAGCAGACAGGCCAGTTCCCCATTCGTCTATGGTCTTTGCAGTCGTACCTTCTTACTGCCCAGTCACTGAAACAAAACTCTCATCGTTTGTGATTTATCTAGGACCAACCTGGCTATTAAAATCATTGGGTGTCACTACAAAACGCAAATAATGAGAGGCAGGTTAGTATTTGATAAGTAATTTCTTAACCCGCACTATTCTGCCCTGTAGAAAGTCATAAACATTCATTCTAAATCCTGGACTGCTTGTATCCTGCATGGGAATATTTATAAATAAATTTTCATATGTATATATTTATGTTTATATATATATATATTGATATATGTATCAATTATAAGGCATTATAGAACTGCTATGTTTAACTGGTCACCGAAATTCTGAAGTTATCACATTAATATTCGTATTTCAGTATTTTTTATTTGTCTGTGTTCCCGTCGCTGAGTCCTAGTGTTATAATCGTGTCTCCTTCATCTCGCTTATGTTTTTTTTTATTGTATAATACCTTTGCATATCACAGGCACTCCCCCACCATGGAACCGTCCTCAAGGCTCGTTTGTCTGCCCCTGTCAGCACAGAAATAAATGTTTGATGAGAACGACTGGTGCACCTTTGATCATCCGTCTACTTATTTGTATTTCTGTCTTCTTTCTTTTGGACTGTTTATTTTTCGTCATCTTTCTCACTAGTGAGAGTACTAATATTTTTCAAGAACTATTGTCGTAAGGGGCGGGTTTTATGTCTTCAGTTTTCATCAATGCATCAAGATGTTAACATTGTTACTTATTTTATTAGAGTTTTCTTACTATTTTGTTACTGAAATACTGACTTCTCCATGCAGAGCAAATGTCCACATGCTTTATTTCCAAGGTGGAAGTGTCTGATGTGTTGTGGAAGTGAAAACAGAAACAAACGACAGCCACTAGTCCAAGAATTGTCATGAACACAATTCCCGTCCATCTAAAGTTTTTGAAAATGTTCAGACCCATTGCCTGGAAAGAAAAGCAAGATCTAGCTTAGCTGTTCTAACACAATTTCACGTGAGTGTTCTTATTTATAAAATAATAGAACCACAAATCAAGACATTTAATGAGTATGGAATTGATTTTTTAAAAGTTAAAAAATATAGGTTTTGTATCAAATTGTATTTTTACATTTAATCTTAGTGATCGTTTGCTATGGGCCACATGCATGACAATTGCTCTTTACAACTAGAATAATTTTATCAAGCCCATGTCCTATCAAAAAAAGTAAACTAGTGTTTGTTTCAGAGAATCTTCCCTTCCAAATGGAAGTCTGTGCTCAACCAAGTATTGATAGTATACAACAGTTTATTAAAACAGGTTAAACAAATTCAACATTAATGTTACTTAATCATAAGCCTGTGAAATATTAACTACACAACCGCTTCTGATGAATATAAGCAAGGACTTTCGATAATAAGACCTTTTACTTCGAGGAATTCCTCAGAGGTCAGAGGTCAGTCCCTTTGCTCAAGCATGGATTTGTTTATGCCCAACACTAAGAGAAGAACTAGTGCGATATTTGCAGTGCAATTAACTGGACAAATGCCCACTATAAAGAAACCTGAACAAAACTATCATTTTTTAAATTTCCTTCTAACTAGGAAAGCGGAGTCATATTTTATTTACAGATTTTAATAATGCAATATTTCCGTTTAATCCATTTATGCAAACGTGACTATAAACATGAAAGACGAGGCAAAAAATCCAAAGATGCTATCCCAGATAGTACCACAGTTAAAATGTAGACTATGCAATTATTTGTTGTTGGTTTGACGATTTCAGTATTGCTTGCTTTAGAGGAGCTAAAAGTGTTTTCACATTTTTCCTCGATTAAACGATGTATTGAGGATGTATTTGTTGCCACTTGACATCAGTGGACGGTGAGGGGGATTGGCGTCTGATGATAAAGACTAAACAAGCTGACATTTTTATATATTTTCGACTGGATAGTAAAGAAATCAAAGACATTTGTTTTTCATCTGTTTTGTGTCTTTTTTTTCCTTTTTGAGCACATGGGAGGTCTATGGTCACAGTATAGGCCCGGATCGTTCAAACAGTTTGCTTATTCTTTATTTACCATCTTCTTTGCTTTTGGAATATGACAGGACACCACCACCACCATCACCACCACCACCAGTAAAATGAATGCAATATGTAGCCATGCATCTTCAGATCTGCTATAGAATAGCGTCTTTGACTTAATAACTATGTTGAGATAGTTTCAAGACTTCCAACTGGCTCAGGGGCTTGATTGTCATTATTTCAGATGCAGCATTTAAATTCAGAATAACCGCCGTGTGGATTAAAAAGGAAAAACTGTCAATGTACTTTCTGCTGAGAGCTACAATCTTTGTAGCAAACACTTTGAATCTCGTCAATTCAACGTTTCAGCAGAAAGAGAAAGTTTAGTGTGGAATCCTTTTCTTATCCCTTTGATGTTCCTAGTCCACCACCTCCAGTTACCATAAAGAAAACTAAAGGACTTATCCAGGAGTCCTACAAAAGAAACTGAGCAGACGAGCTGATGCTGACACAGGTACAGTTAAAAGCTATAAATTTCAGTGAAGTTTATGAGCTCATCACAACCCATGTAATTTTTATTCATTTTGATCAAAGTTTCTTCCCGCAGTCTTTATATTTCCCGGTACACCATTTTGTGCACTTGTTGTCAATAAGCTGATGACTGAAATATCTTAAGAAATATGTAAATGATATCAAAGCAATGGGTTATATGTTGATGTAGTCGTAAAACAAGAAGACAGAGCTGTATAAATACATTAAATTATACACAATAAATACTGTTTTATTACTTGTGTGAACCAGTCACTAGTTACTAGTCCGGAACAGTATTTTGATTTTTTTGCACAGAGAAAGAGAAGATATCCTACTAAGAGCTACTGAAGATGCCGAGGAACCAATATATAGACCTTTGTCTTAGGTGTTATCTAAAAAGTTTTAAAATGCTTGGAACAATTTGATCTATCGGAACCAAAAACAGCACAAGGCCTACATACCCCAAGAGGACAAGAGTGAGACAGAAGAAAATAGTGTAAGATCTGCTTCATTATTTCACAGCTTCTGTGGCTACGTTTGTAGGAACTTAGTGCTATGTTTGTATTTAGTTTGCTGCTTTTTTGTGTTCTGTATTTATTTAAATACAAATATGAGTGCAGATATTTAAATTCTTTATATACTCTGTATCCCTGAATTCTGTGATCTTTACGTTTGTAAACAAGATTGTTATATGGAATATTTTGTATAATTTCAAGAACATTGGTGGAAACTTTTTCCTTGCAATTTAACTAACACATTCATACTTCAACAAAACCATGTTTGTTTTCTTATTTTTCCTCTCTCTCTCTCTGTCCTTTTGTTTCCTCTTCTCTTAATCTACTTCTCTGGGTACAATAGGCATGGTAAACTCACAACAACAAATGTAAAATAAAAGGTACACAACCAGAACAAAACTAGGATTCTAAAGTGTGTCTGAAGTCGTTTCATTACGTAAACTAGAAAAAAATAAGTACATGGGCAGAAAAGTATCAAACTACATCAAACAACAAAAATACATCCCCAAACAGCAACAAAAACTACATGATAACATTTACACTTGCATGGAACAGTGTGAGCTGTGAATGCCACTAGTAGTCAGTGTGCGGCCTCCATCAGGGTTTAGCTGAAGGAGATAACCGCTTGCAAGACTGAATGATTAATGAAGGAAATCAGCTAAATAACGATTTTTATCATCTACTGTCTTTGATGTAAGGAACAAAATGGTGGCCATAGTAATGAAGGAAAAGACAGCTAGAGTACTCTGTGAACAGGTGTCCCATCTATAGAGTTGTGTACTCCATGCTAAAAACTGAACCCAACACCTTACAATCCTCAATACAGTGATGAGCTGACCATATGTTTGTCATTTTTCAATATTCGTTTTATTCATTTTTTGTTGTCTACAAAAATTTGTATGCCACGTTCACTGAAACAGGATAGAGAAATGATTTTGAAAACGAAAGTAGCTTGCAGAAGCTTTGTGATGTGCTCTGAAATACCTGAACACTTTCCTATAGCTTTTCATAAGAAAGGTGCAGAGATATTAAAATCATTAGACCCCCCATATTGTTACAGAGAGTAAAGTGAAAAGTGTACAAAAGAAAGGAAGTTTACCAGAGAAACTTCAAATACAAGAGAGGAGCGAGATAACACATGTAGTCTAAGTAGCATTAGAAACATTATCCCGAAGTACTTGTTTGAAAATCTTCAATGTTCATAAAACTACACTTTATTATATCCTCTGAGAGGCAGGAAAGAAAACGTCTGTCTATTTAAAAATCTGTTCAAAAATGTGTGAAAATGTGCTGGTGTATAAAACTGGAACTTACCCAAATAGCTTCACAAAGAGCCTTCAGCTGTTACTCCCCGAAACAATCTCGGTTTTGCTACTTCCTGCTGATAACAACTGGGGTTATTGTGAACCACTCAGCCTGTTCAGTTTGGCACAAAAATATTTTTTAGAAAATTGTTTGTGAGTTGAACTGTAAATAATTATTATTCACGGGTGTGGAATGAGGGTATGGTATCTTGGGTACAGAGAACCACCTCTTTACGAGCATGGAGCCGATACAACTACCAGCAAGGAAGATCCGTTCAGCGGTTGCCAGCGTGGTAGAATGTTATCTCCAGCAAGTGCGCCAGTGACGAATTGCAAGTTGCTTGATTGTAGAGACTGACAATTAAACTCAGTAGCTAAAGGCGGGGTGATATGTCAGCTCCAGCATGAAAGAATCAACTTAGCAGCTAGTATGTTATTTTTTTAGCTCAAGCTAGTGTGACCAGTGGCAGCACGTAGACAAAGAGTTTGCCCAGCAAGCAATACTAATAGAAATCTGTTATTTTTTATTCAACTTTACATCAGTCAAGGGTTGATTTTCGTCTCTACAGGGAAGATACAGGACTTATTCTGAGTCACCTTTAGCCAACATTAGACAATTATTTCGCCAATATTTCATCCTGCAATCTTTAAATCGTGCAGGCCACTGGAGGTGTCGGTACACTTCCCTTTATACCTCCTTGACTTGTTTCTTTTTTAGGAAGACATCAGGCAGATTTGCAGACAACCGTTTCGCTTTACCTTTGTTGACCTGTGACCCTGCTGTTGCTCTCTTTGGTGGCTTGACTGAAAGTGCAAAGTCTACTGGGCGGACGTTGGTGTGAAATTAGCTCAACGATGGATTAGCTATTGGCGAAAGACCTTTTTTCATCAAGTCTTCTCTGTGGACATGAAGGTAGTTGCCTCAGTAGCATGGCTTAGCTTAATGGGCTGCTCATGCATTCTCGACACATGACTATGTAAACAACCCTTGATCGATGTGGTCTTGAAGTCTTCACGACTGGCTGTTAATATTCGTGATGACAAGGCAAACATTTTACCTGCCAGCCATCACTGGTCGCACTAGCTGCTCCACGAAGCTGACACACTACTGTGATCTTTGCTGCTGAGCTGACCGGTCAATCATAATGGTCAGTTAACGATAGCCGTCACTAGCTCCTCTACCAAGAGCCGATGATTTACTATGCTGGAAAACAGTGTCAAAATGGTGTCTACACATTTTGTAGTAGAAACAGAATTCCATTTTTAGTAATGCCATATGCCGTTCTGCAAGACGGGTGTGGCGCAAAATATGACTTATTCAAGGTAGACAGAGACATTGGACCAACATCGGCCAAAGATCCTGTGCTACCTGGAAAATATTTTTCTGTTTCTTATGTAAGTGTTGCTATGTCTCAAAGTTGGAGAGATTTCAAAAAAATGCTGGCCTTTGCCACACAATGTTAAATTGATCCGCCCAGCGTGTCGATCGAGAATCGTCTGTCAGGATGAGCAGGCACCCATTGGATGTCATTCCGTTGGACTGCGAGTCTAATGACACTGTCTCAGCTGTAAATGTAACGCTGGTTATTTTTAGCTAAATTGAAAATCATCAGCAAGGCTGATGATAAAATATTTTACGAGGTAGGAAGAAAACATACTCAGACTTTCCCACAAAAAGTGTCTGTTCTCATATTTAATATGTAATATACAAGTTTTTAGCTTGAAGTCTTCATTTGTTGCTCTTTGCAAGGACATTTACTAAATATGAATTGCTAGCAACTGGGGAGAAGAGCACTGACTTTGCAATCGGCAAAATCGTCAAGGAAATGTATAAGCAAACAACCCAAATGTGCAGCAGCTATCTAAAGTCCCTACTGTTTATGTTTCGACTTTTCAGATAAAAGACCAAAACGGAAACACGCGCTTACTTACCCTAGAATGCTGAAATATTAACATTCACCAAACGTGGCCAAGCACCAGTCCTCTTTTGTCTAAAGTCTGCACACATCGACTGGTCTCCTCCGGACTCACACTTGTGTGTCGGTGGGCGACGGGACTGACCAAATTTGACACTGATAACTTTAATCTTTTACTCCAGTCAATTTCATAAGAGAGAAATAAATGAAGTAGTCTCTTTCTAGTCTGCCTGACCGATAACAGCCCGACCGGTATCTGACCCTTACCATACCATACCCGGTGAACTAGCAAGGGTTGTGAAGACAGTTCACTAGCACCCTGCATGTGGTAATAGATGTATCAAACGTGTTAGGTTGTTAGACACGAGTGCTTCACACATCAGTTCCCAGACTTTCCTCCCCAGTCTTTTTTCCTTCGACTTCAAGCGTGTAACTTGCAGACAGGTCCCGCTGTCAAGCTGTCTGGACCTACCGTCTCTCATACCGATCTGTGTCATAATCGAGGTCCAGCGGGATTCCAAGAACAACCGTGTGCAGTGCCTTCAACATTTTTCTTTTGCTAAGAAAGGAAATGCTGTTAACTAATTTAAGGAGTGCTGTGATCTTTTCTTTGGACTGTAGTTGTCTCCTCCCTGGACTATTATCTGTTCCTTAGACTGTCATTTCCGCGGAGTTCTATGTTCCATGGACTATTGTCATCTGTTCCGTGTATTGCTGTTATCTTATTCCATCGTTTCTACTGGCACTGATTTCATTAATGTCCTTTTTCTGTTATCAAATAGCTTGATTGATACTCAAACTGTGATCCTACAGTTCCTTACTAGATCTTAAGTTGTTATTGCCCCTCCTTCCTACCCACCCCTTCTGTCTTGCGTGTCGACCACAGTTCTTACTGCCTTTAGCTTTCTTCTGACGCTCGTAACATATATCTTTTCAATATCAGCTGTTTATTGAAGAGGACCCCCATCTACCGTAGTTTTTAACAGTTACCCCACGGTCAGATGGACAGTTGTCAAAATGGTCTTCTGTTTTACGCATTTTGTAGTAGAAACAGAATGCCATTTTTAGTAATGTCATATGCCGTTCTGCAAGACAGGTGTGGCGCAAAATATGGGCTACTCAAGGTAAACAGAGGCATTGGTCCAACATCGGCCAAAGATCCTGTGCTACCTGAAGCCTATTTTTCTTATTCTTATGTATTTGTAATTATTGTGTAGGTGTGTCTTTATAAGTAGAATTAATTCACAAGGAAGAACAGAGCAGTACTCAGCCACATTGCACGTCCCATTTTGGCCTCGTATGATTAGCAACGATAGAAATAACAGGCATTAGTCGGGACAGCTTGGATCAACAATGTACCAATATCTTGCCAATATTAAATTCTTGATGAATCCAACACATGCAGACTGTTTGATGATCCTCAGTAAATGTGAATGAATACTCCTGTTGCTATTTGTCAAAGTTGTAGATAAGAGAGAAATAAATTGAGAAGTCTCTTTCTAGTCTGCCTGACTGATAACACCCCGACCTTGTGAAAATCCAACACTTACGCTCATTCAATAGGGTCAACAGCTCTTTAACGCAAAAATTAAAACTAGCTTTTCCACCTACTAAAAGTTTTTTTTTGCCTGCACTAGTTTGTTAGTAAACTACTGCTTTGTTCCCAAGGACCTACTGGTGTAGTTTATGCTGGTGGTGGACAAGTGAGAGGAAAAAATTGACCTGTAGGTATATCTGTTCTTTATGTGTTAACAGAGTAATATTGTTCCTTTTTGCCACTTCCATCCTATCTCCAAACAACGGTTGTTTCCCATTCTGTGTGATGATTGTGATAAGCGTGTAGATTTTATACATGCGTGCACGCACTATGCATGATTAGAATGCATGGGTCTCGACACCGGTAAGTGAACCCTACAATAATAATAATAATAATAATAATAATAATGAACATTTTATAGCGTTTTCTAATGATTTGCTCAGAGTAATGGACAAACGACACGACATCTTTTAATGTCAATGGCTTATAGTCATTTTGACATGGGGGGATATATATATATATATAGTGGTAATACAAGCAGTATATTCTACAACAACCAGATTACATTTCCATATAATATGTCTTTCGGCCATCAGACATTGAAGCTTAACACATGCACACACACACACACACACACACACACACACACACACACACACACACACACACTACTTATCTTGCATGTGTCAACTCTATTGCCTTGAGAAGAATGTTCCTATCTATATAAAAGTGGCTACAGTTGGGAAAAAATGAAAATTAAAAATCAAATGATCTCTGTTCTACTTATTGATTCTAGTTCTTTTAATCGCATTTTATTTGCTTCGGCTACAAATTTCGCTAAGCATGTCAGTAACTCTTCATTAGTGAGTGATAGGTAAGCCTCTATTCTTTGGATGGTACGTGATTGAAAGATTGTTTATTCTTTCGAAGGGTTTCATAATACGGGCATCTAATCAGGAAATGTTCTTCATCTTCTATGATAGTTGTTCTACAAACTGGCCAACTTAAGTGAACTTCGCTGTAGATTATCTTTAAATGAAAGGAACCACTCATATTTTGTGTCATTGTCCATGTTTGAGTGTCTATTTTGTTTGAAGGAGCAAATAATACGGTCTTTGAATTCTGAAAGGAACATGTCTTCATCCCCCACCCCCTGGTTGACCCATACTATCCCAAATTCATTTTCTGTTAGCACTTTCTTTATGTTAGATACCCAGTTAAGCTTTTCCGACTCATGCTGTTTGTAGAGCATTTCATAAGCTTGTTTACAAAGTCTTGTTATGGGTAGCTTGAGGATGTGTAGCCAGAATTTTATACATTTCATGTAAGTATCTATGTACAGTGGATACCTACCCACTTCACCATATACAACCAAATTTGATGAGTGCATGGAAACATTTAAAAAACGCTTAATTGCAAAGGTGTGTATTTTTTTCTATAAGGTTATTTATAGCTAAGCCCCAGATTTCTATGTTAACACTGATTTTACCTGGGAGTCAAAGAGTTTCCAAAAAATGGATGGGTTATTTGAGTTTAGCTTTCTAAAGGCCCTAAGAATTTCTATGACACCTTTTTTTCCTTTCATACATAGCTCATTCCATGCTGCAGAAAAGCTCATCCTAGTAGAAAAGTATACTCCCAGATATTTGTAGGGATTTGTTACTTTGACTTCTAGATTGCCATACATCCATTTCTCATTGGAGGAGAGGTAACAACCTTTCCTGAAAACCATAACATAAGTTTTATTAAAATTGACGGTCAACTTCAGTCTATCTGCTTTTTGTTTCAGTAAATTTAGCTGGTTCTGTAAGCCAATAACTGTATCTGAAACAAGGACCACATCATCTGCAAAAAATAGTAAAAAAAATTTCTACAGCCTCAGGTATTAACTGGATCCCATGTTTACCTTCCTTGCTTATTTCTATTGCTAACTCATTAATGAAGAAGGAAAACATTAAAGGACTGAGTAAGCAGCCTTGCTTGACTCCTTGAGGACATTCAAACACATCTGTAGTTACAAACTTATCTCTAACACATGCAAAAACTTATCTATATATTGCTCTCAAGGCCAAATACATTCTCCCATTCACACCATTCTTTCTCAAAACACTCCAGAGTAGATTTCTATTAACAGAGTCAAAAGCTCGCTTGAAGTCCACGAAAGCATTATACATCTTCTTTCTTAGTAAGTGTTTCTGCACTATAGCAAACAAGGTGAAGATGTGGTCCATTGTACTATAGCCTTTTCTAAAGCCTGCCTGCTCTTCAATAATCTTTTCTTCTGTTTCCGCCCATTTTGACAATCTCCTATTCAATATATCTGTAAATTTTACTAATAACACTCTTTAGTGCCACTCCTCTATAGTTTCCTGGTTCATTTATGTTTCCTTTTTTATGTATTGGTATTATAATGGATTTGGACCATTCAAATGGGAAAGTGCCTTTCTCAAATAAAATGTTGAACAGCTTTAGCAGGAAGTCAAGAATAGTTTTATTTAAGTTTTTTAACATTTCACTAATAATTTTGTCTGTACCTGCACTTTTTCCATTTTTTAAATGAGTGATAGTTAAACCTATTCACATAAAGGAAATTACTCGCACCATGCACCCATAATCGCATGTAACAGACACTCTCGCGTCTACAACACACACCTACATATACACAAAGTAAATGACAGACATGCGGTATGCACGCTCATGGTCAGGACAGGGTCGCAGTGAAGACTCTGTTCTGAAAAAGTGCATCTGAAGATTAGACTTAAAGGGGGTAAGAGAATCAAAGTGACGAAGGCTGACGGGCAACGTGTTTCAAATTGGTGGGGCCTGGCAGGAGAAAGACCTCTGTCCATACATCCTTGTCTCAGTGGGACTCGAAGAAGCATGGTTTCAGAAGATGAGTGAAGAAGTCGAGCTGGCGTCTAGATGGGAGGGAGTTCGGACAGGTACCGAGGACCAGTGCCAGAAACGGTGGAATAAGTCAAAGTGGAAATTTTTTTTCATGATAATAGGGGTTTTAACATGGGTCAAAGACAGTTGAGACCATAGAACAACTAATGCTTTCTGGCTTTAAAAAAGTTCAAAATATTAAAAATGTCAAACTGGAAAGTTTGTAGGTTATTCCTCGTTTTAAGCGCTAAGAGCATGCTCTCTATGAGTGTGAATATGCGCTATAAAAATCTTCACTATTATTTTTATTTATTATACGATGAACGACTGGCAGCCAGTGAAGAGAGCGAATGAGGGAAGATACGTCTTCACATCGAGCTGGTCTGCAGATAATGCGAGCAGCATTATTCTGGATTCTTTAAAGTCTGTCATGAAGATACTTGTGAATACTAGCCAAAACAGAATTACAATAGTCAATCATAAAGAGTACAAGATAACAGAGGATAATTTCAGTTGCATCAGTGGTGACATAATGAATAGCAGTAATCCTTAAAGATAAGCATTTTTGCAGACATGAGAAATGTGATGATGAAAACTCTGATCGAGAATGTCACCCAAACTGTGGACAGAGATGGAGAAAGGAATAGTTAAGATGTTTATGAGCAGAGACCAAGGAGGATAAAGATGACGCAGAAATTTCCAATAACAAATCAATAGAAATTCAACCTTGTCCTCGTTCAGTGGCAGCCTATCTTAGAGCATCCAGTAATACATTATGTGTCAGTAGTAGAGCAAGTTCAGTAAGTGGAACTGACTGATGGAGCTGTGTATCATCAGCATAACTCACATGTGGCATGGCATGCGTTAAATAACATGAAATAACCTTCACTGTCCATCTTTAACAACAATGACAAGAAAATAGTAAGTAATATTTAAAGTCTAATGTTTATTCTACTAAAATACATGTTTGTTTGGTGCTATATGTTTGTATATAACATGTAAATAATCCTTTGTTAATTTCCAACTTTTGACCTACTTTCCGACTTGTATTCTGAGTCTCATACAGTAGCAAATCTTTAATATCATTTTAGTATGAGAAACCAGAACCTATATTTCTTAAAAGTTACACCGTCTAACTGTTTAGAAAATGTTCTTTAAAGGACAAACCACACAAAACATTTTTTCTTTATGATCGGGTTGTTCGTTTTAAAATAATAATTCCCGAAATATGAGTACATACTTCAGCTTACTTTTAAAGATATAAGGCTTCAAACATCGGAATTCTCACCTGCAACTAGTAAAGCGAGAAAAAAAATACTCTCCTATTCTCTTACGCACACTGAGTATTTGTAACAGTGTGGATGTCTTCAAGTCAAATGAAGAAACATCGCTCAGGTTGTCGTGTTCAAGAAGCGATTTTTTTGCCCCAAAAAATGAAACAGCTGAATTTGGAATACAGCCCTACAGATTGGAACTTTATTTAGAAGCTACGAATGAAGTTAAAAAATAATTAAATGGTCCAAACTGAATTTATTCAACAGACTGGTAAGTCAATCAGATCAAAGTTTAATGGCCAACAATAGTTACAACTGACTGCTGATAAGGATTTTTTACAATTAAAAATATAATGATAGTTTGAAACATGTTTATCGATGTAAAACTTATTTCTTCCTCATTTAGCTGCATGCAAAATTTTCTATACTTACTGATACTCGCACGTGTTCCCGTTTAACCTTATAATATGTTTATCACCTTCAGTTCATTTTCCCCCCTTTTTTTAGCTGTTTCGATGACGCACATCAATGATGCCCTCACAGTGTCAGTTGTTGTTAGCATTATGCTGGATAAACATACGACTGATGATGTGTTTGTGACTGTCACACGATGTTACTTGTAGACCAGACGGTGTAGAAACTGTCGATGTTGTATATCTGGTGCTTGAACTACTGATGATGATGATGATGATGATGATGATGATGATGATGATGATGATGATGATGATGATGATGATGATGATGATGATGATTTATAATGGGCAGTTATCCATTCAGAAGGCAGTTATCCATTCAGAAGAATGCTCATTGCGCAGCAAAAAAAGACGAGAAGAAAATTTTTAAAAATTGAATGCGGGAGTGGATGTTTTAATGAGATCTTGTAAAGCTTATGTAGACGCAAACTGACTGATTGCAGTTTTAGTCGACGATTCGCACCCACTTTGAGAACAATTTGACATGAGACACATAGAAGTGGTAGGTCTAGAGTTTCTAGAGCTACAGCCACACGTTATCTGCACACGTATTTCCCGGTTGCAATCCACATATACAATCGACTAACCCTGCAGATGCCTATACTGCTTTCCTTTTTTCCAGAGTCTCAGACATTTTTCTATGCCTGCGTTTCTCTCATCGCTTGGGACGCACTGTTAGTTAATAGAGAGGCAGCGTACAGCAGACGACGTTTGACGTCAGATTGAAGGCAATTTTTATCCGGCTCGTGGTGGGGGGGGGGGAGAGAGAGATTGAGGCCTTCTTTCGCTGACTGTAGCGACGTTTGACGTCATTCCCCTGTTACGTCACGCGTCGTCTGCTGGAGTGCTGAGTTTTCTGATTGCTGTAGCATTAGGGGTTCGCTGGTCATTGCCCCTCCCCGCCCTGTCCACGGTTTTGGCGCGAAAAGCCTTCACGTGCTTTAGCGTGACGTGGGTGTGTTGGACGCTGGCGATTGGTTCCCAGCCCCTGGGAGACAATGTAGCGAACCCCAGAGCGTAGCGTTCCTCGGGGCAGTTCTTCCTAATCGCCGAGAGCAGCGGGTTGTTTGGAAAGCGTGTGAGATATTTCCTCTTTGTATCGTACTCAAGGATCATTCTTTGGATTTAATCTCTTCCCGTCTGCGAGCAGCCATTCATGGTAGCCATGTTTGTGCAGAAGTTAGGCTGAGGGAGACGGGACAGAATGCAAGGATTGGTCTGGGGCCTTGAGATTTATTGACGACTTGGGACCAGTTAGCTTCGTTTATTGTTACGGATGGCATTTCAATGCTTAGAAATAAAGAAGTATGGTTTATGAAGCCTAACACAATGTCGCGGGAGTGAAGGGGTATGTGACAGTATCAGGGCGCACTAAACACTGCACTGCTCCTATAGTTTGTGTCTGCCTCCATCTGCGTGTACAAGGGCTGAAGTGTTGCATGTAGATAATGTAGTCTTCGCATAAAAGTCTAGGGTATCAAAATGCACATGCACTGGTTGCCTTGGAGACAGCCCGAACCTGCGTTAATGTATTGATCGTGGGCTCGTTCGTGAAAGTTTAAATTTAACGGGTAGCTGCTAAGAAAAAATACCGCATTACTGATGCAAAGAAAATGTACATGTATCCCTTACCCGTGATGTTACAGTCTTCGGAGAGGACTCAATCATCTTTTTGACTCAACTACAGACATACTGAATGAACGCACAAACATGACCTAAGCCTCACGCCATAAGGTTCCAAGGGACTAAGAAATAAGAAAAGAGAGGGGAGGGAATAAAAAATTTGAACAGGACGCCAAGAGAAGAAAGAAAAGACGTCCGGGAAAAAAAGAAAAGCCAGGATTTCTTCTTTTGTGAGATCGAGGAAAATCTAGAGGAGGAAAAAATTGTGCTCCACGGTTTAACAAAAGTGGAAAGGTGAGCGAACTTGCACCTGCAGCGTGAGATTCAAGTCTCAACCTGCTGTAAATAAGAGATAGGGTATACTGTACACCGTACACGCGACCACTTAATTGTGCACAAAACTTTTCTCACATCATTGTTCAGTGGCACACAATGGCCATCACCAGACAACAACAGGTGATGTATTTTACATCATCTTCACGTCGTAAACATTGTACTAACACTAAAGTCAGGTCACTGATGTAGCATGGATTATCCAAGCTTCAAATGATAGAGTCTTTCATTTATAAACACTGTAATGTTACAGTGCATTTCGGTTCAGCTGTTAATCTGTCGCCTTAGCACAAATCTTCTAATTGTATTTTCTCATTATATCAATCGGCAGGTAATTAAACTGAACCTGCCTCTGGATGCGTAGTACTTTCACTCATTCTTTCACTCATTCAGACGCATGTAAGGGATTCTACATTCCCTGCTGCACAACATCAGTTACATTTGTAAAGACAGGCCAGTCAAAGCTAAACATTCGTTTTGTCTAAAGACAGACATTATGTTAGAAACAAACAGACATTATGTTAGAAACAAACAGACATTATGTTAGAAATAAAACGAAATATACAGCAACGTGAAAAATATGCACAATCATCGTATGATATTACACGGGATGTTTTCATAAGACAAAACTAACTACAGGTCATCTCTCACTCATTTTATTTTATTTATTACATATTTATATATTAGAAAAAAGTCAAATATTTAGAGATACGTTGAAAATTCCCCTCTGCGCTTTGTGTTCTGTCTGTTTTGTTTTGGGGTTTTATTTGTTTGCTGCCTTGCCTCTTGCATAAGTGTTTTTAATTTAGTTTAAAATGACTATCAAATTGTTTTGATTGTACAGTGTTGCATTGTTTTATACGTCTGTAAAAAAATCCTGTGATCACTTTTGTCATAATATTATCAAACTGTAATACAACACATTTGTTAGTATGTCCACACTGTTATTTATTTCATCCAGTTCTAACTTTTCCTGATATGACCTGTTTCAATTTGACACACGATGACTCTTCCTCTCTTTAATGGTTTAGTCTTTTACATGAGGTTCTGTTTTGCTCCCCGTCCTCTCTACTGTTCATATGTGGCTGCTTTCAGAATTCTGTAGTTAAAAATCATAGATGACATAGTGACTACACCTGTCAAGAAGAGCTGCAGATCGGAAACTATGATCAGACCACGTTTTCATTCAGTTTAAGCTCCTGTTATTTTTACGACAAAAGCATGTCAAAGTTTGCCATTTATTTTTAAACGCTTCCTGCAGTACATAATTCATACATATATTTTGAAATGCAGTAGGAGGATTTTTTGCAAACGTCAGTCCTACTGTAACTATGGCAACTTCTATGGTAGTTGCTAGGTCCAACTAGACCTGGTACTTCGGTGAGAGAATAAAAATCTTGGAGCCAATCGTAATGATGGTCAAGATTAGTCAGCACAATATAACATCGTAGTAATGAGTAGTATAGCTTACAGAACATAACAAGTGAAATCCACAGACGAAGCTGGCAAAACGTATGCTTAAGTGAATCTCCATCGTCGCCATGTAAGTGCAGATGATATATTAGGAAACGAAATTCTGAAATCCTTTTATACGATTGACCGTGAAGACTACAGGTAAACAAACAACACTACTGAACACGTAATCCATGATGTCAATCCTTGGCAGCAATTAAATTGTAGAAGCTGACCCCAGCACAGCACAGAATATAAACCTTCACTTGCTTGCATATCACCATTTTAAATGTTGTTTAGAAGACATGGTTCCACTTACTTTTAAAGTTGCAATGAGTACATTTTCGATCAACACTAAGTACACTCTATAACAGGACAATGGTGACTGCAGCACAGTCTGTAACAAGACACTGATTATTTTAGTTTTGTATTCACGTAGGCAACCTCTGCCTGTGTTTTAAAAGACGAAATAGGAGAGTGTACATAATATAAGCCTCCAGTGGCAAACATCCGGAAACCAATGTCCTTGACTTGGAAGTAGGTATCCACCGCAGCAGATGATTGCTCACGAGGTGGGAAATCTTCAAACAGATGCCATTCGACAAGCAGTTGAGGAATGGACTGCAATATTGATGAATTCATGAGGTCTTGTGTGACGTTCCATTCATAACCTTCGATGTCCATCTTTAACACAGTCAGTTGTTCCTGTACAAAGATACATGGTGGGTATGAGAGCTTGTCTGTGTGTGTGTGTGTGTGTGTGTGTGTGTGTGTGTGTGTGTGTGTGTGACTCGAACTTTGAACTTTGACCGAGAAGTATGTTCTTGACATGCACAAGGTGGGAAGTGGACAAAGAAAGGAAACGAACAGAGTATTTTTTTTCTTTTTTACTAATGTCCTACTTGGGAAAATTGCATTCTAAGGGCATAGTTTCTAAAAAAAATTTGATCCCCATATAAATCGATATGTTTTACAAACTTCTTTTGTTGAATCTTAAAACTATGTGGAGTTGTGTACACTAGTTTGAGGAAGAGAAGACAGTTAACCACATAGTCATCGTTGATTTTAAAATGTACTGCTTGTGCTGCAATAATAGTTTTAAGAATAGTAATAATAAGGAGAGGATTTCAGGAAATTGTAAAACTTTTGATCTTAGTATTAGTACCAGTAGACTTATATCGTTTGCTGTAATGTAAAATATTTGTATTGTTAATAGTAAAGGGTTAGATTTTTAATTTTATGTTTCTTTTATACTTGTAGGGAAGTCTTGGAACTTTTCTCTTATTTTATAAATAGAATTACCATTACAACTACTAGTCTTCTTGCAGCTAAGTACCAGTATTAATACCGGTATACCACTAGTGCTTTGGTTCAGTACACTCAAACGAACCATGACAGACCTAGTCTGTTTAAATCACCTTTTTGTGTCCTAGTTGGTCTAGAATCGACTGAAGGCGTCTCATCGACCAGCCGTTGGGAGCCTTCCGTCTCCTCACATAATCATCTATATGAGGCATGTAGTGGTCATCGTCTTTATCGCTGATGCCAATTCGCTTGAAGAAAACACGGTCCCCACGCTTGTGGTCCTGTTTGTCCATCATACTACAAGATTATAAACAAACACCGATTAAAACCTATAAATGCAACGATTGGTAGTGTGAGGTGGATAACATGCCAATGCACTCCAGCTTGCTATACTGATTAAAGGTACATACGGTATCTCAGAAATAAATCTGCTAAAGTATATAAGGTATCTAAAACTAATGCACATATATGAGAAATAAGATAAATAAGGTGTCCAAAAAGTATGATATATAAAGCATCTTAGATAAAGTAAACATAGAAAAGGTTTTTAAGTTAAAAGGTAGAGGTCGCCGACATATTGGTTTATATGACACACCTCATCATTTTCATCCCCTGGGTTTCTCGATTTTAAGCACTAGCAAACAGGAGCCGAGCAGTCAGTCTATTCTTACATTTTTTGGTTTCATTATGTTGTTCTTGTCCCATGTTCTAGATTACAACACCAGTAAGAGAGTAGACAGATATAGTGAGCTGTTTTCAATGTATGCCACGAAAAGAGGATAAACTTAGCAACACACAAAGTAAAGAAAGGAAGAGACTTTTCAGTGTTGTACCTGGGATCGAAGGAATACACTGTGCACCCAACTTTTGCCATGGCATCGTCGAAACGAAAGTCGTAGTCTATTCTGAAAACAAACAGAACTGGTGTTGGTGTTTGTTTAATCTTTCTTCAGTTTGGGAAAATGTCGCCACACATTTTCAGTTACTCATGCAAGAGCATCTATAGACACCCCGGCCATCTTGGTGGGGTTGATTTTACAGGTCAACTCGCTCGCAACTTTATTTCTTTATGATCGGGTTAAGTTCGTTTTAAAATAATAATTCCCAAAATATGAGTATATAATGATCCTTAATTTTAAACATATAAGCCTTCAAACATCGGCATTCTCACCTGCAACTAAGAAGGCGGGAAAAAATACTCTCCTATACTGAAGAGCTCTCTTACGCGACCTGAGTATTTGTAACAGCGAGTGTGGATGTCTTCACGTCAAATGAAGATAGATCGCTCAGGTTGTCGTGTTCAAGAAGCGAATTTGTTCGCCCAAAATATGAAACAGCTGAATTTGGAATACAGCTCTACAGATTGGAACTTTATTTAGAAGCTTCGAATGAAGTTAAAAAATAATTAAATGGTCCAAACTGAATTCATTCAACAGACTGGTAAGTCAATCAGATCAAAATTTAATGGGCAACAATAGTTACAGCTGACTGCTGATAAGGATTTCTTTTCCATTAAAAATATAATGATAGTTTGAAACATGTTTATCAATGTAAAAACTTATTTCTTCCTCATTTAGGTGCATGCAACAATTTTCTATTTACTTACTGATACTCGATCGCACGTGTTCCCGTTTAAGCTCCTTATAATATGTTTATCACCCTCAATTCTTTTTTTCCTTTTTTTAGCTGTTTCGATCACACACATCAATGGTGCCCTCACACTGTCAGTTGTTGTTAGCATTATGCTGGATAAAGATACGACTGATGATGTGTTTGTGACTGTCACACCATGTTACTTGCAGACCAGATGGTGTAGAAACTGTCGATGTTGTATATCTGGTGCTTGATCTACCAGCAGTCGTAGTTGGTGTTAACATCTCGTGCTGTTGTATAGTAAGCACTGCTGTAGGAATAACATTTCTTCGGTTTACTGAAAGTCCAAGACTTGCTTGTACTGTATAAGTGACTGAATAACAATTCATTTTGAAATGTTTTGAGCAAATTCATGAGTACTGGGTGGGGACCAAGTTCGCACGGCACGTTTGAACAAAGTGAATCCACTGGCGTTTGCTGCCATTATCTTTAGGATTTTCTTCATGAGCACAATCTAACTCCATCTGAGTGTCGAAGTGAACATTCAGCAAAAGCACAATGTGTCCTGGTCAGTTTTCTTTTACCGAGGATTGCATCTTTTCTCATCGACTTATTCTGGGTTCTAAGACTTCTGGTCATAATGAGTTCTTGTAGAAAACCACTTTTCCACTATTTTTAAGCAGCAAACATGTAGTCAGTGCAGTTTTACTTGTTAGTTCGTCTGTAAGATGAGAAAGAAGATAACGATTGAAAACATTTGCCGAGGTGCTAAGTGGAAAGGCCCAAAGGTAAGCGATAAATCTATCACAGTTAGTGACCAGTCGGATCAGATTAGAAGACTGGACAAAGAAGGTGGTGCGATGTTACTTGATAGTTGTTAGAGAGATGAGAAAGAGAGATAGAAAGATTGAAAGGACATAATGGGGGTGGCTTAGTGGATAAGGGTAGACATAAATTTTTACCACTTAAAAGAAAGTCAGATCACATTAACAGGGCTGGACAGCCGAGATCGGGGGAAAAGGTAGTTTTAACTTTAAACTTAAAACTCACTGGATCTTGTGAAAACCTCACTTTTCTGAGCGGCTGCAGACATCTCGTGCTGCTGTTGTGTGAATTTACTTTGTAATCGTCTGTTCGGGTGCTTGGAGCTATCATCCTTCCACAGCTGAATCAGTAAAGGTTGTGAACTGTATTTAGCCATACAAGACTGAACAGTGCATACTGTCCTACAGCCACTTCATGAGAGTTTGTAAAGATAAGTTCACATGATTTTTATCCACTGTGACATAGCTGTATATATTTTATTAACGCGATTTATGTCCTTCTGTACATTAGTTTTATTTCCTTAATTTGTATAGTGCTTATTTTGATTGTTTGGATGCAAGGGTTGCGAGAGCGGTGGTGTTACTTTTTGCAAAACTTTTCATTGCACAAACCGGTCCGTTACAGTCCTGTGGTCTTTATCACATCACAATCGTGTCGAGTTCTGAGACAGACCGCCACAATCATTACTGGTGATATTTAAGCCTAGCTTTGTTGTTTGAAATTTCTGTTAAAAATAGAGTTAAACGTATATTTATTCCAATATTTGTGTTGATAAATGGATAGCAAACGACTGTCTGGAGCTCAGTACCGGAAGCGAATGGCTGAAAAAGCCAAAGAGATGGCAAAACAAGAAAAGTCGCTGCATAAATATCTTCGCTAAGACAATGTCACCGAGAGCCACAGTACTGCTGCTGTTTCTGTGCCTTCAACAAATGTTAGCGATCCTGTGGTGTCGACAAGTTACAGCGTTCCTGTGACTTTCACTACTTCCACTGGTACAGTAGCTTCCACAACTTCCACTGCAGAATGTCAGAATCACACTGGTGTTGTGTGAGAACCTCATAAGCAGAGTCAAAACAACAATGACAGCGAAATCAGTGTGGGTAATGTTCAAATAGATAATGAAAATACCTATGGTGAGAATAAAGAGAAACAGTTAGAGCTGGATTATAACGACCCTGCTACCTGGTCTTGCAACGAAAAGTAGGTAACTGAACTCATTGTTCAGCATGGCCCACACCAGGTAAATGATTATAATTTTCCTAAAAATGAAAACAAAAGGAGGTTCTCTACAGTCCACTACAAAAGGAAACTGGCTAATGGGGAAGAAGTGCAACGCCAATGGTTAGTTTATTCAAAGTCCAATGATGCAGTATTTTGTTTTTGCTGCAAGTTATTCAGCAACAAGTCTGACAGCTCATCTCTGCAGAAAGTTGATTCAAAGGACTGGAAAAACATTTCGACCATACTGTCTTCACATGAAAAAAGTGCACCACACTTAGAAAACTACCAGACATGGAGAGAACTTGAGCTGTGATTACTACATGATGTTTTCGTACTGTGCATATGACGCTAGGAAGTTAGTAGACCTACTGCTGGCGAAAAATATGTACCATGGGAAGGAACTCTTGTGAAAGACCTGTTCCAATAAAATGGAGTAGTCTCCCATAAGACATATACGATGGAATAACTTTTCTTATCCGAACTAAAGCATATTTATTGGTTATTTTGCATGTTTTTGATCTTTTATGTGTGCTGTCGTGTTAACGGCTCTAAACGTCTGCTACAGTTAGTTAAAGGGCAATAACCCCTTCTCTGGCAAAACAATATGAAAAGCTAATCATTTTCGTTCACTTTTTGTTCCAGAGTACCGCACTTAGAACACCTGTCGCAAGGTGATTAATTTGCGTGCAAACAACCAGTTGTCGCAGATGAAACTGATCAGGTGCTTGTGAATTAAGGCACTGATGACTGAGTGCTGATGCTGCAGACAGATGGTGCTCACCTTTTAACTTACCCAAAAGAGTACACTATACATCCAGTCTTAGGCACAAGGTTGTTGTCGAAGCACACGGGCCAGTTCCCCATCATTCGTTTGTCTTTACAGTTGAAGTCTGTCTTAGACCAGTCGCTGAAAAAGAACTCACTTTACACTACCAGTTTGTTTACGCCTGAAAAGGAATAAAATATGTTTCAAGGATTACAAAAAAATACAATTCTTATTATTAAACCTCGACAATATAACGAATATATAGCAATATTACATTAAAGTTTTTAAATTTATGGATTTCAATGAAAGCATATAAGATCATGAAAAGTTAATAAATTAAAAAAAAATAACTTTTATTTTACACACGTATGTCCTCTTCCAATCACACTGTTCATTTTATCAGGTTTACTTGTATATAGTCGTTTGAATTTGTATCTCGTTTAATTTGTTTTGGGAATTAGTCCAAGATAACAATAATGTATAAAACTTGCTGCAATAAATGACATTTTAGAAAAAAATTTGTTGGTAGAGACTGATGCTACTAAAGCACTGACAGAGATTTGTTTCTAAATAAACAGCATTTTATTATATATTCAAAGTACACGTGTAAACAACTTTTAATATAGTATATGGATAAAATTAGACTAACATTATCTTTTGTGATTATCTTTGTGCACTGTGACTGTCGTCTGTTTCGCTGTAACATGTCTCGTATAGCGACTTTCTATAAAGATCTAAACACAACACGAGATGTTTGTCGATGTGGATGTGTACTGTTGTTTTAAGAATTTAACGTTTGAAAAAAAATATAATGGCGATGGCTGAAATAAAAGAAATCGTTTGGTCCGCTAACGCCACGAGAAGGATACCCGGTAAGAATCTGCAAAAATTCAATTAAACTTAGTTTTAATAATAATAATAATAATGAAGATTTATATAGCGGTCTTCCAAAGATTTGTTCAGAGCGCTTTACATAAATAATATATCGACTGAATCACTAACAATCACGCACCCATATTCCCATATAACACACAGACTCACTTCTACAACTGACACCCGCTCATACACAAAGTAAATTACAGACACACGCTATACACGTTCATGTCAGGACAGGGTCTCAGTCAAGTCTCTGTTGTGAAAAGATGTATCTTAGGTTTGGACTTGAAGGTGGTGAGAGAATCAGAGTGAGGATGGCTGACGGGTAATCTGTTCCAAGTTGATGGGGCCTGGTAGGATAAAGACCTGATGTCCATACATCTTTGTTTAAGTTAGTGGGACTCGCAGTAGCCTGGTGTCAGCAGAAGAGTGAAGAAGTCGTGCGGGTGTATATATGGAAGTGAGTTCGGAGAGGTACCGAGGACCAGTGACAGCAGGAGCGGAGTAAGTCAACGTGTAAAGTTTATAGGCTATACAATCCGCAACTGGCAGCCAGTGAAGAGAGCGAATGATAGGTGATAGATGTTCATATCTAGATGACTGCAGATGAGGCAAGCAGCAGTATTCTGGATCCTTTGAAGATACTTTGGGAATTCCAACTAAAAGAGAATTACAATAGTCCATCCTCGACAGAACAAAGGCACAGATTATAGTTTTAGTTGCGTCAGTGGTGAGATAGTGACGAATGCTACTAATCCTTTAAGGTAAGCAGTTCTACAGACATGAGAAATATGCTGATGGAAAGTCGAACTCTGATCAAGGATGACACTGAAGCTGCGGATAGGACAGAGGAGGAGAAAGGAATAGTTGAGTTGTTTATGGACAGAGACTGAGGGAGAGAAGGATGACAGAAAGTAGTCTTATAATCATTCAGTTGCAGTCTGTTTTGCCTCATCAATGTATTCCCATGTCCGTGTCGGTAGCTCAGAGAGCTCAGTAAGTGGAGCTGACTGATACAGCTGTGTATCAACAACATAGCTCACATGTGACATGGCATGGCGTGACAACATCAGACAGAGGGGAGGTATCTAACACAAAAAGTATTGGACCCAAGACAGACCCTTGCGAGACCCCCTATCTCAAGACAGAAGCATTTGAGTAAACACCACACACACACACACACAATCTGGGTTCGGTCCATGAGATAGGGTCGAAACCAGGACAAAGCAACATCGTGTCTACAGTAATGAGTAATCCCTTGCTACTTCACGGCTGTTTCGCGGATTTTCAAAAAATATTAATGTGTCACGACCACCGCCCAGTGTATCAGTCACTCAATCCTTACAACACATACACGGAGCCTGACAAATGCGTGTTCTTTCACACAAATTAAAATAAAAGAATGATTTGCCTAACGAATCTCTCTGCTTTACTAAGTATAAATAAAAGAAGAAAACAAGAAAAATACACAAATGAAAAGTCAGTTAAAAAAAGATTCCTACATCCAGATTACTTTAAAATAATAAAATCCCTAACCTTTGAGTCCTGCCTTTCTGAATATGTACAAGAATATCTACTCACCTAATCGATCTATATACTCCTAAACGCCCTACTCAAACACCCTACTCAACAAATTCTTCTTACAATTCCTACTCTACTTGTCTTTCCGTCCTAAACCTCTCCCTTCTCCTACCTGACTACTAACTGCTTGCTCGAGCTCTCCCTCACGTCATTTCCTTCATTTTTTTTACATCACTCATACACGTCTTCCGAACAACTGACGTCATTCACGCTCTTTCGTTCTTCCACATTAATAATAATAATAATAATAATAATAATAATAATAATAATAATAGTGAAGATTAATCCTTATAAAATTTAAGCTTAATCACGATACAATCAATAACTATAAATAACAATGATACCTGACATTATGTAAAATATTTATCGCGGTATTTTCGCCGTTTCGCGGGTTTTTGCGGTACTCCGTCTAAAGTATTTTTGCACATACATAGTACGTGTTGTACAGTAATGTATCCCAGTCGCTGATTGGCTCAGTAACCGTCGCATCTTGTTTTCTTTCGCTGTACGCAGCTACCCTCTCAGCTCTTGCATTTCACGTTAGCATCCGACTGCCGCGTGTGCGTAGTTTTCATCTGCGGTGTTGTGTATGTTATTTGTGAAGTTATCGTTAGAGATGCCAACCAAACCTTCATAACTCGCACGAAGAGATCTGTTACGCCTACGCCATTAGCGGAAGTAGTAGAAGTTACGTCCGATGCCGAAGATACCGCACCACCCGATGAAGTAGTGCCTTTAGAAGAACAGTAATGCTCTTCTTGGCATTCATCTCATCTTCACCGCCATCATCATCAATACTGTTCAGCTAATTAATCATTATCATCCTAGCTGTATGGCGTATCTTCAATGGTGACTACCCATATCAATTTTTTAAAATTACATATCTAAGTTTAAGAGTTTAAAATTTTTATTAACATTTAAGTAGAAGTTTTGTAAAAGGTACGTGTACAGTATGGGGAAAGTTATTAAGGGAATGGAAAAGGGTATGTATAAGAGTGTGGGAAGGGTTTATGAAGACTTAATGTATAACTACTAAAAACAGTATAGCATCCCTGCTTCGCGGAAATTCGATAAGTGAGGGATTACTGTACCAAACGAGTGCTAAAGTCTGTGTAGAAGTAAAGAATGATCGACATTATTAAAGCATGAAGTAGACATCTTGTGCCGATCATATAATAATTAATTTTCGAAAGGCAAATAAATGACTTAAAGTTTATTATGGTGATGCCAATTATGTGTATTTCATGGCTACGTCTGATAAAAAGAATAGTTTGCCTGCTGCACCTTTCAACAACATCAGTTTTAATCAAATGAAAACCAGCTTTAGAAAAGTAAGCAGAATTCGACAGATTACACAAGAGTTTCTCTTAAATACCTTTCCATATCGCAGACAAGACCCCACCATGGAAGTGTGGAGCATGTTCTTTTATAAGAACCTGTGGAAAGAAAATGTGTATATTTTTAATGGGCTAAGGCTAAAAAAATCATGATTTGCACCTTAATTCACTTTTTTCTGTAAAATACTCGTTCGATTGTAGTTTTTGTACATATTTTATATATATTTTATCTTTAGAGAATAAAATTTAAAATTCTTCAAGTTTTATTTAGGATGGTAATCTTTTACCCCTAAAAGACTATAAAATAATCATGCAAGAAAAGTTCGACAGCAGCACTGCTTTTAACATGCATGCTTATTAGTGATAGGCTTGCTTTTATTTTGAGGGGGAAACGACTCACCTCTCCAAGTAACACACAGATCCATGTCGGCTTTTAATTCACATGGCAATGGAGATGCAGATAAAGATGGAGGCGGAAACTTCACCACGTATTTGACTCGCATGAAGAAATACATGAGTGACAGAATGAGGAGTATGAGTGTTAAAAGAAGACATATTCGCATAGGCTTGCTGATATTGTTTAACATCATTTTCTGAAAAAAAAACAACAAAAAGCTATTTAAGAATAAATATTTCACTACAGCTCACACCTGGGTGGCAAAATGTAATTATTCATAATGCATCCAGGTCACATCCGCTAAAGTTAGTGGTCAGATGTGGACAATTTTGGAAATTTTTTCCAGAAGTACCTGCTTTAAGTTGTGAGATATTTTGCTAGCACTATGGTTTTCAAGAGTAATACATACAATCGTGAACAAAAAAGGCAATAAATGTAGACGAAAACATTAAGTCCCAATGAATGCTTACGGACTTTGGAAAAATAGTTCTGTGTTTTACAGTTACTTGATTGCATTCAGAGAAGATTACACTTACTCTGCACGATGAATTCTTCATTCAATATTCTTTCCCCAAATAGACAACAAGGTCCGTATACAAAGAACAGGAGTAAATCAGTGCGTTTATATGTATACAAAACGTGATATCATTAGTAAGCTGTAATATATACACATACATACACACTCAGCTTCTTCTTCATCTTCTTCTTCTTCTTCTTCTTCTGCTGTTGCTGCTGCTGCATTCTTCTCTAATCACCATCACAACCATTTTCATCTCTGACGAATATTTATCGGTTAATCTGTCCATGTCTCTGATTACTTATCACTTATCTCTAGTTGCATAATGTTATGACTTCCATTTTATCATAAATCTCTCACTGTGTGTAGTTATACTACAGTGTCCCAGAGATGTCTCTGTCTCATTTTACAGCTGGAATCGCTTTGTGTTAAGAAAATGCCCCGAAAAAGTTTGAGGGACAAGTTAGCATTTGTGAGGAGACGAGCCATCCTCTTAGAGTGTATACTTGTGACCATCTCACCTAACACAGTCAACATTGTCAGGATGACAAACAGTTGAACATCTTCAAACTACTTTATCACTGTTTCTCTTCCGACGGCTTGTGAACTCATTTTGGTTTTTCAAACAGGCATTCTGCAGGCAACCCAACGAAAAAAAAAAAAGGCTTCTGCCTATTAGATCCTTTCTATGACTGGACCTGTGGCGTGTACAGTAGCATTTACAGCCTGGATTACAGTTTTTCAAATAAATTGTACTCGCTGGGAACAGCTTCTGGATGCAAATCTTTCATCTCATATGGCATTTTATGTTTGTTGCGTGCCTCCGTGTATGTTTGTGTTTTTTTTCCTGTAAAGCCACGTTAACCTGCCCATAGTACCGTATTACTTTATTATTTTTATTATTATTATTATTATACTTCATAAAAAAACATTCACACAGCTTAGTAGCTATGATATATCTCAAAAAACGCACTAGAAAACGGACAATTTTAACTTAAGAGGCCACTGATACAGGTTGTTATAGACGCCATGACAAACACTCTGAAAGTCATAAACCCTAACCCTAAACCTAACCCAAACCAGACCTCTAACCTAGCCGTACCCTAACCATAATTCTAGTCTTATTGAGATTTGCAACAAATGTCACAGCGCTGTGAGCCCTCGTATTGTTTCAAGAAATCACTAAACACATGATCTCCCTAATATTCGATCTGTTGTTATTTGAACAATACCTTTCAAATCAGGAAGGGGAGCAACTCTGCACACAAAGTTCGAGCTTCACAGGCACAAACTCCTTTCAGTCAATGTCTAATGACAAACCAAAAAGAAAAACATTCAACATCATAAAATGAATTCAAACTCAATTGTCTTGACGCAAACTCTTGAAACTCTTGCTCTTGAATGTGACCTCATTTAAAAATAACTAAGCTGACGAGTTGATACTTGTTTTATTATATTGTTTTCTTTTCTAATAATAACAATGTAGTGGTGATAAGCGAGTGTTTTAACCACTACACTACCGGGCGCCCCTAGAATAACAACCTTGTGATTTATACAGCAATTCATCACGCTCATGAAGAAGCATATTCTTATCGCTTGTAACAAGGATGAGAACAGGACAACAGACAAATAACAGAAGGATGAAAACCTGAACTAACAATTAATGGAAGATAAACACAGGGGACGCCGAGAGGAACAGGATATCAAACAGTAAGGATTTAGAGCAAGTTTCGTGAATCTACAGAGGGAGATGAGTGGACTACTGAACAGACGAAAAAAGTGAGAGAAAGTGTGAGAAGATGGACCAACATTATGTGGACTGGTGTTAGTAGTAATACTCATGGAACAAATGTATTTTAGTGCATGTTTTAAGGATTCGACGGTGAGTTGGTGGCGGATATGGAAGAGGAGATAGCTCCACTGTTTTGATGCACAGTAACTAGAATCTGTAAGACCTTACCAACAAACTGACAGACAGTTCACACGCATATGGAATGGAGACCAGCACTGACAAAAGAAGCTTCTAGCACTTGAGAAGAGCCACTATCTCCAAAGATGGCAGCTCCACGTCAGATATCCGCATGTTTCACTGAATATTCTTGAATTTTTTTTTAAGTATGAACAGGTACACTGGTACAGAGCATTTTCTGTTCAGTTTCACAATAGTTTTTAACTTTACATTACACAACTTTACGATCCTGATGGCGGTCGAGACTGAACATCGGCGTCCATCATACAGAAAAGCATCTCTAACATAGTCACAAACTCGTCTGACATTTGAGTCAGGCAGAGGGAAGTGAAACTGCACACAATGACTGGGCTGAAGGCGGGAACCACACATCCGCCTCAGTTACGATGGACCTTGTACATGCAAGCGCCATCTTGAAACTAGAATGAGGCCTCATGGGCTGGTGTAGTGACTACCAAAAATATAAGTATCAAAAACTCCGTGTTACTGAGTTTGGAACTCACTCCATGTTCTCATATTACGATTCACAAAGAACGAAGACTTGGAAACAAAATCACTAGACTGATAACCGGATATTTGCTTCGTTTACAAGATATTACACATGTTTGGTTGACACCGCTTTGTAATTGGTAAGATGATACCATTTGAGGGGTTTTGTAATGTGCTCATACTAATCACCCTTTTTTTGACAGTGTGACAGGGTGGGATAATAGATTATCTCAGATGTTTGATTATTTTTCATTTTCGCCGTTTACTTTTAAACATAGGATTGACGAATAATTTACCTTACTCCGTCTACTTATGTGTATATTATTTAGTGAGTACATTCATATTTCCAGTATTCCCTTGCCACAAACCTGTATTTCTGTACCTAGTGTACATATTTCTTTCGTTTGTTTGTTAATAACCTGTATAGTTTATTTTCCTCATGTGTATCTTGCACAGTGGTATATATCCCTTGAATGTGTATCATCAACCTGTATAATTTTCTTTTCCCTACGTGCATGTATTGCAGTGATGTATATATCTCTTGCATTTGTGTCGCCAACCTGTTTAATCTGCTCTGTACCAAGTGTATATATTGCACAGTGTCTTCATATCTCTTGCATTTGTGTATCACTAACTGTATAATTTGCCTTTCCTCACGTGAACATATTGTATGGTATGTACATTCATATTTCTTATGTTCATAATTTTATATAATTTTTCCTTGTACTTTAAACAGACATTTCAATGATGTGTAACTTCACAGCTATGATAATGTTTCCTGCAAACATTTAAACGCAACATGCTAGTGTAAAAACACTATCATGGATTTCATAACATTCATGGCAAAATGTACCATATACAAATGTAGATTAGTAGCAAATGTTCATATATTTCTGCTTGTGCCATGTAAAAATACATAAAAACATGTTACCAGTATTTAACCACCATTTAACCAGTGGCAATAACACATCTGATATATATGATAATACACGCCAGCATACGTGTGGATGTGTTGGGTTCCTTGTATGACACAGACTCTACTTCAGAGTCACGAGTGGCCGTAAACAAGCAAATAAACAAGTTAAAGAGCCTCGCGCTAAGTCCTCAACCTTCCTTCTCCACTGTTTACCTCCATCTCAAGGACATTTTTCACTTTGTTGTTATCTCTGTTTTGTTCACTTATTTCTTTACTAATCAAGCAGAAATCTAACAGTAGCCATGCAGGTGTTCAACCCTTTCGGCTGTATGGTCCACTTTCCTCGCAACATTTTCCCCGTTGCTTTATCTACGCCAGTCAACAAGCGTGGACTTGACCTCTGACCTCTTGTCTACAGTCCTGTCTCCTGCTTTATTCATTTTCTTCAGAACCTGTGTCTTGATGTCACCTCTGACAGTCATGTGCGCGCAAAAAGTGGTCAACTATATGTTGTTGCCGTCACCACCACCACCACCACTATTACCACTAACAGAAGGGGGGTTTTTGTGGTGGCACTGAGCTGAAGTGACTGCATCTTTCACCTTTTTCTCAACATGAGTAGCTATACTAACCATCAACACAAGGCACTCTTTGTTTTGAGACCATTATTACCCTGTCTGTGTGTTAATAATTTTTGTCAAGCCTTTCATTTAGCCTTTGATGGTGGGGTAAAACGCAGTAAAAATTAGTTTGTGATCATGGATGTACAAGCATTTCTAGACTTTGCACACATGCTGGGCCTTGCCGTTTTGTTTTATTTTGTTTGTTTGTTTGTTTTTGTTTTGTTTTGTTTTTAGATGAGGAATATACGTAGGGTTCCAACCCTTGACAAAACAATCTTTCGTTTTCAGCTGGTTTTTCTTCTCCTTCAGCAATCTTTTCTTAGGGCATCAAAACAATTTTTTTTTCTTAATGGCTTTTGTCCCCAGACAATCGGCTAGAATCTTACATATCTGATGTGTATTCTATGTTTTTACTGTTTATCCTGCATCACTGTTATGAATCCTGATCACCATACTGCAATTATCTGTTATCTACTTCATTTTACAAACATTTTTAATAATACGTTTCTATTGTACCTCGCATCAATTAAGTCAATGAATCACTGAAATGCGAATTTAACAACCATATTGTACAATATTGTTGATACTCTTTACATTTTAACCAGATAAAATTATCAGAGTTCAGACAAAAAGCACTATAACTGATGTTCATTGAGGGGTATGTAAGGGTTTGGCTTTGCGAACAAAAACAAACCAAAAAACAAACAAACAGACTCGGTACAACACTTTAGTTTTAACACACATTTACTCTACTCACAAACATAGAAAAAGGAAGACAACTTCAGTAAAACTTGAGGAGCAGACGAATTAAGAACATGCGGCAATGCATGCAAAGAAAAGTGTCGACAAATCTACTAATCCTCACAAACGTATTATTCTACACATAGCCGCGGAAAAAAAGAAGTTTTTAAAAACATTACTAATAAATTATCAATAAATTGCAATACATACACATGAAGGGCATCAAGCTGGCCCGCGATGAATAAATCTTTGTTGAGACATCTAATGCTTGGCGACGCCCTCTTTGGTTTTGTTTCCTGCACCGTGGGGAAGTAGAATGGGATAATGTTTATCCTACACGGCCCAGTTTGCCAAAGACTGGTCCTTACAGTGCAAGCAATTTATCGCATACTTCAGAACATCTGTGTGTGTGTGAGAGAGAGAGAGAGAGAGAGAGAGAGAGAAAGAGAGAGAAAGCGCGCGCGTGTGCAATGCAAGCGCATCTGTGCGAAGTTGGCTCATGTCACAAGACTGATGTTGACTGTGACCTGGTGCCTGGTGATAAGCAGATTGCCCTAGACTGGGTTGTCAGCTGAAAATACGAACAAGAGCCAACATGCAGAGGAAAACAAAATTTCCATTTCTCCGAATCAGTGAAGTGGTGCTGATTTTCCAAAATTCATCCTAGACGCACTGGCTGCAGGCCAAGGATTTCCAGGAATCAAGAGGGAGTAGGAGGAAATGATGACTGAGACCGGTAATATGCAATGAAGCAACAAAGTGTACTTTTTCTATAAGAACAAGTTGTATGAACCATCAAAAACACCAAAATGAAATTGATTTAATAGAAAAATAAGAAGAATATGAATTTTTCAACAACAATAACAACATTACCAGCTGTTGTTATTACTATTTTGAATTCCACACCATCACAGTAGGTTGAAGGCGCTGAACAAAGAATAATATAATAATGTGCAAGAGGCGGGCGCATGGTCGGCAACTCTGGAAGTGAGGAACTATTAGCGATCACGAAGCAGACGAGAAATGACGTTAATACGTCCTAACGGCAAAGTGACAAAGTGAACAACGAGGAACACAACTGTTCACATAGCTGTTTACTATTTGTAGACGCCTGTCACTGAGGTCGCATCAACACAATGGCAGTGAAGAAAATTAAGCTTCTCTATTTGTAATCTAATTTTTCAGTATCTGAAGTGATATTTTCAACAATTTATTTAGACACAGCATGACACTCAATGTTTAACAGTTGGATCATCCATTCCAGAAGAAAATGCGTATGAAAAATGCAAATGTCAACTGATATAAATCACATACATATGAATGGCATAATAATCAAGAAAAAACAGCTACCCTGTGTAAAATTTGATCCAAATTTACAATTTGGCACAAGATCCTGACCTGTACGCCATCTTGAAAGGGAGGAGGCGGCTGTGAATTATACCCTGGGAAAATGTACATCCGGTTCGTAACCGAGCAAAGTGCCTTAACGTCGAACTTCCCAATAGCACACAGTCCTATTATATTGGCAAATATACTGGGAATTTATTGGCAAACAATAATGGACTTATCTCAGCATGTTGACTGAAGTACCGACGTCCAGTCCCAAAACTACTGTCTTCTGTTACAAATAAAATCGTTTTAGCAACGCTCAAAGGAAATTAAACCCTCTTTGGAAAATGATTTTCTTATCGAAAGTTACATGCACACCGTATTTCTTTGGAGAAAATATACTTTATTCATAAATTAAGAACCTAGTAGATTAATTAAGAAATGAGAGAGTATGATTAGTACCTTACCGGGTGCACAAGCAGTTTCTCTTTTAAAGTCTCGTCACTCGATTGCGGACAGACTGATGGCGCCTCTTGCTTCCAGTTTCGAATTTCGGATCAAAACAACGGACTTGCCATCGAGCAGATTTTGCGGGTATAAAAACTGAAGCTTTGTAAAAGAAAATAACTAAAGAGTTAAGTAAAACAGCTCTGTTCAGTCTTGTCCTTGTCCGACTTTCCCTAAGTGGTCTGCCCGAGTGTTGTGTCGCTTTATTTAAGTGTACTTAAGCGGAGCAGACCAATTTGCAACAGCCCGGATATGCAGTTGTAATTAAGTAGCCACGTTGCTAGCGTCTGTGCCCCAGCATCTAACCACAACCTGGCAACGCCTCCTTACACCAGACACAGAGATATATTGAGACTGACTAACACCCGCGCTGAGCTTGGGGTGAGATATATTGTGTCGTATATCTGGAACGTGTATAAAAACAGCAGTGAATGCCAGGGGTTTGGTCTCCGCTCTGTGATCATGTTTCCAACTACGTGAACGCCATTTGCGCTGAGACAAAGAAACGAGACGACAGTAATTATCATGCCGCGAGCAGGTTGACCTGTTTGTAATGCATGCTCTCTATAAAGCGCAGGGCTCGTGCTGTATACAACCTCCTGTCTTTCGAGGATGGAAGACCTTATCCTTAGTTGGTAAAGACAATGTTTTTACGTTGTCTGTTGCCGGTTAGATGTTTTCTTCAGCATCGAGCACGGAACTTATTATAATGATGCCAAAGAATGAAAATCGGTTGCAAATATCCTGGGAAAGGGCGAGGAGCATAGAAAGCTGCAGAGTATACACAACCTTACAGCAAACAAACATCAAAACGGATGTTTGGATGGGAGAAAAGATAGCGCCCCAGAACTCACCATAGTAAAATCGTGTCTGTAAGCAGCATTGCACAAGCATTCAAGTCGCCAGTCCAACAGACATCAAGCCGGACATGCTAGGATCACTTTCGCGAAATAGCATCCAGCTTCGTGCACACACAGCCTCTCAGTTCGTCGAAATAATATTGCAGACTGCACCGCCGGAAACCATGACCTGGAAGTGGCGATACTTGCCTGGCAGCAGACGGGGAGGGATGCTGAAGCGCGCTGACCTTTGACTCTGACTACGTCATACCCTTCCCCACCAGATTGCTTCCCTTGGTTACGCTTTACTGCTACTATACTTCGTTCAGGGAAAAAAAAGCCCAGTGGAAGTACTTTTGAATGCAATATAGCAAACAAATGTTGTGATGCTTCTTAAGGGCACGATGCAAAATAACATTAAAATTAGCCCACAAAACACGTTAGTTACTCCAACCGTTGTATAAACTACCAAAAACAAAGCCCTTATCAATGACTGTGATCAGGCACATGTAAAGGCTCGTGCCAACTGATAATGCAAGTGCAACTGATATTTTAAAAAAATTAATAATAAACAAGTTTCTGCTGGACAGATGGGCGAATATAACTCACCGCGCATGCGCAAAATTAAGATTACGATTTCCGTTTCGTCTGCTCTGTATCCGACATTCCATTGCGTTTAGATGGTTTCAAAAAAAAATATGAATACCATTCATTCACTTTAAGGAGAGTTGTTAAATTCACTATGTAATTTTCAAGTGATCGACTTGTATTATTCCTATCTACGACTCAGTGGAAAGTGCATGATTAAAACAACACAAGGCGCTATCTTTTATCACCAACGACTGTCGCTGGTAACATACATTACATTGGATATATGTGGGAATTTTATTGTACACATAAAGTTGGGACATTCGCTGTGGAGGTAATCCGTGATTAACTGTAAATTCACCTTCCCCTTCGACCATTCAGGGAACAGCTGGAGACATCTGTCAGTGTTCCATGTGAAGGTGGAGCCATATAGTTAAGTAAAATATCAATTTATTGTAGCCATGCGGGCCAGATTATTCGCACACAACACTATCCCTCTTTGTGTGTTGCATAATATCTCTCCTTTTTTTGTTTAATGCTGCTTTGCCTTAAGACTAAAACAGCGTGTGATGCTACCACCGCGTATACGTGCGTGCGTGCACGTACCCCCCCTCCTTTTTTTACGTAATGTGCGAGTGCGAACGCCGTTTACTGTCACCCGGGAGTTTTGCCCCCCCCCCCCCGAGCCGAACATCTTCTTACGCCACTGGTGTACTGATTCATTTTCTGTTTTTCCTCGAGTGCCTATTCTTCTTTCTTCCCTTCCTGAGCCCTTCCCCCAATCCCCTCCCGCATCTGCAGATCCCACGTGTAAGATGCATGTCGCATGCTGCTTGTTCTCGCCCCACTCACCAGTATGAGTAAACTTAAATTCAAGGATTCAAGATTTACCCCTTGACAAAAGCTTCAATCGTGCTCATGCATAACAAGATCCCCGAACTTGAACTCGAACTCGAGAGCAGGATGACATGTCAACGTATGCTCACTATTCTGACCGGTGAACAGTTCAGCCATAGGACAGCGAAGTCCTGTTTCAAATTTTTTTTTTTTAAGAAAAGAAAGGGGGGGGGATGACACCCGCAGTACAATTATTGCCTTGGGGTGGGGGGGCTAGGACGCCATGATCGACACTTTTTACAAATCGGGTTGGTTCTTTTTTTAGCAAAGTGGCTAGAATTAGGGTTAGGGGGTGGGTTAAGCTTTAATAATAGTAATAATAAATGCAAACATTTGTAAAGCGCATCCTCACTCCTAAGGAGCATGCTCTTAGAACTAAAGAGCAATAACAAGACATGGGCAACATAGAAGGGACAGGAAAACAAACAAACAAACAACATATGAACTATGAAAGCAGAAACATGATTTTTAAAAAAACATGTGTGTGTGTGTAATAAGCCCTCTCAAATGCTATTCCACTCAGTTGCTTTCAAATAATGTAAAAGGAACCTAAATAATTTGAAAAACATAAATTTACTATCAATCGTTTAATATTTATATATATCACCATATCCCAACCCTATAAGCAAGTTCGGTGCTTTATGCATCTTGGTAACAAGAGTCTTCAAAAATATCAGATATGTGTACACAGGGTTAGTCAAAATTATGTCAACACTTAAATGGTAGAAACCATCTATTCACAAAACATATATCAATAGAGATGAAAGTGGATGAGGGAGATTATCCTATTATTATGAGGCCTGTAAGGTTAGATGTGAGCGAGAGTTACCTGCCCCTACTTAAGTAAACAAACACAATCAAGATCAGCGAGAGAGCATCGCATTTTTGAGCATTTAAAAGCTGTTTTCACATGATTCTTTCTGTGAAAAATACATGGTCATAGTCTGTGGAATAATCTACATACATTTTTTGGTTTTTGTTTTTTTAGTTGGCTAATAAATCGACACAACTTACTATAAAAGTCCCTATACTGTCACAGTTGTAATTTGCTTACATATTTACTGATAGGCAGTGGCAACTCAAAGAATACAGTCTCAATGCCTTCAAGACTTTCTTGTTATCTGTAGGTTAGTCAAAATATTGGCAACATCAGCTGTTATATTATAGCAATAACAGTCGACTTATCTTATTCCACGAACATTTTATTTCATGGAGAGGCTGTTCATTTTGTACAGTTTGTTCAAAGAACCGTAAAATATTTCATAGAAAGGAAATAGAAAAACAAAATATAAAGAGAACTAATTACAGACTGCATCATGCAGTACCCCCAATTTAATAATTTTTCCTACTGCAAGGTCTAGTAAAAACTGGTAATATAAAATACTAACGTATCAGTTTAATTAATTTTGATAGTTGGTCCTTTCATTTGCACTACTTCCCTAAGTGACAAAAACCTACATTTTATTAAAGTCATAAGCTAAGGTTCTTTTTTTGTCTGTTTGGGAACAAAACCTGTTATAGTCCATTATTTTAAGAATGTTTAATCACAAATGTTGAATAAAACACTTTTGTGACTTTTGAAAATGAATCAAGGCAATGAGATAACTAACACAAGATTCAAGGAGAGTTTTGTTAAGTCTTAACAGATCATGAATTTGGACACATTCCAGTGCATGGGTTCAATGCCTATCTGCAAACTATCAAGCTAACTTTATTTTTATGGTTACTTCTGAAAAGTTCTGTATAGCTTGTTTTTTACTTAGCATTTTTATGCTGCTTGTTTGTCTCTTACTTGTGCCTATGCAACCACACACACACACACACACATCTGATAGATCTTCACACAGATCTTCATCATGATATTCATTTACACATATAGATGTTTGTATCTCACGAAACTGGTGGCTTCGTGAGCGGCTTTGTTTACCACAACTAAGGGAAGTCACTTGAAGGTGATGATGTCAACCTTACAGGCCTCATTATGTACAAAGGATTTTTCTAAATAGCAGCTACCTCATGACATAGGAGAAAATAGTCTATCACTTGTAATCTTATGTCCACCATATTTTATGATGTCGTAT
The DNA here is from genome assembly GCA_004794655.1 of Marisa cornuarietis. NCBI lineage: Eukaryota > Metazoa > Mollusca > Gastropoda > Architaenioglossa > Ampullariidae > Marisa > Marisa cornuarietis. The sequence continues at coordinate 690,998 of SMMW01000605.1, forward strand.
TTAAAGCCTTAAGCAGCAAGAAAATATACTGTAGAAAGGCAATCAGAATGTTTGTATATAACTCAGTGAGGAAATGATTAATTCTGCTCTTTTCAACCATTAAAATAAAGTAGACTTAAAAACAGCATCTATTTTAATATTATTTCAATAAGGCGATAATTACAAATTCAAGCTACACTATTTTTAAGTGAAAGTCTTCCTTTTCATCTTAGTTATAAAAGCTGTTCAACCATTGTATTAAAGCTTAGGCTTATTCCATGAAAGACTTTCATTCTCTTCCTCAACAAGAAGAGAAGGCATTTTCTTTGGCATCATGCGAGGTGGCTCAGAAAATGGGTCACAGCGATATTTGGCGAAATCATTCATCCCAAGGGAACGGAGATAGTCTTCATCAATCAGTGCCTGACCATTTAACCTGTCAATAAATATGAAAAATAAGATTTCAGAAATCTTCCATGTGTTGTGATGAAAAGTTTTTTTCAACAAATGGCAGATAACAGATGAATTACTTACAACAAAAATGGATAAAAAAGTGATGTGTTCTCTTGAATACCCACATGCCTTCTTCTTTTAAATAACTGTCTATTGTTAATGGCATGAAATCAGATACTAAAGTCTGAGCTGATAACACATTTTTTACAAAAAGAAGTTCATGATGTCAAATTATAAAACAGACACAATGTTTTAAAGCACACAGCTATAAGTGTATGGTAGTTGATTTCACAAATGTTATTTCTATGCATAGGGGAGATTATCAATGTTTGAAAGATATCACATTTCACCAGCTGCATACACAATTAATATTTATGAATTCTTCTGAGACTTAAGTATGCCTGAAATTATATAAGGCAAACTTATTAATTCATGATGATGATGACGATGATGATGATGATGATGATGATGATGATGATGATGATGATGATGATGTCGATTTATATTGTGCAGGTATCCATTCAAAAGAATGCTCATTGTGCAGCAAAAACAAAAGAGAAGAAAAAATAAAACAACAGGAAAGTAAAAAATAATAAAGGCAGAAATGGTGCTAGGTTGTTTAAGTCTGTCTTAAGTAAACAAATGAGTCTTCAGTCTTTTCCTAAACGTGGTTGCTGAGGTGATGGTGGAGAGTGATGATGGCAAAGCATTCCACAGCTTAGGTGCCACGTTATTGAAGGCCCTGGCTCCAGTGCGCTTCTTGTTTGTGTCTTCCACTGCAGGGAGAAAGAAGCATGACTGGGAGCCAGAGCGCAGACCACGTGACGGCTGGTAAGGAGGAACTATCTCTTGTAAATAGTCAGGAGCAGTTTTAAACATGCGGGACTGTGCAATCGAAAGCACTTTGTGGTCAATGCGCTTGTTCACTGGGAGCCAGTGAAGGCTCTGTAGGTTAGGGGTGATGTGCTCAGTGAACAACTTTGCACGGGTGACAATCTTGGCGGCTGTGTTTTGAACTCTTTGGAGTCGATCTAACTGCGTAGCAGGTATACCCCACAATACACTATTGCAGTAGTCCAATCTCGATATGATGGTAGCCACAGCAAGTGAGTTGGCAGCAGCCTGAGTCATCATGGGCCTTAATCTACCTAAAGTCCTCAAAAAGTAGTAGGATTTTGCCACAACAAAACTAACATGGTTACACATGGAGAGCTCTGCATCAATAAACAGCCCTAGGTCCCGTACACAGCCAGCAAAGGCTATGGAAGTGTCACCGACCTGCACATCACTAATGCCAATCTGCTCCCTTCTGGCCCTGGGGCCGCACAGTAACGCTTCTGTCTTGTCGTCGCTGAGTTTAAGACGATTCCTGGTCATCCACGCCTTCACCACAACACAAGAAGATTCAAGTCGTTGAAGTGCAATCCTAGCCACTGCTGGGTCGGGGGGGGAAACTGTTGAGTACCTGTGTGTCGTCAGCAAAGAACTGACGTCCCATCTGAAAATGTTCAATTACCCGTCCAAGCTGTGAAGTGTATACCAAAAATAGTAAAGGACCCAGAACGGATCCCTGAGGCACACCACACAACAGAGGAACTGCCTCAGAGCTTGCAGAGCTGACAATCACTCTCTGAGATCTATCGGCAAGATAGGAGTCAATCCACTGCATAGTAAGCCCGAGGAAGAAGCCAGAAGCTTTGTATATTGGCTTCTATTATGATAGTGTAGCACCAATGAACTTTTGCTTCTATTTTCTTTCTTTCTTTTTTTTCTTCCGTATCTGTTCAGTCCCAACAAGATTGTAGGGATTTCTCAAAAATCTTCTGGCTGGTGGCTTGAACAAAAATCTCTATGACTTATTCAAGATTCCTTTCACTTAAACAATCCAGTTCTTTGTTCACACCTCAGTAAACATTTACTGTCTGCCATGCCCTTTTCCTCTGTACTCTGTACCCTGTATTCTGCATTCTATTCGTGGTGTGACAGGCGACAGTCACTAGCTCTCAAACTGCACGCACACTGTCATCTTGTAACTACCTAACTCTTATATTTGGTTTTTTTAAAGCTGAATTTACTTCTCAATGAAAATAAGGAAAATAGACAGTCCTTTAAGAGTCCTTGAACTGTTTGAGAATGCATACTTCAGTTGCAGTGCAACGCTTCAAAAGCAATAAGCCGCACCTATCTTAACTATCTTATCTCCATTTTAGTTTCTTACTTAAATCCACTCACCACTACCATATTTCCAGCCAAGTATTGACAATCTTTAGTGGAAATGTGCACTTTTAAAAACAGATCAAGCGGAAATGGCACAACTTGAACAATCCTGCATCACCTATCAATTCAAGATACTGCCTACGTTAATGCAACCATGTAAAAAGGTCACATGCCAATACTCAAAATGTAGTTTACATGATATAATATAGCATTTTCCTGCTCACACATGCTAAATAATTGCATTCATGTGTTAAAGTAAAAGTAAACAAAACTCATGATAAAAAAATATCCTTTGAAAAGACCTATCATATGATTATTTCTGGAATGCAACAGAATCAGCATCTTGCCTCTGCGTTGATTCTTGACCAATCCTAAGCACTGCATCTGCAAAGATGTGGGCAGTGCGCATGTACTGGGTAGGAAGATTCTGCACAGTGGTCACATGGCTCTCAATAACAGTGGCAGGCCACAGCCCAGTAACTGACACACCTGCCAACGTTTTGAGCATTTAGTGTGATTTCGAAGTGAGCTCTGGCGAGGTAACAAAGACAAGAAGTCATAAAAGTGGTACAGAAAAAGAAAACCTAATCACCAAAGAAAAACCATTCTCTTTTTCTCTCTCTCTCTCCCCATCTCCTGTCTAAGGCTATAGAACCAGATCTAAAAATGCATGTTTTTATTTTACCACCCTCTTGTATCAAGAATTGTCATTGAGAATTGTCTCCATTTCCCTACAAAAACAAAAATATGAAACAATATACATGAATGTTTTAAAAGAGAAAATGGTAAGCAGTTAAAGAGTGTAAAATCAAACCAGTCTCTTTGAGTTCATTTGCTAGCCCATGCACCAATACAGTCATGCCACATTTTGTGACAGCATAAGGTGTTTTTCCTTTGAAGAACCTGGAATACATAAGAAAAACCCTAAATCATACATGCTGGCCACATTTTCTTCACAAAATTGTCTTCGCCCCTTCCAAGGTTGGAAAAAAAAGGGTGTATAATCAGTTGTCTAGTGAATTACATGTTAACTGCTCGTTCAGAAATAGAAGAGAATAAAGCATAAAACAAAAAATTCTTTTCCATTAAAAACAGTCACTTAAAATGTTTGCATTGATTCTTTTTATTAACTGTTTTTATTATAGTTGGAACCAACATAAGTGTTCTGCAATCAATGCAAAGCTATTTAGTGACAGTGGAGGTGTCAAACCTGCTTATCTTCGAAACACAAGATTGCAGGTTCTAGAGTCACCTGGATCTGTGACTGTAAAATTACCCTTGCCTGCCACATAGATGAGTACCTGATTTACCACTTACTAGGGAAGTTCAAAGGAAATGAGAGAAGAGGGTTGGGCTCCACCTTCCACATTCTTGTGTCCTAGGCTTAGTTATGCACTCACAGTTCACTGCCCTTAGACGATGTAAGCCTTTGCCTTTTTTTTTTAAGTGTCTACATTCAATGCACTAGCCTCCATTTTAATCCCTTAACAAAATGCATTAAAAATAAAAACCAATTTTAAAATTAACAGGAAACTCTTACATCTCAGACAGATACAAAATACAATTTTTGAGCATGATAGTGCTGAATTATCAAAAAAATAAAATTATCCATTACACAGCTAAAATATAAATTTAATTCAAATAAAATTCTTTATTCTCACAAACATAATTATTGCTCACCTGTTGTAAATAGGTGGGCAGATCAGAAGAATTTTTCCAAAGTTCTGTTTCAAAAAATGTGGTAGAACTTCTTGTATCAGAATATATGCCCCACGAACATTCACTTCATTCATCAGATCAAATTGTTTGAGGGATGTTTCTAACACAGGTTTCCATGCAATAGCTCCAGCATTGTAAATAGCATAATCCAATCTATCAAAGCGATGAAGGCATTCTTGCACAGTGTCTTTTAGTTCTGCCTCAAAGCGAACATCACACTTCTTTGGGAATGCATCACCACCTTTAGCTCTGATTTCATTTGCTACCATTTCAATGCTTCCTGGTAACTTGTCAGAACCCTGAACAGTTTTTGCAGCGACACAAACTTTATAGCCATTCTCACCAAGTGTAAGAGCAATTTGCCGTCCAATTCCTCTGGATGCACCAATTACAAGAGCGGACTTCATGATGTTTTTCCTTTATTTTGGTAGTAAGGGAGGAAGACAACTGTGAACAGACTATATATTGCTTAGAAAACGAAATCCCTGTGCAGCAAACATCTAATAATAATAATTAGCATATATTTATATAGCACCTTTCTCCAGCATCAGCCGGACTCAAAGCGCTTTGCATTGAGGCCCGCAAGCACATCTTTTTTAGGGTGGCATCTTCATGAATGCATAAACATGCAAGCACAATGCACAGCAGAAGAGAATTAAAGTTGATTGATGGAGTGCTTTGCCCACCATCACAGGTGGGTTCAAAGCGCTAAAAAAAAAGTGGATGCTGGTCTCAAAACATCTAAAATACATTCCATAACTGTGTGGAATTACATATTATTTTATAAATCCACTCAAAAAAACTATTGCTCAAATTATTTTCCTTTCAATAATTCATTTCAATTTTACTGAAATATTTAGGAGACTTCCTTTATGTAACACTAGTTCAACTCTCTGTAGTAATTAATTTAAAGAAACATATAGTTGTATGCAAAATATATAGCTTAATTCAGCAGCACTCTAATTATTTAAATGATATGACAAAGATTTCAGTTTTCAAAATATTCTCAAGATAATGATTTTCTATACAATTATTAATGTACTATATTTGGTTATACATGCATATACAGTCTGCAACAAAATTAAAATAGTAATCCTTTCTTTTGACCTTTTCGTTCAAATGAAACATTTTAGGGAATACCTGTTGTTTTCTTTTCTTCTCTCTCGCTCGATCCAGTCGCAAGTTTTCCTAGTGTAATGTCTGCGACCTAACGATGCCTGCGGTATAGACTGATTTGACTTGAGCTCAAAGTTCAATCACAGACCGAGAGTCAGAGATGGGATGTATATAGACGATAGTGTTTTTCCAAACTAAGCAATGAGGGTTACATTGCATAATAAAAGGCTGATTGTCAATAGTTCTAGTTTACAATTATTTTAATAAATTAAATAAAATATTTACATGACTTAAAGAATATGTCAATGTTCCGCTTCTTTAACTATTATATTTGTTAGGAAGTATGTGGGTGAGGGACTTCGTTGCACGGTGTGTAGCGCGAGCTCTAAATTTTTCATGTGAAGAAATATTGTCATAATTTTTATAGTAAAAGGAACAACACTGTTTTAATTATACGTATTAATTTCTTACTTATTTTACTTCAACCAACGAGATCTAACTAATGTTGAGCCTTCTGTACAGAAATAGCTTATTTCTAAATAGTTTTTATCTTTAAAAACATTTTTTTCGACTGGCTAGCTTTACAGTTTGAGCCGGAAGTTTGGGGTTTGAGCACACAAGGATACTGAATCTTGCATCTTCAAGTATTTAAAATCGAAAGCAAACTCTTTTTCCCTTAAAAAGTAACTATCATTGTGGAATTATATCTCTTTTCAAAAATCCTAAACCGTATTATTCGTAAACATATGTGTAGCCATTAGAAGCTATAGCGTCAGCGATTCAGAGCAAAACCTTCAATGAAACCACGGACTTGTATAGACGTCCGTGATGAAACTCATTCAGTCATTGATCAGTCATCAAAATTTCCCTTCCATAGACACGGTAAAAGTCTGGTGCTGATCAACCAAGAGCAAAAATAACGAAATCTCTTGTATTCAATAAGAAAAATATATTGTTTTAGGAATCGCGATATTTCTTTGGTCAACGATTACTTATTGAAATAAGAAGTGATAATAGCACTCCCTCTCAAACACACATATGGATACGAATAAATACAGTGAACCTTTTTTATTTCAGCTTTAGTGAAATAGATTAACATATCTAAATCTTGTTGCAGACTGTATATGCATGTATAAGTTTTTCAAGCACGCGAAATAAGATAATGCATGTTCCATTTGATATTTTGTAACCTGGTTTGACAAAACACACTGAAAAGTCCACAAGCACACATGGTACGCGTGCTCACTCACACAAACAATAAAACAGCTACAAAGAGTACTCGGTGATGGAGTCAAGTCTTCGAGATTGGATTTCTTTACATTTTTCTTAGTGACCTGATCTGCCAATTTATTGTTCTCATAATCATCATAATCTTCACATTGAGCATAATCATGTTCTTTTTACCCAATCACAGAATGGAATTCATTGAAATGCATAAACTGTAGCATTAGATAGGTTTAATTTTTTTAAGAATGTAAAGATAATTTCTATTTCGTGAAACCTTTTTTTAACCTATGCCTATGTTAAGTAATCATCACAAGTATTTATAGTTTGATACTAACTACTGATAGTTCACAATTATAATGATGAGTTATCAGTGTGACTGAAGTGCAGCCTCTTCATATTTAATACTGCAAAATCTCTTAGTGCAGATATGAGACAGTCATACATTTATTGCTTCATAAAATTTTTAACACCCTTTCATGGCTGTATTTTTTAAAAGCCAGTTGCTCTTGCTTAACGGACATAGAGGCAACATTTACTGTCATCTGCCTGTTGCACAACATGGCTGTTTACAGTGTGTATATCATGTATTTCCTTTTTCTTGCAAGCACACATGCTTTTCCTAAGTGAAAAGGTACATTGTAGGGTCAAGATAGATAACATTATTGTAGATCACTGGTAAGTAATAAGTAGCAGCTAACCAGTATTTGATGGAAGGGAGTCTATGTTTCCTTAAAGGCATTAATGATGTGGGGATAGGGAATTATTTGTTCCATACTAGTACAATAGTATATTAATTGATATTAATTGATAATATATTAAATGTCTATAGCCTTTTCAATCATAGAAATGCCAATGTATGTGTATGAATGTTTATAACCACATTTAAAAAGAAATGGTGATCTGTTTTATATTTGATACTTACTTGGCCTTTTTAGTGTATGGACTGCACTTTGAATATTTTTCTGTCCTTCATCCAGGTTTCTAGATAACCACTTTGTCAGACAGCGAATCCAAGGACACAAAGGATAAAATGGAATGGCAAAGATTCTCCCACTGCTTCAAATTTTTCTGGCTAGGCAATATCACAGAATGAAATATAATCCTCTTCTGCGGCTCACAGTCTTGCTGGTACTTCTGCTGGTCTACTGTGAGTGGCTGCACTATTACGTTGTATTGCTGCGTTGCACTTGGCCAAGGTTGGATGGAAATAATCAGATAGGATGGACACTTCCAACTACAGATATGAAAGTAATGTTCTTGGCAGACACCCACCTGCTAGGGAATAAAGAGGGCCACTGGTTTGATAAACTTCGCAGGTATGTTAATATTCAGATCATATGACTTGTTACCACCTGAGGCATATGTACATGCACTTGATACTATACAACTAAAAAAAGTTAACAACATAGAACTGATAATTTAATTTCATGTTTATCTATTCAGACTTTTCTTAACAACCTTTTTTTCTAATGTATGTAATGGTTGTATAAACTAGGAGAAGCTTGCAAATGAATATTTGCATGTTGTCTTTTGGTAATGTAAAACTATTACACCACATTTATTATTATCTTGTAAATTTACTTTCTGAGAAAAATGTGAATAAGTATCATATCCCTACAAATATGTTATAAAAATTTTAGTAATTATTTAAGGGTTAGAATTGTATATAATAAAGTTGTTTCAGAGGGATAACTTTTTCAGAGCAGTTAAATGAATAGAACTTTTGTGTTACAACTGATTCACAATGTAAACATGATTTGCATTCCAGAAGAACCATAAGTACAAGTAAATTAAAAATTTGGATACTTTAGAAATAAATTTCTTTTAAGTAACAATTGTCATGTTTTAGCAGTTTCACAGTTAATTGTTTTTAGCACTATCACAAATGTTTTGTAATGTGCTTTCACTCACTCCTATACTTCATTCTTGAAGCTGGCTGTTGATTCACTATGGTTGTTTTAAGTAAACACTTCCAAATTTAGTTTCAACATTATAGCCTCTCTTTGAACATCTTTCATTTTTATTTGGTACCTTGCATGACATATGTACACTTGGATTCAGGTGGCAGGCAAAGTGAACACTAAAACAAATCCTTCAGAACTGCTGTAAATGCATACTTATTCTCAATAAGAGGACACAACCAGATTGAAGAACAGTTACAAGCTTGTTTCCTTCTAGAGAACATTTTCCATGTTATTGTATTATCTGAAATCATTTGTGGTTATGGGCATCATTGACAAATAGTAGTCAATAAAAGCTAAAGCTTAGTAATGCTTCAAATAACAGTAGTTTTATTTTTTAAGCAGACCTTTAAACATATTATTTGAGATTTACATAGTTTGAACATGTATGTATTGCAAGTTGGCTGATTTTGATTGAATTAACATCAATGTCTTGTGTCCTTTGTTATTGCATAAAATGAATTTAGAATGTGTTTAAAGACACTTTAGTAGCCTTATTTCAATGCAGTGGTTAATTACAGAGAATGGCAAATGCAGCGAGCATTCCAGACCAGCATGTTTCTGCACCAGCCTGATATTGTCTTTGTACTGGGTAAGTGCTAAATCCAGTCTGCAAATTGTGCATTGGTGGACCCAATGCTAAGATCTGTGAATGTTAAAATATGTGTATACATTTGACTATCTTGAAGTCTTCATTATCGCAGATTTATTTCATTGGAAGTGGAACACATGCCTGTAATCAACCAAACAATATGATAGCTTAAGCTCAGTGATACGGATAGATGAAAGTCAGGATGTGGTGATATTATTTCAAGACAGATTATTTTTCTTAGATTCTGGTGATAAGCCTTTGAAATATTGCATTCTAAAAGATTTTAATGAAAAGATCTAGCAGTAAAGATCATGCCTTTCAGATTGGTACACAATATCTGTTATCATATCATAATGTAATCTGTTAGAGTAACTCTCCTTCTCCATCAAAATAATAAGAGGGTTTCTCAAGCTTATTATCGTCAAGAATTGACTTATTCAGGATGAGCCTAAAATATTCCGGCACTTCTTTGGAACAACCTTCTCTCAGATCTCCAAAGAACGGTATCCAGTCTGTAAAAATTCAAACTGGGACTCCTAGAACACCTTTTCCAAACCCTTTAATTACCTACAGAGGGGTCCAACACACTTAATCATACATACCAACAAAGCGAACATGTACAACATGTGCTAGTGTTCTAGTCAATAATAAAACAAAATCTTTCAATTCAGATATCAACCATCATGTTTGTACATACCATAATTTCTCTAGGTGTTATTCCCTTGTTTTGAATTAATGTTTTCATTTCTACAAAATAGTCTGAGGGCTAGGTGTAAAAAAAAGCATAACTTTTGCTTATTCTGTTACCATCATAAATAAAGATTTGTTCAATTGTTCATTTGTTCCTTACTTAAAAATGAATTCCTCTATTTTACCATTTTCATGAAAACGGAACATAATTATGTATGTCTGAATACAGTTTATAAAATAAAAAGCTAATAACACACCATGCAATAATTCATCTGATATGCAATCTATAGCATCAATTTCATTTTTGCCAAACTTGGCTCTTTCCTCTTACCTACCAGTATGTTTGGCTGCACTTCATTTTCAATATTATTTCTCGTTTTTCCAGGTGATCTATTGGATGAAGGCAAATGGTGTGATGATGAAGAATTTCTTGGTCATGTAAAGCGTTTTAACACAATGTTTTCAGTCCCTTCTGGCACACAGCGGCATGTTGTTGTAGGAAATCATGATGTTGGTTTTCATTACATGTAAGTTGGTATAAAGAGATGAAAAACGATAAAGCAGAGACAGACTACTATAAATTAGCCTTTCTGTAGACCTGTTATTTTTTTTAATAAAGTATAATTCAAATTTCAAATATTGCATGACAACGTGCTTACTCTTTTAAGTTTTGTATTACATTGCCAAATTTTGGCAAGTCTAATTTTTTTTTTTTAAAGTTTAGTTCCTTATATTTTAACATTTTTGCTTAGGATGACTGCTCACAAAAGTCAACGTTTCACAGAAGCATTCCAGTCTCCAACAGTGGGTATGCTGCACATAAATGGTGTCACCTTTGTTCTTATCAACTCCATGGCCATGGAGGGAGACGGATGCAGTTTGTGTGCAGAAGCCAATCAGTCATTGAACCAAATCTCTCAACAGCTGAAATGTGCTAAAGAGGTACAGAAAAGACAGAACCAAACTTTGATGCTTTTGTTAGGTTACTTGTCCTTTGGTTGTTAGCTTGTTATGTAAAGCAAACACAATAAGGATGTATTAGACTCAGGTGTGAAGCGCACCTTTCCTTCTTCCCACATATAGCCACCTTTAGCCAAATGTGCATTTTGTAGTGTGTGGCTTTAGTGTTATTCTTCTTATTTAAGCATGTTTTAGGGAAAGCATCCAATTTTGAATAAAGCTTTATGAAATATTCTGATAGTCTAGTGGTATATTTGTCTTCATTTATCTTAAAGACTCTTTTGTTTTTAACAAAAATAAATAGCACTTTTACTCATAATCTCTGGCCTTTCATGAAGTCAGTTTTATATCCTGCTTTCTTAAGATGCAAATACTATTAACGTAATGCTGTTGTAACAGTATTTTGTAATTATACTTATGCAGGGATTTAAAGCAAAGGGCTGTGATAAGTATGAGCCGTTCCAATATTCTCGTCCCATTCTTCTGCAGGTGAGTAGTTTTAATGAAATAATGATGATAAAGTTATAGTTCTCAAAATTCTGTTACCTTTTTTTTTCCAAGTGTCAATCCCATACAGTCTTTTGGTTGAGGTGCTATAGAAATGTTGTTTGATCATTTCAAAACATTGTGCATACATTTCCTGTTTATTAGGTAGTAGAATTACAGATGTTTTCTTTTCAAATGGCTACAGCACTTTCCATTATTCCGGCCATCTGATGCCAACTGCAGTACAGAGGATGCTGCCCCTGCTCAAGAAAAAAAAGTTGCATTTAAATCAAAGCATGACACTTTGTCCCAGCAAGCAACAGCTCAGGTAATTTTATGAAGGTGCTTTTGCTTTTGCATGGAGCATTTTTTCTCATTATTATAAGACCAACAACAAAATTCTAATGTTATAACAAATTACAGTTATGTTACGCTGCCAAAGATGGGCATCTTGCAGGAGTATTGGGTAATGGGAGACTACTCACAGAATTTACAGACAGGTTGCTACAGAGATTTAGAACATATGTGTATCAGTAATAGATGCTTGAAAGTTGGCATTATAATTGCCACTAAAGAAATATAATATGTGCAGAATGTGATAACAGTGTCACTTAAATAACATGAATAAATAGTGCTTAAATATTTATCATATTTGAGCTATTTTTTTCTCTTTTTTTTGAGATTTGTTGTTTTTAGAAAGCCATTGAAATGGTAAGCGCAAGTGAATGCTTGTTAAGAGTTGATGAAGATGACATGTCAGTCTTTTTCATCAGCTTTTCAAGCTGTTGGATCCTTGCTTGGTAATTGGTGCTCACATACATCATGGCTGCTATCGGATCCACGACAATGGTGTTCCAGAATGGACTGTTGCATCCTTTAGCTGGCGCAACAAGCAGAATCCATCCTTCCTAATGGTAAGAGGGTGGTGATCATAAAATTCAGATTTAAAAAATGGCAAGATTAATAACAGGAAATTTTTTCCTTACACCTGGCTGTCTATCCTCTTCTAAGAATGCTGGGGGGGGGGTGTTTTTTGTGGGGTTTTTCCAGTTTTTGTTGTTTTGAGGGAAATCAGTGGAGTAGATAGGAAAGAGGATTTGACAGTAAGTGAAATAAAATGCTGAATGCTTACATATGCATAAAAATGACATTAATACTCACAGTGTCATTTCTTCACCTTTCTGATCCCCTGGATTTTGACAGTGCTTTTTTGGCAGCTGAAAATAAGTATGATTTGTATAACTATTAATGATCTGTCATCTTTCAGTTTTGTCTGTTAAAAGACAGTTTCTGCCCGTGGTGTGAAATCAGCAGTAAACAACTAATTCTGTGTTCATGTTGCAGGCACGCATCTCTAGTGAAGAGCACAAGATTCATCTGTGTCAGATGCCCAGTGAAAGAACCGTTATTTTGATATATGTTGCTGGGGGCATTGGTATTGTTTTGTATTTGTGCCTGTCTTTCAAAGCAAACAAGCTGCGTAAAACAAGATGACAGAAAATGGCATAGTCATTCAGGACATTTTAGATTAAGGATGGGAGATCATACAAAAATATTCATGTTAGTATCTTACCTGTGTCAGAGAAAGTTGTGTTTGCCAACCAATATAAAAAAGCATACACTTTAAATATTTTTGTGTGAGGTAGTTTTTGATAATTTCTTCATGTCATTCCAAAATACTGCTTCTCTGAAGCAAGGAATTTTTAAAGTTTACTTGCCACATCTGTGAAACAGTCCAGGGAAGAAAAGTATACAAAATCAGCATCTAAAAAAAGAATTGCCAGATTATATTTCTAGCCAATTTGTTGTGTGTCCTTGAAGACAGGTTGTGTCAAGCATGTGTAAATTTCATCCTTATGGCTCTTATGCAATATCTTATTTCTAAAACGTTGTATGAAAGAAGGAAAATATAGCAGAAAACGGTATTTCTTTTTTGTCAAAACGTGTTCTGGAAAGAAAATGTCTCAGCCAGGTCATAATCTTGATGATTAAATTCATACTTTAAACTGTTACCAAGTCATGTTAGTGACAGTGAAGTGTTGTTTACTAAAGCGATGTTATTAATTACTGGTGTTTCTTGGGAGAAAAGTGCTTTCTTGATGTATGCACTCTTATCACTTATCAGTCTTAAGTAAAATTGTGTTCTGACTTGCACCTGAGAACTTTTTGGGTCTGACTAAGAACATTTTGTTGTCTCAGTCTTCAGAAGTCACATGCAGGAATATAAATGTATAATTTGCAATGCATGAACGTGTGCTTATTACATTTATGCTTTCTGTCTTTTTGATGAATAACAGATTGTGCCTATATATGTGCCTTTTGTTGTAACTTTTCGTCCTGATAAAAACTAAAAACAAAAATCTGCCTTAGAAGAATCTTACTTGTGCTTTAAAAAAAAATTTGAAAATACACACACAAAATTCAATGGTAGCTGTTGATAATATATTATCCTTATAGAGTACAGTAGTATAGAAGAAACAAAGTCTCTTATTTATGCATTTGGTTATTTACTTGTTGCCACGTTAATATTAAATCTTCACTGCACTAAAATATAGTATTTCAGCTTTTCAAGGAGGTCATAAGAAAAGGAATGAATTTGCTTGTTTTAGTGCATTGCAAACAATTTTGATGGTTATTTTTTAAATGCCATTAGTGTCTGGTGAAAAGACCGAGTCTTAAAATCATTGACTTACAGAAGAACAATTTTTGAATTTTAGTTAAAATTTCAGCATAAACATATAACAAACTTAATGTAACTGCCATTCAGCATGCATCTATCTATATTTATTTTATTTTATTTATTTTAGGTGGTATGTATGACCATTTATGCCATCCTTAATGCACCAGGATTTGTTGTTTTTTTCCCCCAAAATCCACAGGTTTCTGTTTTTATTCAGCTATAGTAGTATCTAAACTAGTAGTGAAAGAATACATTTAGAATCGTTCCAGATAGTATATCAAAAATCTCTTTATCGTGTATAATGTTTACAAATATGCAGACATATCAAAGCTTCACCATTATTGGATGTGTTTTATATGAACACTTCTTGCACTCAGTTAAAATATGTTGTGGAATAAATATTTGTTATATACTATGACAACATGTTTTGTGCAGGACATCAGTTAACGGCTGTAGTTAACGATGTTCTACATTTTCAAGCTTCAAACAATTTCCTACTGGGTATAAAATAGAGCTGCTTATATGACATTTGCTAATATGACAACCTTTAATATCATTAACAGAACTTTGTATACCCTGATATACCCATCTCCTAGTCCTTTAGAATTAGCTTTAATTTAAAAACTGAATATTGATACCATACTCTGTGGTTTGTACAGATGTAATCAGTTATCAATATTGATAACAGGTGACATGGTATAGGCCTAACATGGTATTATGCTATGCACACAGTCATTTTAATCTTCTTTTGCAGGTTTGCTGGTGACAGGCAGTCCTTGTTTCTCAGTTGTGCAATAAATGTAATTCCTTATGAAATTTGATAATTAGAATTTAAATCTTGAATAAAGTGGTCACTTGCGCATGTATTTTTCATGATTTTTACTTTATCCATACAGCATGACAATTACCTCTTAGCCAGTTGTTTTACAAGTAGACTTGTTCAATATCTCTTTAATAATAAGTGTTGAAGAACAGCTTATATCAGACATAACATTTACAGGTTCTGACTCTTTTTATTCTATGAAGGGCAACATATTTGGTATTGTCTTCGATTTGAAATTGAAATTTGCATTTCCAAGAAAGAAAAAAAGGGTCCTTGGATAAGTTCAATATTGTTTCAGTAGCTAATTCAAGTAATGTTTAGTAGCCACTAAACTGCATATACCCATAGTTTTTCATGACATCATGAAAGAGCACATCCAGTATCACCACTATCATAAAGGTCTTAGGTGTATTAAACTGACGAACCATGCATACCACATGCTTGAAGGGGAGACAACTTTGAAAGCTTTTAAGGCATGAAGAGGGCAATATTTTACATAAAATCTAGGGATGACCGGTTGATTAATAAATAATAAACCTCTGAAAATGTTTATTGTGCTCAGTTTTGATTGAATCCCAGCTTGTACATGATCATGTTTACCTACATTGTGCCATACTGAAACAGTATAGAAATTTGCCTTGATCCTCTTAGCATGACATAAAAATGTAACATTACAATGACTGGCTTATAACTTAAGACTGTGTAGATGACAGTAGGTAAAGTTTGTTGTTTATTATTGCTGCTCAGAGATAAACATTAGACCAAGAAACCTATACATTTTTGGAAAAGAGAAAACTTAAACGTTGCAATAAAAATAATGAAAATCAGCTTGCCCGTGCTGTCCGGAATTTTAGTGGCATTGGTGGGGTATTTATCAGCTTCCTTCAGTATTTTGGGTGTTATGTGATGTTTCATTTTGGCATGAAAGAATGTAATATAAAAAGAAATTTTTCTGTCAAGTCTTTAAGTAACAGTTAATTTAGGATATTATAATTCTTAATTTTGTAATTAAAAAAGAAGACAAAGTACTCAAAATTGCACTGCAAGAAAAATGTACTTGCAAAAATGTTAAAAGCTTCTAAACTCCGTTTAATAGTCTTGGATGATTTCATTGTGCAATAAAAATTAATTTTCTGTATGCAACAATTGATTTTGAAGGGAATTTTATGAATAGTGGTGAGGGAAAGGGGAACATTAAGCAAACTCTCACAGACATTTACAGTGCACTTTACTACCTCTCTGGTCGCCATATGCCAGGTAATATTCCATGGTGTGTAAAAACAGTCTGAGTTAATATGAAAACTATATTAATTTTTTTTAACTTTTTTTTCACTACGTAAGAGACCTATAGTTGATAAAGGGAGTTAATCTTCCTAAAAGCTGGTAGGATGGTTGTGTACTCTTAGTTCTTTCCCTTTAGTTAGGTTTCAATAGAATCGCGAAACAAGTTTTTTTCATGATTTTTGGTTGTTTAAATTTGTTGTGACGATGCAGTATATTTAAATATTTTTGACCACACATATCTCCAAGACTTTCAAAGATATCACAATGAGCAATCTTGAAAATTTAGTTAATAGCTTGTATTTTACGAAGACCCTAAAATCAATGATCTATGATTTTTGGTACTGTGTGAAAGTTGTTTTGAAAAAAAAATAGTGCAGTTTTGAAAAACTCATTGATCAGTAAAAATTTTCATCGTAATCAATAAAAAAATTGTATTCTGTTATATTTGACTATTTTATTACAAAATGTTATTAAAATCTTTAAAACGCAAAAAATTGAAACCTAGACTGTAACCTTAAAACTGTAAAAGACGATATCTATTTCACAACCTGTCCTAAAGGAAACAACCAGGTATTCCAATGTTTGTCTTTTAAATCATCTGTTGTGGAGAACACGCCAGCTTGCAGTGCGCTGGTCATTTGTCACATTCAGCCAAAAGGGGATCGGCCTGCGATCTAAAAACCCATTCAGCATCAGAGACAAGCGTTATATCTTTGCCCTGACGAATCTCACCGATTACAGACGGCAAGCAAAGTACTGATAGCATTTTCTGGTGGTGTGTCCAACCATGAAAAGCAGGCGCTAAGTGCCAGTAACTCCATAGCCGATAAAAGGCCCACAAGACGCAGTTATTTCCCTTGGACTGTCATTCCCTGATTATAAATTAACCCGCTAGCTGGTCACGTCACGTGTCTGAAGTCATCCACAGTCACTAGAATAAAAGCAGGTGTGAATATGAACGCTCGTCCTTTTCAGGGACGCAATTCTTTGATCCCACAGCTCAGGTGACAACGGTGCGTGCACTGACAGCTCGTGTGAGGGTCATTCTCCTGTCGCTTAGCGACGGCAGCCGTTACAGCCGTCCCGAGAATCCAGGCTCGTGCGCTTCCTTAATCTGTCATATCCTCGTGCCTCTTATAAGTCAGCTGCGGTGAGTAGTAAGACCAGGGGTGGATGGAGGTTTATACGACTTACCGGTGAGTGGCTGGGGTCTGATGCAACCAAGCATACCCACGGATGCTCAACCCCCTACCCCCATCCATCTCCAACTCACCTGCCTCTCAACTGTTGCTTTGTACGCGTGTGCCGACAAGAGGCATAGCTCGCGCTCTAAGGATCCTCGCACGAGACACGGCAAGGTGGGTGTATCACCTGTCGTCCCTTGCACTCGTTTTTTGATGGGTTCTCCAAAACCCCACTCTTGAACAGGTGCACGTGTCATCCTGTAGTTGTGGAGGGTAAGGATGGGGTGAACAAAATATTAAAAGCTACGAGAGAATGGAGCTCAGCTGAAGAAAGGATAAGGGGTGGGCAGCTGCACGCCATGGTGGAGGATTTGGCGGTGTGACCTGTAAATGTAGACCCCATCAAAATGATGTGTAATAAGGTGTCAATCAAGCCTGTCAACTTGTTTTAATGTCAGACTTCCAAACACAACTAAAGATATTCTGTTAGGGAAACACAAGCGTCTATTACCTCTTACTGCTTGTATAAAACTAATGTAGACGGGGTGTAAACAGATATATAAACAATGTATCAAGATGATTTAGATCATTATGCAACAATATGCCTAGGTAGTTTACGATTTCATAAACAAACATGTTCAGGATATTTGATACAACCAATACGTTGGTCCAACATCTGGTTGCCAATCGCAGATCGTATAGCCTACACATTTTCCACTCTTACTCCGCCGTTTCTGTCACTGATCCTCGGTACCTCTCCGAACTCACTCCCATATATACACCCGCACGGTGCGACTGCAGATATTATTTTACCTGGTAGTTTTATCCAAATTTTCAATAAATCTTTAAAAAGTTTCTTTTGTTTAGTTTCCAAAGAGACTGAATCATGTTTTGCATGATTTCTGCGTTTGTTTAAGGTATGACACAAGGGACAAAAAGGATGTAACGATAAATGTAGATTAGGCGGTCATATGTTTCTTTTCTGCTCGACTGTTCGTTGGTTCGAATCTTGTCGTGGCCAGTGACGGAGAAACTCGTATAAGGTTTGTTTTTTTTTTAAATAGACGACGGAAGGAAAAGATTGAACTCTGCCTTCTATATGACATACCCTTGACACGGTCTACCACTCGTAGGTCACTGCCTATACAACCACCATGGTATATACCTCCACCTTTTACCTGATGGTTGTATAACGACAGCTGCACATAGCAGCACGATGGTGTTTTATACTGGGAAACGTGACACGCAGTTCCACAGTTATGATAGGAGGCGGAAAATGTAAGCATGTGAGGTCAAGCATCCCTCGCCAGATTGTCAGGAAGTCAACTCAAGTTCGTTCTTCCTATACACGTGTTGAAGCAACCAATGCACAGAGATAAGGTAGTGTTCCTTCTTGTTTTTCTTCTAGTTCTTCTTTCTTTCTTCTTCCTCGAGGCATAAACATAACTTTTACACGTTTTTTGGTGAAGCGGATTAGAGTCAAGTGGTTAGAAATATTAGTGAAACAGATTAAAATCAAGTGGTTAGGATATTAGTGAAACGGATTAAAGTCGAGTGTTTAGATTGTTAGAATATTAGTGTAACGGATTAGAGTCAAGTGGTTAGAATATTAGTGTAACGGATTAGAGTCAAGTGGTTAGAATATTAGTGAAACGGATTAGAGTCACGTGGTTAAAATATTAATGAAAGATTAGAATCGGGTGGTGAGAACATTGACATCCTATGCGGGTCACGTGCCCGTTCGATGCCCAAATGGCGCAGCGTTCTTCCCTAGTTGACCCAACTGTTGAATGGGTATCTGACCGTGTAAAGGTATGGAGAAGGGGAAAGGGAAGAGTTATGCAGAATAGCATCGCTCTCATAAAAAAAATGTGACCCACAAGAAAGTGTGATAGCTCCTCTCTCTCCTTAACCACTGAAAGGTTTCAATGCGAACTTTTTTTTCTTTTCTCCCCAAAAGTGTGTTCTTGACTCCAACTTCTTGAATTGCCGTCACCTTGCACCTGTGTTTGCATTTCCGGCTCACCTGAGCCAAACTGTTTTGCAGATCCAGTCTGCCGCAGTCCTGACAGGTACGACTCCTCCTGGCCAACAGTTTGTGTTCACATCTCAGGGTGGATACGTGCACATTCGCTGTAACAAATGCAAATTAAAAGAAAAGAAAGCTTCGAGCATTAGCAAAGCAGACTTTTCAAAGCCCTCCCACCTCTTTCAGCATGTCACTAACAGGTTCATCGCTAGCTCCATCTTCGTAAAAATACCAAACCTTTGTTAATGTTTTTTTTTTACATGATCAAACAACATTAAATGCATTTTCTGTCTTTTTTCACAAGGACAGCAACATTTACCATTGGTGCACAGCTCTACAGAACCAATTACTACTCAGTTAATTTACAAATTCCTTGATGCACAATTTAACATGTCCTTTTTTTACAACTTAAGACAGCTTTTAACGAAAATTAAGCCTTAAATATATTATTTTAATGTTAAAGATAAATGGTGTAGGTATGTTAGGTTTGTACACTGGTAGAAGCGGGTTCAGGTGCTTTACCCTGGGAGCAAGATACCCGGCTTGTATTTATCTCCACCCGGATGTTATATGCGTCAGCGGGTTGCTAATAAACGGGTGGCAGGCGTGAGAGTGGTAGGGCTGGGCGCTGATGATGTTACAGAAGCTGCTGTTTACTTACCGCGATGTTATGCCTACCCTTCTTGTCGGCAAACTTGAATTTCGGCTTGGAGCCGGAGTTCGACACCCTACCCTGACGGATTAGGTGTTACAGCTGTCTGTCGCGTTCATCCTCCGCGCCAGGCACCATGAGCAGGGTGTTTGCTGGCTCTCCTGCAAATGAGTTTGTATGGCCTGGGCTGCGTGAGCAAGTTTTACGGATGCAAGTATTATCCACCCTTTTCTATAACCTGTTTGTACGTGTCCTTTTGGGTGGTGCGAACTCCTATATTGATGCGAGTCTCTCTGTGTCTCTGTCTCTCTCTGTCTCTCTCTCTCTCTCACACACACACACACACACACACCAACCTTCACTGCTGTCTTCACGCACAGTGTTGTCATGCCGTGCACATACATGTCACTACAAGCCAGCTAACGGGTACATGCATTCTCGCTCGGGTGAATGTGTATAATGTGTATTCATAGAAACAGCAATGCATGAAAAGAGTATACAGGATCATTTACCGGTGGTGACGATGGGTAGCCTGGCGGGTTAGTGTGCCCTACTTCAGAGTAGGCTTGCTTGTTCGAAGCCTGCTTGGACACGTGGTTGGAAAGCGCCCTCTACCCACCCGTTAGCTGTACATGAGCGAGGGGAGGAGAGGAGAGGCTGCAGAAGGAAATTGTCTTTGTTTACAACTGTAGACACGATAAATCACATTCAATGACCGTTCGACCTGCAGGCTATGAGACTATTTATCTGTTGTCTTTAATTACGGGTAGGTGTGTGTGGACTTTTTCCAGTTATAATTTTTTAAGAAACTCTCTCTAAAGATTTTATTTGCTTGGACATAAATCTCTGACTCTCCAAACTATAACACTATTGTTTAAACTGTCACATAATGGGTCTGATGGGCTTCGACTGGGTCTTAAAAACATAAACAATGTCATAAACAAAATACAGGAAGTGTCAACAAATACTCATACACAGCCTTGGAACCCTCTTCCACATCTTTGCTTTACTGAATCCCAAGTAACAGAATTTGTATCACATAACGATATCTGTTTCCGGTTATACATTATGCATTGTCACCCACAGCACAAACATGAAATTGAGTTAGTAACCTACATCAGCCAACACCAAACACTCGAACCACCTAAAAAAATAATAATAATACAACGGAGAATCAATCTGGATAGAAATAAATGAAAAAAGAACACAAAAGTGATCTGTTAAGCTATTAATCAACTACTGAACTAAATCGCAATGCACTCGACCCACAATAAAGGAAAGCCTATTATTAACTACCAGGCAGAAAAGATAAAACCTGTGCATGCCATCTCTAAATCCAGTAAAGCCTCCCTATTAATACACAGGATTGCTCAAATTCACTATAGCAGGTCGTAACTGAGAGGGGTCTTAGAAGGAAATCTTTCAGTCAGCTTTCATTCCACAAACCATGACTGCAACAGTGTAAATTCAAGCTCATTTAATTTAAATGTTGAAAATAAAGCTCTTAAAAACCATATCATGGCCGTTTTCGCTGTTGCTTGGCCATCCTTGCTTATTCCGCCATTGATTCCGCTTGACTGAAGATTTACAGGGGAGCTAACTCTCCAGGTACGAGCAATCGATCAACACACGTGTACCATGGTAGACAAAGATGCTTTTTTTAAAATGCATTCCATGTATGTTTTAAACAGTCCACGATTTTGCTAGAAAAAAAGAAAGAGGAGGAACTCAAATGAAAGAGAGGAGAAAAAAAAGAGAAAAGACATTATACAAGGCTAGGAAGAAAAGACCCGGATGGAAAGAGACAACAATCGTTCGTTTCTTTTATCCTCCACCAATTCATCGATCGATCGATTCCTGCGGCCGTTGTCTCTTTTACTCACCCTCACACACGGCGATACATCCACATACCCAGCCACCCGGCCACCCGTCAAATAATCCATCCAACAACATCATTCATCACTTATTTTTCTCACTCCTTCCCTACCCACAACCGTCTTTCTTTTCATTGTCCCGCAGAACAAAACCGCAAGACAAAAACTCGAGACGAGCACGGAGTCAGTGAACTCTGTGAACTGCCAAGAGGAATGAAACTCCATCCTACGATTTGAATACGTTGGTACGAAAACCAGTATGTCAGTCACCGCCACGGTCAGTGATGAAACGAGGTCGTCACCAACCAGACTACGTGAATGTCGCGGCTGCCGGCCCTGGTGGTGTATGAAGTGGGGTTCCTCCACTTGCGTTCTTTTCTGCAAGTGCACTTCCAAGTGTCGCTACAATGCTCTGCACCTCAACATCAAAGATGAAGCTGATGGCTAACATCAGGAGATACTCAAACAACAGAAGTGAGAAGAACTATCCAGGATACAGATCGACAGACAGGACAATGTGCATCGTCACACTCTTCTGATCAACATTCACTAAACCTTTCTTTTATTTATTTTTTTTTTACTTTTTCTTTCTTTTTTCTTTCATTCTTTATTTCTTTTGTGCATTAATTTATTATCATCCACCTCAAAATTGTTAGTGAAACAACATAAAGAGATGGGTATGTTAAAAACTCTACATGGGGCTGTGACAAGGTGACCATTACATAATGCCAGACTGACAACAAATATCCTCAAATGTGAAAAATACTCACTTTTTATAGTAGTTTCTTTGCATTAAACGGTTCACACTGACATGTCTAAGTCTCCATTCTCCACGGTTAGTCTACAGTCTACAACTTTTTGTGCTCTCGCACTCTCTCGCACTCTCTCGCCCTCTCTCGCACTCTCTCGCCCTCTCAGTTTGCAGGCTTCTACAAGTGGTTGTGTCGTTTTGCCATCTTGCCCACAATCTATCGGGAATTTATTTTTTTCTCAGAATTTTCTAGTCACCAGTTAGGTGAATTTATTTTCTTGCTGACTTACCAGCCTACATTGTTTCGGGTGGTTTTCTTCCCACAGTCGTTCTTTAGTCCACATTTTTAAAGCGGATTGTTTTCTGTTAGTTTTGCCACACGATTTCTGCGAAGTCTCACTCTTAGAAAACATCACGAGTGTCGCGATGGTTGCTGCTGACTGCGTCTAAAGTCTGGAGAAGGTTGGGTAGAATGTTGGAATAATATTGGGAAAATGTTGGAACGATGCTGGGAAAATGATGGTAGCATGTTGAGGAATGTTGGGGAAAATATTAAGAGAATGAAGGAACGCTACAAGGCTGTGTCCACCTTCCTCCTCTCGTCTCGCCAGGTGAGTCCCGAGCTGGTGTTTGCATTCGTAGCAAGCGCCTTCCTCAGGAGGAGTCTTGAGCAAGTGCCACTTCGAGTCAGGTGACTTGATGTCGGGTCAATAAGCAGCCCAAGCCTTGCAGCACGAGTCATAAATATTCGATAACCTTATCGATGACTCACGCAAGGTGCACCCCCCCCCCCCGTCTTTTTCTCCCCTTCTTCTGGCGTGAGAGAGGAAGGGAAACGGTCGTGTGGGCTTTGAAGCCTTTCTGTGCCACATACAGCTCACCTTATCACAGCCCCACAATGTGGGTCCAGGCTGTTGTGTGTGTATATATATAAATATATGTTTGTTGACAGACAATCCAGCTTTGAACGAAGCACCGGAGAAAATTAATAAGACTTGTGATGTCACTGGGGGGGGGGGAGGGCGGGTGTTTGAAGAGAAGGAAAAAGGGAGAGAATTAGGAGATCTCGTGGGAGCAACTCTGTACAGGGAAGAAACTCGAGGACAAAATGTGACAAAAGGTAAATCAGAGAAAGAATGGACTGGAACAATTAAAGCGACACTAGAGACATACCCTAACAGGATAAAAGCTTTTGTCAAACAAAGAAATCGAGTTCTGGGGCTGTTTGGGGGATTTGGTCATGAGTTTATTCTTTCCTCCTTAATGTGTTTCTTTTTGTGTACGTGCGTGCGTGCGTGTGTGTGTGTGTGTGTGAGAGAGAGAGAGAGAGAGAGAACGAGAAAGTGAGAGAAAGAGGAATTTTGTCATATGTAGGAATTTCCGCTTAATACTAATTTCCTCTCAGTCATTTTGTAAGGTGTGTGATATAAACAAAACTTTAAAGACGATTTCTTTGCTCGAGGACTGGGCTTAGTTGACAATTTACTCTGAGCGAATATTTCTATTCAGTTCTCGAAATACATCACCAGTCTTTGAACATCGCAATGGTCATCTGTGGTTTGTAATAAGGTCAAGACCTCGTTTGCCGAGACATTAAAAGCAGGTTTCCTGCTACAGCGGCGAGGTCAGATGGGGGCGCCCCCTATAGTACACTAGTAAATACTGGTTAATTACCACCACAGTGACAATCGCGCGGCCATGGATTCACATCTCGTGTCGGGCCACGTGTTTTGGAACCGTAACTTGGCATTCAGGTCTGGCATTCAAGTTTCCTTCCCACATAAAGCAAGATCACCAGTGGAGGCGCTTTTCTATAAACCAACAAACTAGCCATGAGAATGAAGCAGTCACACTGGCCTATCGTCAACTCACAAGTTAGAAACCAGCAGATTTACGAAAAACGTGGCAACAGCCCAACACAGCGCAGGTGAGCACAACACACGCACAGTACTATAACAGACACGCAGGTGAGCACAACACACGCACAGTACTACAACAGACACGCAGGTGAGCACAACACACGCACAGTACTACAACAGACACGTAGGTGAGCACAACACACGCACAGTACTACAACAGACACGTAGGTGAGCACAACACACGCACAGTACTACAACAGACACGCAGGTGAGCACAACACACGCACAGTACTACAACAGACACGTAGGTGAGCACAACACACGCACAGTACTACAACAGACACGTAGGTGAGCACAACACACGCACAGTACTACAACAGACACGTAGGTGAGCACAACACACGCACAGTACTACAGCAGACACGTAGGTGAGCACAACACACGCACAGTACTACCCCAGACACGTAGGTGAGCACAGTTCACACGCACAGTACTACAACAAACACGTAGGTGAGCACAACACACGCACAGTACTACAACAAACACGCAGGTGAGCACAGTTCACACGCACAGTACTACAACAAACACGTAGGTGAGCACAGTTCACACGCACAGTACTACAACAAACACGTAGGTGAGCACAGTTCACACGCACAGTACTACAACAAACACGTAGGTGAGCACAGTTCACACGCACAGTACTACAACAAACACGCAGGTGAGCACAGTTCACACGCACAGTACTACAACAAACACGTAGGTGAGCACAGTTCACACGCACAGTACTACAACAGACACGCAGGTGAGCACAAAAACACGCACAGCACTACAGCAGACACGTAGGTGAGCACAACACACGCACAGTACTACAGCAGACACGTAGGTGAGCACAACACACGCACAGTACTACAGCAGACACGTAGGTGAGCACAACACACGCACAGTACTACCCCAGACACGTAGGTGAGCACAACACACGCACAGTACTACCCCAGACACGTAGGTGAGCACAACACACGCACAGTACAACAAACACGCAGGTGAGCACAGTTCACACGCACAGTACTACAACAGACACGCAGGTGAGCACAACACACGCAGTGCAACACAGGCACACCTCGGCACAATACACACTGTGTCACTCATCTTCCACACTCGACCTTATCGACAATCGTCACGCTCAGTGATCAAAGGCTATCGCAGGCGCAATTACCTGTCAGCTGACTGCAATGTCTCGTGCGGGTGTACACAAGGCTCAGCGGTAAGACGCGAAGTGCGCACGTCACTGGCGTCACGTGGAGTTACATCACAGTCGTGCCACCTGAAGTTTTACGAGCATTGGTGCTACAGGTGTTTGTAGATATTTTACTATTTGCCAGATCGGCAGATGAAACTGGGAAATGCGATTCTTTCTGATACGAATGTTTTGTAAAAAAAAAAAAAATGCAGAAAACCACAAAAGTTTACAGGGCTCGAAGTTCTGACAGGGCACTAACATCCACGTTCTGTAATTATGTGTCTATAGTTATATCCGAGCGCGTCTGCAGTCTGTTTTCACGTATGTAAATTGTGTGTGTGTGGGGGGTGGGTGGGTGTGTGTGTGTGTGAGCGCAAGCGCGCGCGTTCGCTTGGGCCCACACATGTGTTAAAAGACTGCTAGTGACAACCCGCTGTACATTCTACACATTGTTGCTCGGCAAAACATGTTTTCACTCGAAGTAAACATTGATTAAGTGCGGCGCAATATTTATGAGAGGTGAAGATATCAAACGAAAGATAGACAAAGATATCACTAGCATCCCGGAGTCGCGGAAGAGAGGACATTAATGTGCTTCTGGCCGGACACTGGCTGGGGCAAGAGAAGGAAGCTCTCCTTGGGAGAAACGAGAAATACGCGGACAGTCAAAGCCTATTGACTGTGTGAGGCAGACCAGCACTGGGACTAAGAGATAGCGTGTAGAGGGTCGGGTATCACAATTCAGCTATTGATCCACCCGAAGATGTATTCACACGCAAAAGGTGATCGCGAGGTGAGTGCCTGGAGACAGTATTGCTTAGTCTAGATGGTTATCATCCGAGGGGCAGGAGACTGTCGACTCTGAGAAAAAGGGAGATGTTATCTTCGGAAAGCTTGCGATTGTGTGGGTGGGGGAGGGAGAAGCAGACGGAGGAAAGAAATACATTAAGAGGGTCTCTCTCTCTTTCTCTCTGCCTCCCACTACCCTCCACCAAAAGAAGTCCTGAAATGAGATTGCGTGCCAGGGAGGGATTTCAGTGCCGGGTATAAGGGCCCCCGGATGGAGGCCAAAGGTTTTCAGACACTATTGTCCGGAAGTATCGGGGATGATAATCGATAGGGTCCTGTTCATTCAAGCGTGGCCCGCTTCCTGCCTGGACAGTCCTCCCACAATGCCGTGCATCCTTGGGTGGCGGGGACACAGGAAGGGAGGATGTTTGTGAAATGGCGTAAAATACCCGGTCTTCTTTATCTTCTTCATCAGCCTTTTTTTTTTTACCTGCCCAGGACAGAGAACACGGAAGCTACATTCTTCCGAAAGTCTGCGACCTGGGTTCCTATGTAAGCTGTGCACAAAGACTGTATATAGTAAGACCACCTATCTGTGGGAATGCTGAAAGCACGAGTTCAATTCCTTTGTAAAGGCATGGACTTTATTTACCGAAGATGTTAGAGAGAGACTTTTGGCGATGTTTGCAGTGATAACTAAGCAAATGCTCACTACAAAGAACACCGCAAAAAAATATCATTTTTCAAATTTCCATCTAACGAGGAAAGGTGAGAAATATTTTAATTTATATATATTTAGCAATGCATTATTTCCGTTAAATCGATACATGCAAACGTGACCAGAAACGAAAGAGATAAGAGGAGGACAGGATCTAAAGATGGTGCAACAAATAGTGGCTCAGTTCAAATGTTTGCAGTCATTTGTTGGTGGTTGGACGATTTCACTCTCTCTTGCCTTGCGTTTTCCTTTTCTTAATCGCCCCTCGACCAAATTAGGAATCGAGAATGTGTTTGTCAGTACTTAATATCTGAGGTCGGGATTGGCATTGCCACTTGATAAAAAAAACTGAATAAGCAGACACATGCTAGGATGTTATGATAGGATAGAGACGATCTCAAACTCATTTATTTAATCACCTCGTCTTCTGTCTTTTTTTTGTTTTCTTTTTCAACACAAGGGCTGCTTATTGTCACAGGGTAGACTCACATCATCGAAAACTTTGCTTATTCTTTACTTAACACCTTCCTTGCCTTAAAAATGTGAGAGGACAAGAGAAGCTTACATCAGTAAAGTGATGTGCATTCATTTCTCTGTAGGTCTGTTACACAACAGGGGCTGTGATTTAAATGTTTAGATAGTTTTAAGCTCCTTAAGATTATGTGTATGATTATCATTATTTCAGATGCAGAACTGGGGTTCAGAAAAGCCGCTGTCTGATTTTAATAGGAAAAACTGTTGGAGCAAACATTTGAATCGACGAAAAGAATAGAGTGGAATGCTGTTCCTTCCATTTTGATGTTCGAACACCCACTCTTCTCGCCAGAAAAAAAAGAAAAGAAACAAAAACAAAAACTGAATTATACATCCAACACAGACATTCAAATAAAGAAAGTAGGAGAGGAGGTGGTGCAGGTGCACCTTACTTTTCTACACTCCAAAGACATAAATATGATCACATCACAGCTCATGTGACTTTTTTTATTCTGATCAAAGTTTCTTCCATCATTCTTGGGATTCTTTGGTGTCTTTTTCCATATGCACTCATGTTGCCAGTAACTACATTTTTTAAAATATGTTGACAAATATATAAATGAATTTGAAGGAATCAGCCGTGTGTCGGCAAAGAAGCAGAAAAGGTAGACAGAGTTGTAGACAAATATTAATTCTTTCAAATGTAACATAAATAATAGTTGCAGAAACAGCGATAAAAATAATAATAATAATAAAACCAACATAATAAATAATTTGTTCTCTTACATGTGTGTACCAGTCCCTAGTTACATCATTAGTCTGGAACAGTATTGTGATTCTGTGTGCAGAAAGAAGACAGGATAACAACTACTGAAGCACTTGCCCAACCAGCAGCCAACGGCGTTTGTCCCAAACAAAACGAGAGGTCAATCCACGGGGTCATTTTTTTTTCCTGTTTCAGCCGCAAAATTTGTAGAAACTCAGCTCCGAAAATTTTATTTTTTTTATTTTTTTATTTTTTTTTTATTGGTGTTTTACGCCGAGCCAGCAACTAAGGCTATATCATGGCAAGGCAGCCAGCCCTGTAAGCAGATGTCACATGCAGAGAAAGAGCAGCGTGCCCCAGACGAGAACTGAACCCAGGACAGCCAACCTTCACTGTATTGGTGTACATAAATAATATTATTGGGAATTGCATGTTAGTGTGTACTCTTGCACGGGACAGTGTCAGCTATGAAGACCTCAGGCAGTGAAAGAGCGACTTCAACCAGGATTCAGTTAGGGGAGATAACCACTTGCTTGCCAGGCTGACCACTTAATGAAGAGAATCAGCCGAGTCTTGATAATATAAGGCTATGTATTACTGTATATATGTTATGTGTCACGTGTTACACGAAGACCTGTCAGCAAGTGGTC
The DNA here is from genome assembly GCA_004794655.1 of Marisa cornuarietis. Taxonomy (NCBI): domain Eukaryota; kingdom Metazoa; phylum Mollusca; class Gastropoda; order Architaenioglossa; family Ampullariidae; genus Marisa; species Marisa cornuarietis. The sequence continues at coordinate 720,168 of SMMW01000605.1, forward strand.
TTTGGGTGGTCGGTACAGCACAGTGTTACAATGTTCGCTTCACCATTGCAGTGACGATTGAAAGGTTGTGGGTGCAGATCCCGCCATTGGAGGCTTCGCCGTTATTGTTTTGTGTTTGTTTTTGTTTTTTTTTGTTTTTCTCCGGGTGCTCCGACTTCTTTACGCTTCATGATCCTCACCTTTCCTTCATCGTACGAAATCATCAGAGTGAAATTTTTTCTTTCAAATACGCCAAGCAAGCAAGGGACACGTTGTGACATGAAACCTTACTGATAGAGTTATAAGCTATCTAGGTGAGACATCTATTTTTCCTTTCATCATCCTTTGATCGTCCGATTTTGTATTCTTGATCCACTCTAATACAGAGTTCTTTGGAAGCTTCTCTCCCCTTCTGCCGGTCTTATCACAGACACGAGGTCCTGTCTTACTTGGCCGCCCGTGGTCTCTTTTGCAAAGGTAAGCAAGATCCCTGTATACCCTGAAGTAACAGTGCCTACAACTACCTCTGACCTCTTTTGCAGCTACCTCCGAGGTAAGACATGGCGCCCACATCTACCTCCGAGGTACCAAGAGGTAGCCTAGCTAATCCCCTTTGGCCTGCAAGATGATCATATGCTCAATGGTGAAACCAAGGGCTGCGACGGGAACGAAATACTCCTCCGACCGCAGACAGCATCGATCGCTGCGCCACGGATGGTAACTCTCTGAACAGGGGCGGCTACTCTGAGCCTTCGGTGTGTTGGCACCAGCTGGATGGTGGAGCTGGTGCAGGACCGGGTGCTTAAGCCTGCACTCTGACCGGACTCTATTCCGCCCTGTTTCTGGGACGAGGGGGGTCATCCTGAAACAATCGATCTGTTGACCATGACATTCCGCTGATCAACGGACTTCAAAATGGCGGCCTAGCTCGTGACGACAGTATCGATTAACACGTTTCTTGATGCAGTCAATGCAGTGAAAAAGATCTCCAGAAGCCAGTATGTCTTCAACCGTTCCTTTTTGACCCCCTGTTTATTCTGTACAGCCTTCCATCGCGCCTCTCTGGTCGTCATTGCTTTGTTTTCGTATCAACATCGTCCTCACGTTGTCATAACGTCACATTCACGTCTTCCTTACGTCTTCCTCAAGTCCTCCTCACGTCGGTTTCATTGGCGTTTTTTTTTCTTACCAGCCTTATGCATGTGGTTCTCGACATAAGCTGTACATTGAAGCTGTACATGCGGACCATCTCCCTATTGTCTACAGAGGATGATGTTGTTCATCATTATTGTGTTGATGAAGTTAAAGAAACGAATCTATCACTGTCGTTTTCGCTTCCACATGCATATTATTATTATGATGTGCAGGAGAGACTACCAACGAATTGACAGATAACCATCCAACTGAGAAACACACAAATTATCAAACGGTTGACACCATGACAAGTAACACAAGCAGACATTAGGGTTCAGCTAGGGATCTGCTTTTGTTTGGGTACTGCCATTTCCTATTCATTTTTATTTGCAAAACATTTGATCGCCTCCGATCCCCTTACCAACTACCCACACCACCACACTGATCTTTCTCCATAACACGTGATATCTGGTTCGTCACTCGATAAAACGTATTATTATCCTCATCCGTTAAGTTCCTCAACATTATGTTCGCAGCTATTTTCAATGGCAGCAAGGGACTGGGCGAAGTGTTCACAATCACACCGAAGATTCCGTTATTCAGGATGTTTCCTCGTCTAGCTGTCATAGCAGATTTTTAAGTTGTTTATTTTCTCCTGGTGTATCTATACAGCAGTGATCTAAGAACTTCAAACAAGTCAACCTTTTGTGCATCCCCTCACAGTTTTGACAAACAGCATCAAAAGTTTTCGGATCACCTTTTCACAGTTTCATACGTAACATTTCTTAATATTTTCATGATTTCTCAATATATTCTCAGTATTCTCCTGATGTCACTAACCCTTATTCACTGAAGTCGTTACTGTTCTACAGTCATCGCCATTTACTACCGGAACACAGCGAGTCTTGGCATTGTTCTTTGTTCTACATCCTTGTGACTATTTCGTGATCCTGTTCAGATTGCATTGGCTGTGAGATTGTACTATATAAATGTTCACTTTATTATTATTATTATTATTATTATTATTCAAACAAATTTACTACACGTCTATGTACTTTTCTATGAAGAGGTTTGGGATACCATTGATTAGTGCCGTAAGTGGTTCAGTGTGTCTAGAGCTCAACCCTCGCCTTCTGCCGCCTGATATATGTAGTGAGTGGGTGTCACAGACTGTCTCGCTGATGTTGCTCCCATTTCCGCTGGTTTGTGTGTGTGAAGCATGCAAGTGAAGGGAGATCATCAGAAACCCATCCGTTTTCACTGAACGTGGATTGCGTGATGTAAAGACGGGGATTGTGAGCCAGGTGTTAGGAAGTACAAAGATGCTTCCACTCTAAGAAGGCCAATTAACTTACCCTCATTGTTTAGGTATGCTGCCCTCAGCCCACTTCTAATGAAACCCAACCTGGGCCCCAGTAACCTCAAACACTATCGCCCTGTTTCCAGTCTCCCTTTTCTGTCCAAATTAATAAAAACGACTGCATTGGTCCAGCCTCTGAACCATTTCTCCAGCCGCAATCAACTTCAACCACTTTAGTCAGCCTGTTGTAAGAATCATCTGAGTGAGGGGCTGAAGGTGAACGACTTGCTGCTAACAGAAATCGCACCTCACTGCCATCAGTGCTGGATCTGTCGGGTGTCTTTGATGTCATTCTTCCCCCCATGTCTTCCTGTTCCTTTTGTTCTCTCTGGTTCCGGTCTCACCTGCCTGGTCACACTAGTCTGTGGGTGCTGAAGGCAGGACATCTTCGCCTGTTACCCTGAAGTAGGGGGTGCTCAAGGCTCTGTTGTTGGGCCTCGTTTGTTGACTGTATACATCCGGCCACTTGGGCTCACCATCCACAATTTAGGTTGGCAGTATCACATAAATGTTGAGGACACACAGCTGCCAGTGTCTGGCCTCGCTTCCCAGTTCCAGCAGGTGAGCTTTAACTTTCTCTCGGACTAACATCTCTCTTTCCCAGACCTTTGTTGAATGGTTTGCTGTCGGTTACTTTGCAGTCTCTCCTGTACAGTACACTGCCCTCGCCTTTACACAGAGAAATGCGTTCTGCAAATTTAGTTATTTTTACTATTATTTATCATTATTAAGACTTAAATGATGCTGCTCGAGTCAGTTACGTACGGTGTCTAATGTATAAGAGAGTAGAAGAGTGTTTTCTGTTAGAGAGCATAGAGATGGTGTCGTCTCATAGAGAACATTGTCAGCAGTACGAGTGTTGTCAGTTTGAGTTGGCTGGGTGTGTTTGTGGACTGTCTTGAGATTTTTCGTCGTAAAGTTGATTGAAGAAATACTCTTGGATGAGAAGTGTATTTGTTGCCGAAGGTGACAGCTTCGTTTGTCTTTCAGTAAGGATTTGATAGTGTTTGGCAGGATGTGCAAACTTGAGTGTTGTTAAAGTAAAGACATGAAAACACAAAAAAATGGTTGACAAAGTGCAAGACGTGCTGTGTATCCAGACCCAGTGCCTTTTGATGATCAGACATCCAGCGAAAAAAAAGAGCTTTGGCAGAAGACTAATGATGACATTTAGAAGGAGTATAAGCAAGTGGAAGACACCAGCAACACTTTGGGTCGTTTAGAGACAATTCAAGTTGATGACCTATGACAGTTACAAATCTTACAAGACCGAGCACTCGAACCTGCAAATCTGTGTTTCAGGACCACGAGAATGGCTTGAGTTCAAAGTTCGTATCGGAGTCCTTGAACCTGAAACCTGATCCACTAGACTTCATAGCCTCACCTTCATGGACGCAATCTGATATCAATACCAATCGCCATGGCCAAAGACTTACACTATGAATACCTAACAAAACTGTATCCAGGAGGAGACAATTCATCTCATGCGTTCGAAATACCTAACAAAACTGTATCCAGGAGGAGACAATTCATCTCATGCGTTCGAAATCGGTTTCATTTCGCATGGACTCCAAATCAGTCATACTTTGCACGCGCAATCTTGTTTTATATTCGGAAATAATTCGGGAGAAAATGTCAGACAGTAGTGCTGTAGAGCTACCTAAAAATAATGGGAAAAATTAAAAATCGTGGATAAGAGATAAAAGTAAAATTTTCTGCAAATATTCCTTCAAGCAAGTCAGAAGGTCGCGCGAACGGATGAAAATGAAATTAAAAAGTAACTATAAAAAAATTAATTCATTTTTATTTTGTGAGTGAATGGCTGATAGAAATGAACCAATCAAAATGCGCTAAACAGCTCTGTGCTGAAACTTTTACATACTGTTGAAAAGGAGACACCATAGTGAAAAAAACAACAATAAAAGACAATAAGAAAACATCAGAGGATATGTCATGTCAGAGCCAAACTAGATAAAAGTGCATTCGCCACAGTCAAAACAAATATCAAAATATTTATTCTACAATATCTCTCAACAATTTGTGCAGCTTGCAAGTCATCAAAATACCTCACCTGGTGCTACCCGAGCATTGACGATACGTATGTAGTCATTGTATAGTTCTTCCTCTGGTACTAAGACCCTGATTATCCTTGTTGGTGTTTTCAGAAAACAATTCTCTGTGTCCTGCGAACCGTTGCTGCCCTTTTCGCATACTTTATAATTCACACGTCCTCCACCATGGAATCCCCTGATAAGGTTCCGGCTGGGTGCTCGAGGATAACGGCACAGGTGAACACCAAACAATAGGGCGACAGTCTCAGAACCGTTAGTTTTTGAAGCCCTTTTTTTCCTGGTTCTCTTTTTCTCCGTTCGTTTGAGGTGCATAAACAGGAGACACCATGATACCCCTGAGGTCCCGGACCTAACAGTGAGCACCCAGCGACAGTCAACAATTTATGATTGTGATATATAATAACTTTCATGTCTTGTCCCCCTACCATACCTGTCTCCTTGTGGAGGTCCACTCGACTTGAAATCAGAAGGTAAAGTCCAAATTCACTCAGACGGGTGACAGAGAATCCCTTTCCGTGCAATTCCAGATACGAGCAGCTTATCGATTTAGAGGAATAGGGAGTCCTTTGCCTGATGGGACCTTATAGCGCCATATCCTGGCCTGTGGACAGCTCAAGGCGCTTACGTCAAATAAGATGACGACAAAATGTGGGTTGGTAGCGTGCCGTCTTCGCCTGATGGGACCTTATAATAATAATAATGATGTTGGCTTGTATAGCGCCATATCCTGGCCTGTGGACAGCTCAAGTAGCTGACGTCAAAATAAGATGACGACAAAATGTGGGTGTGTAGCGGGCCGTCTCTTCTACGTCACAGGGCAGCGTCACCACACAGCAAGAACACAGTCCTCAGCACAAATATCACACATGTCATACAAGCCGGAATACACTCCATACAACAAATATCCAACATGTCATACAAGCCGGAATACACTCCATACAACAAATATCACACATGTCATACAAGCCGGAATACACTCCATACAACAAATATCCAACATGTCATACAAGCCGGAATACACTCCATACAACAAATATCCAACATGTCATACAAGCCGGAATACACTCCATACAACAAATATCAAACATGTCATACAAGCCGGAATACACTCCATACAACAAATATCCAACATGTCATACAAGCCGGAATACACTCCATACAACAAATATCACACATGTCATACAAGCCGGAATACACTCCATACAACAAATATCACACATGTCATACAAGCCGGAATACACTCCATACAACAAATATCCAACATGTCATACAAGCCGGAATACACTCCATACAACAAATATCAAACATGTCATACAAGCCGGAATACACTCCATACAACAAATATCCAACATGTCATACAAGCCGGAATACACTCCATACAACAAATATCCAACATGTCATACAAGCCGGAATACACTCCATACAACAAATATCACACATGTCATACAAGCCGGAATACACTCCATACAACAAATATCACACATGTCATACAAGCCGGAATACACTCCATACAACAAATATCCAACATGTCATACAAGCCGGAATACACTCCATACAACAAATATCCAACATGTCATACAAGCCGGAATACACTCCATACAACAAATATCCAACATGTCATACAAGCCGGAATACACTCCATACAACAAATATCCAACATGTCATACAAGCCGGAATACACTCCATACAACAAATATCAAACATGTCATACAAGCCGGAATACACTCCATACAACAAATATCAAACATGTCATACAAGCCGGAATACACTCCATACAACAAATATCAAACATGTCATACAAGCCGGAATACACTCCATACAACAAATATCCAACATGTCATACAAGCCGGAATACACTCCATATCACACATGTCATACAAGCCGGAATACACTCCATACAACAAATATCCAACATGTCATACAAGCCGGAATACACTCCATACAACAAATATCACATGTCATACAAGCCGGAATACACTCCATACAACAAATATCCAACATGTCATACAAGCCGGAATACACTCCATACAACAAATATCCAACATGTCATACAAGCCGGAATACACTCCATACAACAAATACCCAACATGTCATACAAGCCGGAATACACTCCATACAACAAATATCCAACATGTCATACAAGCCGGAATACACTCCATACAACAAATATCACACATGTCATACAAGCCGGAATACACTCCATACAACAAATATCACACATGTCATACAAGCCGGAATACACTCCATACAACAAATATCAAACATGTCATACAAGCCGGAATACACTCCATACAACAAATATCCAACATGTCATACAAGCCGGAATACACCCCATACAACAAATATCACACATGTCATACAAACCGGAATACACTCCATACAACAAATATCCAACATGTCATACAAGCCGGAATACACTCCATACAACAAATATCAAACATGTCATACAAGCCGGAATACACTCCATACAACAAATATCACACATGTCATACACTCCACAGAAAATGCAACACGGTGAACCATATTTCACTGTCTGTGCGGTTATTAGGGTTACCTGTATTGTGTTATTACTTACCTCGTAATTTGTTCTTTACTACAATTATGCAGAGTCCTTAAGTCAAACAAGAGCGATTTTGTGGGGAAATCTGATTAAATTAACAAACATATTTCTAAGGGTGTAGAACAATTTTTGGTTTCTTCTGTATCTTGGCTAAAACATGACCGAAATGAAGTATGTAATCGTTCTCATAAATTTTTATTTACGATTCAAGTTGATGTTCAAATCAGTTTGGGCAGTATTTATTAAAAGTGACATTTTTGCTTTTCAATGAGGTAGCTACTAATATGCACATTTTTTTTATAAAAGCTATACAGTAAAACCTTTCTAACAGATTTTCTTTCCCGTGCAATGTTGCAAGTACAACTTCATTTATTACTGACAAAGCAAACATGTAATCATACGTTCCAGGAAAATGTTTCATGGTTTCATAATGATTCATAACACTACATCCTCCCAAATTTTACGCCTTATCCTCCCACGTTGACACGTCACGCGCAGTCCGTGATTATATTGAATATAAAATTAGATCATGAGTTTAGAATATTTTTTCTGTGTGACACTCTAAACTTCCATAAAGATATTTTAGACGAGTTTTAGCTGAACCGTCTCCTTAAATAGTTTAAAATAATTAAATATTAAAAATGCATAATGAATATTTGTGTGTGTGTGTGTGTGTGTGTGTGTGTGTGTGTGTGTGTGTGTGTGTGTGTGTGTGTGTGTGTGTGTAAAATGTAATTCAATAAAGGTAAAGATAGACCCGTGAGCTTACAGTCCTATGAAGTGAGGTTAAAACCGTTCCTTATATCAAGTCCAGCTTTTGTAAGGATGGTGTCCATCTCTTCATCTTCGTTGCCTTTACCCCTTAACCTTCTATGGAGCTAGGTACCCATTCCCCAGCTCGATAAGCTAGAGAGGGGAGTGCGAAAATACACTGCGTCACGGGGGCATCGAACCAGCACCTTCAGGTTCGGACGCCAATAGGTTGTCCGCTCTTCCTTAATTCGAGCAAGGGACACGATAATTCACTACTGTGCGAGCAGCAAACAGGTCAACAACCGGAGATGGTTGGAAGATGATCTTTTTCAGACGGATTACACCTAGACAAATGTCCTGGACGCAGAGAGGTGCGTCGGTCCGGGTGAATATATTTTTCTCGCAGCCTTTTGCTTGTTAAATCAGCCCATGACTCAGGGCCCCATCTTTTAGCTCAGCAATTTCGCCCAACACCATTAGAACAAGCGACTGTAGCAATTTAATTGCAGTTTGCACAAGAAAACAAAAACTAAACTCTATGCCAGTGTTGTTGGGTTTTTTTTTTCAACAATCACCTTATTGTGCCATCAAACCCGCTAAGTCGACAGGCAGGTCGGATGTCCCACCTATCGTGAGATGCTACCCGCCAACTGGTGCTGAGGCTCTTGTTTACACAGTGGAACCTGTTTCCAGTGCCGGCCGGTATTTGACGATGATCTTAAGCACCCTTTTCACCGGCAATATTTATGACGGGTGTCGACCTGGCGGCAGCTGGGGATACGCACTTCAGGGAGGGGTTGACAAGCCTGGAAACCACTGCGACTACTCAGTGATGTTAGACAGTATAGTCGCTTTTACACACAGAGACGAAGTGATATCCCTTTGGTTTCTTCCTCCCTCGATCTTTTCTCTCTTCTTTCATTTTCATTATCGATCCATCGACCTATTTCTATATATGCTGTACTTGTATCTACATATACTGTATTTTCATCCTATTTGTCATGTCCTTTCGTCTGACAATCATTCCATCTAATTCTCCTTACATTTTACCGGCCTAAACAGTCTGTTTCTTAAAGTTCCCGAATATTCCTTGAAATCCACAGTGTCATGAAACAAAATACAGCATGCCCTGCTAGATACATGGTATAACCATATTACCAACTCCGAGCCTCTAGAAAGTCAACACATGTTCGATTCCTGTGACCAGCTTCTCGAGAGCTTCTAGCCACTGAGTCAGCGCGGATGCAGTTGTTCGTGGCTTTCTTCTCGCCCCTCACTTGCACTGGAGGCCGCCTGTCCGGGTACCTAAGTGGAGGATGGGATGAGAAACGGGTACGCAATCAGCCGGCCGCTTAAGAGTGATGGTAGTGCAGATAAGTTCAAGGCAAGGCAGAACATTATTGAAGTATGCAGGTGTTGTGTGTGAACCGGGGCTGCGCTGATCTTGCGGCGAGGGCTTTATGACTACTCAGGGACAGTTTGTACGAGGCGCCAATCGGTTTTGTGAGCAATTTTGTGAGTCGGTTGCCTAAGTGACATTACTTCATTGTTATGCATTTTGAGTTGTATTTGGTTACATCTAAAGATGTGGTGATAAATCTCCTGAAGAAGAAAGAAATGCATCTTGACTTCGCTATGTAAAAGAAAGAGAGAGAGAGAGAGATGTATCCTGGCTTAACTGTCCTTACGAACGGTTCAAGTGAAAAGACACAACTAGAAAGTCTACCGACAGACAGGACTAAAAATGACTGGAAAGTAAAAACCTATGCAGATCAGACTAAAGAGACCAGACTAGACTAATAAAGCTACACAGACTAAACCACACACACACCTAGAAAGTTCTTACCGTCTTCTTCCCTCGTCCAAAAAAATTAAAAAGTCAAAGCGTGCATGCGCTTAATCATGACAAGAGTAGTGTCCCCGCCGAAATTTGAGCCCCCCCCCGCCCCTAGGCACTAAGCAGCAGCATGTGGGGGGAGGGGAGGGGGAGCAGCCTTACAACCCTAACGGAAAGAAGGAAAAAAACTTTTAAATCACTGTTCGCTCTCTCCTTCTCTTCCTCTGGTTCGTTTGTTCTTCTTTTTTACAGAAATCTTAGGCCTTCTCTCTCACACTCTCTCTCTTCCTCTTTATTTATCTTCTACTCTCAAACAGTATCTTTCGAACACAGTATGGCAACACGGAAGAAGAAAGCGCGCACAAGCGCACGCACACACACTTGCCAGCAAAAAAGAGAAACGCAATAAACGATCAGTTTGTTTGTCACCAATATCATCAGCGCCGAGCCCCCAGTCCTAGCAACAAAAGCATCTTCGCGAGTTGCCTTGTGCTCCATAATGCTTGTCAAGTGGCAAACTCGCTCTCTAGCTCGTCGATGCAGGTGCATCGGAGAACGGGTGTAACGATGCCGCGCGATTCTCCACTCAGCGATACAGTCGGCACTCATCGTGGAGGGCAAGTGGCCGTAGGTAGAAAAGAAGCGGGCAAATCGCATGGGAAGCAATGTGAGTGGTTCATCGTGTCAAGCGTGGACTGTGGAATGTAGAGACCTGTCCATTCCTTCAGTCGTTTCTGTTGTCCTTCCCTGCTGAATTATAAGTGAGCCATCTGTTGAGTGCTTTAGAAAAAAAATTTCCAGTCACACGTCCAGGCAAGTCTCGAACCTGATATCTGCTGTGAAACTATTAACACTAACTACACGCTATAGCGCAAACATCTTCTTACTTAATTAAAATAACGTTTATTCATTGACATGAGCGTGTGTGTCTTCTCACTCTGCAGATAACCGAGAAAGCTGAGATTTGGGAGCCATTTCAACAAGTGCCAATCAGGACTAAGGACTGTACATAGGTAGATACACACATTTTTATGAAAAAAGTTATCAGTTATTAACTCATTAATGCCTGTGATGTCTCTCCACCCGCCTACAAACCCCATGTATCCACTCGTCATTTTTATATAAAAAAATTATGTACCTACCGACATACATACCAATATTATATAGATGCACGCCGAAATCCAAAGCTAAACCGTGACAAAATACTTTATCTTCCTGGATGACTTGTACCTTTTATAAACGAGGGTGTCAAAGATTCCGGTAAACATAGATTACACTCCAGCCCTACGCCAACGAACTTTACACACGGGTGTCCCACACTAACATCCGGTCTGCGCCTTGTGACATACCCGTGACAGGATGGAAGACATTTTGGCATCTGTTGGCTATTATCATGGAACTGTACTCACGATGGAGGTGTGAGTACAATAGTCAGAATAGCCAGGCGCTTGACGGGTGATTCCATTATTTAGGCTCATTTAGTTTCTGTTGTAGTTTGTTCACCTTTGCTGATTTGCAAGTCTTGATGCAATGGCTCAGTGGTCCTTTTATTGCAAGGAGTCAGCATGTCGGTAATCTATGACCACGTGTTTCGAAGTTACAAGCGAAATTCTCTGTTTACTTCCAATATTCAAGATTAATATCGTCACAGCAAAAGAGCAAACAAAAAATATTGTGCAAATATTGGCTGTTCCTTAGCTACAATACTAGATATTCACTTGCACCCAGTATTGCGCCAATATAATGTTACTCAAGATGGTAGAACCACAACAAGAACCAGAGACCGTTTGTCCTCAAAAGTTCTTTCGTCGCCATGATCTTCATTGCCGTAGATGAAGCCACTGAATCACAGCAAACAGATTATTCCAGATACAACCACGTTTTTGCAAATGTTACTCCGCCTGAGATCGATTTTGCATCCTCCGTTAGTTGCTGTCAAAGTCAATTCAAATTTCAGTGCCTCCGTAAAAATCAGGATTTAAAAGCTCTGGGCTCAGATTTCCAGATTAAGAAGTCGTTGATGTTGACTTTCTCATACCGAAGATCGCATTCAGTCATGAGTGACAGGTTCCTCGGCTGACATACTCATGTCTTACTTGCCTTATTTAGGCCTACACGTGTCTTCGTCACGTTCATCTGCGGTACTAAATTTACTCATTCTGAGTATGAGTCCACAGTTGTTGATATTTCTGTACTGGCTCTCCTTAGAATAAATTTCATCGCAATGTAATCACAATGCTCTCTCTCTGTACTTCTGTCTTACACACACACACACACACACACACACACACACACACACACACACACACACACACACACACACACCATCTCTCACTCACTCACTCACTCAGCTCCAGATTTCTGATGACAGAGTGGAGATGCTCTTGTTCACGATTATTTGTGATGGGGAGGTCATTGTGTCACAAGCAGACGGGTGATCTCCCCTCCGAGATAGACAATGTGGTCCTTCAAGTCCTGTTCTCTCTCAGCTGATTTGGCGTTAATCGTTTTGGGAGGCCGGAAGGCTGGGTGGCAGAAGACTGTTTGCGGGTGCTCATCCACCCCGGTTATTGCATCATAAATCAGCCTTCTACCCTATTACCAGCCCCTCCCCAGGAATGATGCGGCCCTCAGTATGTCAAGCTAATGCCTTGTTCAGCCTCCCCCTTCTTGTCCTAGATGGCGCTCGGATGTAAAAGATTAAAGTAGCTGGTCACGTGGTCTCTTAACATCCGGTGGCGTGACAAGGCTCCTCACTCCCAGCACCTAGGAACTCCCTCGCTGCGCATGCTCAGTGCAAAGGCTTGCCACTGAATAATTAAGTGACTGTTGATGAGCGGCACTCAGCTTATGCTCTGAAGTGTTCCTGATCCGCCAAACCCTACAACAGGCTAAGATGCAGGGCGAAGGAGTGGGTGTGGGATGATCGGGTGTTGTCGATGAACACAGGGCACAGGAGGGTGAGATGGGGGTGGTTCTGGAGTGATGGAAAAAAAGGTGGGCAAATACCCTTACGCACCAAATGAGTCTTTTTTTTTTCTTATGGCGGAAAAATCTTTACGCTAAGCTGACCTCCTCGGCGGGGTTCCAGCAGTTGATGGATTTGTAATCGGGTGGCTTAACAGTCAAGGTGACAGGTATGATTGGTCTCTGCAACATTGCTGACAAACGGACCAAAAAAGTAAAGCATGGGTATAAAATGGCAAATCCCTAAAAGTGGTTCACTGTGACTAGGGTATGGCACAGGATAGGCATGCCCAAACCCTCTCTTCCCGCCGTCATTTACTTCTCTGGCAAAGCAGGCAACCATCTTCCGTGTAGGCAGGGAAAGTTTTCTAAACACGGGCCCGAGGAGGCCCAGAACCTGCCATTTTCTTTTCACAAGACTATAGTATTACCACCAGGCTTTAGTGTCTCACCCATGATGATGATGATGATGATGATGACGAAAGGGCAAAATCATCATCATTGTCATTATCATCATCATCGTCGTTGTTGTCCTCATCAAGAATAAATTGGAAAGGAACTAGTGACAGTATTTGACATAATGATGGACATAATGTTCTGTGGACTGAATCTTCTTGTAGCTTTATTTGCTTCTGTAAATTAAACTGACTGTGGTAGCGTGCTTTCACAACAAGAAGGAGAGGGAAGGGCAAAAAAAAAAAACTGTAGAGAGAGAAAGGAAAGCGGGAAAAAAGAGCCTATGGAGGAAGAAGAGTTGAAAAGAGCAATGGGTTGGAGGGTGTCGAAAACCCAAAGATGGGGCGACAACTTCAGTCTTAATCCTCGCCCACACATCATATTACTACCCACACTTCCAATTGCCTCGGTCTGTTGGACTGTATTTCTTAAGAGTGCTCCTCCGCCACCTGACCCACCCTACTACCTCCAGCACACAGTTCCGGGTTTTCCGGAATCGTAATGACCCAGAATGTGGAGAGCTGAACCACTCCACTAGGTTTCCTGCGAAATGTAGGCAACAAGATTGCAAGATCGACTGTTGTCGCGCCTGAGTGAAGGGGGGGGGAGTCTTTTGTCCGCATATTAACTTTTCAAGCTGTTGATTTTTTACCCTTTTATGTTCCACATACGCTCGTAGGCACTTCTTTTCAACTTCAAACTTCAAAACCCGATGTTTGACGAACACTAAAGTGTGTGTAAACCGTTTCATTGTTCGCTTGCATTATAACAACACCGACTACATTTCAAAGACTCGCTTTCCTTCTACTAACACCTGTTTCGAAAGAAGTGAATTGGTTTTCTTTATGTCCGTTCTAACAGGTGAGCGGGTATTTTTTTCTGATGGAGAAAAGTATCTGCAGGACCCATCGGACTGTCGTCTACCCTTCAGAATCCTCTTTGTGTGTGTGTGTGTGTGTGTGTGTGAGAGAGAGAGAGAGAGAGGGGGGGGAGAGACATTATAATAAAATTAATCTTTTGAGTGTGGAACATTTTTGTAAAAGCGAGCACTCTCTCCCTCACATACAAACGCACACACACACACACACACACACACAAACACACACACCACACACACACAACACACAAACACAACACACAAACACACACACACACAAAACACACACACACACACACACACACACACACACATTGTGGACGTAATGGAAAAGAGACGAAGGGAGAGAAAAACAGGAGTGTCACGTGATGCGTCAATAAATGTGTCTGCGGTTTTGTTTATAGTTCCGGGTACCAGTCACCCTGTCTTCTTGAAAGCGACGCATGAACAACAATCTAATAATAGAAACTTTCTCCTGAGTGGCTGCATGTTGCGCTTATGTCACTCGTGACAAGAGTACACTGCGATGGTTTCCACTGTCAGGGCAACGAGTCCCTGAAGTCACCATCAAAGTTTTTGAGACAATATTTGTCACATCTGGCAGTTCTTGTAGCCATTTTCCAAAGCAGAATAGCAGTGTGGACATAAATATTCTTGAAAACATGAATGAATAAGCCATAACGGGTTTATTGGTAGATTTATATGTCATTTATTATTATATTTTAATTAATAAGTTAATTTATTTTAAAGATAAGAACCGGTTGCTAGAGGGGAGTGTTCAATGCCTGTGTGATGCAGTGTATTGCCTCCAGTTCACCGAGCTGTTAAACACCTGATCCTCTAGAGGGTTAAGAAAAGAAAGATATCAAGGGAGAGAAGATGAGCATCACGAGAGATAACTGGGGCCTTTTACACCTCATCCCCCCCCCAACGACCGAAGCGTTACCTTACCTTGTTACAAACAATTATTTCTTGACATAATTAAAGTACACATTCAGATAATCATAAATAACAGAATCTTTAAAGATTTGTTCAGAGATGCTCATAAACAACAAAGAATAATTTGATCATTTTGCCTGTAAATTATTCGCAG
This sequence comes from Marisa cornuarietis, assembly GCA_004794655.1. Taxonomy (NCBI): domain Eukaryota; kingdom Metazoa; phylum Mollusca; class Gastropoda; order Architaenioglossa; family Ampullariidae; genus Marisa; species Marisa cornuarietis. The sequence goes on from SMMW01000605.1 coordinate 735,256, forward strand.
GTTCGCATATGTGTGAGTTTATGTGTGTGAGTGAGTGTGAGTGCGTATGTGCATTTTTATACCCGACATACCTGCTAAAATGAACTTTAACGTGAGTCGATTTTAAGTCCTTAATGTCTGTGTCAAAACGACATTAATCTAACACTAGGAATCGTAACCGGCAAGTTGGACAAGTACAGGTCATTTCCAAATTGCAAAGGAATGATTCATCTGCTTTGTCTTGCTGGTGAAAAGATTTACAGTCATAAACTACCCACTCTCCCTCGCAGACCAAACATCGAGACTCAAGTACACCGGGTTCTCATCTACATGATAAGCAAGTGCCCGCCGTCAACCCACATCTGGCCTTTGAGACTTCAACTGCAAATAAAAATCAGTTTCTTAACAAAGCCTCGAGAACAAAGTACCTTTCTTCTCTATTTTTTCCCTCTGCTTTCCTGCCTTTTCTTCTGTCTGTCCGTGAACATTTTTTTTTAAATTCTCAGGCCTGCATATACTCTGTGTATAAAGCCGACTGGCTGGACACGAAAACTAAAAAAGATGAAGGACAAGGATACTTGATACTGCAGTGCACGATCGAGGCGGGCAGGGATGCAGTAAAAGTTGCAGATTGAAACGAGCGAAGGGGAGGGGCCTGTGGAGACAGTTCACTAGCCCATCTTCAAACGGGTCTTTTATGCTTTCAAATGCAGCTGCACAAGGGAAGCAAGCACGAAAGAGAAAGAAGAGTGAACGCCCTTAGCCAGGTCGCCAAGTTCGATCGCAGACATGGACTTAGCTTATGGGGCCAGTTGCACAACATACTTCTAATTGTTAACACTTTTTAGGCTTTAAGTCAGCTTAGAATCATATATATATATATATATATAGAAACATGCACAACACAATTTTACGACTTTTAAAACTTAAGTTCTTTAAAATAAAAGTGTTCATGCCAGACCTCGTCAAAACAACTTTCCGCTGGGTTTGCGCAGAACCATCGACTCACCTTAGCCAACACCTTACATCCCCGCAAGAAAGGCCACATGGCACTCACAAGATGAATTGGTCCATAACCATATCGACTTTATCGTGCTGACTAGATGCTTCAAATTCGGCATCAACAAGACCAACCCAAAGAGGATCCAGGCGCCGACATAGGTCGAGTCTCGAGGTGAAGCTGAAAGTGAAGGGCCTCTCAAACAACCCCCCGAATTGGCTTCGACTTGAAGCTGCAAAACCCATCCGTTGCCGAGGTATTCAAGGCCACAGTTGGGGGTAAATTCGCCGCCCTGAAGTTGGTGGATTGTGATGTAAACATTCTCGCTGAAAACATCAAAGAGATGCTGGTGTACCCAGAAAGTTCTAAGGCGTCAAAGGAAGAAGAAACAACCCAGGGTCACAAACGATATCCTAGATCTCCGTTACCAAAGGAGGGCTTTATAGAGAGGATGGAAAAGCCAACCACAACCAGCTTTAATATACAAAGATGTGAACAGTGCCATCAAGAAAGGAATGCAGGCAGCTAGGGAAAACTGGATCGAGAGCCAATCTCGGACCACAGAGGCCTACCCGCTATTAAGACAGGTCAACACGAGACCTCGGTCATCGAAGACAGCAATGGCCACCTTCTCACAGAAAGCAATGCCTTAATCAGCCGATGGACTGAATATTACAAAGACCGGTAGAACTTCCTGCTAACATTCTTCAAAACAACCAGACTACAACCAGTTAACCTACAGAATTACCAGTCCTACTGGAGGAGGATGAAAGAGCTGTACGCGGTTTGAAGGGAGGAAAGTCGGCAGGTGTTGACAACCGTCCAGCTGAGGTGCTCAAGGAGGGTGGGGAAGAAACTACAAATACCCCCACTGCTTTGTGCTAAAGAGGCTGGGAACGCAAATCATACTCCTCCCAAAAAAGTAAACATCAAACAGTGCCAGAACTACACAACCATTAGCCTTCTCAGCCACCCAAGAAAAATCATCATAAAAATAACACAGAACTGCAGACGAACTGCTAGCAGAAACCTAGGTTGATGCACAGTTGAACAGATCTTTAACTGTCGGATTCTGATAGAGAATCAGCTGGACCTCGACGCCGCGGTGGTCAGAGAAAGAACTGGTTTACGAATGTCAAAGACTGGACTGGTCGTCCTGTACAGGACCTGCTGACTACCGCCCACAATAGGCAAGAATGGTGGGCCCTGTCAGCTGCCGCATCAACCAACGTGCTCCCTCCAACGACAGGTACCAGTCAAGGGACGAATGAATAAATGAAGTTTTAGAAACATGTTGAGCAACTAGCCCCAGAATGCTAATGGCCGGATGTACACCTCATCTAAGTTTGCGCGGCTAACGGTAGTGTGCGTGGTTTTGCAAGTCGTGATTGCTACAGCTGACATTTCATGAATCCCCTATCGTCTGAAAACTTGGGTTTTACCCTGTCATCATTTATCTCGTCATCTTCAGCCAGACTCAGTGCAAGTCACCGTTAATCAGAACATGTTACGCGAATCGACAGACAAAATCACACAAAAAGCAAGAATTTCGCGAGAGTTTAGTACTTGGACAGACTTGGTCAAAGCAGAGTGAGGTAGACTAGACACATTTAAACATTTTCAGTTTCAAGTTACTTGCTGTGAACGAGAGTTGGGTGGGTGGTTAGTTGGGTATCTTGGTTGGTTGGTGGGTGGGTGGGTTGGGTTGGGTTTGGTTGCTTGGTTTGGTTTGGCTTGGCTTGATTTGGTTTGGTTGGTTGGTTGGTTGGTTGGTTGGTTGGTTGGTTGGTTGGTTGGTTGGTTGGTTGGTTGGTTGGTTGAATAGACCTACTATAACTAGGACCTTACACTATGAGAGAGAAGGTGAGAAAGGTGGAAATAACCGGAATACTCAGAGAAGAACATTGTGATAAAACATTTAGCCCCCGAAGCAGGATCTGAATACGGGACTCCAGTGTCGACACTTTAGTGGTGACAGGTGAGCCTTTTACCCATGCGCTATCGGGCAGTCCTTTGAGAGGGACGTGGGAATTTTCCTGCTGGACTCTGTTTAGACAGGTGAGGTTGGGGTCGTATTAGATATGATACGTATATATGTATCAACTTAACGTTATATTGACTCTACGGCAACTTGATAGCAACTTAGGACAAGGATTTTTAAACAAGCAATGTAACTGAAATTTACCCCCAACAAACACACAAAACATTGTTGTCGATACATTAGGAATAAATTGATCATGATTACACACCATGCGGAATGAGCCCCTAACACCTCTCTGTCTAAATCCGCCAGTAAAACAACATATGATGGAAACAGAACTAAGATCACTTACCCACTTCATGTGTCTCATTTTTTTAAACAGTTATTTTCCTTTTTTTCTCTCATGCTCAATCTCCTTTAGAGATATTTTCCCTTGCTTTCCCATTCTCTTTCTGCTAGTTAATTACTTTTTACTTCCTTAGTGCACATTTCTGTTTGACACCCAGCTCCATGTTTGGGTTTCCCCCCGTCTCCTCCTATGTGCGTATAGTTTGTTCGTAGAAACCGAACTATTTGATGCACGCATTTGGTGAGCTCGTCCTTTCACTAGCAATCTCACTGTGAGAAGGTAAAGCCATCCCATCTAAGAGACGACTAAAAAAAAAATGCTTTCAATTTATTATCGAAGTTTACTTTCTAATCATTGAATGAGATAAAGAACAGAAACAGAGTCGTAACCTTAAGGATCTGAACATGTTTATGTTCGAACCCATCTGCGGGTGTGAATGTGTGTTTGTAGTCGTGAATGTATACGAGTCTGTCTGCTAGTCAGTCTGGCTGCCTGTATAAAATGAAAGTATCTATGTATGTTCGCCAAGTATGCAATCTATGTCTGTACACCTGTCTGGATGAATGAATTATATATCGTTGCCTGTTATGGACCAATGTTATGTCAAGGATACAGTGCAACAGCGCAGGGACATCATAAAACTTGCCTACAAGGAGTGCGGGGAAAAAAAACATCCCACCTTACTAAGCACAGGAATTTCCCCACCCCTCCTGTACCCCTAGCTCACGGTCGGCTATAGCCTCACCCATCCTCGGGTGGAGAAGCAGGGGCGCTTGGGTGGATGGTGATGACGGGATAAAGAGAGGACGGGGTGGAGCACGAAGAGAGGTGTAAGCAGTGACGGGGCCCATTGAAATCAGCAAGGCGAGGGTTGTCAAGGGGCCGCAGTTTTCCCATGCCCTCTGCGAACTTTTTATGAAGCCCAGCTTCTGCGGACAGTCATGGAAACCTAAGCATTGCTATGGAATGCAATGTTCCCCCACCCCTCAACACACCCTCCCCCCCTCTAACACACACGCACGACATCTTCTTTCTTCCTTCTCCCTCTTCCACCCCGCTCCACCCGGCCTTCTATTTCTCCTCCTCTTCAAAAAAGATGTGCTAGGCTCTAGTTTACTATTGTACTTTGACACGACATTAACCGGATGCAAAAAAAAAAAGACTCACCCCCTTCACTAAGAGTGTGCGGGGAGGTGGCTGGGGGCGGGGCCTTGTGTGACATGTGACGGCGCTGCACGCATTCCTTCCTCCTGCTGTATACGCGCAGGCTAAACATAGCGCAGAGTACCCGAGCTCTATAGTGTTCAGGGTGGTAGGTGAGCGCGGTTCGAATCTCAGGTCACGTGACGCTTTTCTTGCAGCGCCGTGTGCGCCCGCTTGCATGCCCTGTGATAGCAAAACCGCCCGATGAAGTGTCATAATCCTGTGTTTACGGTGCGATAAACATGTCTTGACTACCGTAAACCGTGCGCTTTAAATGTCGTAAACCTGTGTTGACGTGTGACAAACGCACATACTTTTCTATTTTTTTTACGTGATCGCACCTGTTCCGGTGCTGCAGGTGGACGAGTAACATAATTCTCACCTGTAGAACTTGAAACGTCACTGGATATGTTTGTGTGAACCCTCGCACATTACGAGCGCATCAAGGGACGTCCCGCATCCTACTGGCTGGTGAGCTAGACTGTGGTCGTTGGTGCTAGACTGTTCGATGAAACTCCCCAGGCCCACCTAGCAGCTGTCCAGCAGAAATGAGTTCCTGATTTATTAAGGGAGGCAAAATGGGCGAAATGAGAGGTGTGGGGGTTACCTCCTCATGTTGTGATCTAATCACGATGAACCTTGCAGCTTCAATGGTCAATATGATAGACGAGTCCTTATTGTTCATATTTCTGAAGCAATAGAATGTCAAATGCTGCAAGCGAGGGAAGGATAATCGACACACAGTCCACTGTTGCGGCAGTACATCAAGTGATAGCTTGATACAAAGCCATTAATTTATTAATTCACAAGGGCAATTACAGTTTTTTTTTATTTAATCGCTCCGCCAACAGAGAAGATGCTAGCATAATTTTTTTTCTCCCAGCAATGTTACCTTCGATTGATTTGGCTTTTCCTCTGCCTTCCACTGTCACATCTACCTATGATCATGTCCTAGTTCCTGGTTCGTCAAAAAAAAAACGACGACGACGACGACGACCATATTCCTTTGTTTTTAAGACGTGATGGCGTAGGATTTATACGAGAAGATGCTGAAGGATGGGAAGTGTTGTGGCCGGGTATGAAGATGATAACGATCAGTGGTATACTGTCTTACACCCCTGCCACCCGATACCCCTTTACTGTCTCAAACCGTGGAGTACGACGCAGCGAGTACTTGCGAGCGACTGCGACCAACTGTGACGAGTAACGGTAGAGGGGGGTGGGGGGTGGGGTTGGGGTCGCAGAGACACGTGAGATGCGTAACTGTGAGCGAGCTCGTTGGTGTAACGGGGAGGACTGACAGTCATAAAGACGTTGTGCACTGGCTTGCTGATGCGTCACGTGACCCAGGCACCTTACCCTGTAACTGAGCCGATGCCACCCGGTGATCAAGCCACCAAGGGCCGATAACTACTGAACTCGGATTTTCCCACCCCAAAATGTCTCTCGATCCTATGCAGCGAGACTCTTGCGGCGATCGTCTTTCTTCCTCTCTTACCTTTTTCCGCCACTTTCTAGCCCCGGAAGATGAAAGTGAAAGTCTTCAAAAACAACAAAACAACGAAGCAGTCGGTGGATGCTGAGTGTTTCTTTTCTTCCTTCTGAGACCTTTCTTCAGGTTAACAATCACGTGACATTAGAACAGCGCCCTTTGTGGTGGTCTGTTGGGTGCACCCTCTGCGATGGGGTCTAGGGGCTGAGTCAATGTACATCACTAGGTACGCTGCTGATAAAATATTAGGACAGGGGGTTCAACTCCCAAACTCGCGTCCTCTCAGCCGGCTCGCGAAATTTTTTTCCTGCAAATTTTCTGATATTTCTTGTGTTGGCAAAGATTCACGTTCTACGAAGTCAAGACTAATAACGAGAATGCACGAAATATTTGGCTAAGTATCTGTAATTAACATGAACGTAGGTGATATCCATATATATATATATAAAGTATGTATAATGTTTATCTGTAACGTATGTGTTACGTAACCGCAGCGAGACGACTACCCATGATGCTCTCTTATGCTGACGTTACCTAAACACACATAGAATTGAGTGAACAACCAGTAGTAAGAAAATACTTACTTCACGGGCCGTCTTCATAGGTGCTGAAACATCAGGTAACAACTGCTTGTTAAATTATTGACATCACACTCGTTTGTTAATGAATTGATATAGCATTCCTTTGTTTCTTACAAAGTCGTTGGTTTTATGTTCTTTGTATGAGATCCGGAGCAGCCTCTTCAGAGCAGGATCGACACTACCAGGGATTTGTACAGCCTGTACTTGGTAGTGAATCTTATCTTGTGGCTATGCCAGATCCTATCTAGCCTAGCCATTGCTGCTGTTGCTGTTGCGATCCTGATGCGAATATCTAGAGTGGAGCTGCCGTCCTTGGAGATGGTGGATCCCAAGCTGCTTACCTCTTCGAGCTGTACCCCGTTCATATAGATCTCTCATTTATATGATATAATAGAGTAATGTCCCTTCGCTTAACCGGCTGGAGGGGACTAGCTCTCAGTATTTTTGTTGTTGTCTTCTATGACCTGTGGTGAGTTTTGTCCCTATTATTTGACACATGCTTCTTTGTCTTTCTGTTTCAATGATTTTCTTGTCTGCGGGGATTTAGTTCCAACAACGGCCTTCTGCATTCCAATCGAAAGCCAGCTGACGGTTTATTACGCCATTCATCGCATGATTTTGTTTGGATCTACAGTTTGATCTACACCTACAGACTGCATTTGCTGCGTCCCCAGCTTATCTACGATTATCTATGGACAAGAACTATTTGTATTAACAAAGCAGTTACAACATGAGATTATTCTCTCACATTACTGTAGTTTCGTCTATCGCCATGAACTGTAGACAGTCATACATGCTGTCGGCTCTGGTTCTCGCCGTGACCTGCTGCCTGCCTTTTACATAACAGGACTGCCAGAACTAGCGGTCACACAGATCCTGTGTATAGAGCTAGTGGTCACATATATTGTGTATAGAGCTCACACAGATCCTGTGTATAGAACTAGCGGTCACACAGATCCTGTGGATAGAACTAGCGGTCACACAGATCCTGTGGATAGAACTAGCGGTCACACAGATCCTGTGGATAGAACTAGCGGTCACACAGATCCTGTGGATAGAACTAGCGGTCACACAGATCCTGTGGATAGAACTAGCGGTCACACAGATCCTGTGGATAGAACTAGCGGTCACACAGATCCTGTGGATTATACTACATGCTCTGAAATACTTGCATAGTGGAGGTAACATACACAGGGGCGTGTCTCACTGGCATCCACAACTCTCTCCACAATCCTTACGAGTGGCGCCAGGGAACAGACTATGACTACCCCAACATGCTGTTGATTGCCTCCTGTGGCTCAATCCAGAAATTCTTGAACAGAATCTGGCTTTTCTGGTGATTTTAAAAATAACCTGATGATCGTACTACAAGAATTCGGCTGTTCTAAAACTAACACATGCAATAGCACATCCATGTCATTGAGCTTTCCGTACTAAATGAACTGCAAAATCATGAAGTAAATGTGTGAGCTCACCGACAATCCTTCTCAAACAGAACGATGCGAATAATGGAGGAAGAAACATCCTGCATAAACCTCTGCATTGATTCCATGGTTACCTTGTCGGCCATGGCGGCGATTGACGTTTGGAGCGCAATCCGGCTTTACCTTTACAGCAGATCTCGACACATTAGAGAGCTGTTTTCTGAGCAAAAGACCTCCTTGTTTTGTAGTTTATCTTCTGATGCCAATATTAATCAGTGTGTATTTCGTGTCCATAAAAATCGCTATCTATTTTTTCACAGTTGATTTTAGAGCACTATGCTTTAGTCCCCATGTTTTTGGTATCAATTTAAAGGTTATTTTTTCCTCTAGTAATACTAACATGTTCAACAACAAGCATGTGCATGTGTGAGAAAAGTTATCTGTACATGTGAAACGATGTAGAGAAACCTATGTATGTTTCTATTCATGTTGACGTGTCCGTGTGTCTATTTGTCCACGTGTGTGTTGAAATTACCCTTATGAATTTTAATTTTTTGCTGGTTGCTTCAAGGGCACTTTTCTCTCTTTTCTTGTTGACAGATTTTTCTTTGTAAAGTGCGGTGAGCCTGGTTTTTGCTGGGGAACTGCGCTATAAAAGCTCACATTATTATTATTATTATTATTATTATTATTATTATTATCTCTGCCTTGCCGTTGGCATTGTTCATAACTTTGCTCTTTTCAGTGCTGGTCTCCATTCCATATGCGTTTGAGCTGTCTGTCAGTCTGTGAGGTCTTGCAGTTCCTCGTTATCCTGCTAACAGATCTTTGTCGTCTGCAAAGCGTAGGTCGCAGATTGATGGAACTACGGTGGTCATGAAGAGCTTCGAGCATGATGTTCTCCAAGAATATATTGAACAGCACGGGTGATTACTGTGGCGCGAAAGTAAGCTTCTATTTGGTTGTTCAGCAGTACTGTACTCGTTGAGCTGTTATACAACGCTTCAACAACTTAAACGAGGCCTTCTTTGATGTTGAATTTCCGCATCACATGCCATAGCCCCTCGTGCCAGACTCTGTTAAATGTCTTTTTTAAAGTTAATGAATTTGTCGTAAAGGTCCCGCTGATGCTGAAGATGCTTTTCTATAAGAAGACGACAGTTGAAGATCTGCTCAACTGTGCTTCTACGTGGTCTGAAGCCAGCCTGTTCTTCTGCTAGCAGCTCTTATGCGGTGGTTCTGATGCGGTTCTGTATGACCTTCGGCTTATGGTTTTGTAGTTCTGGCACTGTTTACTGTTTCCTTTCTTTGGGAGAAGTATGATTAGTGACTGCGTCCATTCTCTGGGCCATTCCTTGAGCTCCCAGACTCTTTGGCACAGGACAGTGAGGGGCTTTGTAGTTCTTTACCACCCTGCTTGAGCAGCTCAGGTGACATATTATCAACGCCTCGTGACTTTCCTCCCTTCAAACTATGTACAACTCTTTGGACCTCTTCCCGTAGGACTGACATCACACTGGTTTATCAATGATTGACATCACACTGACATAGGATACCTTTATTAATGAACTGACATCACTTACCTTTATTAACGAATTGACGTCACACTCGTTTATTACTGAATTGACATAGCATACATTTATTAATGAATTGACGTCACATACTTGTATTAATGAATTGACGTCACACTCGTTTATTAATGAATTGACATCGTATGCCTTTATAAAACAATTGGCATCAGGGACAGACGTCTACCCGGCCAGTAAGTGACGTCCACGTACTAAATGGTCTCACAGATGTCTATTAAACAAGTGACATGACGGTCTTAGACGTGACATCGCTACGCCTATTAAGTAGGTGACATCACAGTCAACTTAATCTCTTTCTCTCAAACACCCACACCCGCCTACCCCCGCCCCCTCTCACACACACACAATCATCTCTTAAATTTTTGCAATGTTTACAGCTACAGATGTCTACAAATCGTGCGGCTGGGATGAGAATAACATCGGGGTTTTTGATGATACACAGAAAGATAAATTTAAAGATGTGATAAAATCTACCAACGCAACTGAAAAAGAAGTGCTTTAATCCCCTTTTCTATCCAGTCATTGTGATAACCGAAAGCATATACATTTCGTCTCCGTTTTCAGGTGGGTTTTTTTCCACCTAGTATCATCTTTTCCCCCAAGTCTATTTTTCTTTCTGCTCTTTCATCACCCAGTCGCTTTTTTAAGTGACGTGTGAATAAATTTCTATATTTTCTGTTTACTCCAAGCGCCTGCCTAAAGGAAATCGTATTAAAGTGAAAGTTCTCGCTCTTTTCACCGAGTGCCTGACAGTTGCGTGAGCTTCACGCGTCTCACTCGTGCCTTCACCATCTTCATAACTGTGACTGACCTAAATCACTCCAGTTACACGACCAGCACTCAGGATGCAAAGTCCGCGCGTTTCAAAAGCAGGCACAAAGAAGTGCCGAGGGCCTTTCATACCCCGGGTGATGCTCCGCCGTGAAACCCAGCCTCGCCCCGTACCCGGTTTATGCTCCTAGCTACGTGGCTATACCCCTTTTCAGGAGCAGGCGAGCTTGTCGGGTGATGGGGATGTCGCGGATCGTGGGAACCGTGGCGTGGGTACGTGCCGTGTCGTCTGCTGCCACCCGGCTGAGGCAACTGGAGTCGGGTGTGTGATGGGGAGGGTAGCTAAACTGACACAGGGCGGGGATCAGATTTCACCATCTTTCCAGCGTACTTGAGGTATCCCTTGCCATGCCGTGATGGATTTGAACAAAATCCTAACTCGAGAAGGGGCCTGCATTCCTGTGATCTAGAGCTTGAAGTTATAGGGTGCACAGCCTACTCTAGTGAACATGGTCAGACTGACCCACTGGTCGTTACTTTGTTCAACAATATAATTGACTGAGAGGGATTTCTGTCCACAATTTGGCTATCAAGGTTTTTCCACTAAGTTATCGCTTACTTTCCCCGGGGATAAGGTTAACACTAGGTTAATTTATTGTGGGGATAACTCAGAGGTGTTAACATGTGTAGCAGTTAGCTTGTTAAAGATAATACAGGACGAACTTATTATAAGAACGGAACTCATTAAGCCTGCAGTTAGCTGGCTATGGTACTCGTACATGAGGTAAAGAGTTGTTAATGTGTTGAAGATAATTATACACAAGTGCAAATTAATCCTTTTTTAAAATTAGCAATCAAATCTTCAACGATCGGCATTTTCATGTGTAGACAGAGAGCTGAGGACATGCATGTGGTCGTACAACATAGGTCTGTCTAATTACCACACGGTACCAATTGGGATGCGAACTGTAACCTTGACAGTCCATGTAAGCAAATCCATGTTCCATAATTAGGTCACTGGTTTGACCTGATTATTGTGTCCCTGTCAGTGTCTTGCTGCTGTAATAGAATTGTTACCTCCGAATTCTACAACTTTTACAATTCGACACCAAATCTTATCAGGATGTAAAATTAGTCATTAGAAGAAAATAGGGTACCCCAGTGGGTCTGTGATTCCTGTTCTGAAAAACTTTAAAAAAAACAACTAAAACTTGAGAGTGCGCCTAAACTATTTGCATGAAACAGTGAGAAATCGCAAGGATGTTCCATGACTGAAATCTGACAGAAGCAGCTTACGAAGAACTTAAATGTGATCACTACAAATACTTAATTTACATTTTCGGTAAAACGAAGGTGAGTCGAGATGTGAGTGACTGTGTTCAGAAAGGACGAGACGCCAGCCACACAGACTTCCTCATGTCGCACAGACGTCTGGTCTTGTGTTGTATACAATTTTAGTCGAGTTTTTTTTTTTTTTTTTTTGAATGATAAATGTGGTTGGAAGATTGGCGTGAGCTCTTAGTTAGCCAGCCACTCTACCTGTCTGCACTTATTCGTCAACAAACACAGCGCGCAGTGAGGAGGAGGAGGAGGGGTGAGGCACCTTCGCCGATGGGGTTTATCCAAGGTGTGGTTATTGCCAGTTAAAAACTGACATGATACGCGCGACTTATCATCATCTATAACCAATCTATTGCTCGTCAGTGCATTTCTCTCGACATTAAACTACCGCATTAGATATTTCTCTCCTGACATGCGGACACCATCTTCTGACGATAGGTGCACACCTTACTGCATGCGCACCGTCTCTGACACACCTGGAGCGAATACCTCCACTGCAGCAAGGTGAGGTCGACAGGAGATGACATCAGTGAAACAAAGCGGGCCAGCTTTCGACAGGAGCGTGAAGGGCAATAAAAGTCTTTATTTAGAAATGATGGCAGATCTTGTGACTGACACTGTAAACAGAAACGATCGAGTCCACGCTCTCACAACATCCAGACTTAAATTATGACCCCCCGCCTTCCACTCTTTCTTCTTCTTTTCATCGGACCTCGATAAACCTCGAGGCGGGGACTCCTCTTAAGTATTTCAAACTGAAGTCCCAGGTGGTGGTGGTGGTGGTGGTGGTGGCGATTTATCGCAGGGGCCGTGCGGCTGCTGACGTCTTGTTCAACAATAAGCATCCTTGCCAGGTATTATAGGGGAAAAAAGATGCGTGGAGGGGTGCCGGGTAGTGAGGAACCGGAGGGAAAGAGGATGTGGGTGGGGAATCTTCGCAGCTAAAGGAGTAGGTGGGGCGAGGGGAAAGGTGCGTGCGTGATGATACATAGGTGGGGCTCGGTCATGGCCGATAGACCCCCACCTCGGTTTGGCAGGTGTAAACAATCTTACATCCAAAGTAACCAGAAAAAAAAGATGACGATCAGTCTCCGATTTTTTCCTCCCTCCCTTCCTGGCACCATCCCTGCCTCTCTTTCTCTCTCTCTACTCCTCCCTTCTCTAACACCTGTGGGCTCGGCTAGCTGACACTCGCAGTCTGTGCAATTAAAAACCCTGAAGGGGATGGCGAAGGCTACGATAAAGATAAAACATCGTATGTGATGGAGTTGCCGCAGAAAGAGACCGACAATGACAACCACGACGACGACGATGATGATGAGGAAGAGGAGGAGGAGGGTGCCAACAAAGCGGAACAGCCCTCTTCGTGTTATCACGCTCCAGTGACCTCGTCCTGTATCTTGACGGACACTAAAGACATGCAATCACCACTCGTCTTCTAATGTTTGTCACTTATTTCACGACGTAACGAACATTGGGACGACAATGACGGTAACGATAATAAAGGTGATGATGTAGTGATGTGGTGGTGACGGTAGTGGTGGTTTTATTACAGTAATAAATGTTTTGCGACATTACTTCACTGCATGGATTTGTTGCTAGTCCGGAAATGAAATACAAGAGTGACATGCCAATGTTTTTTTTTCTAACCCAGGTCTTCATCGGTTAGAGAGCGCACTTCTCGGGTATCAGAGGGGTACAGCCAAGTTCTCTTCTGACTCATGCCCTTGACAGCAGCGCGCTCTTAACCGGATACATCGACCTGCTCTCTCTCTCTCTCTCTACCCCGTCAGCTTCATCCGTGCGGAACATCTTGGTTCTCTCGATCGTACCCAGCCAGCCCCCCCGCTTTTATTTCCACTGTTGCGCGAATGAACGCGTGGGTGTTGACTGAGGTAGTTACCGCAAGAGAGACCCAGCACCAGACAGTTGAAGACTGGGCGTGGCACGTACACATCTCCTCATTCCCTTCTCCCCCCCCCCCACAACCCCACTGCCTTTGCATCCGCTAGATGTCACCACCTGCACTCGTTATTGGACAATGCTTTGCTCTTGTTAGTGTCGGCTTTATTGCTGAAGATGCTGGTGTTACGATAACCTCTTAGAGACTACTCTCTGGTGAAAAATTTAAAAAAATCACCAAAAGATTCTCTAGGTCACACCCAAGTCAGTTTGAGGAAGATACTTTCCTACAGACCCTTGCCTCAAAGGTTTGATGTATAATCACAGATCTGTGCACAACTAGACGGACCATGACGAAACAGCCTCGAAACAAACAATGGCGAAACATGGTAAAACATGACAAAACATGACGAAACGTGTTGGAAGATGTCCCCTCGCCATAAAATAGTAAAAAGTATTACTGACAAGACAAAGGGAGATGTTCTTGGGATATGGACTGAGAAGAAAGTATCCACCTACTGCTTTACTTCTGAAGCCAGTTGCACAACTTGTTTCTCCAACATAAAACTGGTCTAGAGAGCAAATTTAGTTTTTATTTATTATACTAGTCTTGAATTTGACGAGTGAGCCATCTCTCCAGTAGTTTTAATCTCACTGTGTACGAAAAGCTTTCCATTCGTTTTATTTCCTCATGAAAGCTGCCATTTTTATATTCGCATGTGTATTTATAGAAGCGAAAGTTCAGCTTAAACAGTTTTTATCTTAGTTAAAACGACTTTAGTTAGAAAAGTTATGAAATCGAGTTGATGCAGAAATGTCACAGATTTCATACTCTTTCGTGATAGGGTCAACTGTCATCACAGGCGAGGGAGATCCCTGGCTGTTGTGGACTGACGCTGATCCATGGTACTGTCATCCTGAAGATCCGGGATCGACTACCTGTGCATAAGATACATAACTTAATAATAATAATAATAATAAACAAGGTGTGATTTACATCGGGCACAATCACACTCACGACTCACGAAGGAGCATGCTCTCAGCGCTTGAGACAAGAACGAGGAATGGACAGAATACGAAGGACTGAAGAATGAAGAACCATGCAGACAAGTAATAAAAGACAAACATAGAAGATGCAAAGAGGAATCAGGGAACAAACAGTAATTGAGAGTTTCGTGAAAAGTCAGAGGAAGACGAGCAGGTGGAGCATTCAATGGACGGAAAAAGTAAAAGAAAGAAGGTGGACTTGTAGTCTGTGAATTTGTCACAACCTCGTGACGTGCAACTCTCTCTCTCTCACACACACACACACACACACACACACACGCACACACACGCACACACACACACACACACACACACACACACTCTTTCTCTCTCTCACACACACAATCACACGCACGGGTCACACAAATATGTGTCCTTACGCTCAAAAAGAATAAAACGACTTGCCTGTGCAGATCTGCCTACGTTTACTAGAAAAAGAAAATAAATAAAAAACAAATATAACTCAGATATAAAAAGAGAACTCCTAACTTCGTTCTAACAACTATTCACACTGTTTCCTTTCTCATTACTTTTTCCTCCAACGATTCTCCTCAAACGATTCTTCTCTCCAACGTTTCTTTCTCTCCAACTATTCTTCTTCCGTTATTTTCTCAAGGTTATCTCTAGTCTTCTCTTACTTTACTCCTCTAACGATTCTCCCTCAGCCTCTTCTCCATCTTCCCAAGATTCTCTCTCTCACGTCACAGATCTTTTGACATCATCCATACGCAATCAGACAAACTGACGTCATTCACGCTCTTTCATTCTTCCACGTGGGATGAGGCCTTCGACCTCACCTCGATCTGTGACATTATTGTTGTTAAAAGCACTGCTCATGGAACAACTGTGTTTTAATGCATGTTTCAAGGATTCGACGCTGGGTATGGGTGGCGGATATGAAAGAAGAGAGAGTTCCTCAGTTTTGCATTACAGTAACTAAGCATCGTGTGACCATATGTGGTTGTTCTGGTGATAGGGATGTCAGCATACGAACCGGGGGCTCGGCGCTGATGATATTGCGTTTCTATTTTGCGAGCTTGTGTGTGTGTGTGTGTGTGTACGGGCACGTGTGTGTATGCGGGATGTTTCTCCATACCATTAACAGAAGCAGTGTAACCTGAGCGAACGGGTCTTTGCCTCACTCCCCCAACACGTGCATTAAAAAGAAAAAACTCCCCCTCACGCTCCTCACCTTCCTGATAATATCATCAAACTTCTCGCAACGAGGGCGCAGAGGAAAGTCTTGCTTGTGATAAAATGCCATAAACTAGGCAAGAAATGGCTTCCTAATTTGTTTGCCAGAAAGAGGAAATAAAGAACCCGCAACAAGGCAAGATGCACATCACTGGCCGAGCTCTGGCGGGGGGGGGGGAAAGAGCAAACACGTCTAAATTATTCCTAGCTCTATAACACGTTTCACTTCCCAATCTTCCAACCAAGGCTTGCATCTATAGAAGAGGCAGGTAGTGTAAATCAACAGAGATTTTTTTTTTTTTTTTTTTGTCCCGCTGAAAGCAGGCGCACTAGGGGGCTCCAAGTCCCCCCCCCCCTGCTTTTCAAGCTGCCAAACCCGCTTCGTTCGCTCCCAACCTGCCTACCGAGGCTTAGCAGAGGTGACCGCAGCCCATCAATTACGACAGACAGACAGGCAGCGACCCCTAGATCGGGGTGCAGATTCATCTCGGGGTGGGCTCGAAGATTCGCTCGTATTTTGACGATGTCAATCGTGTTTGTGTCAAAAACACACACGTGGACGGCACGCACATTCTCGCGTTGTTACGTCATGCCTCGCGATGGCGACACGCGCGAGACGGGGGGAGGCACGTTACGACATCCCCCGCCAGATCCCACGCCGCCGAACGAGGGGCTGTTCTAACATGAACAGATTTCGGCTACGACCGAGGTGCAAACATTTTGCTGATCTTCCCCAAAGAAAGGCACGGGAAGTTTTTCTTGATATTCTTCTGACTTTATCCTCTTTCTTTTTTTTTTTCGTTCCGCTTGTACCCGACAATTTAAAAAATCTCGCATTGTCAATGTTTTATTAAAGTGTTTTCCCTTCATAATTGGTATTATTTGAACAGAAATAACTGTGCTGGATGGGGAAAAAAACAGTATTAAAGTGTTCGGCAATGACTTACGTATTTCGTGAAGCAACAAAGGGACGAGCAAAAACCGAGACAGACAGTCAGTCAGGCGTGTGAACGGGTAGACAGGTAGGTATCTAGACAGGAAGGTGCGTAGACCGGTAGGTCGACAGACAAGCAAGTGGACAGACAGGTAGGTATATAGAAAGGCAAGCAGGTGGAGAGGTAGATATGGCACCCGCAGGTAGACAAGTAGAAGTAGGCGGACATATAGGCAGTCCGGTTGGAAGGCTGGCAAAGAAGGGGAAGCGGATGGCCCAGTGGTTAGAGCGCTGGCATCCGAACCGAGAGCACGCAGGTTCAATTCCCGATAAGCGCAGCAAACTTCCCCCAGTCGACCCATCTGACGGGAATGGGTACCTGACTCCTTAAAGGGTTGGGGAAGGTAAGGCAGCGAGGGAGAGGAGATTGGCACCACCCTCATGTAAAAGCTGGCCCCGAGAAAAGTGGGGTCTCTAACACCTCACTCCCCCACGAACTGAAAAGGTTATGGGACGACCTTTACCTTTACCTTTACTTTTACCTGGCAAAGAAACAGACCACGATCAGCATACAGGTTGCGAGCGCACAGAAAATTCAGTAGAATTCAGTTGAAAGGAAAATGAAATGAAATAAAATGTTTGTCGTCCAGAGTTCATGTACTCTAATCCTCAATAGCAGGATCAACAGAAGGAATTGTACCCACCCCCATTTCACTAGGCTCCTAACACGAGTTTGCAATAGAAATCATTTTTGCCTTTGATAAAACAAACTATATTCAGTTTTCTTTCATTCAGCTGGGATGCACATTAAGATAACGACTGATGGTGTAATCTATGTGTTCAGGATAAATGTATATTTATTTGACTGTCCACATGTACACTGGTCATGTACGTGTATTTATTTTGTGAGTGTGTGTGTGTTGTGTGTGTGTGTGTGTTTTGTGTGTGTGTGTGTTTGCCACACGATTAAGGTCCCACAATAAGGAAAAGTTGAGGTATAATGTGTTATCGTTTTCTTTTGAAATAGTCTTATTGAAAAATCCTATTTTTAGTACTGAATGTGTGTTTGCTAATTGTTTTTTTTCCTTCTTTTCATGCAACATATTTTTTATGACATTAACTGGGGCTTGTATACCTTAGCATTTTCCTCTGTTTACTCAGTTTGATCGTAGAAAACAATTCCAAACTTTGATTTTACTTGACTTTATTTCACTAGCACCTAAACGATAATCTGCTGAGATAATCCAGACTGTCAGTGCTTACACAAGACAATGAAAAGGCATTCAATCTATCGCAGTATGCCACATCGAAATAAAAAGATTGTTCAACAGGTTGGCCCCTTCCTTACAAGACCTGTGTGGAGGAAGTCACAACCTGCACTTTAGATATATTGCCAGGCTTCAAGCAAGGTACAGGCTACTGCCTTTGAACCTTTGTTTGACTGAAACTTATCGCCAGATCAAGTTGGTTTTATGTCTTGCTTCAGTGGTATGGGAGATCACATTCTGTCGGATCAATTAAAAATTTAAAGTGAAATTTACAGCTTTGATGAGATGTAAGAACTTGTACCTACGAATTTCATTACAATATATTGCATTCGTACAAGAGGTGTGAAACATATATCAGATGATAGTATTACAATACCTATCATTCGATTGGTGCTGTAAAACCTTTATCTATTGCTCTTACTACAGAATGTAACATATGTGAGAACCTGCATCAAATAATCTTACTACAATATAATGTATCATGAACAGACTTGTAAGAACACACACACACACACACTCTCTCTCTCTCTCACACACACACACACACACACACACACACACACACACACACACACACAGATCACATTACTTACCTCAAGCCACGGGTCTCTCAATCGCTGATATACGGTCGTGCGTTGATCACGTGTTGACAGAAGAATTCTCGCTGCTAACGAAGGTAATCTTATTTAGACAGAGAGGCCACTCTCACCTGCCTTGCGCTCATAAACTAACCTGAGCTTGTGTAATGCTTTCATTACCATTTAAAGGCAAACTGTGGTCTTAGTTTTAAATTTCAGTGAAATACAATACTTGGGTGAATATAACTCTTCCTTTTTCAATATACATACCTTCAACATCAGCATGCACAGAAAGAGGTCAATATCACAGATGGCATTTCTCTTCTTTATTTTTTTAATCAATAAATTTACGTTTTGAAAACCTTAACCAATTGAAGATCTTGGATTTTTTGTACAAACGGGACTTCTCCAGTCTGACCTCTGCACATGGCCGTGTTTTCTGGCGTGTATCTTGAGAATAGAAAAGACTACATTTACACTTATAAATAAAGTAGATATAGAAGAGAAGAATACATTTACACTTGTAGGTATCGTATCTTGCACTGAGCTCTGCCCAATCATTAGAAAAAATATTTGACCCCACTAGTACTTTAACTACATGGAGTCATTAACAAAAGATTGGCTGGAACCACAGTAAAGAATTGGTTTGATTAGTCGATCTGCAATTGGTTTTCCAGATAATTAGGTTGGAGCATAAGCCTGGTTTTTGTAGAGGAAAAAAAAACATATTGGCTTTGTCGCTTAAAATCCTTCTGTCCAGTGTACTACTTACTGGTGAGGAGGTTCAAATTCTTTGTGTTTAGCCCTTAGTCCTGTATTTTTTACTGTTTTTTTGCGGGGTTTGGGAAAAGGCATGAAAAGAAGCCATCTCAGTTACATATGTTCGATCTTTCCTCCCCGCTGCAGGCTGTCAACCTCCATTGTTATAAACGATGAGCTAGAAACAAGACTTTCATGTTATAAACACTTTGAGATTTGGCTTCGAGGGGCGAAATTCGCTTTCCTGAGATGCGAATCGAAGAGATTTGTCATTTCTGTTAACCAAAGAACACTTAACTTTCTCACTCGTGCTTCAATATTTTTATTGTTGTATAAAAGACTATTTCTGCGAAAAGAATTTGCCTGGTTTGCTTCAAACCAATGATTAAAGAAAGTCTCCCACGGCGAGTTTGTACTCGGCTGCTGGTAGACCGGGAAGACATTCATCGAACCTGTTATCATTGAAAATCTAACAGATAGAGAAAAGCTGTAAGACAAACCTGTTTCTTTTTAAAAATCGTTACACCATCTTGTTCCACGCTCACTCTTATATCATGCTTCATGCATAAACATGTTTATCGCCCCCCCCCACCCACCCCCGCGCGTTTCTCGTGTGCAAACGCAGATTTATTATCCATTCACACACCTTTATTTCACTAAACACCGAGATTATTCCACGAAGAAGAGAGATAAGTATTGACATGCGTGCATTATAAATGCATGTTTATGTGTGATAAATGTGTTTTCTCATCGCATAAACGGTCTGTTGAGGGGACTTCATCCACTAAACATCTCTCCCCGCCATGACCGCCGTAAGTAAGATAAACATGTTTTACCAGAAAACACCACAAGCAGAAGGCAAGATAAACATCACTGGGTTTTTTTTTAACAGGAGAACACGGCACAGCTATTTCTTAGTGAGTTCAGGGTACGCGGGTGGATTGATACGTTGCTATGGGAGATAGCTCACGTCGAGGGACATCCGGAAACAAAGGCACCTAGACACTGAAAGAATGTAATACATTTAATTCGCCCTTTTATAACCTACCTTGTTTGCTCGCAGTAAATCGCAGTAACTAATAAACTTAATTTTAAATATTTGTAAGGGCGATAATAAAACAAGGATGTTGAGTTTACAAATAGACTTTTGAATGTTACATGTGGGGTGATCGAGCTTTAAAACAGCGAACTTTAGTGCTTTCTCTTTCTCTCTCTTTCTCTCTCTCTCTCTTTCTCTCGGAATATTACAAGTTGAACACTAGGCCAGCAGCTAGTCTGTCGAAAGACTGTCTGTTGTCGCCATCAATGCTGTCCCAGACGAGTGCATGCGGTGCAACAGTTTAACTGTTATGATGAAGGAATGTGTAGGTATAGTCTCAATATAAATGTGTATATGTATTCCTGTTTGCACACGTGTGTATCCACTGTTCAGGTGTACAAATGTCTATATAGGCATGGACAATCACCTGCAGGTGTGCCTGGACTTTAATTACCTGAAGTTTATTTACCTTAACGCCAAAGAATCTGTACCCAGACCGTATCCACCGGAATGTGTATAATTGTAGTATTTGTGTGTGTGTGTGTGTGTGTGTGTGTGTGTGTGTGTGTGTGTGTGTGTGTGTGTGTGTGTGTGTGTGTAGTCGTTTTGTGTTGACATTAATTCAAAACCTTACCCGAGTTATCTTGATAAGGAGAAGCTGAGACAATACACAGCGTCAGTGTTTGTGTGACTCTTTCTCTTCTACACACACACACACACACACACACACACACACACACACGCACTCACACACATAGACTCACACACAGACAAATATGCTCCCGCGCGCACACACACACCCACACACACCCACTCGCACGCACACATACGTACACGCACACACAGACACATATGCTCCCGCGCGCACACACACACACACACACACACACACACACACACACACTCGCACGCACACACACATACACAAACACATATGCTCCCGCGCGCACACACACACTCGCACGCACACACATACATACACGCACACACAGACACATATGCTCCCGCGCGCACACACACACACTCGCACGCACACACATACACAGACACATATGCTCCCGCGCACACACACACACACACACACTCGCACGCACGCACGCACTCAGTTACATAGCTACAAAGAACACTTACATAGCTACACACAGGTAAGCAAATGAGCACGACCTGTCTCTTTCGCAAGCACACTCACAAACATACATAAACACAAGAACTCACAGTTACACACCTATAAACACATGCATATAGAGACACATATTCGCATACACACATACATCGCTCGAAGAATGAGAGGGACGAGAAAGGAGAAAGAAAAACGAAGAGAGAGGAGAGAAAAAAGAAAAAAAACAACAGGAAGGGTGAGAGAGAGAGCAGTGAGAATAATTCACAAACAACACACGGACTGACACTCTCATCCCCCGTACGATCCTCGGCGTCTTAGTCTAGACAGATAAACTCAAGTCGTAGATGTCCATGTCGTCAATGTTCAAACACAACTAAGTAATCACTAACTCCCACCCCACCCCGCCTTCATTTTCACCCAGCTTGGCTATCATAAAGTCAACACAATCCCCAAGAATTTAAAAAAAAAACAACTCGCAATCACAGTTAGAGAATGTTTAAAACTGTCGGCTGCGATCGCTTCGCTTCGATCTGATAGACGCCATCTTGTCAATGACGCCATCGGTGCGGACTTGACGTCAAGAGGTCGCCGTGTCACCTGCACGACTGCCGAGTGTTTGCCGAGTCGTCAAGACCTTCTCCTGCCTGCAGGATGCCGCGCGCCCACGATTTATGCGTGCGATTGGCTGTGCGTCCTGTGTTCTTCTCGTGCTTCACTTCAGGTGCCGGCAGCTTGAATTCAACCTGCCTTTTTTGTTTCTTCTGTTTTACTGCTGTCGCTGATCGCGGAGGACAAAATGCACGCGCGCGCACACGCACACACACACACAGTAGAAGGAAGGGGGAGAGAGAAAGATAAGAGAGGGGGCTCTTGTGGAGGTGTGGCAAAAACAGAATGGGTGGGGACCGTTAGTTAAAAAATGTGGTAGTGATAAAGCACTGCCTTTTTTTTAATATCAATGGACTTAAAACTTGCGATAGTGCTTCGCTAATTTAAGAGCAACTGACTACTTCTTTCTGTCTTTCGACTCAGATTGCGAGGCGAGGTCCCAATGCGGATAGTTCTGATGACTGGAGACTACCAAAATGTCTTATCCCAGAATACCATTTCATTTCTAAAGGCTTAACGTTTTAATGGTAACGGTTTGAGGATCCGTAGACTGGTGGCTGGTGTAGTCCACTGTGGATCGAAAGGCTGCTGATTCGACACCTACTCGGTCCGGAGACTGGACCCACACATTCCCTGCCCACCCAGCAATTAGCAAATGTGCACCAAATTTAACATACACAGAATCTGGGTCTTCGTGTTGTGCTTTTGCAAAGCGCAGTGTGCCTGGCTTTGGTTGGCGCACCAAACTAAACAAAAATCATCATCATCATCATCATCATCATCATCATCATCATCATCATCATCATCATCATCATCATCATCGCTGGAGTGAAAGGGTCGGAATCGTAGCGCGCTGGTTGCACAGCATGTTTCTAAACCGTAAAACTGTTCTAAAGAAGCAAAATCTCTGCCATTTTGATGCATTGCACAAGAACATAGAAAAAATTGTGCTGACAGGACGGAAAGTCAGACTTCAACAACTTTATCTTACTTAAAGCAGTTTTAGTTTTAAAAATTCTAAAATTATCGTGTGCACTTTAAGCTGATTATCTAAAAAGATTTAAGACCTAAAAATGTTTAAAATTAGACATGTGTTGTGCAACTGGCCCCAGCAGCTCACTACTCATACAGCCATCAGACTTTAAGATTCTATTAAACAAATCTTTCTCTTCCAGACTGACGACAAATGAAAATTTAACAGCAATGAAAATTAGAAACAATAACACCAGCATTGTTCCTCTGACCCGTTCTTGAAAAAAAAACCCTGAAGAGTAGTCCAAACAACGAAGACGTTTTTCCATCGACCTAAACAGGAATTATCCGATGGAGTTTCCGTTGTTTTTGTGATCTCCTCGAGGGCAATGGCGACAAAAGCTGGACTCAGGCGGAGAGTGCGAAATACTTTGTCTTTCATTCGGTCTCTAAGGAGGACTTCTCTGTCTTTCTTGGCGGTACCTTTGTTGTTGTAACAGTTGTGTCAACTGTGTGTTGCCATAGGTTGGTTTGTATGCTGCATGGGGACAGGGCAGGCGACTTTCAACTTCTCTCCAGCTAGAACAACTGCTGAATACTGTGACATCACTTCCGCTTGCAGAGTTTAAGTAGTCGGTGAAGGAACTGTCAGGCAGTGCAAAGTATGAATAAAACTATCAGGTATCAGGTAAACGCGAGATGTTACACCTCTCCCGCATCTCGCCGTCAAATTTCCTTTATTTTATCTCTTCTTTCTTCTAGTCTCTCTTGTTCTTTACTTTTCTCTCAACATTTTCTCTGTCTCTCTCTCTTCTCATCCCTGTCCTTCCAGGCCTCCACGTTCCTCCCTCTTTTTTCTTTTTTATCTACTCTTTTCTCTTTTGTACTTTCGTTCTTTCTTTCTTTTACTCGTTCCTTACATTCTTTCTGACTTTCTGTTCTGAAGCCTTTCAACATTTCTTCAAACACGTTTCTGCAATTTAATTGCAAACAAGATATAATAACTGTGCCCTCATCATACCTGTAAGTAAGGTATTGAGATGTTGCATAGCATGACGATATAGTTCTGAAAAGCACGTTCTCAGAAAGGGGGGAAAAAAGCTTCAGGGATTGTTCAAACATTTTTCTTTCATATTTTCTTAAACTGAACGCTGTGTGCAGACGCCGAATGGAAGCACGAGCGTGAGGTAGCTCACTGCAACGTCTGCGCAACGTTCGCAACACGTCCACGCAACGTCTGCACGACCTACAACAACCAATAAGAAGCCGAAAGTGCAAAGACTTGGAGCAAGGGCAGCTGGCAAAGAAAGAAAGCTCTGTCGTGGTGACCGCAGTGGCACAGCTGGATGCAGGTGAAGCCTCCTCAGTAGGGACAGGAATGGGGGTGGGGGAGGAGGAACTGGAGGAAGGAGACGAGCGCTTATATTAAAACAGATCTCGTTGGGCGGTGTTACTCTGGTCTTCTTCCCCGTAACTCCCCTTTCGTCCGAAGCCCCCAGCACGTGCGTGGCCCCTGCTCTCAGAAGGCACGTTACCTGGCCCCCCCACATCGCCCAACGGTCCCGTTCCCATCTCACTTGCGGCCGGTGTCGCCACCTTCAGGTGTGAGCCGCCGTGCTTAGCGTGGCGACAGCATGCACAACCAGCATTCTTGCCAGATGAGCGAAAAGTCGCTTTGCACCCAACATCGAGGCCACGCAGTTTCCGGCCCCACATCGCCGATAATTATGTTGAGGTAGCAAACAGATTGGAGGAGGGAGGGAGGCGAGAGAAAGAGGAAAGGGGAGAGAGGTGATGGTGTGGAGGAAACGGAGCGAATGGCCCAGTACCTTCTCGGTGAACAATCATAACAATCCTTTTCTCTTATTATGTTACTGCTTTCCTTTTTAAAAACAAAATAAAGACAAACTAGGATGTTAGTCTCACTGTGAGGCAAGATACTTAAGCGACCAGGAAACCAAACGTGAGGCTGACAATACTCCAAAACACTTGGAACACTCCATCACAATCCCGGTCTCTTCATAGCTATTCAGTTAGTTAGTTTGTTAATTTGTTTGTTTGTTTGTTTGTTTGTTTGTTTGTTTGGCTTGGCAGCTTCCAAAAATGAAAACTTGGAAGTTGACAATCATTATCTGTAATAGTGTTCACACAACAGAGCTAGATTATATACTGGGCAGATGCCGATGGATCATGTGAGTTTCCATTTGTTTTCCTGGATTGATTTCGGCATGTCGTCCCAGGACACAAGGATGGCCGACCACCACCACCACCACCCACCACCACCTTAATCCCTGCCGCCGACTCTTGTGTCTTCAACGGTGGGTTGCCTAGCGACAGTGTGCCGGTGCCCCGAGTGACAGCAGTGATGGGAACCCCCAGCCTAATAGTTATCGTCTGTTCGAGTGTTACAAGGGGTTACTGCCCACACATTCAGACGATCGTCAGCATCACAATCGATACACTGATGACATGTTGTGCCAGCTTTCATCTCTCGCCTTTCGGCGGCCATCATTACTAGCCCTGTAATAGTATTTTCGCTCTCTTTCATATTTCAGCTCTCGCTATGTCGCTAGCATCCTAGCCTCTTTCTGATTTCCTCCCTTGCCAAATATCTGGTATTCTCGCCTCTTTTATATTTCATTTCTCCTTAGTTGTCTACATCAATCGCTGAGGGATTTTATTCATCTTTTGTACAGCAGATACCTTCTTTACCAGAAGGCAAAAACAGACATTCAAGCAACGATAAAAAAAGAAATAATAAAGAGAACTGGCAATGAGCAAACTGTGTCTGGGGACGGACAAAGCTGACATACAAAAGTGCAGGAGAGAGAATGGAAAGAGAATGAGAGAAAACAGAGAGAAAGAAAGGTGAAGAAAAAGACTGCAGGTCATCGAGCGCTGTTCTGGCTTCGATCAGCCGTTAAAATATTTGGAATGAATTTTCTAATCTTGAACGGCCTGGCCTTTTAGACTCAAGCACGAACTAATCCTTTCGGGGGAGGATTCAAACTCAATTTACTTGACATTATTGTTCTTGCAAGCTTTCTTTTTTAATGTGTGTGTAGATTACAGAATACTGTACCCACAAGTTCTGTTTGTGGCCCTCCTCAACTCTGTTTATTGTGGAACGTTTGAAGTCGAGAAGTAAGTATCCTTCTTTTCATTCTTGTCTCCTCTGTTTACCTTCCTTCCAGGAACATTGTTTCCTAAACAGAATTTCACTAAGGCTCACCACTCCTTAAAATTTGTTATATCACTAGCTGGTTCTATCATTTTTGTTATTTTGTATCTGTATTCTCCCCTTGATATATATATATATATATGTTTTTGTGATACATTTTCACCCAGTAAAAAAGTTTTAAAAAAAGGGTTCAGTACAACCCGTGAGCGCTACCTGTGAAGGAGGAGAAAGGTGAGTACGTGGTGGGTGAGGGATGTTGGGTGCTAGGTAGCGATGCCTACCTGCTGTGGCGATGACCCTGTCAAGTCCGGAAATGATATCAAGTCGCAGTAAGACAAATTAGATTTTCCCACATCATTACTTCTCCCTCCCAACACACACACACACACACACACACACACACACACACACACACACACACACACACACACACACACACTCATTCTCTCTCCTACACTCTCTCTCTCACACACACACGCACGCAAACACTCTCACACTCTCTCATACACACACACACACACACACACACTCTCTCTCTCTCACTCACAACCAGACACTCGCACACACTCACATACACATACATTTCTCTCTCTCTCTCTCTCACACACACACACACACACACACTCACACACTCGACAAACTCTCTCTTTTTCACATATACACACTCCTTCTCTCTCCCTCTTTCTCTCACACACAAACACACATATGTATACACACACGCAAAATCTCTCACACTCTCTCATTCACACTCTCTCTCACACACATACACACACACTCTCTCTCTCTCACTCACACCCGGACACTCGCACACACTCACATACACATACACTTTTCTGTCTCTCCCCACACACACACACACTCTCTTTCTCACTCACATTTAGTCATTTAGTTTTCTCTCTCTCTCTCTCTCACACACACACACACACACACACACACACACACACAAACACACACACACAATCAACCCGTTTCCACCTTCACGATATTAAAACTGTATCATTGGATACAACTCTCCACCTTTGTGTCCCAACATCAACGCACGAAACTACACAACACTCAAATAATTCCAGTCTACTGTCTCTCCGTGGCTCAGACCTGATCAATTTTCAAATATAAAATCTTAGGAAAGCCAGTCATAATCACTGCGAGTGAGTGAAAGTGTTGCACACATAAAAACCCATGCTCTGTCTGCAAACATTTAGACAACATGTGAAACTTCTTACAACTAATCATGAGAAGCCAGACTTTGTGATGCCAGTCGATACCATGCTTTAGGTGGCGCCAATCACTTATTAATTTAGTCACTTCTCAACATGCATGAAACGAATTTGTCATCTCTTGAAGTAAGTCTGTTTTAATAGAATGAACACAGATTTATCAGTGTCTTGACTTTAAGCAATGAAATTTTCGTTCAAACTCTTATCTACCCCCCAAAAAAGGGGCACATCAAGAGTTTGCCTTGCGCTGAAATATTTTTCGTCTCGGATCTTATCTCGGCCACACATAACTAAATGATGATAAAGCTCTCCCATCTTTGCTTTATTATCACCCAGCTTCCTCCTCAACCTAGTCAGCACCTCCCCAGAGAGTACGAGTCATCAGGGTATGAATGTGAACAGCGCCTACCCTAGCAACTGCTCATAATCTACCCGCCTGACATCTCATTGTTATGCGCTCTCAGTCCAGAAGTCAAGTCTCCTTTGGCGAGGGACTAAAATTGATGTATTTTTTATTAATCCCTGGGATTAGCTGAAATTTCCTCCTTGCTTCATGAAATTAGATTACATTTTTTTTCTCTCCGCTCGTCTTCTTTTTTGAGTTTAGTTACTGTCTGTATTCAAGATACCAATACTCGGTCACGGAGAAACAAATTGAGATAAACAGTGGGATGGTGGGAAGCTTGCCATCAAACATCCAAACAACAATAAAAATCAATGATTAAAACAACAATTAAGCCAAGAATTTAGATATTAGGTAATTAAATAAATTCTTCTCTACATTTATTTGCTTTCTTCCTTTATTAAGTAAATAATTACCCTCTAGATATTGTCACTGTCGACTAACTAACCTAGCAAGATCCACATAGAATCCACGGTATGACAAGAATGGTTCATGTAGCTCATTCGAAAGTGTCTTTACTCACCCACTTAATACAAAGAAGGCTAAAAAAAAAAAAAAAAAAAAAATCAAACGAGAAGACATCAGTTACACCATCAGCGGCAGGGCGACTGTAACATGTACCGAAAAGGCTGGGGGTAGATTCTCAGTCAAATTAAAAGATAACACCTGACATTCATAAGCAGTGACATGGTTTATTAAAAAATGTTATCTGCTGTATCCACCCATCAATGCATCTGATGTTATCTACCTCCCCACAAGACCCTTGTTTTCACTCGTCATTCTTGTACATACATACATACATACATACATACATACATACATACATACATACATACATACATACATAGTTATTTCGTGGGGTAGAACAATGGCAGAACAATTACAGACTAAAGCACGAACATCATGTACAGACAGGATCGGGGGTGAGAGTTCACCTGTGCACCGTATAGTTACTAGGTACTTTTTCCTCTGAATCCGGTAAACCCGTTACAAATCACTTCATGGATAGTACATTCTAAATCCTGCATCCTGTCTTTAGTTGTATCATATCCTTCACCTCCCTCTTAGCACTCTCCTTTCCCACCTCTAACTTTTTCTCTCCACTTACTCCTTCTTGCGCTTAACTCTCCATCAATTTTTTTCTTATCATTTCACGTGTCACTTCATCTTACTCATACCTTCTCCTTTCTTTATTTTCCTTCTCTTTGCTTTTCTCTTCGTCCGTCTCTCTCTCTCTCTCTTTTGTGTGTGTGTGTGTGTGTGTGTGTGTGTGTGTGCACGCAAACATTTTTGCTGCCACTTCAACCTTTTGCTGCTCTCGACAACATCTCGAAGTCTTATCAAGTACGCTCGGCTTGAGAAGGTCCGATATATGATGCATAGTCACGAGTCATCCACCCAAAGGACAAAGCATCTCCTGTTCATCGCACTCTTTACAAACCCTCCACAACAAGACTTCGGGGAGAGGGACAGAGAGAGGAGGAGAAGGAGGAAGGAGCTACGAGAGGCAAATGGAATAAAGACTGGGGCTACAAGTCAGAGGGGCAAACACTAGTGTGTTCCAAACTATACGTGTGTCTCGGTTTTAGCTTTCATTTCTCGTGTACCTCATCCTGTATTCGCATGCTTCCTGGACGGATGGAGGGAAGGGAGGGAGAAAGGTAGTGGGGTGAGAATGTCGGTATAGTGTAACTCGCCTTATGCAGTCAGCTGAGCCAGAAAATGAAGAGAAAAGAAGGTTTAATGGCCGGGTCAACTGTAGGTGAGTTACATCGTAATTCATTCGAATTAGTCGAGTGTAAGATTCCTTTTTTCCTCAAATTCTGAGTTAAAAACACTAATCCTTTTACGTGACACAACCATGAAAACATCCCATCATACCTCACCCGGATTTGAGATCAAGACCTGGCTTCACGCGATATCACAGGAGTAATCTCGAGGACTGGACAATGCCTCATTAGCATATATTCCAAGCTGTCTCATTGGCAGCAGTTACAACCGATGTCAACTGACGTGTGTTTTTATTTGTTGTTAAATCAGTACTGACTGTGTATAAGCAAACTAGTAACAGCTGTATGTTGTAATGTTAATTCCAGATGTAATTCAGGTTAGCCGTTGATAAAGTTGAGGAGGTTGTCATGTAATGTACCAGTCTTCATGTTACTCGAAATATGATATAAACATACGATAAGTGAAACTCGAATCAGAATGGTTTAGAATTTCTTAGCCACCAGTTAATTCTCAGACGGAAGGACTTTTGACTGGCGCTGCCGTGTTTTGTTAACATCCTTGTCAGAGAAATCAAAACCTACGAAACAACAGACCAGACGGCCCTCGTTTGGATTGTCGACGTCACGATGGTTGGAGCGTTTTCACCTGCACACCCGCTTCTCTAACCATTCCCTTCGCGAAGACCTCGGGTATCAATCTGCTTGCGTTGCTTTCTCACCCCCAGAACTTTTGATAAAATGTTATCCCAGTACTTTTTCCTTCGCCGACTTGCCTCGCATGTATTCACGCTTGTTCCCGCGCGAAATAGGCCAGCGGCGTGAGACATTGTTCCCCTGTTTACCTCCCCCAGTCAGCTCCTCCACTTCTCCCCCCCTCCTCCCGGCTGTCACTGCGCATGCGTGTTGCGCAGGCGTTACAATAGCAGGCGGTGTCCCGGACTGAGAGCCACGGCGTGCGTTGCCAGGCAGCCGCCCTCGAGCAGCCACATCACCAGAGCCAGGTGATGCTATCTTATCTACCTGCTCCTTGCATCCGGCCCGCGCAGGTGAAAGATGCTTTCAAGCATGCGACAAGAGAGTGGCACTCAAACCACTTGTGCAATTTGTTTTCTCGGCTTTTGCTGGCACACAGCTATTGTGGGGCCCTCTAACTTATGAACTTTTGATTCTTCTTCTTCTTCTTTTTATTATTAGTCGTGAGTGTGTGTGTGTGAGAGAGAGAGAGAGAGTGTGTGCGTGCGTGAGAGAGAGAGAGAGTGTGTGTGTGTGTGTGTGTGTGTGTGTGTGTGTGTGTGTGAGAGAGAGAGAGAGAGAGTGTGTGTGCAATGTTTTAAAAGTCTTCTGTCACTTCCCTGTTAAAAAGAACAAACTTGCCTATCTGAAGTCTATACAGTGTCACAACTTAATCCCCAAGTTTGAGGAACTTAGGTTACAGCATTTTAAAGTTTTTACTCTGTTGCTCTTCAAGTACCTTGGGGATATCTGCTGCGATGAGGACAACACATAAAACACCGCAAGTGTGAGTTTAGGTGGCGTGAGACAAACAAATGGAGGGGGCTATTTGCCCGAACCATCCACCTCCGCGCGTGTATGATCTTCACAGAGTCCAGTTAGTCCACGTAATCCACGTGCGATCCACAGAATAGGAGTAGCCTGCGTGTCAGCTGATCTGCTGATTCAGGTCACATGACTGGAGAAGTCGTGAGGTAACAACCACAGCCACTGTCGTATGCTCAAAGCACAATGGTCTCTCTGCCGAATAGCGATCGAATTGCGACTGTAAATACGCTCGCTTTCTTTCAACGGAAATTGTCTTCGATACAATTTCTGCTGAAAACAAAGCCCTGGAGTCTGATCGATACACAGATTCGCTGGTGCACGCGCGCTTCACAACCGACACACGTGTCATCACGCGCCAGGCTCTTGACCTCCTGCCTGGGACGAGGTGGCAGACGGCTATCCACTTACATATCTATCCTTGGAACGTGGGATCCGCAACAATATCCGAAACCTGTTAGAAGCATGCAGTTTGCTAAAAATGCATGCTGTGCATGTTTGTTGATGACAGCTACGCCGATGATGACAATGCGAAGTCGGATGATGTCACCACCGCCGTCGCTAACGACGACGACGATGCTGACGGTGGTGTGAGGGAGTGTTTACATCCAGTGGTCATTCGCTGGCGAAGACAGGTTCTTTCTTTTGGTGAATCAGACCAAAACTAAAGTTTCGCGGGATTAAGGAAGACTTGGAACGATGGACCACAGAACGGTCTGTGATGACGCAGCTGCTTCCTTTTATTTCTTTGTTTGCTGTTGTTGTTGCTTTTTTTTTGCGGGGTGGGTGAGTGGGTTGTCACCACAGGAGAAAGTTTATCTAGATACAACAACAGTAACCGCTTACTTATTTTTTTTTCTTTTTTTCTTTCGCTGGCAGGTGCTCTTTCCTTTCTATCCGGTTTTCTCTTTTCCTGGACCTCTCCCTCCCCCCACCCCACATGGAAAACACTTCCCCTCACCATAATGGTACCCTGTATTTGAATGGCGCTCTGGAGTCTGTTCTGCTAGCCTCGTTCCCCGCACCCTGATCACCTCCCGTACGGCCGGCTCTAATCGAGCTGGTGGATGGGAAACTAAACATCATTAACCGGGTACATTCACCCGGGGTGGACCGGCTGAATGCAATAGCCTTCCTGTTGAGCCGTTTGCGTGTTGACGGACGAGGGAGTTGGCATGAATTCGAGGTCCACTCTGGCACGAACGCAGGAAGGGTTATGAGATAATACTACACACACGGGTGAGCGACTGGCAGTCGGGGAAGACTTGTCAGCCAAGATGGTGAACTCCAGGCTGTGGGTCACACCCGGAAACCTGTTTGCGATGGAAGTGTGCAAACGATGCTCAACCGCATAACAGGTGTCAAAAATATGAAAGTGAGAGGCTGGCTATTCTTTCTCGACAATGTATGGGCGGGTCCGGTGAAGCAGCTTTGTCGCCTACAGTGAGGATCAGGTATCCTGGGTTCACATCTTGTCTCGGGTTGTTAGTTTACTGCTTTGACCATTTGTTGACATGGTTGGCTACTCTGCTATGATGTAGCCTTTGTTGCTGGCTCGGCGATCCACACAAATTCCCCCCTACCCCCATTGCTGCAAGGCCAGCACAGCACAGACTAACAGAGTCTGAAATAATAATGCTTGTCGAGGTTAAAGAGAAAGAAAGAAAAACAACAATAAAGAAAGAAGACAATGCGAGAAGAAAGAAAACAAGAAAGTGGGGGAAATAAGGTGATGAAAAAAAGAATAAACACACTCAAAGGTTTACGTGTTCGGACCACGATGAGCAAGTGTTCAGGGACCATATTATTCTCACGGTCATTGATTGATTGATTGATTGATTGATTGATTGATTGATTGATTGATTGATTGATTGATTGATCTAGGTGGCTTTATGGGCATCCCCAGAGGTTTTCTACCTGTCAACGTTGCAGAGGCAGCTCTACCACCATAACCAAAAGCATTATTATTATTATTATTATTATTATTATTATTATTATTATATCATGAACACAATTCATTTAGTTATTCATTCTTTAGTAATGATAAAAATGTTAACTGTATTTTTTTAACTGCTGAAATATGATTTGGGCAAACACCGCCGTTTCGGTGATGGTCTATAAATAACCGTTTAACAGCATTAGAGAGAAGAGAGAGAACCCATCAGTAGTGTTAGATGTTGTCCGTTACGTTTGTGACGCTGTACGTGAGGAGAGGTCTCATCGTCGACATCCTGGTTATCGCTCGCACAACTGTCTACACACATTGTTCTTGTTCCATCGGTGCTTTGTCAGCCGCGGTAGTCGTCGCTGCATATGTAACTGGTTTGCGACTTTGCCATCTTGCCTGTTAGCACCGACTTTGCCATCTTGCCTGTTAGCACCGACTTTGCCATCTTGCATGTTTGCAACGACTTTTGCCTGTTAGCACCGACTTTACCATCTTGCCTGTTAGAACAGACTTTGCCATCTTGCCTGTTAGAACAGACTTTGCCATCTTGCCTGTTAGCACCGACTTTGCCATCTTGCATGTTTGCAACGGCTTTTGCCTGTTAGCACCGACTTTGCCATCTTGCATGTTTGCAACGACTTTGCCATCTTGCCTGTTAGCACCGACTTTGCCATCTTGCCTGTTAGCACCGACTTTGCCATCTTGCATGTTTGCAACGACTTTTGCCTGTTAGCACCGACTTTGCCATCTTGCCTGTGAGCACCGACTTTGCCATCTTGCCTGTTAGCACCGACTTTGCCATCTTGCATGTTTGCAACGACTTTTGCCTGTTAGCACCGACTTTGCCATCTTGCCTGTTAGCACCGACTTTGCCATCTTGCCTATTAGCACCGACTTTGCCATCTTGCATGTTTGCAACGACGTTTGCCTGTTAGCACCGACTTTGCCATCCTGCCTGTTAGCACCGACTTTGCCATCTTGCATGTTTGCACAGACTTTACCATCTTGCCTGTTAGAACAGACTTTGCCATCTTGCCTGTTAGAACAGACTTTACCATCTCGCCTGTTACGTGTTAGCACAGACATGGCGGATTTGACTACTGGCATTAAACTCTGACCAGTGATAGTGCAGGCCTTCCCTCCCTCCTCAGTACTGATTGATGTCTTTAACTTGACTGTTAGCATGGACTTTCAGTAACAAGCGACTGCAAATGACTAGAGCTCTCACCTCTCCAAGTCTCTGCAAAAAAGGCTTGTCGGCTTCTGTCGGGAGTCAAAGCTGCGACACCTGACCCATTCCTCACCTTTAGTTCTCCCCTCCAGGCTACCTGTCACAAATCCTAGGGTCATAAGGTCAGGTGCGCCACCGATGTCTTGCCATCACTACGACGACCTGCTACAGATGCTTAAGTGATGTCATACTCAAGGACTCGTTGACACGGGCTCAGCATCCTTGTCCTTGGCTTCTCAATAGACAATCAGCAGCTCGTACGGATCTGATCCATCGGCAGAGGATACCGAAAGGTCTGGTCAATACCTGATTAGTCTCGGTTGGCCGGCGTTTTACTGCCCCTAAGGTTCACGTCCGGATGTGGAAGAAAGCTACACGTACCCGACTAATGGGGCGAGACATCTCAAGCTTTACTCAAGCGGCCATCCGCTGGTCTCCATGTCAGACGCTTCTGTAATGAACAACAAGATATGAGAAACATAAAATAAATGTTGTACCAGCCATAGTTTAGCAACTCGTGTGTGTGTGTGTGTGTGTGTGTGTGTGTGTGTGTGTGTGTGTGTGTATGTGTGTGTGTGTGTGTGTGTGTGTGGAGGAGCAGTGTTCATCAATTATTCTACTATATCTTACTGATCATAAAAATGTCAAAGATGTGGTCCACACTGACAGTATAGTCAACAGCAACAAAGAGAAATGAAGGTCATGACCATGGACATTTTCTTTGAGTGAGTGAGTGAGTGAGTAACTGAGAGGCAGTGGGCTGAGAGGGGTGAGTGAGTAATGAAAGAGTCAGTTTTGCTATTTTCAGCTTCTCTTTCCTCCGACAATGTGTGCGCTCATTTTTGTCCATCCCTGTCTTTGCCTCTGCGTGCGTAAAGCCAGTCTACCCGAATGACTAAAATAGCTAAACCTACCCACATCTGCAGCAGAATGTTTACTCTGTCCATGATTTTTGACTTCTAACTTCTAGCGATTAAAAAAAAAACTTTTGGCCTGCTTCAACATCTGTACCGTAGATAATGACTCAGTACTATGAAGATCAGACAGAAGATAACGACTCAGTACTATGTAGACCAACGACTCATTACGATGAAGACAAGACAGAATACAACGACTCAGTGCTATGTCGACCAACGACTCAATACTATGTAGACCAGACAGAAGATAACGACTCGGTACTCTGTAGACCAGACAGAAGATAACGACTCAGTACTATGTAGACCAACGACTCAGTACTATGTAGACCAGATAGAAGATAACGACTCAGTACTCTGTAGACCAACGACTCGGTACTCTGTAGACCAGACAGAAGATAACG
Source organism: Marisa cornuarietis (assembly GCA_004794655.1). Taxonomy (NCBI): domain Eukaryota; kingdom Metazoa; phylum Mollusca; class Gastropoda; order Architaenioglossa; family Ampullariidae; genus Marisa; species Marisa cornuarietis. The sequence continues at coordinate 770,973 of SMMW01000605.1, forward strand.
ACTCAGTGCTATGTCGACCAACGACTCAATACTATGTAGACCAGACAGAAGATAACGACTCGGTACCCTGTAGACCAGACAGAAGATAACGACTCAGTACTATGTAGACCAACGACTCAGTACTATGTAGACCAGACAGAAGATAACGACTCAGTGCTATGTCGACCAACGACTCAATACTATGTAGACCAGACAGAAGATAACGACTCGGTACCCTGTAGACCAGACAGAAGATAACGACTCAGTACTATGTAGACCAACGACTCAGTACTATGTAGACCAGACAGAAGATAACGACTCAATACTATGTAGACCAGACAGAAGATAACGACTCAGTACTATGTAGACCAGACAGAAGATAACGACTCAGTACTCTGTAGACCAGACAGAAGATAACGACTCAGTACTATGTAGACCAGACAGAAGATAACGACTCAGTACTATGTTGACCGACGACTCAATACTATGTAGACCAGACAGAAGATAACGACTCAGTACTACGTAGACCAACGACTCAGTACTATGTAGACCAGATAGAAGATAACGACTCAGTACTATGTAGATCAACGACTCAGTACTTTGTAGACCAGACAGAAGATAACGACTCAGTACTATGTAGACCAGACAGAAGATAACGACTCAATACTATGTAGACCAACGACTCAGTACTATATATGTAGACCCGACAGAATACAACGACTCTGTACTATGTAGACCAACGACTCAGTACTATGAAGACCAGACAGAATACAACGACTCAGTATTATGTAGACCAGACAGAATACAACGACTCAGTACTATGTAGACCTGACAAAAGATAATGACTCAGTACTATGAAGACCAGACAGAATACAACGACTCAGTACTATGTAGACCAACGACTAAGTACTATGTAGACCAGACAGAAGATAATGACTCAGTACTATGAAGACCAGACAGAATACAACGACTCAGTACTATGTAGAGCAGACAGAAGATAACGACTCAGTACTATGAAGACCAACGACTCAGTACTATGTAGACCAGACAGAAGATAACGACTCAGTACTGTGTAGACCAGACAGAAGATAACGACTCAGTACTCTGTAGACCAGACAGAAGATAACGACTCAGTAGTATGAAGACCAACGACTCAGTACTATGTAGACCAGACAGAAGATAACGACTCAGTACTATGAAGACCAACGACTCAGTACTATGTAGACCAGACAGAAGATAACGACTCAGTACTATGAAGACCAGACAGAAGATAACGACTCAGTACTCTGTAGATCAGACAGAAGATAACGACTCAGTACAATGAAGACCAACGACTCAGTACTATGTAGACCAGACAGAAGATAACGACTCAGTACTATGAAGACCAACGACTCAGTACTCTGTAGACCAGACAGAAGATAACGACTCAGTACTATGTAGACCAGACAGACGATAACGACAGTACTATGAAGACCAAGGACTCAGTACTCTGTAGACCAGACAGAAGATAACGACTCAGTACTATGAAGACCAACGACTCAGTACTGTGTAGACCAGACAGAAGATAACGACTCAGTACTGTGTAGACCAGACAGAAGATAACGACTCAGTACTATGAAGACCAAGGACTCAGTACTCTGTAGACCAGACAGAAGATAACGACTCAGTACTATGAAGACCAGACAGAAGATAACGACTCAGTACTCTGTAGACCAGACAGAAGATAACGACTTAGTACTCTGTAGACCAGACAGAAGATAACGACTCAGTACTCTGTAGACCAGACAGAAGATAACGACTCAGTACTCTGTAGACCAGACAGAAGATAACGACTCAGTACTCTGTAGACCAGACAGAAGATAACGACTCAATGTGGTGTATCCTAGGATACCGCAATAAAGATAATAAACTCCTCTCTGTCACTGAAGCTTTTTTCTGACCAATTAACGCACATCAAAGGGAGAGAAATACATTGAATGAGTTCTGTGAACTTGCGGTCACCGGGATCTTCATGTTACCTGCCGGCAGGAACCAGTGATGTTACAAAGCGCCAGGTGAGAGCAGCGTCCTAAATAAAGTTTATTCAGTTTTATTTTTGAAATTTGGATTCTATTTGTTATTATTTGTTTAGGTGATGTTGTCACAGTAGTTGCAGTTCACCTTTTGAAGCTGGAAAGCAGTCAGAGTCTCGTGTTAAGCCATTTGAGGTAGGGAAGTAGGGGTGGGAAGGGGACAGGGAAAAACACGAGAGAGAAGAAGGAAGTGAGGAGTGATAGACAAGATGCTGACTCAAGGACAAATACTTGGAAGACCAAATATGTGCAGCAGAGACCAAACACAAAGAGCTGTGCCTGACCGGCCATTTCCTGATCTTCTCCCGTCCTTCCAACATCTCCCCCCCCCCACACACACACACACAGTTCACAGTGGTTGTGAGTTGAACTCATGAACTCAGTTCCTTACAAAGCGTTTCTCATGGCAACGCGCACAGCTTTGCACCTTGAATCTTTCCTGTTTTTTTTTCGGTTTGAGATAACTGTGTGATGCTCTTCACATGCCCAGTTTGTTGAGCAAGATGCAAGAGACTCAGCTGAGTTCAGCCCACCCCCTCAACTCGCACTAATCGTCGGGGGGTGGGTGAGGCGATGAATGGACACAGCAGACGATAAACATTTGCTACCTGGCGGAGAGCAGGTGTGGCATGGATGTCCGTCTACTCACTGCTTCACCAGCAAAATCTTCCTCTGCCGACCTTCTTCTCCGTCTCCCTCAAGGGTGGCCAGAAAAACGGTCCTCAACGGAGTATTGTGCGGGTCATGTAGCCACAGCAAGACAGGTTTGAATCATTTGTAAGTTTCCCGTTTGGAGGATTTTTTTGTGGGGTGGGCGGGATGTAGCGCGTGGGAGTCGCGTGAGTGCCCTTGGTCTCAGCCTTATGTAATATCCTGGTCAGCCGGCAAACTGCTCCTTCTCCAGTCCTGCATGGTCGGTGGCTGTACAGGCATCTGATTGGTCGGCTCAGACTGAGGTGTTCACAACATTATCAGGAAGGCTGGTGTAGTAATAGAAATCACCAGGATATTTACTGCAATTTAAGACCAAATGGTTTTGTCGTTGGAGTCAAATGTCGGACTAAGATCTCTTCATCTGGGATCCTCCAGTCGAAAGACACTCCCTCCCTTTACAAATGAGTGAGTGAACGAGAAATTTAAAAAAGAAAGAAAGGGCTGCTGATTGTAGGTGGAAGGCTGGCGAGTCTGAAGTGGGCAAGTGCACGCGTCTAGTGTTCTATCGGCAAGTGCACACTTCAAGTGTAATATCGGCAAGATAGCAAGAGGGCAACTACCTGTTGTACCTATGTACAGTACTTCCGGTAACGGATCCTTTGGCAATAATTATACGTACAGCTGTCAAACACCCAAGATTTCCTGGAAACCATGTCTGCGTCTGAATGAGTATTCTCGAAGGCAAGTAAACGGGGGCAAAGTGTGAAGACAGCGCGCGCACACACACACACACACCGGGGTGGGAGGGCGAGAGAGAGAAAAAGAGTTTTACCATATCAGCTTTTACAGAATGGAAAATATCGCTAGTGATACACGAGAACCGTTTCAGATGTTTTATTCAGCACCGTTGCGGCTTACCTCAATATCTCCAACCTACCCGTTAAATAAAGCAAGCAACACGATTAGTTGTATAAGCCACCCGTGATATTGTAGGACCCGTAATTCACGTCAGTTATCGGACTTGGGTGCGCTTGCAATGGCCTTTGCGGTATTTCATGGGGTACGTGCAGTCCCAAACAACAGAAAGTCTTCAATACCTGTTTTGATAATGAGGGTGGGTCACACGCTCGTGTTGACGAAGGATGGGCTGGTGGTGGTGGGGGGAGGAGACGTAGAACTATGAGGGGAGGGGCGGGGTTGGGGAGCTTGAGTAGAGACTTCGCCCCCTGTGTGATGAAGCTGTTGAAGACTGATAAAAACAGCTAGACTTTGTTTTTGAGCCTAAGCTACCTCGAGGGTAAGGAAATGGCGCCTATACGTTAGCATGGTCTGTCATGCTACCGGAGATAAGACTTGACGAGAGTTCGCTACTCGTGGTGGTGTTCTCAATTCAGGATATGACTAGTATAGTACTATCATCAAGGCAGCACCAGTAGCACCTCCATTTCCTTCAATCCCCTTTACCTACCTACCGTACCTACCAACGAAGGCGGGCACAAGGCGATGTACCGGAATGAAATGGCACGAATATACACTGACAGTAGGCATGAAATGCGTCTTATAAATGTATTTACCATCATTCAAATCATACTGTTCTCCCTCTCTCTCTCTTTGTGTGTGTGTGTGTGCGAGAGAGAGGAAACCGGAGCACCAGGAGAAAACAATCAACGACCAGCCCTGTAGACATCGAAACAGGGGTGTGTCGGAGCCGGGATTCGAACCGACGATCCCCGTATTCCATTGTCGTTATGACAGGCGCTACATTGCGCCACCAACCGCCTCCAGGAAAATAAGAAAGTAACTTCGCCATTAAATGTCGTAAGGGGTTCTTGTAAAGCAGAGGGTTGAGAAAACGTTTGATTATTTAACAGGTAAACTAAGTCATTTAAAAATTGGTTGTAAAGCTTTTTGATTGAAATATTGGGAAATGATAATCGGTCAGCACGACTTTCCGATCAGTAAAGTATTGCAGCATGCTGTCTGGCCACAGGTCTGGACCGCTGCTAGTGCTTTTTTTTTTTTTTGGCATGCATGTGAAGATTTCCGTATATCATTCTACATTTTTTTCGACTGTTCATGTTATTCTGAAACTCACTGCACTGTTCACATTTTTGTGAAGCACCTTGTACTTGTCATTTCTAATGCTCCTTGTACTGTCACCATATTCTGGTCCCCCTTGCACTGCTCAAATTATTTTGCCATTCCGCATACGGTTCATATTATTCTGATACTCTTTGTACTATCTCACATTGTTGTGTTGAGTTTCTGTTCTGATCATATTATTCTTATGTTGCTCGTTCTGTTTAGTATTATTCTCTTGCTCTTTGATCTGTTCATAGCTCTGCTGTTCTTTCCCTCTCTGCCTTTGTCTATCTTCAATCATCTTTAATAGTCATATTTACAAGTAATAGGATTTATTTATTTGCAGTCTGCAGCTACTTTCCTTCCCTAGTAAATTCACCTGCTGGGGGAATGAGGGTAGACACCTAACAGTGGTATCTAAAGACGAGAGCTAGACGAGGACCACTAGGGTGTCTGCAGAACTTTGGGGTTTGTGTCTGTTCCAAGAGAAGATCATCATCTGCTTCTGGTCGAACACTACCTCCGAGGTAGCTTTACATGCTTGTTTGTTTTTTTCTTTGCATGTTACTAAGTCCTCTCTACAAAGCATTCTCCTATAATTCACTAATTTGATTTATTCCCAAGAGGCTTTAATACAGTTTTAATACCGTCATAAATGATACACCAGAGGTATTGATATACTTTTGAGTTTCTGATTGAATGCAGCATGGAGACAGATATTACTGCTGCAAGTGAATAAATCATTCAATGCTTTGATGCTGGCAAAGAAAGTTCTTTGGTGATCTCGAGAAACATCGATGTGTTACTAGAGATGCACGACATCGAATCCACTGCCACGCAAGCTCTCTCTGTTTCTCTGTCTCTCTGTCTCTCTCTCTTTCCCCCTCCCTGATTCGCTTTCACCTTTCTTTCTGTAAGCTCTCCCATTCTCCACCCATGCTAATATCGCACGCACATTCCCACATCTCCTAGACCTGCCACAAACACATTTACACACACGCGCACGCGCGCACACAAGCAACTATCCCCCGCGTACCCTGTCTACATACTCACTGATGTCATCGTCATAGTTGGGATTTACCGTTCTTCTGTTGTGATAATTACTCCTGAAAGTATAAATTATACCTGATCGTAAAATGACTAGAAAAAAATGTCAATAAGGGAAGTATAGGCAACTACTTCTGTTTCATCTTTTGTAATAACAGAACCGAATGGAAAGTCAGAGCATGATGTTTTTTATCTTTTTTTAAGCACCAAAAGAATTTGTAATTAATGTCTCAGCCAAAGGGATAGAAGGGAGGGAGGAGAGGAGAAACACTCCTCCCTCGCGCTTCAGACCGAAGGTGAACCGCCATACTGCATGCCGGCAGAAACACGTCCATCCGTCGTCCACCAACTGCTTCTTTCCTTGTGAGCAGACGACAACCACGTCATCTGCTTTTTTCCTGTTCATCCCGCACAGGGCCCCACCAGCTCGACAAGCCAGCACCCGTTATTCGATGGATCGATACCCTCATAGGCCGGTCCTGGCACCCGACCGCAGCCGGCGAAGCGGGTAGCATACAGATGTTATGCCCCTGAATAAGGAAGCAAACGTATGCATACCCGCACCCTTCGATACCCGCCGTGCGCGTCGATACCCGGCGATCAATCGATCCATCGCGCAGCTAGGGAGACAAGGGCAAGTAACGTCACCCACCCGCTTTTCAGAAAGGGGGTGGGTTGGTGTCGATGTGGGCGGAGGCAGTGTTGGATGGTAGTTTCAGGTATGTAAAAAAAAAAAAATCATAAACAGCAAACGTTCAAGGGTCGTTCCGCAAAAGGAAGAAGAAAAGAATTACTGTGGAGAAGGCTGAAAGGCGCGTGCACGGGCCGAAGTCGTCAGTTGGCAGCCGTCCAGACGTGAAATCCTTCCCCTATTGAACAAGCATCTCACGCAGCAGGTAGCGTGGACGGGGCGAGGGCGAGTGTCACTGACATCATAGGAGGCACCGTGCCAAACTTCAAACTGTCGTTGATCAGACTAGAAGCAGCTTGCTTGGTGAATCGATGTGAGCTTTTTCTTCTTTTTCTCCTCCATCTTTCGCTCTTTTTTCGCTTTGGCTTGCTTTCTCTTTCGCTCTCTCTCTCACACACATAAAGAGGGAGAGAGCAAGAGAGAGAGAACAGGTTTTTCGTCGTCGAAGCCCTATAATTATCGCCATCTTTTCTCCCCCATCACGCCCCACCTCATTTCTCCTGACATCTTTTCCTCTCTCCTCGTTTGTAACTCGATTCCTAGGAAAAACTCATTCGTCTTAACGGTGCTTTTTTATCGTCTGGTAGTCAAACGTCGCCCGGTGGTATCAACACTCACCCCTAACTACCCGGTCCCTTAGTTTCGCTAAGGTTACCCACTGGCTCGGACGTTCCCGTTGTGCTGTTTCCTGTAGTCTCCACGACCACCACCTCCCACACGACACCTCTCATGGGACCACCTCACAGACGGGGGACACAGCGGGGAGCAGCAAGCACCCGTTTGTGGGGATGCATCAAGTCTGGAATGGCTGAAGCTGGAACTAGCGGGTGGACGAAGAGGAAATACACGTGGGACATATTCGGTTGATATATTGGCCATGTAGGGGAAACTCGCCGGTACAGGGAATGTAGCTGGAATCAAAGAACACACGTAGACATAATGTAGGTGGAACAATCTGGTTGACATAGAAGTTTGGAAAAAGAAAATGCCTCAGGAAGAGGAAGGGTAGATAAACAAAAACTAACTTTGACAGGCTCGCGGTCAACTACAGGTGGAGCACACAACTGAAGGCGCGTGCATACGAGCTGTGTGTGTGTGTGTGTGCGTTCGTGCGTGCGTGTGTGTGTAGAGGGAATGAGTAGGGAGAAAATATGTGAGGGATTGATTGTTTGTTCATTCAAGTGCCATTGCCCCACAGAAGGGGAACAAACAACAATAATAATAATAATACAATGTGACATTCAATAGTACATAGATGTAACAGAGATTCAAGCAAAGCCTTCAATAAACAATTATTTAGATACACAGATTAATATTCCACTGTAGACTTTCTAAACTGCAAAGCATAGACAAGATACAATGCCAGATTCTAGACAATTGTTTCATTAACTGAAGCCAAAAACAAACTCATTTTAAATTGTTTGGATTTATATAACATTTTGTTTGTATGAATCTTACTCTGAGATGCTGTAATGCTTTACAACACAGAACAAAGTGAACTTCATCTTCTTTATTTATTTTACATAACGGACAGAGTGGATCACGTGCAGTGTGTCTCTTGTATCCATAACAATCAAATTTTGGACACACCTACTGAGGGATGAACTGTGTTCACAGCCTGTGGGTCGATGCTATTCTGCGCTCAACTTCAATTTGTTGAATTATCTAGAATTTCATTGTAATCTGAATATTAGTTTACAGTTACCTGTTTTGTTGTTGTTGTTGTTGTTGTTGTTGTTGTTCTTTTGTTGGAAAGTTTGTGGTTGTTTTGTGCCCACATTTGTCGCATGCATGTTGAAGACAGCGAGACTGAAGTTGTATGTGTGTGTCGCCATGATTAGGCTCAGGAATATGTGAAGGAGAGATGCTGTAGTTTTCCGATCAAAATCTTTTTAAGGACTAGGGAGGTTCACCTTTTTTTCTTTTTTTTTTTTTTTGCTTTGAACACTAAAGTTGACTTTTAAGAAAGTGTGGTTGGGGTGTGGATGATCATTTTGTACAGCTAAGACTGAGTTTGCAAACCACTGATTACTCACAAGACAATAAGACTGAGTGTGCAAACCACTGATTACTCACAACAAGGTTGAGTGTGCAAACCACTGATTACTCACAACAAGGTTGAGTGTGCAAACCACTGATTACTCACAAGACAACAAGGCTGAGTGTGCAAACCACTGATTACTCACAAGACAATAAGACTGAGTGTGCAAACCACTCATTACTCACAAGACAATAAGACTGAGTGTGCAAACCACTCATTACTCACAGCAAGGTTGAGGGTGAAAACCACTCATTAGCCACAAGTTCGTGAGCGGAGAGAAAGAGAATTATGGGGGTGGTGGGGGTGTTAATGGCGAAGGGAAGTAAGAATGTCGTTCTGGGCCCCTATTCCTCGTCCTCATTGCCCATGATGAGGTCTCTGATTAAAAACAAGGATCGAGACCACTTTAATGTTTACTTTTGGTCCCCCTCTTTTCACCAATAAGGAAAGTCCGACACCTGCCACCAGTTTGACTTCTCGTATGATGCTTGGACTTTCCAGTTGAGAATCTACATTCCATTGGTTCCTACACCGTCCGGACGTCCACCAGTTCCTTCTGCGAAATATTTTCCTGTTTGTCGTTGAGATCGGACTCTAGTCGGGAACACTTCGACAGGAAAATAGTTTCTGAAAATTTAGGAATGTTTTTCTTTCCTTATAATTTGCATCGATTTGAACGTCCATTTAATGTAGTTCTTGTTTCGTAAGAAGTGTAGCTCCTGGTCATTTCTGATGACTGAAACTGTAACTTACCTCCCCTCTCACTAAACCATCCACGATGCGTCAGTTAGACATCTGAGTGTTGATGACAATCAGCCATTGATCTTTTCTCTCTCACTTCAAATCCCCAACTTTCAATACCCTCGCTCACCCCCTCACTCCAATCCCTCCCTCAAGACATCAGCGAAGACGATTCACAAAGACAATGCACGCCAATGAGGCTACAGTAAGATGCTTGCAAACGAAATGCGATGAAGATGAGTCCTTCTGTTGGAGGACCATTGCAGACTCAAGCTCAGGCTTGTTAGGGGGTAAACCTTACCCCCCTCACTCATCCATCGCCTGGGGAGGGGGAGAGAAGTTACTGGTGACACAGAGCTTCTTGATGTATAGCCAACTATTGTAAAGTGCCCGTGCTCGATGTTTTCTGCCAGTATGTTTGGATTCCTCCCTAGCTTTTGTGACTTGCATTCCGAGGTTTTCTGCTGTCAATGGTTTTTGAGCTTGACAGAGAACTTGACAAGATATTTTCCACCCTAGCCACAGAATATTTTTATTTGCAAGTAATTGTCTCGCTTACTCTGATTACCCCCCTTTCACCCATGTCCCTCCCACAAAACATGAAACTATAACATTTATTTTTTTAAATTTCTGGGGAAAGTTTAAATCAAACAAGAATTTACAGCGAACCTATAATGAGTGGGGAATAAGATGGCCTGAAAAGATCTCCAATAGCAGCCTGTGGGAAAGAACTAACCAGAATGCCACTAGTCAAGACATCAAAAAGCGCAAGTGGGGCTGGATGGGACACACCCTCGGCAAACCAGCTGACACCATTGCCAGGCAGGCAGTTGATTGGAACCCTCAGGGGAAGAGGAGAGTTGGGAGGCCAAAACAGACTTGGACAAGATCAGTAGAGAATGATGCAAAGGATGCTGGAACCACATGGGCCCAAATGAGGGGGGGGGGCTGCCCAAAACCGGGTCTGTTGGCGATGTGTTGTTGCGGCCCTATGCTCCTCGAGGAGTAGCAAGGAATGATGATGCTGATAATGAGTGACTGCAAGAATTTTATGTGTTTAATGACAAAAAGGGCAAATTTTTATTCAGTAAATTGGAACAAAGAAAGAGCGACAGTATGACATTAAATCCAGTCAGTGTGCAGCGTCACTTCCTACAAATCGTCTCCCTTGGAAGCAGTGTTCACCGCACGCGCTTCTTTCAAGCGACACACTTCCGACCATCCTGGGTTTCGTTTTTTCACATTCGACCTGCCTAGACTTGCCTCATTCTCCCTCCCTGCCCTCACAGCCTACTGCTTCCCAGCAGCTCCTGTTAGGCCTCGTCTGTCAGTCTGTCACGGCCGTGCTTAACCGTCTCTGAGCATCGCGCGACATGTTTTCCCGCGCATGCGTAAAGCACGTCCAGACACGCTTCGCTTCGGTGGTTTGGTCGCGCGCACAGCCTTTCACCTCTTTCGCACGCCTGTCGATTCGGTTTGCCTCCCTTGCTCGATGCGACCACCGCCATCACGAAGGATCTGGCTTTCGGACACCGGAAGGGTACGTGGGGGAAAGTGGGGATGGTGGGTGGGGATGGAGTAAGTCGGGCGTGCAAAAATAAAAAAGTGATTTACTGAATACATCAGGAAAGGGACAGGATGGAAGTCGTGGTTCGGGTTGTCTTTCCAGTATCGTCCAGTGCTAGTCTTTTAGTTAGCCAGTGAAAATAACACTTTTTAAAATACGTTTGTCATCGTCAGCATTATTGTCCTCGTCTCATCAAATCATCTCACCCAGTGGCAGGGGTTGTGTGTGTGTTTGTGGGGGGGGGGAGACCGTCACCATTGACATCTCTTCACTCGTCAGCACCGTCACTTTCCTCATCATCACATCCGGGCCTGACACCGACCTTCTGCTCTGACCAACCCTCCCAGCGCTGCTGAGATGCCGCTTTGCTCACTTTGGCATGTCGCCAGAAAAAAAAATACCACGCATCGGTGAATCAAATTCTTCACCTGTTCCTGCGCTGTCGGTGTCCCGGACAACACGATGATCAATGTCTTTCGTAATGTTTCCGCCAGCAGCCGCCCTTGGTTTTTGCCTGCTCCACGGTCCTTCCGTTGGTGGCCTTGACCTCTTCGTCTCTGAAAGGTCACTGTCTGACCTGTACGTGGCCACCATCATCGCAGGGACCTACTTATTTCTTGTTTGTTTTGTTAGCTGGTATTTTGTAAGGGTGGGGGGGGGGGTTGTAAGAAGGTTAGCTTGTTGGCTTGTTTCCACGATTCAATTATTCACATAATAAATGTGCTGCATAGGTAAAAAAAATCTCAAATGCCAAGAGGAGCTTCGTGCAGAAAAATCGCTGAAACTTGCTGAAAATACACACGAACGTTCATACACTGCGCATGCGTGCACACAAGGTGGCAAGCACGTGCACGTGCACACGCACAAACGCACACACGCATGCGTGCGCACTCTTGGTTGCCATTAACCTTGGTAATTCGTTCCCCCATCAAAGAAAACCTGGACTCAAAAGCAACTGCCAAAAGCATGTGACGAATGAAGTCGAAGACTGGGGCGAAGTGAGAAAGCAGCGGTCTTTATGATCTCACTGATGACTGTCGCTAGCAAGTTTATTCACTGGGTACGTGCGAAATGTTCGGCGCGGCATTCGGAAAGAGAAAATAAAATGTCGAAGCTTACAGGTGGAACACAGAGGAAGACGTTGGCACCCGCTTGCACACGTATGCACACGTTACTAAGCCTTTAAGCCCGCACGCACGCAACACCCTGCACGTAAGATCGAAAACAGCCCCCGAGACTGTTTGGGGGTGGCTGGGTGTGGAGAGGCGAGGGTGGAACTGGGAAGTCAGCGTGCCATCCAGCGATCGAGTGGCGTCCTAGCTACCCGAGTAACGGTACCCGTGCTGCCGTTGAAGCTCGCTGCGAGCGGTGGGCTGGAGAGCCGGGTACAAGGTTACCTCTTGTGTGTGAGCATTTCGCAAGTGAGTGCAGAAGCCAGACCTTTTTGCTAATGCTGATTTAATGAGGGCAGGATGGGATCAGCTCCCTTTGGTAAATGCTCCATTTAGAGGCGAGGTGACTTTAGGTTTCTCGAAAGAAGACATGTGTGTGTGTGTGTGTGTGCGTGTGTGTGTGTGTGTGTGTGAGAGAGAGAGAGAGACCTTGCAGTTTGTACATTTTTTATCTTGCACGCATATATGATTTCGCGGAACAAGGCAAGAAAGCGGGTATGTGAGTGGGTATGTGAGACCTGGCAGTGGAAGGACTGGGAGATTCCCCACCTCCCCCTCCCTGTGTCCCACTGTTCCTTCCTTGTCCTCTCTGTGCATCTGCCATCTGCCCATACTGTCTTCCCACATCTCTCTCCCTTTTCTCTCTGTCCCTCCTGTCCGCATATTCAGTCCAGTTCTCTCTCCCCTCAGTTTCCCTTTTTAAAGTATCATTTTTGGCCATCTTGTTGACAATTAGTACAATATTTCGACTTTTCTTTTTTTTAAAAAACATAAACACCCGTATTTCAAAAACAACGGTGGACAATCCATTTTATGTAAGTTGTTGATGCGTGGTGGGTGATATCACACCATTACGAGTACAATGTAAAACATTTTATGACTTAAAAAGCGACTGCAGTGTCGAGGAAAAGTAAATCACCTCTCGTTGTCTGGTAATGGCCAACTGTTACTCATAAAATCAAAACAGCTTTCCGCACTCGGTCAGCCATTATACAAGTACTTTGGATGTTTTTTTGACCACTTTCTTAAATTTCTTATTAAAAGCCCGACTCTCTTTATTTTTGAAGTCCCGCACGATTTGTTATGAGCACATGCAAACACCTGTGTCTCCACGTCCACATCCCACATACCTACCCGCACAAAGGGTCATTGGTTTTTAAATGCATTCTGATGTACCGTTCAAACATTTTTCCTGGCTTGAATCCCTCCAATAAATTGGCGAAAGGGCGGTAGCTGAAGTGGTGACCGAAATCAGTGCTGCTTCCAATTCATCCAAGATTACGGCTTCCCTCAGCCAAGATCTGATAGCAATCTCAGGTAGAACCAGCGGATATTGTTATCAAAGGGGAACTTTTCTGCTCCATTCTGCACGAGCACTCAAGATTGCGGCCACAGCCGGCCCGGCCAGACGACATTGTAGATAAGGCCCTGCACTCGTGTGGCTGTAACTTTCACCTCAGCAGCTAGAGAGCTCTGACCCGCCATTGAGCAGACAGAACCTGCAACCCCATCACCCTGTCTCCCTCCTCCAGTCATACAAAGATAACATATCGTTTGACATGATTTACCATTATTGTTTCCATCCTTCTGGCCTTGTCTTTATGGGCAGCCCCCCCCCTCTCTCTCTCTCTATCGGGAGCGGACTAGATGCAAACAAACATGTTTTATTTCTTTAACCATAGTCGTAAATAAAGAAATGTCATTGTCATTCTCCCTCTCGTACTAAGTCTTTCATACGCACGCACTCACGCACGTATAAACATTTAACATATATGCAACATATGTACGTGCACGTAGATGATGTATGCACGTACTGTACACCACACACTATAATAAATTTCTAAAGATGGATTCAGCTTTTACCTTATCGCTACCCAAACCCCTTAGGATTCTAGAAGGCTTAGAATTTATAAGGAATCTAATTTTGTTTTTCTCAACAGCAGCCTATACAGGTCCTCACTGGTTGTACAATGTTCACCCCAGTATGAGTGTATGTAATATATTTTCTACACAAATTTAATGAGAGAGGATGACAATCCGTCCTACACCATAAATAACTGGCTCTTAATAGGCCTATAAACTTACTGTCTAATCCATTTTACTCCATTTAGTCATATTGTACGTCTATCCAATCTGTTTGGCGGATAAAAGAAGATGATATATATATATATTAGGGAGGTAAGCAGGTGAAAGTCTCTCTCTCTCTCTCTCTCACACACACACACACACGAAGTCAAACTTTTAAAGCCGAAGTCTACACCGGGTACCTCGTCGCAATATTACGTTAGTGCAGCTGAGCGAGGCTTCCGCGATATTTTTAGCATGTTATGTCTGCACCAAATGGTACTCGACAGTCTTTCCGAGCAGAGACTGTGTTTCTGGTTCGAGGAGACACAGACGACACAGTAAGCCGAAGACGCGAAATATTTCTTCGGTTAAACTAACCCCGCGTACCCCGTGATGTGTGCAGCACTCAGCAGGCCCCTAACAGCCACGCCAGGCCATTTGTTGTGGTGATTCTCCATCCCCGAGAGGGCCCCAGTGTCGTTCTGTGGCGGCGACAGACGACAGGGCTGCTGACGCATGCTGGGATGCGAGCTACGCATGCTCGGCAGAATCTTCAGTATTCTGGTGTGAGCAGCGGCTACCGGCCGCAGAAGGAAAAATGACTCGGCGCAAGCAGAGTAACCCCAGGTCGGTCAAAGGTAAGTTTGGAAGAAACTTTCATCAAATTTGTCTGAATGTGATGCCTGGCTTGTCTTTCCTCATTCTTATCACCTTGTTGTCTGCTTTCGTTGGATAATTGACGATACTAGCAAATATCGAAAGTTCAGTTCCCACCGACTTGTAGCAGACGACAAAAGATGCTTTTTTAGTAGATAGTATTTTCGAAGACAAAGTTTCGGAAATTTTCATGAAATTATCTCAGTTTTATTGACATGATCACATTTCGATTCGAGTTGTTGTGCCTTAGTGGTTGCTTTGTGCTGGTATCAATGTTTAGCAGGGTGGATTGTGGCCCGTTGCCAAGATGCTGGCTTGGATGTGTCGTTCTGTCCTGTCGTAGAAGTTGTTATGGCTTATTATTGAAAATCAAGGCGCTTTGGTTGTCAAAACAGGTTTGAGATTGTGTGTGTTTACGTCATTCTGTCGGAGGGTAGTTAAAGAGGATTTTCTTTTTCCTGGGGTTGGGGTGGGGGTGGGGGTGAACGATGCAGTGAGGATGGGCTGTCATAAATTTATCTCCAAGGAGCTGCTAAGTTACATCCGGAAGGTGTGTATGTGATGCGAGGGGGAACGTTGGATCGGCCCTCGTCATTAAGTCGTTATCTTCATGAGGGACATGCTCATCGGTATTTTAGCATTAGCTACGCCATTTTTATCCCTCGCGAAGCCTCGCTTGCTGGGCGAATAACGCGTGGCCTACATGCTCAGTCTCTGCAACTGATGACAGGTTACCTACCCCTCCATCCATCCCTAGCCATACGTGACAGTCAGCCTAGCAACCGATCCCCCCTTACCTCCCACCCGCCCCCCCCACGACCAATCTGCTCTTTTTGTGTGAATCCCGTGAAGCAGGGTAGGGTTTCAGGGGAGGGAAGAAATATCTTGGTCCATCACGCCCCATGCAGTTCTGCCTGTTTACACCTGCAACGTTTCGCATCGGTAATTTAGAAGGTAGGGTGACCAATATGCACTCGGAGATTGCAGTAAGGAGTGGAGTGTGGCGTGAGAGCTCCTGTTGCTGCCATTTTGACCATCGCGTGGACATCGCCACCACCATCACAGCCTCGTTGCAACGCCCCCCATATCCTAGGCTGGCTGCTGTGAATGAGACAGACACCCCATGGCCACATCGCTCTGCCCAGTTTTGTTCTCGAAACCGAAGCAGGATTTGTTCGAACACGAAAATGATGTATGTTAAGCCGAGGGCGAGATGGGGCATTGTGGCGAGGGCGAGCGGTCGCCGTTGTCATGTGGCGTAGTTTCTACACCTGCATCAGACCAATTAGCTGCTTTGTCCTCTGCCTCGCCCCCCTTGTGACGTAAGCCGCCATCTTCGTGGCTGTTTCTTCCCCACCTGTCGCCCTGAGACTGCCATCAGCCTCCACAGGTGTCTTTCTTACTGTTGTTTTTATTTATTACCTGTGTTGTGAACAGTCAGAGGAGTCGCACTTTGTGTATGTTTGTATGTGTAAGGAGAAAGGAAGTAGATGTCAGTCCCTTTTGCTCGTACATCTTCTCACCGTTTAAAATATTTTTGTGTGACGTATATAGCTACCTTTTTTTACAGATGGAAAATGCATTTATGAGTATAGCACGGACTCTCCATGGAAACCAACCATTATCAAGCATCATTTCCGCTTTATTTGTTAGAGTATCATAAAAATAGTTCAATACCATGGCAAAAAATGCTTTTCTTTCCTACAGTTGTTTGGAACAGAAACTGTGATGATTGATTGCAAATCCGCAATATTCGTGCACACATCGTCCTGTGTTTTCTGCTCGCACGACCTGCATTCAGATTCAGTTTTTTGTCGGGTATAAGATAGATGAGTGAACAGTGAGCAGCGCGTCATGCTCTGGGGTATGACTGCTTCAGGTGCCGAGGTGCGTGGGTGGGATGAACATGATGGGCGAGGAGTGGCTTTGGTGAAGGTGACAAAACAACAACGAGTTGCTGTTGTGTTATGCCACAGGTCTGCTTATATATTAAGGGATAATGAAGGAGGAGGTGGTTGTGGTTGTAGTGGAGGTAGTGGAGATAGTGATGATAAATGTTTGGCGATGACAGGCAGTCCAATGCTCATACACTACATCTTCCTGCCCGAAGACTATTTTCCGGGGACTGGTTTACAGTGCCTTTTTTTTCCTATCAGTGTGTGCACCACTGGAGAAAAAAATACCTGTGGTTCTGTTTACTTTGTGTCTTCAAAGGGGTGTTTGCCGTGTCATCAGTCATACAGGTATAAGCAGCCCCGATGAAGTCAGTTATGGACACGATCAGTTTACTGAGCCATCAAACTGTAGACCTGATGTCCCCATCCTACTTCCAGCCACTTGGGTGTCGAGGGTATCTGGCGACGACAGGCACTCGCTAACAACCTCTGGCAAACCGTCCCTCGGGGAGCTGACTCGTAACGTGTGTTCCACATAGCCTCCCTTCTGCCCTGCTGACCTCCATTCTGCCCTGCTGCCCCCTCAGACCAGCGTCCGTTGTCCAGCGGGTATTATGGCGCATTTAGCTGGGCGATGGTCAAGATTGTCTACCCTCCTCCCTCCTCTTTGATCTCTTCTTCGTCAGCGACATCTCCTGGCCTTGGTGTGTTCCCGTGCTGCTGGCTTGGCGATGGGGAGTACAAGTAGTGCCCGTGGTGAATCGTGCCCCATCCTTGGCCATGTGTGTTTCATCTTCACGTACATGTTCAGCAGCCAGCTATCATATGCGTGTGATGTGGCTCTGTTTTATGAGAGACCTAAACCATAAATACTGTTTTCTCTGCGCCTTAAGATGTACAGCCTACGACAAAATAACATTTTAACATGTATTGACGATAATTTATTATTCCTCAGAAGTCCACGAGTCGAGCTACCTTCATTGAATATATTTGTTCTATCTTAATTAATTAATTAATTAAACTGTTTTTGCTTGGTTGATTTATTGATTTTTATGTGCAACACACATTAATTAAACTGTTTGCTTAGTTGATTGATTGAGTGATTTTTATTTCCAACACACATCCTTTTTTTTCATGATTGATCACCTGTTGCATGTCTTTCTACTTTTCTGCTAGTTTGAGTTTTAAAAATGGATAAAGCGAGCACTGTCTGCGTGACGGTCAGAAACGATGTTGTTCCCATCATTATAATTAGCACGTGATGAGCGCACGTGTTGGTAGTCGAAAGACTTTTAAACAGAATACTTGCGCCATACCATCATCCACTACCGCCATGATTTCCCACATACTGTATCAACAATGGCAGCCAGACTCGTGTTAGAGCTGTATAGTGATGCCACACAGACCAGGTAAATGCCTTTGACCCTCGTCTAATCAGTCAGGTCCCATTTGCTGCTATTATAGTCGTGCCACCGACCACCTGTATGGTCATACCCCGTGAGAGCTACCCAGACCCGAGAAACCAACCATTTGCTGGCTGTAAGTCACCTCACCACCCACTTATCCTTTGCTGTTCGAGTGATGGGTCAGATGTTCCATTAGTGACTAGTATTGTAATAATATCAACGGTTTTCAGATACAAAATAAACGTTTGTCATTAATTTAACATTAACAGCGAGTCTTTCTAAAGTCAAAAATAATCGTTAGAAAAAGATATTTTAAGTCTGCGACTTATCCAGCTAGTACATGGAAAATCTTTCACTTGAGAAATGAAGAGAGATAAGAAAATGTTTAGAAAATATAATCAGACCCATGCTGCAAACAAGATAATCTTTGCATGGGGTTGCTGAATGACAAAATAGTGGAACATAAAAACAATGAAGGTGACAGTTGAAGAGTCTGCCCGAGCCTTATCGAGACGACAAAGATAGAAATAAATTCATTACAAGAAGTAAACTGCGAATAATTTTATTGGTAGAAAAAATAGAAAGAGGGGGAAAAAAAGGTCTTTGGTGGGTTTTCAAAAGGACGTTCCGGCGGCTGCATGGTTGAGTGTACAGCAGAAGCACCCAGGGTAGCCGTGTTTCCGGTTGGATGATCATCACCTCTTGACATACTCTGATGCGGGGAGGCCCTGTCATTCTGAATAAAATCAGAGCCCTGCCTGCCACTTCATCACCCAGCGTTGACAATTAAGATCCTAAGTAAGACGCACTCTTTACCCCTCACCTCATCTCCCCACCCGACATGTTTGGGCTCATTTGTGTTTGCAGTGGGCCACCCCGGTCTCTGGGAGACCTAGCTAATAGCTCCCAGCACCCATTAGCTGTGTTTGACAACAGTGTAGACTGGAGTGGACAGGACATTGCTTGCCTCTGGTACTGTTCACGACAGGGCTGGCTAAAGTAACCCTCTGGTTAGCCTTATAGGCAAGTAACAAGCGCCTGACAGCTCAAGAACAACTGCAGTCGATGTGGATGACCGGGTGTGGTTACAAAGTAGGGTTATAAATAAAGTACAAAATGTACTTCGTCAAAGGTTTTGTTAGATGTTGCACAGAGATGTGGATACAAATGTGTTGTCAGCCATAGTCGTGTAGCTAATACCAATATTAAAATACATAACACGTGTATTAGTAGAGACTGTTATCGCAAAATTAAGCAAGGGTCTCATTACTTTTGAAAAAAAATTATTACTACAATATTTGTGCTGGCATATATATTTCAGCCAACTTGAACAATCGGATTAGATGCCACACCGGAATGTAATAATTAAAACATTTATGTTCAAACAACTGATCTTTTTTAAGTTCCTGAGCACAGAGGTGAGTTACTGTACAACTGAATGCATAATGGAAGGGGGAGGGGAGGGTGTGTGAGTGAGGAGAAGGCACGTGACGTGTGATTCACGTGCACATACCCAGGACGAGGGAGGGCTAGTAGACAGGTCATCCAGGTCACGTGCCTGTAACTATATTGCTTGATCCCTTAATCTCTAACGCTTATGGCCTGGTTATTTGCTTTGTAGATGGTTCTTTCATAAAACATTTTACTTGTTGTTGTGAACAATCTTTCATCAGCCCCCAGTCAGACTTGAGGTTAGCGAAGTGACACGGTGGTCAGTGAAGACGAATTAATTGAGCCTCGCGAAGAGATGTACAGTGGCCAGTGCTTTTGTGTAAACACGCTTTGTGCTGAGCATTTGCACGACACGTGGTTGATAACATCGACACTCGTATACCCCGAGTCCCCGACTAGCTTTGTGGAACCACCTAGAGTCCTAGATGTCAAACGGGTTTACTTCCATTAGGACTTTTCCACCCTCCCCCCGCCCCACCCGAGCTTTCAGGTGACCTCGTCTCCGTTGCTAGTCTTCATCAGTTTGTATACCCATGCTAATTACCCGGGCTGTTTACACACATCTCAAGATAAGATCTCCAGACAGCAAGGAAGTGCGCTGCACTGGGTTTCTCGTCTTTTGTCCTCCAATTGGAGAAGTTGAATTGAAAATTGCAAAGCAAACTGTTATCAACCAGTGCACTGAAGACAAGAAAGAACTCGGACTGGGCCGGGTGCGCGTATCACGAAGTCGGGTGGAGGCTTGCCGAAGCTGCTGCTTACGAGTGGGTCTGCTACTCGTTCGGGCCCACGTACCCGGACGACGTACCCTGACGCTGGATGATGGCTGAAAAATGGGAGAGGCCAGGGGTGGGGTAAGACTCCCCTCCGCACCAGTGCTACCCGGTCAGAGGTAGGGAGGGGGATGTTCACGTGAAAGAATTGAAAGAGAAAGAAGGGCTTACCGGGTACGGAGGCGGAGGTGAAAAGACGGGAATCACTGCTGGGTCCTTTTCTAGTTTCATCTTCCGGGGTCCATTCAAATAAATGGAAGCCCGTGAGCCCCGCTGATGTCGGCACAGAATTATGGCAGCACAATGTTTACATTAACATTTATTCGTGTCGACACGGACTGCTTCTTTACAAACACCTCCTAGCTACTGCTCCACACTCTGTTCCCGGGGTTGACAACATTTTGTTTTTACTTCTCTGTTGCTCAGTGTTTTGCGCTGCTGTTGAACTGGCGGAAAATGTTTGAAGAAAACCTGCAATTGGCCAATTTAAATCGATGGCAGAACTGCAGTAAAGTCCAGATCCAGACAGTTCTAAAATATAACAAATTATTGACAAGAATACTCGCTAAGAACATCTAATACTTTGAAAAGATTATGAGAATTGCCTTGCAATACTCCGGCATTCGGTTCATTTTTGTTTTATCGTTTCTTCTCGGAAGCAGTCTTAATGTCGGAAATGTTAGGATGTACCATTGAATGATACCTTAAATGGGATCGGTTTAGTATTTACCCGAAGAGCTCCCAAAGTAGTTTTCAGTCATTTGTTTGCATCACGTGCATCAGATGTCTCAGTTTTAAATAAAATATTAGTTCAGAAATAGGTTCCGGTAACAATGTCCAATATAATCGATGCATCAAACAAGCTACAGTCAAATAAAACATTTATTAAAGAAGCCTTTTCAAACAGAGTGTCTGGAAATATGTTTCAGTGGACATCGGGGGGGGGGGAGGTGTCCTGTTTCTTCGTGCCGATACACTGACAAGGAAAGGGGATGCGAGAATGTTTTATTTGTGCTTAGGACGAAAGCCCTGCAAATATTGGCTGGTCAATACATCTTTCGATATTAAGGGAGGCCGTCACATAACTGGGTATCCGTGAAGGAGGGTCGGGAAGGGATCAGAGCTGGTGCTCAGCAAGTAAGACTGAGCGACAGTCACCCTTTCTATAGACTTTGGATTCCTGCTGCGTTTTCAATATCGCCGTGCGCACCCCTGAGGCGCAGGACGTGCATAGTTTGTGCTGCACTCGCCCTTAACAGCGCTCGGCGAATAAAAGTTTCTTCAGGCGATAATCTCAGAAATCCACAAATACAAGAGCTTGTCAGGAAAATTTCACCGCAGGTCTCGGACTTTGAACTGCATTTCATACAGTTTGTTAACACCTTGAAGGAACCTGCTACAGCAAGATTGTTGACGACTTCAGGGTATTGTAAAGGGTATTGTATTATTTCGACGGTTGCATGAAAAATCTGACTCCCTTTTGTGAAGTCCTTAAAGATGTTAAGTCTCTAATCACATGTTCATTCATTTTCATAATTTAGGAAAACGGTGGGAGTGCACACATCTGTAGACACCGTATTCATTTTAACAAGTGTGAAGCAGACGATTGTCAATGTTTAACCGGGTTGTCATGGGAGGTTGTGGCGTCTTTGTATGTAATTTTTTTAACTTCAAGTATAATACGCATGCATAATGAAAACGCACTGTGATACTCGCTCTCAAAGGAAGGAAAACGAGGGTGTGGCGTGATAGGGTGGATACTTGGCTACAGCACCCGACAGCACCTCGATTTTGGAGTGCCTGGTGAAGGATGTGCATTACTCAAGGGCCTTGCTCTGGGTGTGATTTCTACCCGTATGCGTGCAGCCATTCAGGGTAGTCCCGTTCGTGCGTGAGTCAGGCTGAGGGGAGGCGTGACAGGATGCATGACACCCGGGGTAAGGGTTGGAATGGGTACTTAAGATTTATTTACGACTCGGGGACCAGCTAACTTTTTTTTTCTTTTTGATGGCGAGTTGGAGGCTTCCTCAGAAACGAAGAGTTATGGTCGATGAACTATAAGTACATGTCGCGAAAGAGGAGAAAAGGAAGTGGGGATGCCCGTGAGAGGGGTAGGTGGGCGGGTGGGTGCCGGGTGACGCACAAAGCAGTTTTTCGGTTTCTTGTTTAACGACCATTTGCAGTGATGCTGGTTTTGTAAGGAGTAAGGTCGACAACCGCTTCATGTTTTATTACCCTACATGCTGCCATAACACAGCAGTATTGTTTGCTCGACTGTCAGATTACTGTTCCCCTCGGTCGCGCCTCATCTTGCAGCTGACAGTATCTGAGGCGCACTACAGTCTTCACATTGTACTGCTCGCAGGGTCTGCCTTGGTCCTTCATCTGCGTGCACGAGGGCTGAAGTTCTGCATGTCGATACCGCAGTCTTCGCACGCAGCCCGTTGCATGTCTCGGGTATCAAAAACTACATGCGGAGATTCAATCTTCCACATCTACGGTCCACATCGGGAGGATTAAGACCAGGCCCAATATATTACGAGTGACATATACGCAGCAACCCCTGTGCGGGAGGGCATGGATGTGGCACGGACAGACGGGTGGGTATCGAAGTTGGCATAGCTCCTTGGCACGGGTTCAACCGTCGGGTACCGAGAAAAATCGGATCTACGTTGACAAGGGCCACTGCTTCTTCAAACATGAGGCCAGTTGTGCTGTGCCAGCTCAGTAACTCGGCTCAGGGGGCTTTATACGGGTGAACGAAGAAAACATAAGAGCGTAGACGGGAGGATGGAGGCGGTCTGGTGATGATAATCCGGGTAATGACAGTTAAACTGTTATCGTAGAATGTGAGGCATCTGCGAAAATTTGCTGATGCAGACTACCACTCAAATACTTCATACTGCTGTGAATAGAATAAGTACTTGGGTGACACAATACACCAGCACTCAGAGCTCAGTGACGAAAATTGCAGACAAAATCACCTTCGAAACCAGTAAAAAGGGACAGGTAATATAGTTTATTTTAAAAGCCAGTATGCAAACATTCCCTTTCTCGTAAGTCTTGGGATAAGCCAAGGATTAGTGTTTGATGAGACACGGGGGTACTGTGTCTAAAGCTGTCACATCCGAAAGGAAAAATCTTCTTTCTGAAGATTAAACAGGTTAAACGGGTACGAGTAAGAACCGTTGTGGTTTCTTCGCCCCGGCCCAAAGATGTTTTTCACTGAGAATGCTGACGAGGTTGTAGAGGCAGATGGATTCGTAGGAAATGTTCTGTATGACCACGAGGCAGCGCGATGGTAGTTTCAGTGCCTTTTCTGCCATTCATCTGTCCACTTGTGTACTAAGCAATTAACTGCGGATTTTCTGTGTGATTTGTTCACTTTCTCCCAATTGTTGGTGTACAGAGTGTGACTGCAAACTACAGACGCGGGAATCTCTGTCGCACTGGGATGGAGAGTGGCTAGGTGGAGAGAGGAAAACAGAGGGTGGCGAGGAGTGTTTTGGCTGTCCTTGCTGGCCGCCCAGTCACATGACCGGTCTGGGTGCAGGCTGGCTCTAATCACCTGGTATCGTGGACACAGTTCTCTTCAAGAGTTTGCGCCTGTCTGTTCGCATGGTCTCACAAGCAGCCGGTGTCCAAACAAGCTGTTAGGGGGATTGTAGGGGCTGGTGAATGCGAGACCTATCTAATGACCAGCAGACACATACGCTGGACACGCAGGGAAGAAAGGGGGTGTGCGTGTTAAGTGGGCGCGTGCACTGCAAGCGCTACCGCACACCCTGATTAGCGTCTGGACCGCCACTCTGGACACCCGGTGGAACTATATTCATCAGGTTAACTGCTTGACTGCACATGTTGTTTGCGTTGACCCCAGCCGCCACCCCACTCCCGATCAGTCGCCGGATCCGCGAGGCAATATAGCTAACGGTCCAACGAACATTCTAGCGGTTAACCACAGCCTTGGTGGAAAAACATCCACCTCATATCCACAGCCTGTTGAGACTTGCATCTTCTGCTGCAGGTGCCTCCCCCCCTCACCTACTTCCCCCCTCCATTCGTTATGCCGCGGAGCACAAGTATTTTTTTTCCTCCTCTAGATTTTCCTCGATTCTACAGAGAGAAAAAAACACCCTGGCTTTTCTTTCTTCCGCTAACGTCTTCTTCAAATTTTCTTTTCCCTCCTCCTCCCCTCCCTTTCGCTTCACGATTACCTTTCCCTGGCTTTTCATCATTTGAGTGCAATTATTTCTTAGTTGTCCGGGCCTCGCGACCGTTAGGCTTTCGCTTGAGGTCCTGTCTGTGCGCACACCCGGGGTGTGAATGTGGCTGGGTCAAAACGGTAGTTGAGCAGATGACGTAGGTAATAGATATTCCTTTACCGTCGCGCGAACCTGCCCGGCACACAATAGGCTTTAAAGTGGCAAGGCATCAATAAAGTGGGGGTACTTTTCGAGGCGGGTACCCGTTATATTGAGACTTTGATGAACGATCCCACCACCAATACTTTATCGCAGCGTTCGAGCTGTCTCCAAGTGCAACCATAGCTACCCGCCTTTGTGGCGAGGGTGAAGCGCCTCCCCCTTCTCCCTTCAGAGCTAACGGTGGATGGGGTAGACGGGTACCTGTGTGAACACGTTTAGACTTCTTCTGTTCTTGCTCCGTCGTCTTGTTTGCCAGTGAGATGACTTTTGGAACGCAGTGGGTGTGAGGGGACAGAGGTGGGGGGGGGGTTGTGGGCGGGTATGGATGTATGTTGAGCGAGCGGATGGTGTGTGTGTGTGTGTGTGGAGGGGTGAGATCGGAGGATACGGTCCCTCTTTTAAAAGATAGGCGGGTTAAGAGGTATTGCTTCTTGCTTGCCAGGTAATCTGTGAGTGGCTTATTTAACGTGTCAAATTGTGATGTTTCACTACAGAGATGAAAACAATTATAGTGTAAGGTCTGATCAGAGATTTATTGCTGTTTTGTTTGTGAAATATAATGGGCCATGTGTGTGAAGTATCTTAAAATAAACGCCAATAAATCATAAATCTGTCTAACAAGATGGTTATTTCTTCTATTTCGTTTTTATTAAAATGTTAGTCTGGTCGAGTTTTTAACTCTTCCTTGATCATTGTGCTAGTCGCACCGAGAAGATTGTTTTGTTTTTTTCGTCGGAGCCATGTCGTCGTCGTCCTACTCCTCCTCACCATCATCATAATCATTACCACCACCACCGCCGCCGCCGCCGCCGCCACCACCACAAGCAAGAGTTAGATCAAGAGCATCAAACACACACAAGAAATGGGAGGAAAAAAAGCATACTCAGTTCAACATCCTGTGTGACTAGCTTGAAAGTTTTTGTTTTCAGATGTCCTGTCGTCTTCCGTAACTTCAAAAGGTTTGGGTCGCAAGGAAGCGAGTTGAATTTCTTGAACTTTGTCAACGTGTGAGAACGAATGTTCAGCGAGCATCACTCTTCAAGCAGATTCATTTCATTGGGTGTCACTAATTTCCACTACCCAGAGCATGAGTGTCGGGTATACTCAATAAACTGGTCTAAATGGTTTCACTTAGATGATATTTTCCGGGTCCAGACGTTGGAGATGCCGTGGCAAATCAGTTCACCCCTCTTTGTTTTTTTTTTCTTTCTTTACATTTCAGACACAGGACACATCATAGTTTTGTATGTGAGTTGTTAAAAATTTCAATCTCTTCCAACGTATGGGAATATTCATAAATTAACACTTAATAAGATCAGTAGAGAGCGAGGCAAGGGATGCCGGAACCACATGGGCCCAACTGATGGGGCTGCCCAAAACCGGGTCCGCTGGCGAGGTGTTGTTGTGGCCCTATGATTCTCGAGGGATGATGATGATGATGGTAAAGATGGTAAATAAGCTATCAATACAGAACAAGCATAACATCTGAGAATCAGGTAGAGTACAAGGTACTGAAAGGATGCATTGGACAAGGCTAATGAGAAAGAATTGCCCTTTGAGAAAATAAATAATAAATAGATAAATTTATTTGTAAAGCGCCAACTCTTGTCACAACAGTTCATGGGGCACATATAAAGAACAACACACGTGCGCACGCATGCCTACACACAGACACTCTGTGGAAACAGTGAAACATAAGACTTGAGGGCTGAACGCAGTACACTTACTGATAAAGGTTTATACACGTGTTTACCTGCATGTCCGCTATGCTTTCTTTGTAATATCCACATTTTCATCTTAAATGACAGTTTAAAAGGCTGGCTGTGATATAGCATTAGTTGCTGGCTCGGCGTACAACACCAATTCACCCCCACCCCCCGTCTTAAATGGCATCAGACAAACATTATTCTGTTAATGACTCACTCGAGGAGGGTGGAGGACACACTGGGCCATGTGATTGAATAGTCTATAATTTGGCTTTTGCTTTTAAAGTTTTGTTTATATAACTTCTACACCAATACAGTGAAGGTTGGCTGTCCGGGGTTCAGTTCTCGTCTCGGGCACGCTGTACTTTCTCTGCATGTGACATCTGTTTACAGGGCTAGCTGCCTTGCCGTGATATAGCCTTAGTTGCTGGCTCGGCGTAAAACACCAATTAAAAAAAAATATATATATATAACTTCCACTTTCAGTTTGCAGCACTAAACAACCTGTTGTTTTTTTTTCTTTCTTTCTTTCTTTCTTTCTTGTTTGTTAGCTTGTTTATTTGTTTGCTTGTTTGCTTAGTTTTTGAGGCGTACATTTAAGAAGACCAGTTTATGTTTTCTCTGGAGATTCTAAACGATAGTCGTGCCTATTTTTTAACATTCGATAATTCCTTTGCTTCTGGATGTGCATTGTTTTCTGTATTGTGTCCAAACAACCCATTTAACATTTACGTGTAATAAACTTTTTCATGTAACTTTTCGCAATGTTATTTTGAAGTATAATGGTCGGACTTTTAGGTGAATGATGCTGTTCAGTAAGCACAAAATAACCTCAGAAGCAGAGATAAAAAAAAAAGTAAGACACGATTGGAAGTTACTAAAAACTAACTGGCATGTCTTCAGAAGCATGAAAGTCGCCGGATGTCTGTGGACTAAATCGTGATGCTCTCGTACAATTGGGTCAGATAGACGGCTCACCTTATCAACAGAAGACAGACCCCAGTCTGCCCCAAAGGATGCAAGCAGCTTTCCAGGTCTTTTTGTCATTTTTCGGATCAGAGCTGGATACCTGTTTGCTTTAGATTCTGTCGCCCTTGAGAAACCGCCACCTGTTGCAGAGGCAGTATCTTAATTTTAAAGTGAACTTGATGCTGTAACACAGACTGAAGGGTGTGCCGTGCTCATTTTAAAATTTAAAAATGTCTACAGCCTCACAGACAACGTAGAGTCCAAGAAACTTAGTCGTCGTTGACAAAAGAAAGAAGAAATCATGAAAAGATTTTTTTTTTTAAATATGGAATGAAATTACTTTTCTGTATGACTAGTTTAAGACACACGATTACTGGTACCGCCGACTTCTTTGCAGTACTGATGTAAAGATAAGAAAGGGGTTAATTTTTAAAAATTATTTCAGTTTGTATACTTTTCTTTAGCTGCTTTCTTTCGTGAAGAATGAAGAACAAAAGTCCATATCTTAATGAAATCTGTGTATAGCGTAGGTATTGTACCACACTCATTTCTCCATATATGGGTAGTTGCACGGTTGTCCTCATCTGGGCTACCTTTTTACCCAGGAATATGCTGTGGCAGCGGGTTTTTGTACATCGTTTGATGTCTCCCCGATTTTTGATTCATCTGGAATTCTTCAATATTCTCCATATTTAAAAAAAAAAGTAGGGGAAGATAGGTGAGCTCACTTCTTCCACCTTTTTCATTATCGTCAAGAACTCCACCCTCACATATCGACACGAACAGGCGGTGAAAAGTTAATTGTTGATATTGTATAAGTGAACTGAGAGCTCACTTTATTGCATTCTCAAAGATAATAGACAATGTGCAATGTGAACGAAACCTAGAGCTTTTTAGAGTGGTGTGTCTGCTCTTCGAATGTTCAGTACGACTCCTGTGTGTGTGTGTGTGGAGATGATGAGACCGAGATAAGAAGCAGCCTGCTGGTTCAGGCTCATCACAGATGAGAAGCAATCAGATGGACGAGTCTCAAACCGCCTTCCTTCTTATCTCTCTTGTGGCGGTGCAGCCCGCTGTCAGCGCCGTGTCCAGCTGTCCGCCTCATCCCTCACCTGGCGCACCTGTTGTCTCGCAAGTTGCTTCACAGCACCGAGCTCTTCACGTGCCTCTTGAGGCCAGGTCCGAGTGAGGAGACCAGGATCAGTGCTATCGCCCCAGACACCCTGTTTCAAAACGCCTGCTGAATTCACAATTCATAATATAACCTACAAAACCCTAAGACTACGGTTAAGAAGTTGACCCAACAGCAGTTTTATCCTCAGTTCAAAATGTTTTGGTGGGCGTTTTGTAAAACGGATTTTAATAATTTCTACAACCAACAAAAGGGAAAAGTGACAGATATGACAACATTGAAAATAGCTTTTCATTATCGTTCCCTTGGATTGATGTCTTTTTCTCTGTAAGGTTCTATTTGAAACCAACACTTAAAAAATTTTGAACTGAGGCATTCAGAACTAATTCAGTCACTTGGTCGTTACTTATATGTTGCAGCACTATCTAAATTAGATGTACTGTTTCTTACTCGGCTGTTTATAATAAAAATATCTGTTGGGGAGAATCCATATATCTATTCGTCGGTGTTTTCTGAAATAAAAATCGAAATTAGTGGTCACTGTTAAGTAAATTTCGAGAGCTAGTTTTTATTTTTTTACCAGTTTTCTGTAAACTAATATTAAGTATCTCGGCTTTTCTGTACAGGAAAATGTCTCTGGAAATCTCTTTTGAATACACCAACAAATGCTGTTTCTTTTGTTTTAGATGTTGTTTAATCAAATATATATCACGGTATTATATGATATTATATATTGGCTTGAAACAGGTCCACGGAGGACTGAACATTAGTAGGAGCCTTTGCCTTAGCAGCTTTGCATCTTGTATGCGTTGGTTTGTCTGCTACCACCCATCCTCCGCCACCAACTCCGAGACCCCCATCACATCCTGACAGCAACTTCTGTCGTTAGGTGGCTGTTCTTTGATTCAGTTATCTCCCTCCATCCCATGTCGGACAGGTGCTCAAAATGACATACTGCACGTCGGGTGGTTTACACCCGGATTACTGTCCAGCGGGTAGCAAACACCTGGGTGTGATACTGGCAACGGCATTGTCATGCACATCTTGGAATGTGGGTAGCGGCGGTAACAACGCAGTGGTGGGTCGATCAGATTGTTCACAAATCCTGTGTTGTGACTAGGTCCTGGAGAACTGCACTGGTTTAGTCATCCCCTGATCGCTTTTATACCTTCAGTCGGCGCTTTGTTCCTCATTCAGTTTGTGAATTTTGGTGAACATGGTACTGGGCAAGAACAGGTCAAGACAGTACTGAGCTCTGCTGCATTCGTTATACACAGTCGGGTGTACGCTTTGTCTTCCTGGTGACCAGCCTTTCAGTAGCCACTAACAAGTCAACTTTTAAAGTTTGACTGGTCATAGCCGAATCGTTCAAGATTTCTACTCGAGTTATGATGACATTTGTAATATTCATAAATGCATTTGACCCTGATGTCAACAGTTACTAGTCCCTGCATTTTGTTTGATGAACAAGTGCTGGAGCTACGGCAAAGTTGATCAAACTTCGTAATGTTTGTGTCAGGTGTTTTTCTGTGTGCTTGAACACATCTGTAGCCCATGATGTAACAAATTTGGAAATAATGTTTGCTGAAAAGATGTTTTGAGAGAGAGAGAGAGAAAGTGTTATGTGGTCTCCTTTTTTTTGCAGAAGTGATGAGAGATTAATAATTAATTCAACAATAAAATTCCAAGTAGACTTTGGTAAATAGTTATTTGCAGTAGAGTGAAGAATTCGGATTTGGCCCCACCGCTAAGGGCGGAGATGACAGGTGAGAAGGAAGGTGACCAGGAAGCCTCAGGTGCGAAATACCTGTCATGGGCTGCTGCAGCTGAGCAGTGGAGGCATGACAAGCGCGCTCACACACACACACACACACAGACATTAAGACCTGGTCACACTCCGCTCTCGGCTGCAGCGCGCGCCGCCCGCGTGCTTGAGTGTGATGGATGGAGTCTGAGAGGCGCGTACTCCTCGTGCCCGTCTTTCTACTCAACCATCCGCTTGTAACAATAGAAACAGAACGGGAACAGAAGAAGAAACCTCTTGGTTTCGCGAGAACAACAGCTGCCATGTAAACGGGAAGAAAAAAAAACCACCAGGAAAGTTGTTTTATGAATTTAATTCTGAAGTAGGACAGGGAAGGGGCTGAAAAGTTGATGATGACCGGAAGTCTGGATAGGATGAGACTGCAGACACTTTATTTACAACGTGGTTTTATGTTTTGATAAATTACCAGGGTTACCGTGTTAACTGCATTCTCAGTTTATTTTCATGGTTTGTTTCATTGTGTGTTTCTTGGCAGCCATAATAAAGACATTTTCGTCATTCATCACATACTTTTGTCGCACTCTGATTGGGTAAACTGTATGGGAATAAACCACTTCCCTTTCCTGATTCTGCTTTACACTGTCTTTAATACTAGCGTCCATGTAATCACGTGCAACCCGGCACATTTCCTTTTCCCAAATGATAGTGGCTTTACCGTCGGCCTTCTTTATTTACGCTACATGTGTGTGTGTGTGTGTGTGTGTGTGTGTGTGCGTGCGTGTGTGTGCGTGCGTGTGTGTGTGTTTTGAATACTTTTTTGGTCTTTGCGTTATAATAATATTTGTAATTCAAAATGCCGTGGTCTTTGCATGAAGCTTTTGGGGTTTTTTTTGCTGTTCTTACCTTTCATCCTAATATCTTGCCTGTGTCAGAAGATACAGAGCTGTGATGAATGATGCTCTACCTGTCTCCCGCGCCCGACTCGTCTGTTTACTTGTGCTGCCCTTCCTCGTGTCCTCTGCAGCTCACCTGGAGGGCATATACTTGCATTTTTGTCGGGCATCACGAAAACCACCGGTGTCAACGAGTCTTTCCCCCACTCGTCCCATTCCACGACACCACCACCTGAAGATTCTAATATTTGAATGCAGGACTACTGGACATCATACAAGAGATTGTAACCACGCGCGTGACGGAATTAATCTTCGTCATTCGACGACGAGAGGCTTTTGTAGCATCTTTATCGTCTTTCAGTATCTCGCAAAATGTTGATGGTGATGATATCGTGGAAGAAGAATACGTGCGAAGCTGATGGAAAGTAAACTTCGTGTGAAGCACGAAGTTTATGAGTGTAGGGATGGCTAAACTTGCTGGGTTCAACAAAGCAGAACTACAGAAAATACAGTCAACGTCTATAACTGACTATGAAACACTTTGGTATTCCCCACCCCTGCCACCCCCATTAACTTACAGCCATTGCATTGTACATCATATTCACCTATATTAGACTGTGGGGAGGGTTCGCCCTGGGTCACAGTGTTGCCCACTAATTAGGCGAGGGTTCTGACCGAGTCTTTACGTGGGTTTCAGCGTCTTTTCTACAAAACGGTTAAGTCTCGCGGGTTTATTTATCCAGAATAATTAAGTAGTACTCGAGCAACGCAATGCTTCTTTTTTTTATCCATCTTCCCCAAGTACATATTTGGTTATGATAAAGTCAATGTCCTTTTATGGGAAAGTATAAACAAGAAGGTCGAGACAAGAATATGAGAGATGGATGGTGCAGCACGTGTGATGCTGTAGCTGGAGAAACAAGTTTTCTTCCTCTCGACCTTCACGTTTCCTGTCTCCTTCTCTTGATCTTTGGGAAGAGGGTGAAATTAACAAGCATTTATTACCCGCGGAAGAAGAAATGATGAATCATGCTCATGCCTTGCACACATACAGGGGCCTTTGTCTCCCATCGCGTCCACCTTCTTTGCCGCCTTTGTTCCTGCCTTTGTCCCCCAGGCTGCGGGCGAACATTCATCTTCATCCTTCGTCCTTTTTTCTTGAACCGTGTCTCCTGACACTGCTTGACCTCACGCTACATCCTCGTATGACATACGTCCACACGAAACCTGAAGCAAGCGGTTTGCAGACATTTTCTTTAATTTTTTTTTAATAATTACCTTTTACCTGTTGTAGCAACCGATGGCTAAGTGCTTCAGACACTTAGTTGGCTAAACGAACTATTTGACTATAATCTAGTTATTACCTCGGCTAATTAACCGAGTTCTAGACTTTGACATAACCAGTTTCATACTTCGACATTTTTTTATCAGTGGATGAGAAGATCAGCACCAACTGCGGTTACGAATATGTGCATGCACCTTCACGTGTTATATCGCGCATTTGTCGAGGCTGAGAGGGAGTGATGTGATCACGTGACAGGGGCAATAATGACTCCTACCGACTTGCGTCAGAACGTGCTTCACATCCCTGATGTGATGATTTGATGACCTCTTCGGGATATGTCCCTTTATATCTCTTCCTTTCCGGTGACTTATTCACATTAAAAAGATGTTTGTTGATTTAACAAGGAGTAGGGGTAGGTGAGAAAGATTCTGATCTATTGGAGCACGGAGTTACATTAGATATATAATTCCGTGATTGGAGTACTTATTCCTAGAGTAGAGACGCAGTAGAGGCAGCAGTACTGATGACAAGCAGGGCCCGTTCGTCAGAGACTGCAACGGCTGAGTTTATAAGATGCGTTTTCTGGTGTCAAACGTAGGTAACTCATTCGAATATTCATCAGCTAAATTGAGACAAATCTTCTTTTGTTGTCGCCCTCACTTTTTGTTACATAATCCTGATGACCGAGCGACAACCTTCTTGAGCCCCCAAAATAAACATTGAGTAGAGGCTAAAAGGCCGGCTTACCCTGTAGGACGCACAACAAAGATGCATTTTGCATTTTCTCATTGTTTTTCCAGACTCCGGGACTACGGAACGTACCACGTACCAAGGGAGGCTATTTGAATTTTAATGACATATTGATGCTGATGAAGTGGACAGCTTTTGGAAAGATTACCAATTTAGTGATGGATGGTGGGAGTGGTTAGAGGGTGAGGAGTATTCTTAACATCGTTTACTTATTGATATTCTGGTTTTAGTTTCCTTTAGGGGCATGCACATGCCATTAGGTGTGGATTGCATGGGGAAAAAATATCAAAGGTTAGTTGTTTATGGCATTGGCATTAAGTGAGAGGTCCTTTTGGCGGAATTTTGCACTTTCCTCAGACAAAACTTATTCTCCAGTCATCATCAACTAGTTCGCTGCACATTTTATGGCGAGTCTAAGCCATTTAGAGTTATTAAACACATCTGCTCATAGTTGACATTTGTGCGAATGACAAATTCTGACCACAGAATCGGTCACATAAAGCATAGAAAATTATTCTTCGCCCGGTAAACACCATCAGTATTCATATTTTTTTTAATTCCCGTCTTTTACAGCGATTACCCAATGTTCTGAGTCCCTTCGTTTCTGCTTGAGTGTCAGCCACACTCCACAGTGTAGCCCAAAGGATAAAATTACTTGTGAAGGTGCATCGATGCTGACTGGCGTTACGTATCGTTCAACTCGATCATCGTGCCGGAGCGTTGCCGAGGGCTGCCGGTTGTAAACACAAATCAGTGACGCTGTGGGTCGCGACATGCCCGTGCAGAGCGGGACTGCTGCATGATAAGGCAGCGTTCAGAGATGATATAGGACAAAGGGGATAAATTTGAATACACCTGCAATGAAGGCATCGTCATTGGGGTAGGATCCACTGCCCCCAACAACAGCCGCAATTCTAGACAATCCAACCCCCTTGGTCCTGTTATCCTTGTGTTATGACGTTTGTTCGTTGTGAGCTATCAGTTGCGTGTAATGACGTCAGACAGCCCTCCAGCTGACGCGGGAGCTGTGACATAGCGTCATCTACAGTCAGTCTGGCCTGCCAGGCTTTGCGGACTAATTAACATGGCAGTGCGGCGTGCTTTTCACGGGTCGAGTTCGGGCTCGCATTAGATTGCGGATGGCTTTTAATTGTTACTGGCGTAATACCTGGTTTCGTACCTGAAAGGGCGGCCCGGTGGTGCAACGGTTAGCGCCTCTTATCAATACCTTGATGGTTGGATGTTACGGGTTCAGTTCCCGATTCGGGCACGCTGATGTTCTCCTTAGCCGCTTCTTTCATCGCTTGGTTAAAGTTGGTGATTGTCATGTGGGTGTCATATGTTAGGACATTGAACTTAGTTCTTTAATGCTATGATGGATTTCCGCTGAACTGCTATTAAGAATAATTTAGTCTGAATCGCTGTAACTTACACAATCTGTTGCCATTGTCAGTTATATACCATATATTTTCCTGTCTCCCATGGTTGCAGATCACGTGTGCTTTCTGTGAAATCACGTGACGACAGCTTTACTTGTACCAAACGGCTTGTTCATTCTCCACATACCCTCTCCCCTATTAAACATCAAAACACAGTTATCATCGCGAGAAGAGCAGCCGGTACTTTCTGTCGCGGGGATGTAAACACGACGTTCAGTTTATTTCTGTTTTTGTATGTTTTGCTATGAAATAGCGAAAGGCAGGTATATATAGCAAAGATCGAGGGAACAGGCAAAGCGCGCATGTGTAAACGGAAAGAATCTGATTTGGGGTACCAGGCGATTGTCTCTCCGGTATCTGTCTCCTCAGCAATTGCTGCACGTGAGAAGCAGCGTAACCTGAGCATGACCCTCGCACGTCGCAGTCTCAGCTCACACCTTTACAGTTGTCGGCCAGGTGTGAACCGCGCCTGCCGCTTCTGTCTTGACGGAGGCCATCAGACTTCATCAGCTTGGTTGTCTTGGTATGCGTGACCTCCCTTCGATGCTAGAGGCGGTGGTGAGGGAGGGGGGGTCAAGGAGGTGGACGGTGGTGGGACATGTGCCGACCTGCGAAAAGTTGTCGCCCTTTGTCTGGTCTTCATGCTTCAGTGGGCAGTATCAAACACGTGCAGTCTGACGAACAAGGGAGGACCAGCTAGGTGTGAAAAACAGGTAGTAGGTGAGAGATGCTTGCTCGTAAACTGATGCTTAACTCTAGACCTTTATGATGCTTTGAAAAAAAATATCCTTTTCATCAAAAGTGGAGACGTGCATTTGTGAGAATGAGAGAGTTCATCCACTTGAGGTCAAAGCCTATCACTATCGCACCTCCATCTGCGTGCTTCAGCTTTCAATGTCTACAACAGCCCCCCCACCCCCTCAGAAGATCCCACAAGGCATACGTTAATGAATGGATGACTTTTCGTTTACCTCTCAGGCTGATGGCACAAGTGGAAAGATGTTTTAGCAAATAAAATTCTCCTCCCCCCTTCTACCCCCCTTCTCCTCCCACAAAACAGGTGAGCAGTACCTGCAGCGTCTATAACAGTTTTTTTTATTAGTGTTGTTAGCTCTGATGAATGATGATCAACAGAATCCGGTCTTCGTACGTGTGCACCTGAGCGGAAACTCTTACCTGCTGGCCTTTCATCTCACCACGACCTATACACTCAAAGCAAACAGTTTTCTTGATTGCGTGGTGTCGTGCTGGTGTTATTATCCCCACAAGCTATTATTGCAAAAGCAATATTTATTTATTTGCTTATTTCTTCAATCACTTGGCATCCTCGTGTAAGAGAGAGCAATCAGCGATCGTGGTTTGCGATAATTATTTGCGGGTGTAGTGCAGCATACTTTGTTGATGATCTCCCCATGAGGGGAGAATGATCCCTTGGAAAAAGGCTACGGAAAGAGATGCTTTCAAGGGTCGTATGAAAATGGAGACTTGAAACTGTACAAAAGTGTAGACAAGGAAAGGGTACCATCGAGTACATCGTCTTCGAATAAGCTGCTCATTCGTAGTCGTAGCACTTTCGTTAGGTCACCCTCATTTCGTCCAGGTGTCACGACTCACGCGATCGTACACCTGCGTACAATGTCGAGGGACGGTAGCTTGTCACGTCTGACCACCACTTCGCTTACGCAATGTCGAGGTGGTTGACCTTAACCCTGATCAGCAAAACCTGTCTTCTCTCTCTCCCTCACACACACACACTTTCCCGGGTCATCGGCACCACTCCAGACTCTCCCGCCCTCATGTCCTGAGGGCGGTTCGGTTAGCGCCTGTCGCCAATGCTGTAAGAGTTGGTTCAGCTCTCGTCTCGGGCACGCTCCTCTTTCTCTGCATGTGGCATCTGTTTACAGGGCTGGCTGCCTTGCCGTGATGTAACCTTAGTCGCTGGCTCGGCGTGAAACACCAATCCTCCACCCCATACCCTGACTTAATCAGAAGTGAGCATCATGAGTGAGCTGTACATCAGCAGCCCACGTGTTAGTTTACTGCATGGCGACCACTACTGGAAACAAGGCGTTTTATGCAGACCTGCCGAAACTTTTGTTGTAATGCCCAGTTTTCGTACGTTTTCTTAATGTAAACCCCTTCCTCACTAGTTGTTTGTAAGTATACCTATCGGGCAGAGGAGCGGAACCTCTTCCCTTTACTCCTTTTGAATTATACTTTGCGCACA
Organism: Marisa cornuarietis; assembly: GCA_004794655.1. Lineage (NCBI taxonomy): Eukaryota > Metazoa > Mollusca > Gastropoda > Architaenioglossa > Ampullariidae > Marisa > Marisa cornuarietis. Next base: position 807,862 of record SMMW01000605.1, read on the forward strand.
GCAGGCTTGATCGTACATATGAGCTACCGTGAATTTCGACACTACACGTGCAAACCGTTCTAGTCACCGGTCATTAGCATTGAGTCTTGTGTGCAAGACTTCAGGTCTGAGCCATAAACAATCGGCTCCAAAGTCTCAGATAGAAGAGTGTTGGCGAGAGCGACAGGCGACTTGCCAGGGTAAGTCTGTGGAAGCGGTTAGCCGAGCGCACTGGCGTCAGAACCTGGTGGCGCGCGGGTTCAAAATCCACGTGGTACAACAAATTCCTTCCACATCATCCAGCTGTCGGGATTTGGCACCTTACTCCACAGAGGGTCAGGGGAAAGATAAAGCTTCAGGAGGAAGACATGGACACCGGTTACCCCCCCCCAAAAAAAAAATCCTGTCCTGTGAAAATGGGTGGTCTCTAAAAGGACGCCTTCTAACCTTTTCTTTAGATCTTCATTAAAAGAAAAAAAAAAGGTTAGAAGGTGACCTTTACTACAGGAAGCTTCCACCGCCATTGCCTTGAGTTAATTATTGATGCATTCACTGCCAGAGAAAGATGCAGCAGTTGCGAACACAGGAGGGAAGAATCGATCATGCAGGTTCCACTCTATTGCTCAAAGCCTTATCTTCCACAGGAATCGCATTGCACGGTATGAAGTAAACATACCAGCAGGACAATAGAATGAGAGACTGGGACCACATGCATTAGTATACAAACTCACCTGCAATGATAAGTGTTTGGATCCTCATGGATATGTTCTTACACATCCTCATGCATAAGCTTATGCATATATTGGCTCTCTCTACACCTCTCTCTCACTACACATGCACGCACACAAACACACACATATACACATATATCTTAGTCTTTCCTTTGTGGTTTTTTTCTGCTGTTTGTTTGCTCACTGTGTCTGAATGTGTGTTATGTACATTTTGTGTCCCTGTTACTTTATGTGTTAGCCTTTCTTTTGTAAAGCATATTGAGCCTTCTGCTAAGTTGGGAAATGTGCTATATAAATTCCCTTTATTATTATCATCGAGAGTCAGAGAATATAGATGAAGTAACAGTTTGCATGGAAGCCTAGCTATCTGTTCCTTGTGTGGGAAGAAGCAACTGATGATGTGTCATTTTACGGGCTTCTTTTTAATGTCCTACCCACTTCCAATTGACACATCACCTTACATATGTGCTTGTTGCAATATTTTTCACTCATGATGAGTTCACATGACATGCCTTATTATCGCTTTTTTGGGCAGAATTGTTTATATAAACAGTTTTTTGTTTGTTTGTTTTTTTCCTCACTGATTTAGTTCTGGGGGAGCAGATAGAGATAGTGGAGCCAGAATCAATCCATTCAAATCAAGACTGTGATACTACAGAAGAGGTAAGCTAATGTTTGTTTTTTTATTTAAAGAAAAGCTACTCATCTGGTCTTCATGGTAACTGTCGAGATAAAACCAAATTAGACTGTGAGAGAATCTGTGAAGGTTTTACATTAAATACCAGTTGCTGGAAGGATGATCATGATGGTGATAATGACTAATGATAAGGTTAAATATTTGAAATATCAATTTTTTAATATTAACATTATAAACTCCTCAATAAAGTTTTCTGTTATTTGAACTTTTATATTTAGGAATATTTATTGAGAAAGTGTGATTGATCAGTTAATCATTTTATCTCTTTTTGTACAGCCTTAGGAAATATTACACTTTTTCTCTCTGAATGATTACATAGGATATGTATTTATGTAGCAAGAGTATTTCAGGACTAGCAACCTTTTTTGTGGGATTTTTGTTTTAAAAATAGACTAATGAGCAGGACTATGGAGACTATGGCCCATTAGTTGTGGACACCAGCAACAGCGTGTATGCAGGTGTAGATTCTCCCCCACCTTCAGAAAGTGATCGTCAGAGAGTCACAACATCAGCTGTATTACTATCCAGCCCACCGCCTGTGTCACCACAATATGTAGCAGCAATAACAACCAAGACCTACATAAAGCCACCTGCACCATCTGTTTTGGAAATTACAGAAGAAATGGCTCCACAGTCATTATCTCTGTTACCATCAGTTTCGTCACCCCCATCTCCTGGTCCATCCACTCCATCTAGCCTTGCCAGTAGTACAGGTCTGGTTGAATCTGCAGCCACCAAGCAGCGCAGAGGGAAAAAGGTACCAGAAAACAAATATCTTGATAAACACTCCATGATAGATGCACACAATTAATAAATGCTAATAAATTAAAAAAAACTTAATAAATATGGGATACGCTAAATGCATGCAAGAGCAAGCTTCTAAAAAAATGTAAAAGCAGTATTAGTGATGCCCTAGAGAAAATCAAACTACTGACCAGGATATGTCCAGGTAATAATAATTTTTTTAAATAATTTTGGCCCTCATGCAATTTGTAGAGAAGGAGAGAGATGTTGTTGGAAACTGCTTTATCTGACATCATTATAATATACATAAAAGGCAAACTTCAGAGTGTTTCTTACCAATTTAATTGGTCAGGGTGATTTTCAGATAATTCCTGTAGCCGGGACGGATGGTAAAGCACGCTGGCAGTGCCCAGTATGCAATGAGGAACTGTCTTCTGATCACGACTTGACAGTCCATATTCGATCTCACAACACTGCGCAGTCACAAAATCCAAACACATGTACTATCTGTAATAAGGTGCTTAGCTCCCAGAGCTCTTTGGACAGACATATGCTTGTCCATTCAGGTGTGTGGACTTTCACCATCGTTATCAGTTTTATTTCATTTTTGGTCACTTATGTAATTCAAAAAATTTTAGGTCATTCATGCATTTCAAATGTCAGACTATAATTTCTGAGTTATTTTAATTTTTTTGTGAGGTACATAAACTTTGTAGGTAATAAAAAATTTACAAAGCATAGGATTTTTTAATGTTTAATTATTGCTTCTTGACAGACTTAAGAGCTCTGCTCTCACAGCTGTTGATACTGATAATTTCAATTAATTCATGACAGGTGAACGCCCTTTCCAATGCAAAGTGTGTAAGATGACTTTCACTACTAATGGAAACATGCATCGGCACTCTCGAATCCATGCAAAAGATGAGCTTAAAGCTGCAATGTCTCAGGCATCACTGGAAACAGGGACCAAAGCATCTCGATCCTCATCATCCACCTCCTCAAAAGCTCGATTACCAAATGTAATACACCCAGAAAGTAGTGCTGGCAACAAAGGAACAATTCGCACATCTTGGCATAAACCTCAGTCATACAGCCACAAAGAAATCAGCTCTAGTGAAAGTATCCTGAAAAAGGTTACCTCTGGTGTAGATCTGCACCAGGCTCTTCATGGGAAAATCCAACCATCCCAATTCTTCTCATCTCGTTTCATGCTTTTTTCGAAGGGAAGTCATTCTGATTCTAACAGCACTCTCTTTTCTGCTCATCATGATCTCAAAAGGACATTATCACAGCAAGAAAGTACCACATCTCCTAGCTCTAAGAAGAGAAAGTATGATAATGGCATTGATTTAAAAACAGGATCACCAACACAGGAAATACTTCAGGTCGATGCAGAGAGGTTTGCAAATGAAGGAGACTTGGCTGTCGACCTGACCATGACAGACACTGCAGTGAGTGAATATGAAAATGCTCATAAATGTTCATGTTTGTTATCTTTATGTTCATGTTTGTTCTCTTTGTGCATATTGGTGCACTTAGCTCTTCATGTGGGTTTTGACTTATTACTGCTTCCCTCACTGTTTCTATCCCCTTGTTTATTTTGTCACATCTGTGCATTACATCTGTCTGAGGTTGGGTATTCAGAATTTAAAACTTTTAAGTTGCTTTAAACTTGCACATTCTGACTTCTTCATTGTAACTTATTTTAGTGTGCATTTTGTAGAGTCTTTGTCTAATTATGTTCTTTCAAATAGCCTTTTACACTAGACAAGGTGTGGAAATTCATTCACTCACCACTACCTAAAATGGATAATATAGCAACAAAAACCTCATTGCACTGTCTGCCTGGAGCTCAGGAAACATCAAAAGATGTCTTAACAGTTTTGCTAGTTGGTATTTTCAGCTTATCTGTTAAAAATCCCTTGTTCTAAACACACTTTATATTGGCATTGCTTGGCATTTCATCACGCTGGAAAAGGATATTGCATAAAATTTAGATTTTCCTAGAATTTTCATTTAGATTCTACAGTAAAACTAGGCATCAAGCATAAAGTAGAAGAGGGAAGAGCTGAATGAAAAAGCCAAAATCTTGAAGTTAGAAATTTGCTGAGATTTTATTTTCCAGTTGTAGTTCAAGCAGTATGTTGATTTTTTTCAGGAGGAGACAGGAAAGAAAACTAGCTCCTTCCACAACCAAGAAAATAAACATTCCAGTCCCTTGGGAAAATTAGAACATGCTGATGCTAACTGGCTGAGTCATGCTCATGACCAGTCCCAAGAAGAAATTCATTGTCCATTATGTAATAAGGGCTTACTCAGTGACTTTGGCTTGTCCTCTCATCTCAAAACTCACCACAGTGGTACTGAAGTTAAAAGCATTTTACAAGAATGCATGGAAGAGGAGACCCACAAGGCAGAAGAGGGTTTGGAAGAGCAGTCTCACTCCTGTAATAAATGCCAAAAGGCGTTCTCTTCTTTGCAAAAACTTGATGTTCACAATCGCCTTACACATAGTCCCAAAAAGCTGCCTTCAGAATTGGCTGTCTCACTGGCATCATCTCCTGTCAGACTTCCACAACTAAATGGACTAAGCAAGGTTCTTGATGCTGCTGTCCCTGGATTTTGTGACTTAGATTTCATAGACTTCACCACTGAAAAGTTTCCACTAGTGGCAAAAGTTTGGTGTGAGAAGAACCCACGGCGCAAAAGTTCAGTGTTTCATGACTTTTCCTGCCCAAAATGTAACTACAGCTTTCCAAACCGTGGCTCACTTGCACTGCATATGGCATCCCATAAGCCTAACAGCTGGACCTCATGTCCACTATGTGACTGCTATTTTGTCAGCCCAGATATTCTGCATACACACTTGTCCAAACATATTGCTGACAAAGCAATGATACAGGCACTAGAACTGAAAGATAGCGAGTCATGTGGCACACCAGAGTCTATGGACAAGGCAGACTTCATGGCCATGTTTGAGCTGGTATCAACAAAAGATCTGAGTCAGTCACGCAAAAATGAAAGTGTTATAGAATCAATCAGCAAGGAGCAAAACGATGAATATTTTGCCAGATTAATTGATATGGTGGTTGCGAAAAATGCAGGTGAAAACATTTCAACTTCAGCATATTCAGTAAAGGAAAGGGATGTAACAGACACTAAGATTCTGAAATGCTTGAACAAAGGAAAACCTGGTGCTCACTCTTCTTTTATAGATGGTGGTCATGCCTTTCAAAACTCTCCAACTTTCTCTGGTGCCTTAGGAGAATTGCCGTCCAAAATGCAAAGTCCAGATCTGCCTTCAGGTGTACTTTCTTCTGAAGCCTTAATGATGTCGTCACCCATAATTCCAGATGCAGGGAGTTCACTTTCTGCCATTGACTCACATCCGTCCAGTTTGTCTCCTATAGCACATTATGGCTTGCAGCATGGTCCTAGGCATGGTTCTTTCACTCCAACATCTGCTTGTCCAAGTCCTATTGGATCTGAAGAAGGAGAAAATCTCATTGATACAAAGCACAAAAATGTGTTTTCCTGCAAGTACTGTGGCCAGGCTTTCTCTAACTACCGTGCTTTGAAAGGTAAGTCATCATCAATTCTACTTTATTATTTTGGAACACATTTGTGAACTGCAAGTGGAGAGTTTGAATCACTGACATATATATCTGTATTGCCTTTACTTCTCATGGTTCCCTTGTAAATCTTGCTGTGAGGATGATAATGTTATACATAGGGTTACTCTTATGATCCTTAATACAAGATTTTAGACCTCACTTGCACTGCATGAGCTTGTGAGTACATGTATGCGTGTGCATGTGTGTGTGTGTGTGTGTGCATGGGTGCAAGAAAGAGAGTTTTGGGTGCTTGCATTACAAACTTATGATACGATAGATAAATTTCTATCAAAAGCAAGTTTTTTCAATGATGATTTAAAGACAACCAAAATTAAATTTAATGTAAAGAGATTTTTCTTTTTAAAATATGGAAGCAAGTCAGTAATACTGTTTTTAACATCTGATATTTGCAATCAGTAGTGTAATGATTTAAAGACCTGTAAACTTCATTTTTAGCTTTCATTACATTAGTTTCTTAACGCTGGAACATCTGAAGTATGTGTTTTCTTATCTGCAAACAACAGATAATCGATGATGTGGTAAGACAAAAGATAAAAACAAACTGCCTGTGGTGGATGATGTAATAATGTGTATGTATCTTTGTGTAGTTTACTGTTACCTGTCACTTTTGGATGGTCTTTTGTTGCAATTGCTGCATTTTTGTATCTATAGATGTTATTTGTGTTACCTAGCACATAGCAGATATTTTAAAGCTATAATTTTTATTTAATTTCAACAAACATTAAAGTATTTCTAGGGGCTTGGGTTTTGTTTTATGATGGAAAACATGCACAAAGATGAAGCTTTGTTGAATGTTTTCTTGATGTTTTGATCCCTTCTTTGTTAACGTTTCTAAAGCTGGGGTTAAACAAGCCTAGTAATATTCCGGGTGTCAAATGTTTTCTTAGTTGTATTTGGTGCTATCAACCTTTGCTTTCTGCAGCTGTTTCATTTATCATGATTAGGTGCACAGTGCATGCATGGGCAAATGCTATGTTGGATGAAACCAGCAAAAACCAAGCTTTTGTGGTTAAATGTAGTTTTTAAGAGGAATTTCTCTGGAAGTAGATTATTTAGAGTGGGTGAGGTGATGACTCTGGAGAACTAGAGAATCACAAGAAAGGGAATAGGCATTGTAGATTTAGAGCATTGCAAGAAACAGAGATTAATACTGCAAAAATGAATCTTGCTTGAATTGGTGTGTATGTGGCTGGCGCATGATCTAGTGACATTAGAAACAGCAGTAGCAATGCATGAAATTCATGGTGTATGTGCCTGCAGTACTCATCACTTGAATATAATTTCTTCATTTTTAATATTTGAGCTCATTTATAACCATAAATACCCTTCCATAAATGCTGCCTGTAAGAAGTTTATCATGCCATGGTCAGCTTAGCACCTGTTCAAACATGTTAGTGATGTTGTCTTTAAAGCTTTTTAAATTTTCATTGTCTTGATGTACTGATTTTGGTTTTCTGTGAATATTTTATTATGTAGAGGTGCTTCTTCTTTGCTGACTGATTTTGTCACAAATTTTTTTTCAAATGCCAATATGTTAGGAACCCATTCTCACACACAACAATTTTTTTTTAAGAAAAACTTTTAAAGTTATTTATGTGAACACTTTATCCCTTTACATTTCAAAATTTAAAGATGGAGAACAACAAACCATTTTCAGTTATAAATAACTAAAAACTACACTGTACCATTGCCTACCACAAATGAAAAATTCTGGATTCAACAATTGTAGTTTAAAGAATTTAACAGTATTTCACAAGGATTTTAAAAAGGTTATCCAATAAAGTTCCAGGGAGTGGAACCCAGTACATAAATGTACTTACACTTATCATTATTTCAGTGTAAACAAGAAAACATTTTTGTTTCACATGCTGCCACTTCACTGTTCACCTGAATCTTTTCCTCACCTGCAGGCCATGTCAGAGTTCACCTGGGACTCTCTCCCTACAAATGCAACCTGTGTACTTATTCGAGCGCTGACAAGAGCACATTGATTCGACACCTACGAACACACAATGGAGAACGCCCCTTCCAGTGCCTCATCTGTGACTATGCCTTCACCACTAAGGCGAATTGTGAACGCCATGTGAGGTAATGCTATCCTGTTTTGAACCTGGTAGAAATTGTGTGAAAGCAGCACAAGTAACATTCATATCAAAGATCTTGTGGAGTGCAGTTTTTCTTTTAAACGATCCAGTACAAGATGCTATTTCCCAAAATTTAGGTGAAAATGCCCCTCCATTCTCAAGGTACACACCGACAAAAATCCCCATGCACAGAGAGAGGTCAGACTTACAACATCATGTTTGTACATATGTATGTCTACAGTTCTTTCATTAGCTGAAACATATCCGTGTACAATCCTGGCAGCCACATTGCTGACCTTTTCCTGTGTATGGTGATTTTTGTAGGTGCGCTTTTCAAGAATAGAAGAGGGTACTTACCCAGATTTGAGGAAATAGTGTCTTGCACTGAGCTTTACTCATTACAAACAAAAATTGCACCACATTAGACTTTTAAAGGTACATGGACTTCTGCACACTCTTGTGGACAGTTATATCTTATTAAATTTTTAAAGTTTGTCTGCTGTAGTTAATTAAAATTTTGGCTTTTTATGCTGATTTAAAAAGAAAACCTGAAGTATTAATATCTATAAATAAATATATCTTCTTATTTCTTAAGAGATTAGTGTAGTTTAGTTTGAGTTGATATTTACTTTTCCAATTACTTAAAAAACGAAGTAAACTTTTTATAATGATTCTTTGATATATCATAAAAAAGGGTTTTGTAGTCGGCTTTTATCTGATCTGCTTTGTGCTGTAGTTCACCACAGTGCTACTTTCTATAACTCTTGCAATCTGACCATCATTAATCACAAATTGATGAAAAACACTGTTGTCAAGACTGTGCATCACAGTGATCTAACAGCACCTGTTTTATTTATTTCTTTTAGGAAAAAACATGACAAAGTGGAGAAAGAAGAAATTGAGAGGGCCATTGCATACAACAAGTACACAACTGACCTCACCACTGCTCTAGACAACTTCCATTCACCAGACACTGTCTGCAAGTACTGTGGTCGTGATTTCAAGTTTTTCCGTGCCCTGAAACACCACCTTCGTTCACACAGCAGCTGTCAGCAGAAGCCATTTATGTGCACTAGATGTCAGGTAATCACTAGGAAGTCCTCTGCTTGCGCATATTCCTTTATATTGGAATGCATTTACAGGTCAGAGAATACAAGCATCTGATTATTTTTATTCTAGTTTATGTGGTCTACAGTATTATTATGAAAACTCTTTTGGTAAATGTAGAAAAATAGAAACTACATGTTTTTATAAGAGAAACATTTTTTAGAATGTTATGATAATGTTATGTTTAAAAATAATTTTTTTCGATAGCCAAATGGCTGTTAGATGAGTATTTAATCTTCTCTCTCCTCATTGTATACAACAGTAAGAACTTAACAGGCATTTTCATTTTGTGACAGCTTGCTAATTTTGAAACGGTTGCTAAATTCTGTCGCAGGTGGGTTTCTCCATGAAAGCCAATGCCATCCGCCACATCCAAAAGCAGCATGAAGATGTGCCTCAGTGTGACATTGAGCACTACATTCATGTCAATGAACTGGCTATTGTCAGCCATGATAGCACCCAGGATAACGAACATGACGAAACCACGGTAAATAGCAGTAGTGATATTTCTTCTTTCTCTGCGCTAGCATCTAGCCTGCAAATAGCTGCTGCATCAGCACCACCTGTGGCTCACTTAGTACCAACTACTTCAGCTGAAATGTTAATGAGCAATGTTAATGGCCTACCTAGAAGCCAGCACTTCAACCAGCCACTGGACTTCAGTTTAAACAATGCTGGTATGGCTGCCCGCTTGTCAAGGTTGCTATCTGCTCAGGTCAAAGTGGAGCAGACAGGGGAAAAGCAAGATGATAATCAGCCCATTGATTTGACCACAAAGAAAAGGACATTTTCAACATCCTCTTCTTCTTCAGTAGCCTCCCCTGCTCCTGATGTAACCAACTTAGCTGCCCATGACAAACAGGTACAAATCATTATGCAAGCATGGTACAGGTGAACTATTCCTATGTATATCAATTTGTAACACACCACATAACTGAAGCTTTAAATACTTGGACATTATATTGCAAGAATTGATTCTTTTTTAGGAATCAAGAATGATTCGTTCCTTTCAGCACACTTTTATTTAAACAAATTTAAGGTGTAATACTGTATCCAGGGGTTTCAAGAAATCTGATATATTAATAATGATCTCTTTGCGATAAGAAAAAACTTCCATCTGTATGATGCTGTTACATAGCTGTTTAATTAGAGTTTGTTCAAGAGTTGAGATCTATTTGAAACTAAAAGTAGAAAATTTTCACTATGTGAGTCATTGGAACTATGTGTGCAGGCTGCGCACACCCCCATCGGATCAAGAAAGGGCTCACCATGTGCTCAAGAGACACAGCAAAGCCTGAAGATTCCTTGTCCTCTCTGCCAAAAGACTTTTACTGTCAAGGAGGAAGCTTCTGCACACTTACATGACGTTCATCAGATTCCTTCGCCGTCTTATTTTGAGAATCTGCTTACCAGTGATGGGAATAACAATACTAGCAATCCACATCTTCCCCATTTTCTTTCAATGATGATGCCACCACTGCCTCTCCCATCGCTCATGCAAACAGGTTTTGCAGCACATCCTGCATTTCCTTTGGTACAGCAACAGAAACTGGCTTATCGTGTGGCTCGCAATATTCATCCATCTTTCATACCTAACCTTGCTTCTGTCAAGAAAGAGCCAGGAACTACTGGTTCAGGTAGGCGGAAAAGCATTCTGAAAACAGGCATTTGTTAAAGACCTTATCACACAGTATAAGATTTTGTTACCCATAAAAAAGAATTAGTTTTAATGTCCAGATTTGGCATAATCATGTCAAACTGTATTTGAATGAGCTTCTTTGACAAAGAGGTAAACCAGCACTCAAGATGTACACTATCTGGGTACATGCAAAGGATCAGGATGAAAGACAGTAATGGCATTTCATGGTACTGATTTAAGTTCAGTCTCATCCCATGTAATAGATGCACATATTTAAAATAGTTAAACAGCAGTTCTGTTATACTTTCATAGGCAGTGATTCAGGTTGTGACCTGGCTTCAGTGAACAAAATGCTTGATGCAGCAGACGCCCATAACTTCCAAGCCTTTCTTGTACCTCAAGCCACAAGCTCTGGGAGTGAGGACAGTGACCGGCAGTCCACCAACTGGGAGAGTGCAGATGAGGAATCAGACCACAGCTTGGACCAGCTGTATGCTCAGTCACTGAATGGCGTTGCAGTGAAGCAGGAACTTCCTACCGATGATGGCTCGGATAGCAAAGACAGCAGCACAAGGAGAGAAGCCTCTGAGAGAAAACATGAGGTTGAAGATGACCATGAAATGTCAGATGAATCTGGTACTGATACTTCTCTTTCAATGATGGTAAGCAGAGAGTTATATTTTTATTCTCTTTTGTCTGTCTACCTCCTCCCTCTCTCCCCCTATTTTCTTTCATACTTTCATTTTGTGCAGTAATATTATATAATCTGCCTATCAAACAAAACTCATCTTGTTAGATATTTGCTGGTGGCATTACCTTAAAGAGCTCAGGGGCCAGTTGCACAATATGTTTCTAAACCTTAAAATTGTTCTAAAGAAGCAAAATCTCTTCTCTGCCAATTAGATGCGTTGCACAAAAACATACAAAAAATTGTACTGACAGGACGGAAAGTCGGACTTAAACAACTGATTATCTAAAATGATTTAAGGCTTAAAAGTGTTTAAATTTAGAAATGTGTTGTGCAACTGGCCCCTGGTAAAGATGTTCTACACACAGGTCTGTAGAGAGCTAACAATCTTTAGTGCAGGTTTCACTGTGTGATCCCTCCATAATCCTACATATTCACACTCTGTATTTGTGTGCATGCGTGTCTGCGTACACCAGCTATGTCTGATGTAACAAATGTTTTCAAATTGTAATTTCCAGCCAGATACAATGGATCCTGAGCTAAAAATCATGAATGATGAATCATCGAATCAAGGGTTGATGACCAAAAAGACAGATGGAGACTTGACCCCACTGAAGAAGAAGCGTAATTCTTACGCTGACTCCCCTCACAAGCTGAGCTGTCCTCATTGCCCACGTTCCTTCCCTTGGGTGAGCTCTTTGAAGAGGCACCTTCTGACACATACAGGTAATGTCTGTAAGTTACTTGTCATGGTAGATTTTCTTAATTAAAGACATAGATTTGTTGATACAATAGTTTTCAAGGGTCTGAAGAGTGACACATTTTGAGGTTATCAGCAGTTAGCTTCATATAAGGTATTCATAGCCAAAGGTCAAAGGGAAGCTATAACCTTACTACAAAGGTAGTGCTTCCAATACATTATTTACTTCCCTTCATATGGCAAAAGACTTCAGTAAAGGGATGTCATTCACCTTATCTCGCCTTATGGTTTAGATTTTATTAACAGTATTGTTTTGTTGCCTTGAAAATGTATACATCAAAAGAAGTTTAAATGGACCCAAGCATTTATAAATGAAATTCATGCTCTCAACAGCAGTAACAAATTTTAAGATAGCAGTCAAATGGTGTTTATTTTGAAGTACCTAACCTCACAATGAATGTCATTGAGAATTTTGTGTTTGAATGATTATTGTTTATACTACAACAAGATCTTAATTTTCAGGTCAAAAGCCTTTTAAATGTTCACGGTGTCCAGTGACTTTCTCCACCAAATCTAACAGAGAAAGACATCTTATCCGTAAACATGGTGTCAACATGCTTGATCCTGCATCTCGTCAAACCATGGATCGTCCTTACAAATGCCATTTATGTGTTTTTAGTTCTTTCTCCACTCAAAGTAAGTTTTTTTCCCATATTTTTTAAAGAGTTACAAACTGCATCTATTGTTAACAGCAGTCTTTGGTTGTAAAAGTCTTAGATTTGATGCATAAAGAACAAAGACTGAATTAGCCAGCATTAAGCACTTTGGATTTTAAACATAAACATGTGGTATTGCAAGGAGATTAGCTAAAAAACTGAATTTAGAGAGCTTCAAAAAAGATGAGGTTTTTAATTATGCTGCTTTTTTTTTTTGCCTTTATGGATGTAATGGTTGAGCAGCAGATGAATGTGTGTTTGTGTGTGTGTGTGTGTGCACGCATATAACTATGACTAAGTGAGACACTATTGTTTTAACCAGTAGGCTGACTGTTCCCCCTGCTACAGATAACAGTTGTTTTAAATAAATACATTTGTACAGTAAATCGCTTTTGTACATTTTTTTGCAGTTATCAATGTTTTTCTCTTGCTTTGTAAGAATTTTAATGTGTGTAATGTATTTGTTGCTATTTGTTGCTATGCCATGTATTCAAAACATTCTGTACCTTAGGCAGCAGCAGTACTGATGCATCTTGTGATGCTCATGAGCTTGACACATTTTATTCTTTCAGGCAACCTGCTGAAACATTACAAAGAGCGACATCCTGAGCATAAACCACCAGAATTCTACCTGGACAGGCTGTCAGAGGAAGATGGTTATTCAGATATGATTGGAATGGAACTGAGCTCAAACAGCACAGATGAAATGGTCCATTCCAACATTGGTTCAAAGGTTACTGGCAGAATTGTTGACATAGCCTCTGCCATAGATGGCACTGCAGAGGCAAGTACTTTCAACTAAACAATGATGTTTAATATTAATTGTAACTGATATGGTATTTAATTCTTACATGTTGATGTTTCTCCTTACAAATTATCATTTTATCACTAGCTTTGTATAATTTTCATGATGCAGGATTTAAGTTTGTGTGTGTGTGTGTGTGTGTGTGTGTGTGTGTGTGTTTTGGTGTAATGAATGCAAACTTGGCTGTTTAGTCACTTTCACTTTGATGCTTTTCTGCATTTATCAAATTGAAATAGGGATATACACACAATCCTTGTCATCACATGCACACACACATATATATATATATATATAGAGAGAGAGAAAGAGTGGGAGAGAGAGAATATCGCAATATTATGACCTTCATGTTTATAGATTGTTGGATTGCAGACTTCACAAACAGGGTCATCAAAGGCAAAATCTGTAGAAGCTGTTATTGCTGCATTGATAAGGAAGGAAGCAGATTCCCCATGTACAAACTACAGTGTGAGCAACTTTGATGACAACGATGAAGACAGCAGTGACAATACCCAAATTCAAGGTAGTGACCTACCTTTCTTGTCATCATCATACAGTGGCTCTGCAGAGCGACATATCAATCCTGAGAGAGACAACTATAATGTGGACAAGATAACTCATTGCTGGAAATGTGGTGATGAGTTCAGCTCTCGTAAGCTGCTGGTCAGACATTTGAAAGAACATAATATAGACCTGCCTTTCAAGTGTTATCTGTGTGATGCTTCATACGACAGCCGGCTGGAGTGTTTATCGCATCAGGAAAAGCAACATGGGTCTGACTGGGCTATCCTCAAGGTGAGGTGCTTTTATATTCTACCTGTGAGATGTGATTGGGATTGTCACAATCATTATTCTTATTATACATGATTATTAGTATTCATTATCAAGAAGTCTTTTGAAGGAAGTTTTCTAACTAATCAAGTCTGTTATATGGAAAGATGAATTTTTTAAACTTTTGTTTAGAAGTCTTTACTCTTGAAAGTAAAAAAATATCCCACAAAGTGTAACTTTGAACAAAACTTTTAAGAAAAGAATATTTTTATTGAATTCATTGTGTTGCATCAAAGAAGTAACAAAAGTAATTGTACTCATACCACTTTGCTTAGGCAGTTGTGTGTTTTTCAAAAGCATTTTCCAAATACTGTACCCCTACTTTTACAATACCATATTGTAAATGAAGAAAATCCTTCAATTTTGTAATACCTTCTTCAGGAGAAAAATGGTGTGGACTCTGTGGAAGAATATGCTGATCGTCTTGATCATATTGTGGAACGAAACTGCAAGACAGGCCAGTTTCTGGAAGATGGCGATGATGAGACTGCTGCCATGGGAACTGGAGCGGAGGATGGTCAGGGAGAAGTAATGGCCTCTGACTATCTGCAGCGTAAAGTGTACTGCTCTCTTTGTCCCAAGAGGTTTTGGTCTTTGCAAGATTTGCGCAGGCATATGAGATCCCATACAGGTATGTACCAAGAAACAGGTTGTGGATGTGCTTTAAGGTCGTTCTTAACTTGATAAATATGAATGACTTTTAGGTACAAGTTGTTGTGTCTAGCTTACTGATGCAAGCTAAAGAGTTGTTACCTTTTTTTTAAAGACAGAATTTGGCACTTTGACTTCCCCTCAGTTTACCATATGTCTTTCTGACATAGCAAAATAAGGACACTTTGAATAATTTCATAATTAAGGATGGGAACCACATCCATCTGATGGAGGAGCAAGAAACCTTGAACTGTAAAGAGTTAGGACAGTTGTTTTGTGGTTATTCTAATGTTTTTAATATCTCAAAAACATGTAGTTTATTATTAGATGTATATGTAATAGATTTATTGTATTTCTTTCAGGTGAACGCCCATTTGAGTGTGACAAATGTGGAAAGCGATTTACACTAAAACACAGCATGATGAGACATCGTCGTAAACA
The DNA here is from genome assembly GCA_004794655.1 of Marisa cornuarietis. Lineage (NCBI taxonomy): Eukaryota > Metazoa > Mollusca > Gastropoda > Architaenioglossa > Ampullariidae > Marisa > Marisa cornuarietis. The sequence continues at coordinate 823,307 of SMMW01000605.1, forward strand.
CACTGGCAACCATGACTCTCCCTCAGTACTTAGTGATGATGATGATTCTAATCAGGGGGATAGCTCTGGTAAGGAGAATAATGGCTATACCTTAAAGCGAAACATAATGTATTTTATCTTATCTTCACTAAGCTTTATTGTGGGTGTCCACATAACAAGCGTGCATTTGTGTATCTAGGTATGGGGAAGGGAGATAGAGGAAAATGAATCTGCACTGAGAAACTTGCATGTCAGTCCTAATTTTTTTTTTTTCTCTTCTGGACCACATCAGGAAGTATCCACAAAGTTATTCACCCACAACACCTAGCTTCTCAACAGCCTTCTACAGTCTTAAATGTGAGTAGTTGATAAAATCTGACTCTTTTTCCCATCCTAAATTCCTTCCCTTCTTCTCCATTTCTACCTCATCCATTATTGACGTTTAGTGCATTATTTATTTTGGGACTGTGCCACTATTATCATATTTCAATACTTTTTCCCACTTTGAAATTTGTTAATGTTGAGTTCTTTCATATACTTTTCAAGAATATTTATACAGTCCCTCAAAAAGCATGTTTTTTTCCTTTAGGACACTGTTTTGATTTGCTTTTTTTATATCATACCTTAATGTCAGGAACTGGTGGCAAAATTTTTTTAATGTAAAATATAGGTGAGCTTAGTTTTGATTTTGTGTGCAGGAACTTTCTGGTTTCTTCATCTATAATCTCAACTATGATAAAAACAATTTAAAGCTTCTGTTCTGTTTTACAGAGTGAGAAGAATTCTTTACCTGTTGCTGACATGAAAGATGAGAAGGATAGTGATGATGGTGAAGACATGCTACACAATCTCCTGGGTGTAGAGAGCTCCACCATTGACAAGATTATTGATGCAAAGGACTCGGCAGCATCTTTGCTTGGTGTATAATTCTGGATTTTAGTTGTGATTATATCACTATGGTGCACTTGCTCTTTGAGATGTTTCTTTCAAAACCAAGATGAATGGTCTACAGTTTAACAAAAAATCAAGAAATGTGCTGTCAGCATTCAAACATGACTGAAAACAGAAGAGATCTGTAGCTGCAGCTTGCTCCGCTTTTCCACCTTCAGACTCTGCAGTGTACCAAATGTTTAGTGTTTTAAGACACTTTAATATGGCTGGGATCTTGCTCTATATTTACAATAAGCCAATTTCTGTATCAAAAATATCCTATCTAAACAGGCAACTGTGGCAAAGGCTATGCAATGTATAGTCATGCTCATTGGTAACCAACAAAAATGATCATGCTAACAAGGCGTCTTAGTTCTTTCATACATCTTGGCTATGTGTACCCCATGGCACTTCAAAACAGAATTTTTTGCAGGGTTTGATTTATAGGCATTTGGAGTGAACAGTGAAAATTGATGTATTCCTTCAAGTACCTGAAAGATTTCAAGACCCCTGCATTGACAGATTAGTATTGTTGTAGTCAATGCCTTTCTGAACTGAGCCTGCATGATATTCTTGATATAAAAAATGGATAATGATTTAGCAGAGGTTGCCTTTTCTCTCAGATACTGGCAAATGATGCTAACTGCAATGAAGTAATCATATCAAATGTATTTGTTTAAACTTGTTATATGTACACTTGAGGCATATTAAACAAAGACAAATGACATCAAATATCAATATGCAGATATGTGATGTCTGCTGCATAGATAGATTACATCAAACTTATTCATTTGTTGATGCAAATTCAGATTTCCGTCCTTTTTGCATTTTGTAGGTGTGTGCAATTGAAATCAATATTTTACATGAATAGTGTCTTTTTCAGCTGCTTGGCATTTGTTTTTGCAACTCCTTGGCTCTCAAAACTTACAAATCATTTCATGGGAGAGATTTTATGCTATGCAAAAATCTGTGCAACCATAACTTGTAAATATTTTTGTAGACGTCAGATATTTTGTAGACAAAAGTCATTTTATGTAAATCACCAACTCCTAGGAGCCCATATACACAATTAATTGTATGCCTGGCAGTAAATTATTACTGATGAATTGTAGGCACACAAATTTGATGAAAACTTTTCTTTTTTGTGGTGGGGAAAAAGGACGATAGAGGAATTTCAGACATGCATTTTGGAGAGAGCATAAAATCTCCATTTAAAAACAAGTGCCACTGTAGCTGAATATTTCAAAATCAGTTTTTCCTTTCTGATAATTTAAAACTGGCTGCAAAAAATATTTTTGGACAAATTTTTTGTAAACCAGCATTTTAAAAATACATGTAGCTGACATGATTAAAGTCTTTGGTACTGCTATTATGCAATATCCGTATGTTAATGTTGAATTATGTGTTAAAATAGTATTCACAAAAGTGATATACACACAGCATGACCTCTGGCATTTCACTTTGTTCTCTTCATACTTATTATAAATCCGTCCTTGACCATGTAATGTGTAAGTTTTTATGTACGTGCTTTGTAGAAGACAGCCACAAATTAATTCTTCAATAAGCTGGCCCCTGTCATCATGGAGTCTTAAAGATGTAGGCAGGAAAATAGTTCTTATTCAAAAAAAAAAAAAAAAAGTTCGTAGAATTACCCCTATTCTTGCATAATTTAATCAGTATTGTAAAAGGAATTGCTGCATGATTATGTTAAAGTTTACTTTTCAGAAATTGGTAAAGTTGAAATATCAGCATGTAAAACCTTTTGAATGTTGTTAGTATAGATCAAGTCCATGTTATTGCAAGACTTGGTGTATGTTTGTTGTGCAATCATTTGGAATCTTTAAAAAAAGTTTCCTTGCTTTATTTATGACTAGAGGCTTTTAATCTGCTAGATATCAGGCTTTTTGGTGTGGTCACAACAAAACTAATAGAGCCTTGGGTTTAAAGTTGAAAAGCGCTCAAACATGTTTGAGATTTTAGAATGTTCAGTCCCACTATTCAAATTCAGAAAGGGTTAAATAATTTGCATGATTGTTGCAAAGCATAAGTGCTAGGTACAGGTAGTTACTTCAGTTTATCTAAGAATCATGCTATGTTAATGGCATACTCAGATACACTGAATTTGCTCCTATCCATGTTCACCCATATTAGTTTGCTAAGTTTGATAATGTTTGGTAATATTAATAATCAAGTATTTGTACAGACTAAAATTCTTAGTATCAGCTGCCTACAAATGCACGTTCCTTTTTTCTGAGTTGTCAACTGATAATGGTATTATGAAATGTGTTCATCTCTATGTGGCATATACTGTGATATACATAAATTTGAAAGCTCATTTGAATTACAGATTCATTGAAGAATTATTTGTGTTCAAATATTTTAAAATACTTGGTAAATTTGTCAAAGGACACCCTCCATTCTCTGATACTGCCTTCAGCAAAAAGTCTGTGCGCTGAATACTGAAATAGGAGAGAGAAACACCGAACATAAAATAACTAAATGTTAAGTGGGCAAGATACTGATACAGATGTTTTAGTGATCATCATTTCTTTGTCTATCAAAGATTTTCTACCCTGACTCTCAAATATATGTGGAGGTTACCTGCTGACAGGGGAAGTTATATAGGTGAAACACTTCCAACAGCTGTCTCACTTTCTATGTTGTTACTTAAATATTATAGCTGCTGCAATCATAAAATGACCAGCACAGTTCACGATCTGAACATGGGGAAAGTATTTTTGTGGGTGGGGTCGTCTGTCTTTTTCATGCTGCATTTCACAGTGGGTTGTGATCCACTTAATCCTGACTGGCAGTTTGTTTCTGTCTTACAGGTGGTCATTATATAGCTACTTTGTATAGCATGCCATGAAACCTTTGAGATGACAGATTTGATGCAAATATTTACGTCTGCAGCTGAGCTTGGAATCAATCCCATCTTTTTTACACTAGCCTGTGAAAGTGCAGGATTAGCAGAGTAAAATTTTGCACCCAAAATCATGTTTAACCTTCTTTATAGATTGCAAATGGCATGAAAAAAACTTGCCACATTTGTTAACTTTAGCCGGCCAAGAGTGACTATATTTTTCAAATTTGTGCTGTTTTTCCACTTCCCTACAATTCATTACCATTAAAATACAATGTTCATTTAAAAATCACTTGTGGGTTCTCATCATTGGTCCTAATGCACCCCTAGACTGGCATTGTCTGTCTCAATGTCACAAAAGTGATTTTTAACTGCCATAAAGAAGCACAATTAAGATTTTAAATTAAATCAATTTCTGTAATGAACATTTTTTTCGCTAGTAGACTTTTTGTGTGAAATGCATAATCAGTGAGCATGTGTGTGGTTTGCAAACTTTTTCCTTATTAGACGTTCATTGATCTGCCATTGAAGTATTTGCAGCATTAATCAGTAAATTATGCAAATACGTTAATTTATTTACAACAAAGTATTTATGATTAATCTGTATTATCTGATGGGAAGTTAATTTTATGAGCTTTGTCTTCGCTGTGTTTCCCACAAGTTTGCTTTTTGAAACTGTCTAATAACATTGCGTTCTTTATTCATTCAATGTGTTTATAAGGTCTGGTGTGTGTACGCAAAAAACTGCTTGTAGGAAAATGATTTTCTGGTCCTGTGGCAGTAATTTATATAGAGAGCTTAAAAATAATGCATATCAGTTATGTTTTTTGGGTACTATAGCATCTTCCACTGCTAAGAACAAGATAACCCAAAGCACATTCCATAAAATTCAATTACTGAAAAATGCCTTATATTTTCTACAAGAAGACAAAGTAGTTTAAAAGTTACTTATTTGTACAGTTGCATATTTTTTTAATGTCAGAAACTAAAAGTATTTTAAAAGGCATCAGACAACTTCCTATAATTTTCACATCATTATTTCAAGTCTTTTTGTAGGTTAGTTTCTTTCCAGTTTACATTATTTCTCTGTTTTGAGACCTGTGAGTCATTTCTGGGTAGGCTAGGCTAGGAAAACTATCCCCTTTTCTGGGTAGTTCAAAAGGCAATGATACTTTTGTGTCCCAGGAAAAAAAAGATGTTACCAAGTGCAGACTTAAAAAAAGGAGATGACCATAAGCTATACTGCAGATTTAGCTAACCCTGTGACAACTTTTAAAACTGTCAAAACTGTTGAACATCAGACTTCTAAGACATCAGCTGGCAAACAGATTTCCCAGAGAGCTTTCTCTACAGTCATTGCACAGACCAAACAGATCTATCTGAAGCATGTAGTGAGACTTTGGTAAATGGCTGCACAAACATGAGACATAATGCCAAGGGCAAAATTGTTTGCACTTTCATTAAAACATTAGCATTATCAAAAAAGTACCCCAAAATCCAATAATAAATTCTAAATTCTGATGCTGGTCTGTACAAGTTGACATAATTTTCAAGACGCTTTTAATTCATTTCTCTCTGTGCATGGTCAAAATTTAAGACATATCACAGAATCCCATTGGCTTTTTTCTGATGGAACATTTGACAAATTGACATGCTTTGTCAAGGATGCTGGCTACCAGGACCCACTAATTTTTGTGTCAGTCCAGAACTTTTGTTACAAATACTGTGCTAAAAAGATGCCATACTACATATATATATATTTTCTGTACTTCATAAAATATTGTGATAAAATATGGCAGCAACTAGAGACTGGTGAACCAAGCCAATGAAATGGTTAACATAAAATAAAATCATCAGGTTTACTGATCTCAAGTACTGGACCAACCAAACCTTAATTAGATCTGCTGCTGTTTTCCAACACCAAATCTTATCTTAAAAGTTATTTTGAAGCATGATTTATTTTGGCAATAAATGCTTTTAATACCATATTATGTTTGATATGTGTGCACAGGTGTGAGCAATGTTAGCTTCAAGTTTAACATGCTTACTTTATATATATATATATATTAAAGTTACCTTGTTGACACTTTTTCACTTTTACTGATACAAGTTTATTTGTTGTTTTAAGATTGCTACTGAATCCTTTGTATTAGTGTGATTCTGTGAAAACAGGTAGATTCTGAACAAAAGATTAAAATAAAAATGAACATTTTCCAGTGGATCTTTACAACAACGAGACTACTATTCTCAAGAATGATATTCTTTAATAATCCCTTTGGTAATTACCCTTCTAAATTAAAAATTTTCTTCCTTGAAATTCACACTGAAAATTTACCTGTATAACTTTATGAAGTATCTAGTAGAATCCAGCTTTTTCACTCATTTTTGATAATTATTTTTGTCTCCATAATTATAGATGATCTTGATAGTATTTTTTGCCATTTATTGTTTTTGCATATTTTGTTAAAAAACTTGGCAAAAACTTCTATTTTGGATTAAGTATTACAAGCACCCTCAAAAAGAAAATATATACTGGGTGAAAAACAATAAAATCAAAACAAAAACTTTCATTTCTGCTGCTACTTAATCCCTTTCTTACTCTCACTAAAACACACACTCTAGATCAGTTCTGAGGCAGGAGATTGATTCCTTCAAACATTACAAAAATACAATTATTATATGTCTATGTTTGGATTAAAGATACTATTAAAAAATTCATAGACGCAAGAAAACCCTATCACATCTGTGTTTAAAAAAAATGAAATTAACAACAGTCATCTAAACCTACTGCATCCAAACAGCTAATGAATTTTAACATAATGCACATAGCTTGGTTGGATGCAAGAAAAAGCCCTGACAAGAAGGATGAGTGGCAAGTAACATTAGTCCAAAATCCTCCATATAAATTACAAAACCAATCAATCAAGTTGCTGGGTGTGGATTTAAAATGTGATCTCAAAACATTACCCGAGTAGGGCTGAAAGTTTTGTATTTTTGAAAAGTACAAAGCTTCATCTTTAACATTCTTCAGGGCCAATACATGAACACTTTTCAAATATCATGTTATTTACATGTTATTCACTTAATGCTGCGAAATCCAGACAAAATGTATTTCCTTATGTTTCTGAAATGGGTGGCTTGTGGCCCGTTTTCATGAGGACCATCAATGTGCATAATGTTATATCACTTTAATCTTCAACATCCTAAACCATAGAAATTATTAAGGTTCTTCCACATTAATCTCATTTTCTCTGATGAGCAGTCCGACAATAAATTCTTAAAGGCACAACCTCATAGATTTAAAATAAAAGTGACCAAGTATACTTCAGTTTTTGAAGGATTCAAATGCTTTCCTCCATAGGATTGTCTATGGTGCTGTGATACACAGCTGATTCCGGCATAGCTTGCCCACCACATGATGAAGCATCAATGAGTTAAAGTGTGGAGAAGATATCAACATTAGCATAACCTATCTTGGCTTAAAAGTCATTTGACCTACTACACAGCAGCAGTTAACACAGCTTGAGCTTGAGGGCAAACCAGGTATCATAAATGAGATTTGCAGAGATGATCACATAAATGAAATAATGACAATGTTTTTTTGTGGGGATGGTGTTTTTTTTCCACCAGCTTCAGGAAAGCCATAGAATTGATTGTCAGACTTGCCAAAGCTTCTATTCTCTGCACAAAACATATCTCTTTGCTTGCATTTCAGCAATGAAGGATCTGCTGTTTAAAGCAGGCATGCATAACCACACAGAAGAGTTCTCTCCTGTCACCCTGGAGATATTTCAATTCATGGGTAAGTCTCTTCCTTTGTGTTTGACACAACCAAAGATTATATTGCAGCGCAATTTATAAATCTGACAAGCTGGCAATAATGTGACTGTAAAAAATAGACTGATACTATGGAAACCTGAACAAATATATTAAAATGTTATAAAATCAACACCAGAACATTATTAAATTTTAACAATGGTGCGGTATTTAGTCATACATTACCTATATACAAATAAAGGTTTTATAAAAAAGAATGTTAAAGTCCCTGTTTATTGAAAGCTGATTTCTATATAATTATTGATCATGAAGAATACGAGGTCCGTGGTGGTTATAAGTTGATCTTTACCTACAGAAATACAGGTTTGACATGTGAAGCATGAGATTCCTGGTTGTTTAAAGCTGTGGAAATAGCCTCTCAAGCCTTAGAGGGCATCAAAACTGCAAGTCATCGAAAAAAGTATATAAATTTACACTTCATCCATTTGCCACTGCACTAAGCAACATATCTCAGGGAATGCTAATGCTCACAGAAATCCATCATTTTATCATTTTATAGTTGATTAATATTAATATATTATTAATAAATCAATATATTAATATGATAATATAAACTGTCAGCTTCAGAGACATAAAAAGATAGTTCAGAAATCAACAGAAAAAACATGACACATAAATTTTCCATTTATTCTTCACCACTGTTTGCTCACAAAATTATCTTATCATTTGTATGCAGCAACAACAGCAACAGAAATATTTAACTGGTTAACATTTATTCCTACCTCTTCTCTGTTGACTTTTGCAATGTTTCAAACTTTGAAATGTCCGGGGCTCTTCCTATCCATGACAGAATTCGAATGTACGTTCTGATAAACCAGCTGGTCATGCCAAAGGTTACATTTTCTCTCCACACCTGATAATCAAAGGCACACCTGTCCACCCATCCTCGCATGCGGCTTAGAAAACTTTTTGATGTCACATCTTGGTAGACTCCAGTAATAGCACTGCAATGAAACACCCTCAGAAACATCAAATAAAAATTGATGACCAGTTAAGATATGGTGGAAAACAGTAGAACATAAACTCAAAAGTAAATCTTGCATGGTCCTTACAGTGGAGGCTGTCAGAAATATGATGATTCTAAGCCACCAACTCACACATCCAAGATGTCTTCTTCTTATTCCTTTTCGCCCCCAGTGGAGCATAGGGCTGCAACTACACCACGCCAGCGAACCCGGTTCTGGGCCTCCCTCCCCAGTTGGGTCCATGTCATTCCAGCTGCCTCCGCCTCGCCGTGGACCGATCTTCTCCACGTCTGTCTGGGTCTCCCAACCCTGCGTCTCCCTTGTGGGTTCCAGTCCAGAGCTTGTCGTGTTAGATTTTCGGCCGGCTTTCGCAGGGTGTGGCCGATCCAGCCCCACTTTCGCTTCTTGATGTCTTGGCTGGCAGGTTTCTGGTTGGCTCTCTCCCACAGGTATGCATTGGAGATTCTCTCGGGCCATCTGATGTTGAAAATGTGCCGCAGACATCTGTTTATGAATGTTTGAATCTTCCTGGTGATGTTGTTTGTTACACGCCATGTCTCAGACCCATATAGAAGGACAGATTTTACGTTCGTATGAAAGATGCGGATCTTGGTATTTTGAGATAGTGGCTTGGAATTCCAGATGGGTCGCAGGATGTGGAATGCTTGCCTGGCATTATTTATTCTGCTTCTTACATCTTCATCAGCACCTCCATCTTTGGTGACTATGCTGCCTAGGTAGGTGAAGCGGTCAGTCTCTGTGATACTTTTCCCGTGTAGTTGAAGTGGGGCTTCTTGCTTGTTGTTGATCCGCATTACCTCTGTCTTCTTGATGTTGATTGTCAGGCCAAGATGTAGAGAAAGAATAAAAGAAAGAAGGAAGGAAGGGGAGGGAAGGTAAGAAAGAAAGAAAAAATAAAAAGAAAGGAAAAGCACAAATCATGTATTTCTAGAGCTTGGGATAATCTAGAAACATCCAAGATCCAAGCTACATGTTAGTTCAATCTTTGCCTCAAAACCTCAATTTACGTTCATTGGAGTAAAACTTCTCAAACCTGCGAGCCATGATTCCATAGCGATCCACTACATGGCCATGCTCACGAGTGATGGCTCGGATTGTGTTCAGATTCCTGTGAAAAGATTTATGAATAAGTATTTCTATACTTTTGGAACCATCCGCTAATGACAGCTATTTTATTCTAAACAACTTCTTTCAAAATAATGAGTTTTGAAAAAGAAAATGGGGTTCTCCCTTTTGTCCATGACTGGATCATGTAATGAAGGACTGCCACATTTTATCTGCTTGTAGGGTACTCCAGTGCAATGGTATATCCTTAGCTCATGCTATGGTTGTCACCATACTACACGATTAACTTCTATGACTATACTTGATGAAAAGTTATTCTGACATATACATTCTACAGTCATTCAAATTATTTCAGAAGTTTCTGTTGACTCTTGATCAACATTTAAAAAATATTAACTCATCCAACCTTGACTCTTCCACCCTGTCTAGCACTTCATTTACAGTTGTGCATGACTTTTTAAAATCATTTAACAAGGTTCACACTAATTCATAGATGTTTTACAAATATAAATTAAAACAATAAAAACATATATGTATTCTGTGTGTGTATATATATATCTAAATAACACTTCTGGTCAGACAGCAAGCTTCCTTTTAACAGATGTGCTCTAGATGTGCTCTATGCAAATGGTACAAAAGGGTGAATATGCTGTGCAAGGAAAACTTTAACAGAATGGCAGCAAGCAGCGAATTTACACTATGTCTACTTTTAGTGACTCATGAATCTAAAGTGTTAAATGGATGGGTCCAAAGAAACCCCCTACAAGTGATCAGGAAGTGTCTTAAAAGTCATGAAGGACATTTGCTTTTTCTGGGATCAAAAGGGGGAACAGCTGACCAGACAGGCTTGAAAACCAAGTTACTTTCAACACTATCAGCTTTGTCCTGATATATATATATATGATAGGTGTCACGTGGTCTTTGGATACTTAGCCAAAACACTTGAGGGATGGGAGGTGGGGGTAGTTAAGGAGAAGACCTAAGTGGAAATGTATTTTAGATCTGGGCTCTTTTACTTTCTTCAATAACAATGAGCTAATAAACTAGTAGCCAGAAGCTTACCAGCTACTGATAGATATCAAAGATATACTGACAAAACCTGCTTTCAAATGTATATCAAATCATTAATTCAGTCACGATGTACTGAAAGGCCAATTTCCATTGCGCCTAAGCATTTGTTGACAACCAACATTTGGACTTGCAGTTATTTTGAAAATTGTTTACTCCAGTACTGCTATTCTAGAGAAGGAACCAACACACTCAAAAGTGGTATAAAGTGTCTGTACAGTTACATGCCTACAAATGTATTCCGTATGTTACAACTGAGTAAACCGAAGACTGTTGTGTCTGAATTGAATAATCCTTAATTCAGTTGAAAAATGTCAAAGACTAGATTTTAATATCATAAATGCTTATGTCAAAATTCTTAACTGTCATACTGTTTAATATTATTTGCTCCTTTAAAGTTAGACAACACATAAATTAATATTAAATGTCACCTGAGTTTAAAGTCATGGATAAGAGGGAAGAATATGAAGACACTGCACGTTTACCATGCTAATGACAGAATGCAAAGGACAGTTTAGGTTTTTAAAAAACAATAAGAAAAGAGTTAATATTCCATGCACATGGCAAACATTCCAACAAGATTGTAATAATTTACAACCAAGAACGGACAAAATGCCTGTCTTTCCATGAAAAGCTGTTCCCCCCACCTGATCACCAGAAGAAGGCAGCGAGGCATATCTTTCAACACTTTCATAATCTGGTCAAAGTGATCCTGCGCCATTTTGCGCATGTAGGCCAAGTCAGACTCGGTCATGCGACTGGGAAGGTAAACAGTCTGCCTCTTGATGGGCCGCTGAACCAGTATTTCACAGAATAATCTGTAATCTGCATTTGCACAGTAAGAAGAAGATTCAAAGCAAGAAGCAGTGTAAAGCAAGAGCTAATAGATTAAGTCTCTGAATTAGAAGCCTGCAATTGCTGACTTGTACCTGTCAAGTTTTAATGGTATAAGACCAAAGTAAACATTTAAGTTGTTGAAGATTCCCTTTCTCCTCCATAGCATAAATTATAACAGATTATTACCTTGCTCTTCAGCCAGTAATTTTGCTACTTCAACACACATAACTTTTTTTTCCTCTGTGCTAAGACTCTTCTTAGCAGTAACTTTTGTAAAGTGAGTTTGGAATGAGATTTTATAATTCTGGGGTGTAGATTCAGCCATGCATAATGGTGCATGTACTTTAGAACAGATGGCACAGCTGGAACTCAAACAGGATTTCATCAAACACTTACACCTACAAAGTAACAGTAAAACCTCTTTATTAAGACTTTCCTGATTACGAACCCTTCTTAGTTATGACTCAAAACTTTCTCACGGATGCTTCTCGTCTCTATTACAATTACCACCCCAACCAGACAAAACACAAACAGTTTTTGCACTATTACAACTTTTTGTTGCAAAAGTTGCATGCTGAAACACAATTAAGTACGTTTTAAAATAGACTGCTTCTTGCTGGCCACTTACTCTGTTATGATTTTCTGCAGAAATCACATAAAATAAGTACATTTTTTTTTATCAGCACACAACAGTCGAATGTCCTTTATTAATCTTTTGCAAAAGTCCCATATCTATAAAAATAAAATTATCATGACTGACTATTTGTGCTTCCTTATTTGCAACTTTTTACAAAATTATTATAAATCGTGCCTTTTAAGAGAGCATCTTTGTCTACCTGGAGAATTAGTTCCCCTACAAAACTTCAGTCAAGCCTAGCTATGGCACCAAGTGAAAGCAAAAAGAACAAAAAGCATTATGATATGATTTTTAAGAGCATTATTTTGACATTTAAATAAATGAACTTAAATTTACAGGTGTTTGAAGTCATGGTTTGTGGAATGAAAGCAGCCTGGTTGATCTGTTACCTTTGGCCCCTCTACATTAGGACCCAACTGAAGTGGATTTTAGCAAGTCTTAATAGGGAAGTTTTATTGTAATAAGGACATTTATAATTCGCACCATTTTATACTATAGTATACAATATTTTATTCCAAGTAAAGCTTTCAATTCGTTTTCTTAAGTGGAAAAAGATATTTGTAAAGATTAGAGATCCATGACCAGGAAGTCAAGAAGTTTGTAAAACCAGTCAAGAAGAATGAATTTTAAAAAGGGAACAAAAATCTTTTTATACTATCAGCAAGAAATATATTCTAAATACTTGACAATTTTATAACATAAGCAATTAAAATTTCATTTATTTTTCATAAAGGAATTCTTGCTGTTTGTAGTTTAAATCTTTGTCTAAATTGATAACCACAGAGCTGTCTCCAATGGCTGCTTAGCTGCTTTCTTTTCTACAACTTTTAAACTAGGAAAGCACGGCAAATGGATGCCTTAAATTGATCAAAGAGAGAAGATTTATGGTTTTCTTTTTTTTTTAAAAAAAGGAGGACCTGAACTGCGTACCTTTTCATTATCAGTCATCATTTCTCCCTGTACACATATGTAAGCTGAGTGGTGATCATTGCTGAAGATGTTATGTACTAAATATAGACCCATAAATAATACATTTTTGACAAAGAAGACAAACGGGATGATAACTTCCCATATTATCAGTTACTGATGAGAAAAGTTGTCAAAGAAACATGGTAAAAGTCAGCAATGCACTTCTCATTCAACGACCTGCTGTTGCTCCATACCGAAAAATCAAAATAAGGCAACTGGGCATGTCACGCATGACTTGCGTCAATCGTTCACGGACGATGCCAAGCTCTTCCTGCATGGCCTGCTTCTGTTCGGCAGGGAGTTTTTTCCACTCTTTGCGGCTTATCGGCTTTATGCGGAACAAAGGGCGATTCTTCAGATGCACTGGTCTTTGCATAAGCATAATAGCAAAGATATGGAAATCTGTGAAAAAAGCAAACTGTACTACTGTGACATGCCCAGAAGTAATAAATTTTAAAATACCAGGTGATGTATAATATTTTGACAAATTGTGTTGGTTTATACTTGTAAGATTCCTTTGGGTTAAAAAAGATATGTCGCCAACATGCAGTTTTAATACAAACAAGTTTGACTTTTCCATCCCAATCAAACCTTATTTCTAAACTCCCCCATCCATTCTGCCCCTTCTTCCTCCTCCTCCAAACAAATGTATGTATGACTGCGTATAAATGTGTGTGTGTAAAGACCAATATCATAGGGCCTTTCTCTCTACCAACCTTTGACCCCAAGATCAAGAGAGAATCTCTCCATGTCTTCCTCTTGTCGCATGATGATAGCTTTGTACAGCCGACAAAGGGCCTTTCTCTGAGGCTGCTTCAGATGGTCATAGAGACCATGGTCCAGAAGCACTAGCCGAGCCTTGCCATCAGCTCCATGCTGAACAAATACTGTTAATAAAGATAGTCATCATTACAAGAGCTATCACATATTGTACTATTTCAAGCTACAATATATGCTGAGAACTTCTGATTTATGGGTATGACACTATAGAAATAAATACTACATGCATTAGGAATGATCATAAATCTCATTCAGAATGCTCACCGTTTCCAGGATGTGGATCAGCATGCACAAATCCAGACAAAAAGATCTGGTCTGAGAAGCACTGTATTAGTTTGTAATCCACCTGAAAACATCATTAATTTTCCAAAAATTAAACTTTCATAAAAAAAGTCATGCAAATTGTTCTGTAAAGCAGCTTTAGTCCATGATTAGCACTGTGTTTTCGCAAAACAGTAATTGTAGTGGCATTAATATCCATTATGTTCATATTACTTTGTACTTCTGTTTTATCAAAGCAAGGCAATATAACTACATGTACCTATAAATAAATGATGAAATAATTATAGATCAACTAACAGTGCACTGCATTCTATGTCCAAGCATATAAGTGATACAGTAACTGTGCACTCACATCTTTGATAGACAAGCCCAACTTTTTTATTCCCTCTAAATCACTTATCTTGACTCCATCAATAAATTCTGCTGTCAGCACTCTCTGAAACATAAAAAAAGGCTTTTCAATAGGAGAAACCACAACCTGCACCTGCTCATGGCCATTCAAATAAGCCATGAACACATCATTTGTATAAAATCTGGCATTTTTTAAAATACTTTTTCAAGATTCATGAACCATAATGAAACAAATTGATAATGACAGTAGATGAAAGTGATGAACTACTACACCATAGTAAAAACAAATACTTAATTTGAATAAAAAGTTAAAAAACAATTCAAGACAATATTTCATAAAGTAATTTCCACTTCTGAAGAAAAAGAAATCTGTCTTAGGGATATTTTTACCTTGCTGGTCATGTCCCACTGAATTTTTGGCACATAGACATAGCTGAGATGCTTGAGGTCTTGTGAGCACTGCTCCCCATTGCGCCCTTCTTGTTCAAAATCTAATTCCTGTCGCAAAGTTTCTTTCAAGTCCTATTTTTTTAAGAAAAAGATATGAATGAAAAAACATTGGTGCAGTAAATTCCTGAAATGTTTCTTTACATGACACTTACTCCTTCCTAATGAAAAGACTACTTCTTTTTATTAATCAAACTTTCCCATCTCTAATTTTCACATCTTAGAGGAACATGCTTTGAATTAATGTTTCAGCTAAAAGTAGCCAAATAGAATATAATTGTGTGTTCAAACTAATATTTAATCATTTCTCTAAAAAAATTAATATCTCCCAATTTATTTACGACGTTCAGCTTTGTGATATAAGAACACAAACAATAAAATCTACATTCTAAAAAAAAACTTTAGTGCTAAGCATAAGATACAAGTTATGAATCTATTAAAAACACGATTTTATCATGTTTAATAAAATTTCAAAGAGCTGAATTCCCTCCAAAACATGACATAAAGGATTCCTATAATTAGCTCCTATTGAATAAAAAAAAAAAGCTAAAGCAGCAAACTTATTAACAATCACAAGTCTAAAAGGTCACTGGGCAAAGTAGTGTGCTCTGTACCTCAAGCACCCAAGCAAAAGCAAACTTTGGGTGGATCCATCCAATGACTTTTAGCAAGAATTCACAAGTGCTAATATCTCCTGAAAAGCGGTCTTGCAAATCAATGTATTGGACCTGCACAAAAAAACCTATATCACTGATTAATAGTACAGTAATATCAGGAATATGATAGCTTAAGTGAAACCAACAACAATGCATATATGAAGGAAGCATGCATCTGACATCCTAGTTACAAATTGCATTTCATTCATTCTACAAAATATTTCCCTATCTTTATTTGCAGACACTGATAAAGAAAGCACAAATCAGATACTTTGAAAGTTATCAAATCATAAAATTAGTAAACAAACTGTTACCTTTACAGCTACATTCCTGCCATCTTTTGTTATTGCTCTGTGGACTTGGGCTAAACTAGCTGCAGCAATAGGCTCTGGGTTGAAGTCAGAAAACATTTCTGATGGCTTGAGACCAAAGTCTTCAAGAAACAGCTGTTCAACCTATCCAATAAAGACAATGTTATATCATTTGTAAGGTGTGAGAAAAAGAAACAGCCCTAAAGAGATCATATCAAACAAAAATAGTTGCACGAAACGACTACTGACCTCATCTGGTTTGCGTGTAAGTGCCTTGTCTTGCAAAGCCACCAGCACATCAAGATATTCCCGTGGCAAGATGTGGTTCATAGATACAAGACCCTGACCTAGCTTGATGTAAAGGCCACCATTCTTAAGGCATCCTGTAAGAATGCGTTCTGCAGCCCGTCTATGACATCCTTTAATGACCTTTTCATACTCTTCAGATTCTTCATCCAGCTTCCACAGAGACCATTTGTAATCAAGGGATATGTTCAGTCCAATAACCAGGGACCTAAAAATAAAATAATTGTTAATAAATAAAACTTGTATTTTAAAATGTCTGTAAAAGAGCTGAAGTGTAACAATTACAATTATTTACTTCTAAAAATACAAAATAACATTAAAAACTCTATGATGTCACCTCGGTTATCTCTAAATTACATCTCTCTACTTTCACTCTGGAAAAGAACTTAAAAACATTTACATTAAAAATTACCTGAAAAATCTGCCTATTCCTCCAATAAAGACTTTAAATTTTCTCCTCTCTTGCACCTCTTGAAATGTCACAAACAATGCACCAGCAGCAGTAAGTAGACTAGTAACTACAAATAGTCTTCTCCATCTTCCTTGTTTTGTATATGCAGAGCTAGCTGATAATGACAAACTTTTTTTACCACGAACAAAATTCTCTAAAAAAACTGAGCATTTCCTAGTTTCAGTTCTGGTCAGCTTTGCCAAGACTTTGGAGCAGTGCAAGAATTTCTGGTGATGACTGGACATGTGCACTGACTGCCATGTCTGAGGTGAAAGCAAAATTGAAGCAAGATCTCTACCACAGATTGGTACAGGTACTGATCCGATTCTGTTTTTGATGCAGACATGTGACAATATCTTGTGTACTGGTCTATTTAGCAGCATGGTTTTCCAATAATTGTGTAGACTCAAAAGTGACAAATAAAAGAAAGGACTTTATAGTTCACAAGAGTATATCCTTTTTGCAAATGAATGCCCTTTGTTCACTTTGATGTTCATGCCTTATGTGTTGTCCCTTTATCATTGTCACCTGCAGAAACAATAGGAACAATGATGATTTTTTTTCATTTTGAAAATTACAAGAATATTATAAAATATGGCAGTAACAAATCTTCTTACATCTGTTATCTTGGCATAACATTACTGATGATGGGAAATATGACATAAACGGACCTGTGAACAAGATCTCAACATAAACAGTGTGTGTGTGTGTGTGTGTGTGTGTGTGTGTGTGTGTGTGAGAGAGAGAGAGAGAGAGACAGACAGACAGACTGCGTGTGCGTGCATGCACACAGTCGTTTTCAAAGCATACTTGCGATTGACTTGTTAACTACATAGGATAAATAAGCTAACACTAATTAAGGTTGTCATGCTGTTTATGCTGCGACTTTGTATCATGTCTATGTGTGTCTCTGACATTAATTTACACTGTTAAGATTTTTTCTTCGAAATGACAAATGGAAATTTCGGCATGATGCAACAAAATATACCTATAGCATTCATAAGACATCAGCCTGAGGGAGTTTACACTAATAATCCCACTCGTGAGCACTAACTATAACGAAAACATTAGAAAACAGATAAAGTGCAAAATACAACTAAAAAATATACAATGTAAAATATGATACTTTTTATTAAATAAAAAGATCCTGAACTAAAGCCCACACCTGGTCTATTTGGAGACTTGGATTACTTCGAAATACTACGTTCTGCACTTCACCCTTTACGTAACTAAATAAGAGTTGTCTTTTAAGCAGATGAGTGTCTCCCCTTGGAACATGGAAAAGGCTTGATACCCACAAAGACTTTCTTTTATATATATATATACACACACACCACACTTATCATTCAATTTTATTTTTTAGGTTTAAGTTATTTTACCCGATTCTTCAAAGACAACAACGCACTATTTTCCTCTTTCTTGCTTAATAATCGTACATGTAGAAGTACAGCACAATAACAGTAACACTAACAGGTGGATGTTGCATTGCTGGGTTTTGCTTACTTTTTTCAATGTTTGAAGAATACATAGTATCATTGTATATTCATGAATAATGAGAATTACATTAAATTCGCGTAAATCAGTATATTTTTGTTCTGAAAATAAGATACACACAAAGATAACACAGGGAAATAGCAGACGATGCGAATTATATGACGTCACGGGGACTTTGCAATATGGCGGTGAAAATGCTGAAACAAATCCCAGGACTTCATTAAATGCTTACTAAAGTCTCCTTTTAATGAGTTAAGATAAAAGAGGATGACATTTGATAGAACTATGCCGTGTTGATTCGCCTTTTCAATGATTTTATTGCTGAAGATGCAGTTTTTAAGGTAGATGTAGATTTTAACTTAGTCGTCTGCTTCATGCTTCTGTCGTCAATCTTGCTTCCATGTCAGCATGTGCTACGCAGCTTTTGATCTG
This sequence comes from Marisa cornuarietis, assembly GCA_004794655.1. Taxonomy (NCBI): domain Eukaryota; kingdom Metazoa; phylum Mollusca; class Gastropoda; order Architaenioglossa; family Ampullariidae; genus Marisa; species Marisa cornuarietis. Next base: position 841,988 of record SMMW01000605.1, read on the forward strand.
TAAAAGAGTCACTAGTTGAAAAGCACTGACGTAAATCTAGTTTCAGATAAGTATTGTAAATGGTATACCGAAATATTGAATAAACTGCAAAAGAAGACGTCTTTCGATTCAATGGAGAGAGCCAGGCAACTTTTCTGTGCATGTGAGCAAGGAGATGTGGATTCTGTTCAAGCTCTGCTGGATCAAGGAGGCTGCGACGTTGATTCTGTTGATGATGTCGAAAATACCCCCTTGCAGATTGCTTCTGCCAACGGGCACGAAAATGTTGTTAGGCTTCTGATCATGCGCGGTGCTGGTCTTGATAAACGCAATGTATTTGGTTGGACGCCTCTTTTACAGGTGAGTGGCAGAATGTAGATCAGATATATATAATTTGTGTTTATTCGACTCTCATATTTATATCAGAAATGTAAGATTCACTGAGTGTATACACTTTCAAGTGGACCATTGCACCAAAGTTTAAATTGAAATAAGTAAACAAGTTAATCACATGCTAAAGCTTCTATGGATTGTGATACCAAGAGAATTTGTAATTTTATGCACAGAACCTCCTTTCAGCACATGTATAACTATACTGTTTTACACAGTTTTATCTTGTGACAGAAGAAGAGAATAATATCTACCCGTTCTTATTATATTTGAAGTTTTTGAAGAAACTTGTTTTGGCTTTATTGGTGAACACATTTTATATTTTGCTGAACTTCAGATAAATTGGAATGTGCCTATAATATTTAAACATAAATAAGATATTTTGTTGTAAAATTGGAAAAGAGGGTGTTTCTGGACAGTAATTTTATTAAAGTTATGCTTTCAATTTGTTTCGTCCTAGGCATCACGGTATGGTCATACAGGCGTTGTGGCATTACTGATTCAGCATCAAGCAGATGTGCGTGCCAAGAACCGATATGGAGCTTCTGCTCTCACTCTGGCAGCTCGAGGTGGCCATATTCAGACTGTGAAGCTTCTTGTTGACTCAGGAATTGATTTAAATGGTGCTAGTGAGGGATGTGAATTTACTCCTCTGTTAGCTGGTGCTCTCCATGGACATGATGCTGTGCTGAGATTTCTTTTGGATAGAGGATGTGATGTGAACTTTCAGACACCATCCAGTGGTTTAACACCCTTGATGTTAGCAGCTCTTAATGGCCATATGACCACTGCACAAATTATCATTGAAAAAGGTGGTGATCCAAATTTGGTTAATGCTGGAGAGAAGACTGCCCTGGGAATAGCAACAGTTCGTGGCAAACGGGAAGTAAGAGGATACTTGGAGCGCAAGACCACTAACAGGCCCAAAGTTTGTAAGTATCATAGAGGAAGTATGCACATGCATGCACACACACACAGATACATATACAGTGCATAAATGATTTCTGCTCTTACAGAAACACAAAGCTTGACTAGTGATTTTGTTTTCAAATATTTAAGAACAGTTTGGTAGATCTTACGTTTGTCAGCAATGTTTTTTAGAACATTTTAAAACTTTACTTCCAGGAAATAAGTCAAATATTCTTAATCAACAGTTTACTCAAGTGTAAAGAGGTCATTGACATTGTGTTACCCAGATTCAAATGTTCTTTTGTTTATAAAAGTGGTTCATCTTGCCAACAAAAGGGAGTGTTTTCATTTATTGCCAATTAAAACAAAAAAAATTTGAGCATTACTTTTAAAAATAGTAACAAAATTTATAAAACTTGTTTTCTAGGAAATATGGTGCCATAGCAGTACCATAACCTAGTGGCCACAGGGGCAGTGAACTGAAAATTATTCAGTGCACAGATATAGAAGTCAGAGTCAAATCCTACACACCAGATTATTTTTTAAACATTTTATTTTCACTGATAGATCAGGTACCTATTAACCACTAGATACTCTGGCTTCCATTGTGACATCATGACCAATCACAACTTTGAGTAGTCTGTGGACAAAATTTTTGCAGGAAGAGTTACTTTGGCTGACTCAGTACAAGCAACATGTCTAGCAGCAAGATATATATTGATTTTAATGAGACAATCATGTTAAAAAGATGAACTTGGGGTTTGTGCAACTCTTATACAAGGTACCCTGAATGACTTGAAAACAGATAAGTGCCTTCCACTGGATGTCTGGATGTGATACCCCCTTCCATCTCAGTGGCTTATTCAGTTTCTTTTGACTAGATAGCATCATTGAGAACACTAAACGAAGTGCTTAGTTGAGTTTTAAATGTAATGAACAGCACAATGGGATTCTGAGCTATAGAAGTATACTTTATTATTAAAAGTTAGTTGTTTCATATCTTTAATTTACTAATTAAAATACCCCACTTAGCCAGCCTTCAAATCAATGTGTTGTCTTATATGAACAAAAATTATTGTAAAAATTGCATGGCAGGAAAAAGAGGCATGCTTGACAAGAAGTCGTGTTTGTCAAAGGTCATCCCTAGTGGTACCACATGACTGTTGGGCAGAATGAGAGATGTGGTTATTAGGGGTTAATTGGGTAGTTGGGTAAAAAGGGGGCTTTCCAGTTGAAGGCCTCTGGAAATCTATTGATTTGACTCCAGAGCTTTATTGAGTCTAATGCACTACCTATAAAATTTGGGGCCTTTCTAGTGAATAAATCAGCTTCATTAATTTTAATAGTATTTTTAATATGAGTTTGGGTGGATGTACAAAGAGTGCAAACTTAAAGAATGCAGGGATAAATTGCTTCTGAACTCTAAGTTACAGGTGTGCATGCAAGTATTATTCAGATGTAATTTTAGACTAGCATATTTGTGAGTTCAGCAAGTTTGCCAACAAATGCAGATGTTTTGCAAAAGAAGAAGTTTGCAGGACACCTCCTCAGTCTTGTCTGCATTCATCATGTCATGAACATATATACTGGGCTCTGATTAATTTACGATCAGCTATCTTCAAATATCAATAAAGTTTATTTTGGACAGTGTTCTTTCATTCTGGTATATATGAGTGAGTGTGTGTGTGTGTGTGGAGAGAATATCAGTTTTGAAAAAGGAGTATTGTTTTACTTGCACTGAGGAGAAAGAGAACAGTAGTGCAGCTGCTCCTTTGTTAAAATTTGTGGAAACAATGAGAAGAAATAAAAACTCATTGGAAATACACCTGCATTGCAGATAAAATGGAATGTCAGTGCTTTTTTTACATGTGTGTGTGTGTGTTTGTCATTTCTTTCTTATGACAAATCACTGTTAGGTATCTGAGAGGGTATAGCTTCTTCCCCTTCCCTATGATCAGTCATGCAAAATACAATGACACTGACCAACAGAAAGCTGTCGTAAGAGACCTAGTCTATCTAGCTTAGGCATAAAATCAAAACAATCATTGAAAAGGACGGAAAGAAAAAGTTGTTGCATAAATGAATAACCATGGTCATCTTTTATGGCAGGCACCTGTGTCTTCTGCCCTAACAGAAACAGATTTGTAAATAATAATGCTTTTATAACTGCCTTACCATTATGTGTTACACTGACCAATAAATTATGAGTTACTTTATCAAAATTTTCTAGTCAATAAATTATTTAAATTTTCATGGGTACAAACTAAATTCATTAATATATTTGACCTTATTTATTCTGGTCACTGATCTGTGTGGGTTTGCTTGTATTTTTTTTAAGCACCTGATGAAACTAAACCAGACATCATTGAGGCTGCTAAACATGGTAAGTGACAGAAGAAATTTGGACAATATGTGATTAGGCACTGAAAGAGACAACTTTAAAAACTGTCAAACAGCGCTGTCATTGTATGAAATAAGAGTTATATTTAAAATATATATATATATATAGGACATGATAATTAACACTAAGAAAACTGGGGGATAGAGTGGGGAAATATTCTGTTTCTTAAAAATGAATTGAGACTATAGAGTTCCTGGTGATTAGAAACTGTCTTGGAATTTCAGGGGATATTGCGAGAATTCGTGAAATCCTAGACCAGGATCCCAGCCAAAAAGATGCAAGCTCACCTCAGGATGGTGCCACACCACTGATGTTTGCAGCAATGACTGGGAGACTTGATATGGCAGAGCTTTTGGTGCAGTATGGGTGTGACATCAACAAGCAAGACATCATTAGTGGGTGGACAGCTTTGATGCAGGCCACCTATCATGGGTATTAAGCAAATGTTGTTTTCTTCTGTAGATTACTAGTTTGATAGGTGTATAGTTGTGAGTTCTTTAGTCAACTGAAATTATAGCTGCTGTCACATTATTGTCAGCTTTGTCTTGTACCAGATTATATGTTTGTGTAATATCTATATGCATTGAAAAAATATTATGTCAAACATTAACAGCCAGAAAAAATATCATGTTTTTTTCATTTAAAATACCATTAACCATTTGTAAATAACCTTCAGTACCTTGACAATACATTTTCATAGATTGTTTCAATACCTTAACAATACACTTTAATACATTTTCAAGACTGTCCCTCCTTCCCTCTTTATCAGTGCTGAGTAAAGTGGGTTGCTTTGCATTTTATGAAGATTAATGATGGATAAACAAAATACATTGTTGATTGGTGTTACAACATATCAAACACTAAATTTAACAATTATTTGATCATTTAATGTTGGAGTTATATTAACATGTCCTTTTCTTTCAGTAAAAAGCAGGTTGCCATGTTTTTGCTTAATGCTGGGGCTGATGTGTCCATTCAAGCAAAAAATGGATGTACTGCCTTTGACATGGCATCTCTAATTGGTAAACATGATAATTTTGTCGTTTTTATCTCTCTCAAAAAGAATTTGCATGCCATTGTATTGTTAAATATGTAACTGAAAAGTGACATTTTTGCTTCTGCATCAGCATATATACTATTATAGCAATAATGCCATTTTCATGTTAGCAGAGCATTGAGTCAGTTTTTGCTGAAGGTGATGCTATGTCTTTTATGAAATAGTTACAATTCCCATAGTTAGACATATTTTAAATGTGAATTTAAGTAAACACAAATATGTAAATGTGCAGATGATGTTGACACAGAACTTCTTCGCATGCTGGCTTCCAAGGCTCTGCATGTCAACAAAGTAGACAAAACCAAGAAGGGTTGGAATAAACACAGCAATGGATCTGTCTCCTCTCTTGCTTTGCACACAGACTACAGGTTTCTTGTCTTACGTGTGATTTCAGTGCTTTAGAGATTGTAGGATTTTTGGTTACTGTGCTGCTAAACAGTGGAACTCTCTCTGCTTCTATCTGCATCACCTACTCACCATCAAATCCTTTAAAAGGTGCACAAAAAACACATCTATTCCATGAGCAACACTCCATATGATGTTAGCCTATCTTCTCCCTTTAATTTGTTTTCCCTATAGTGGACTAGTCAAACTTTGGTCTCAAGGCATCAGAAATGTTTTCTGACTTCAACCCAGAGCCTATTGCTGCAGCTAATTTAGCCCAAGTCCACAGAGCAATAACAAAAGATGGCAGGAATGTAGCTGTAAAGGTAACAGTTTGATAGAAATTATTCTGATAAAGTACATTCTATTTTCTGTATTCCTGTATTTATGTCATTTAATGTTTGTGTGTGGTTTCAGCAATGAGGAACATCCTAAAAGTGGACTGAAGGTATGTACATTATCTTTTATGCCTTCATTTTTGTTGGATAATGGATACCATAAAACTAAATTTTTTTTAAAAGATGCTTCCAGTATTGGTTTGTTTGTGTGAGTGAGAGAGAGAGAGAGCAGTTATATAATAATAATAATAGTGAAGATTTTTATAGCGCATATTCACACTCAGAGAAGTTATATGCCCCTTTGTATGCCTGTGAAATTGCAGTTACCTTTTTTTTTTTTTTTTTTTTTTTGCAATAATAATGTGAAGATATCCATAGCACAGAATTAAGGTCAGATAAGAGCGCATGCCAGTTGCATCAGACTGTAAGGAATAAACATTAAAAAAAATCTTCTTTTGGGCATTTTTATGTGCTATATCTATTGATATAGTCTTAAGCAGTTTAACATTTTTTCATTTCTTTGTATGTGGGTGTTGCAGGCATGGTGGAATCGGATGTCTAATAGATTTAGGAATCTAAAGCTAGGTCGAACATTTACTACAGCCAACCGTTTGGGACCTATGCCTCTTTCTTCAGCAACATCAGTACAAGACTTAACATTAAAAGGACCAGGAACATCCCAGGTATATGGATGGACATTGCTTATAGTAAGGAAGAAAATGAAGAAAGACTACTGTAACCACATTTGCAGCTTATGGTTATGGTTTTTGTATGATCTTGAGGTCATTGTGCTTGCAGTCTCCACCTATGAAGCACAAGGCTTTGGTGGGAGCAGAGCAGACCACAGTATCAATGACCAGCTATGAGACCATGCTTATGGAGACCAAGAAAAGTGCTTCATTATTCACACTGGTTAGTACCTCTAAACTTATTTTGAAACTAGCTGACCAGCCAATGCCTGGTTATGGACTGCTGATGACTATGTATTTAAGACAAGGAAAATCGGAGGTAATCTGCTTTTAATAATATTTGAAACAAATACATTGTTGCAATGTAAAGTACAAGAGTTTTTTTTTTGTTTGTTCTACATCTGGAACTCTTTTCCTAAGGATTACACAAACCATTCTTGTAATCTGTTTAGTAACAGATGTAAAAACTTTGTGGAAACATTTTTAGATGCTCTTTTCAGAACTCTTCTGTATTCAGAAAATACTGTCCACGTGTGCTTGTATTCAGATTATATTTGATTTTCAGTTTCTTTCCCCATAGAAATTTGATTTGCACGTTGCACTTGGATTCTTTGTGTGTGTGTGTGTGTGCGCGCTTGTGTGTGTGTTCATGCATGCATGTGTGCATATACATGGTTATGTGTTTGCATGTGTGTGTCTGGTTAATTTCCAGGATATAAATCCTCCAAGTTCGGCACGTATTAGTGATATGTTAAAGCCAGTGAAGCCTCCATTCCTACCTCCCCCATCTTTTGCCCTGGATGCCCCGGTACATGCAAGGCGATATGGCAGCAACTGGCGAACTCACAAATCATTGGTTGATGATCGGACAGTTGTAAGTTGAAGCCATCCCTACTTGTATTACATCAATACTTTGTTAACTCCTTTGAAAATATTACTTTTGATATTTTTCACAAATACCTAATGGCCTGAAATGATAAAGACACAATATGCTGGGTTTTTTTTTATTATTCAGATACATCAGTAGATTCTTGGTTCAGAAAAAATGCTTAAAATTATGCAGCTTTAGTATATTTATTTTCATCCGGTAATCATTTTCATACAGAAGTGTTGTCGAAAATGTTATTTTCTTTAAATGACGACCCAGAAACAGATGATAGAGAAACAGATTTATCTCTTCCAATTAATGATCATATTTTGAATTGATTGTAAGAATATAAAATTTAAAAAAAATTCTGATACAAGATAAATTCTAACAGAGACAGGTATAACTTCCATGTAGTTGATGGGATTTCCATGCAGCTGTAAGTCAGATTTGCACAGATCTGGCAGTAAACTTGTTAGCCAACAGTATAATACAATGAAGATTGTCTGTAACAGAAAGCAAAGTATTCTGAAAGTGAACCTTTCTTTTGTTGGCTTCTGGTTTGAAATTCTTTGCACCAGTTATTTACAAGCACATAAATAATTTGTTTGTATAATATTTTTGAGGACAACAGTTGTGTGCAGTAGGTAAGTGAAATAAATACTCTATACAGTTTAAGTTTGTTTTGTTTTGTTTTGATCAAAAGACTGACATTGCTTATTTTCATTTTGCTTCTTCTTGAGAGCATGACCTTGAACTGTTTTAACTGTTTATCTTTTGTTATCTGGCTGTTCATTCTAAGTTTAAGCAGTCTGAGCAAATAAAACAAAATATTTAACATGATCTTTAGATAATTTATTTTAAAGTTATGGTTTGTTCCACAGCATGAGGTGTAAAAGAATTCTTCCACTTGTAATTAGTATTTTACTTATTTGATATTTCTCACAGTCAGACCATCATCTGGTACACCCAATGAAGTTCTCATCTCGAGCCAACTCAGGTACCCTAAGTAAACCAGATCCAAAAAGTGACAAGTCTGGCATTTCCACCTGGAATAACCCTGCACCTGCTGACCCTCCTTCTGATATTAACTCCTTATCTTCTGCTGCTTGGACTAACCCTGCTATCACTTCTCTGGTTAACCCTTCACTCACTGTCATGTGGAGAAAGCAGCCCACAGAAGCTTTGCTTGTAAACAGTCATTCAGAAAATGTATCACTGCCACCAGAAAATACCAGCCACAGTGATGGTGGAATAAACTCTTCGTCATCCAGTGACAACAACAAAATACCCAGTTCTATACACACAGCATTGTCAGGCAAGAAACATGTCACTGCTTCTACATCCATACTAGCTGTGCGTGAGACACACGATAAGAAAGGTTTGACTATTAACTGTGGGTTTTTTTTAAAAAAAGATTTACTGCTATGGAGTTTATAAAATCTCTGCCTTGTGTTCACTTTATAAAATTTGTTTCATTTTGTTTGTGTGTATGTGTGGGTGGATGTGCATGAGCACACATACACACAATGTGCATGCGTGCAATTACCACATCACTAATCATTAACAATGCTTTGGTGTGAGATATCTGTCTGAAGCATGACTTTTACCCTTTGCTCATTTAACATTGTTATCCCATTTTTCTCAATAAATGAAAAACACACGCGCACACACACAACCTACTGGCTGCTTCTAACCTGTCACAAATTATGGCTATAAATGACATGACATGAAATGCACTTCATTATAACAATGTTTATGCCTTTGTCTATCTACCTGAAACATATAAAATATAGTGCTTGTAGGAATTATTTCACATTCTAATAAAATTTCTGCCTTTAGTGCAAGTATATCTATGTTTTAGTATCATGTAACACTTATTTCGAATCTTAACTGGCTCAAATACCTGCAAAACATATTTACCAGCTTCAGAATCACTAAAGACAAACAGGGGCACCTGCACATGCACTTGTAAGCCCACACCCACACATGCATGTATAGTCATACATTCATGTAATATACATAATTTTCTTGTATGTTGCTTATTAGTTGTTCACTGTTTCATGTGACTTTGATTAAACACATGCAGGGGATTTTGGTCATGGATCAATATTTATACCCAGCCGTCACATTCCAAGTGCTCGACCAGGTGCAACTCTAGGTTCCCAGCAGACTCCATCGTTACTTTTCATGCCAAGGTAAGAGATTGCAGGAATTTGCAAAATATTCAGAAGAGAGTCTTTTTAATGTGATTTTCATACGTAACAGCTACTGATGCTTGATGCTAGTGTTTGGTTGTTGATTACTGTACTTGTAACTGTGAAACATTGATAATTTCAAAGACAAGAGATTATGATGTCTTTTGATCTCTGCCTAAAGAGTTTGAAATTTGTGAATAATATCAAATTAATTTTATTATTTTATTAATCCTATTATTTTTGGTTATTTTATTTATCTGAGCAACAGAGCAGAAAGTAGAAAGTACAAATATTAAAGTGGTTTGTTATACAGGAATTACACCTGTAGCTCTGAAAGTAAATTTGCAAATTTTATCGAGCATAGAGCAGTTGGAAACAAGATGATAAAGAGATGTCAGTGTGTATTTACAATCTGTGCTATGGATGTTAGCAAAACCAAATGGAACAAGTTCAAAGTAGCCCATGAAAAACTAAAGAATTTGGAATTTTCTGAAGCCAGTCACAATGTATTATTGCTTACGATGGCAATGAGGATTAAAGCTTAAAAGACCACATATGGTATTTGGCTGTGTTCAAAGGTAGTAAAAATGTGATAATAACAAAAGAACAATATTTATAAATAAAAATATTTATTTCTAGAAAATCAGCGACAGCTTCTTCAGTGTTTCGCACCATGTCCAACACTACATCTCCGAACAGCTCCACCAGCGGGAGCTCATCTATTACACCTCAGCGATCATCACGTGGCATGAGTTCCTCCTCAAAAGGTAGCACGACTTCAACCCTCACACCATCTCCATCACCCACTCCAGGCAAGGTCAGTGATGACTCATATTTTCTGCAGGTCGTTGCTTTATCATGTCATCATGTACTATTTGTTTCTACCAAATAGCCACAAATCCTTCTTTGAGCTTCCTCCTTACTTTTTACATATAATCATTTACATTACCAGGTCTGTGTTGACTGTCCATAAACAGATGCTAAGCATGCAGTCACCCACCTTGCTTATTCAGCCAAAAATGCATTCCTCCGTGCTAATGTCAATACTTGTTTTTCGAGTAAGAGCCTATTTAGGACATGCAACCACTTGTTGGGCTGCCCAAACAGGCCGCAACAGCCCACGGTCATTACATCTGCTTTACTGGCCCAGGCCTTCAGCGAGTTTTTTGTCCATAAGATTCTTGACATCCGGGCTAAACTTGACCAACTGCCTGTGCACCCTTCAGCTCTTGCTAACCATGTCGACGATCTGGCAAGGCCAAAGTGCTCCTTTGCTTTCTTTCAGCCAATCTCGGAAAGTGAGCTTAGGGCCATTATACTTCACTTAAGACCCACAACTTGTCCAGTGGACCCAGTTCCCACCCCACTACTGGTAGACTGTCTCGATGTCCTACTTCCTGCCCTCACAGAGATAGTAAATGATAGCTTGTCTTTTGGCAGCCTTAGTGAAACCAAAGAGGATACAAAGAGCAACCACTGTTATATTAGAGCTTGAAGTCAGGCGGCAGTCACAATGAGGGTGGCCACTCCCCCTTTAGGACAGTAAACATCGCTACCCTTGGGCGTGCCGCTCCTTTGTTCTGACCATTGTGCACTGGCAACACACACACACAATCAGGTGCACATGCTTTCATACTTTTCAGAAATAGAGCTTGAAAACATATTACAAAGGTGCAGCTTTTCTAATTTAGAAGATAAACAAGAAAACAAATAAAATGAAACGTTTCAAGTACACATTAGCATAGGTTTTGCAAGTAACTCTAATTGGACAGATTTTTTTTTCACACGAAGACAATATGGTTGTTACATATCTAAAACGTCTTTACACCCAGTGCCATTGCAAAAATATAAAATATGTACACGTATATTTACAGATGTTGCAGTTTTAACATTTTTCTATTTTTCCTTGCCGACGCTGCAGAGAAATGTTTGTTGTTTTCTTTCATTGCAAAGTGCAGCCGCATATTTAAAACAATTGAGTAACAAGACTGCCTGGTTTGCATTTGCTGGAGGGACATATGAGGGAACTCGATTTCTGTTCAAAACGTTCCAGAAATCGATGTGGAGGACCTGTTCAGATTTTCTGAATATAATTTCAAGTTCCTCCACAAACGTTACCAACTGAGATGTTACGACGAGCAGCCTATCATGAGCATGAGGTACCTGCTTAATTGACAGCTGAGTCTCCCGTACAGTTCCTTCTTACTTTCCTGTAATAATTTCTTTACATTCTGGATACAATTTCCTTTGTACCTTTTTGGCGATGTAACCAGCAATGTATGTTAAAATATTGTTCTCAGGAATGAATAGTTCCTCAGCAGAGTTGGTAAAGTATACTGGGGGATTTCACATCTTTTGCTTCGCTCATATCTTGCATCAGAAATCACTGGAGTGTGCTGAGTACTGATGTTGCTAAGCATCAAGAGAAAGTCATCTCCATCTTCGATGCAGTTGCTTTTTTCACTGCATGATGAGACCAACCATCATTACCTGGCACTGAAAGAAACGAAATTGCGCGGGGCTTGGATTATCTCCACATCCTTTTCCTCATGTTAGAGAAAAAGAGCTTTTTTTACGCAGTCTTGGCCTAGTCTGCTATTGTGGAAGAATTTAACCTCTTTCGTTTTGCGAAGATCGTCCCAGAGTTGAAGCAGGCTTTGTATAGCAATTTTCCATCCAATCATACTTGATGAATTGCTTTTAAGTGTCGACAGCCATGACTTTTCCGAGATGGCATCATGCATCGTATGGCTGCTCAACTTGCTAAGTCTGATGAATGCATTAAACAGTTGATCAGTGGGTTCAACAAAGAAAGCTACCATCGTTGATATGTCAGCTGCAACGCTGTGTGACAGAACCTGAGAGGCAAACTTTTCCTGAAGGGTTGAAAAACCTGGTAACTTTAGGTCAGCGTTTCTCAACCTTTTACTTGTGACGCCCCCCCAGACGAATAAAGGTACGTCCGCGCGCCACCCTTAGCCACTAATACCTACATGAGATATGAGAAAATGACCGCCTTTGCGGCCCCCTTTTCAGCAGCTTGCGCCCCCCCTTGGGGGGCGCGCCCCCCAGGTTGAGAACCGCGGCTTTAGGTGTTGTTCTGAGTCATGGAGCCATTTGAATACAGTTCTTTCTATCCATCCTGAAGAAAATATTCTATTTTGGTGGATTGGGTACATCAAAGATGGTTGGAACTGTACACTTCTGTACTCACTTCTTACATCTATGGAAATGACAACACAAGACTATTGAAGCTAATAAGCAGCAGCATATGAGACAAAACCAAAGATAAATGCGACTTTTTAAATCTTGTGAAAATCTGTTAACTCACATCTCATCATCTTTCAGAAAAGAGAACAATCGGAAACCTTTAGTTTGAGAGTTTTGACAACTTGGTACAGTGCACCATGTACCACCAGGCCTCCTCGCGCGAGCACCGATACTTGTGATGGGGACGTGGTCGGAGTCACATCTGGGTCAGTGCGGCTTTATTTTCTCACCTAAGTGGTGGCTCTTGGTATGCTTTTTGGTGAAACCGCTGTTAAAATCCCTACCCTTGACATCAGCAATTACCGCCCAGTGTCAAACTTGCCATTTCTTTCCTAAGTCCTTAAGAAAGTAGTTCTCAAGCAACTTTTATCCTATCTTAACTCTGAAAATTTGATTTCTCCATCACAGTCTACTTATCGCCCTTTTCATAGCACTGAGACTGCCCTGCTTAAGGTGACAAATGACTTTGTCTGTTCTGGATAGAGGTGATATCTCATTTCTCACCATGTTAGACCTGTCTGCTGCCTTTGATACTATAGATCACACTACTCTCATTCGCAGACTCAGTACTCTCTATGGCATCTCAGGCTCCCCATTCAACTGGTTTCAGTCATATCTCTCAGATAAGACTCAGTCAGTTTTAGTTGATGGCTGCATGTCTCCACCAGTCTCTATTTGCTCAGGAGTCCACCAAGGTTCTGTACTTGGCCCCAAGCTCTTTATCATGTACACAAAGCCACTTACTACTCTAATTCAATCTCACTTTATATCTGATCAATCCTTTGCTGATGACACTCAGCTGTATACTAACTGTTCTCCTTTTCAGGCACATACTGCTATCCAGAGCATCCAAGATTGTATTTCTGATATTAGACTATAGATGGCCCACAACAAGTTAAAACTAAATGACGAAAAAACAGACGCTTTTATTTTTTTCAAAGAGGAAAGCCAGAGTTTACCTTTCACTGCCTGTCTCTGTTTGGGTAAGCGATGCCAGTGTTCCTTTTGTTACTTCAGCACGTAACTTGGGTTACCTTATGTCTGCTGACATGTCTCTTGATAAGAATGTCTCTTACATTTGTCGCTCGTATACTATGAGCTCCAAAAAATCAGTTCCATTCGCCATACTCTATCTCAACCAGAAAAATTCTCATCTGCTCATTTGTTCTGTCTAAACTAGACTACTGCAACTCTCTTTTTGCTGGCTTTCCACAGTACCTCATTGATATGCTTCAGAAAGTCCAGATCTCAGCTGCTCATCTCGTTTTCTGGACCCGCAAATTTGAACATGTTACACCACTTCTTCACTGGCTATCAATTAAAGCTAGAATAGACTACAATCTCTTAACTCTATGCTATGGATTCTTTGAAGGTTCCTCCCCCCCCCACTTCTTTACTGAAATCTTGTCTGTCCACACCCTGGCCCAAAACCTTCACTCCTCATCTGATGAATGCATTAAACAGTTTATCAGTGGGTTCCACAAAGAAAGCAGTTTCAGAGGCCTCTTCTGATAACACTCCTAAAGCTACCATTGTTGATATGCCAGTGTCGTAAACTCCGGGGAAAGAGGACGCGAAGATGGTCAGAGGTTGTGATTGCTGTCGCCTCGGGCTAATCACACTCTTGACACCTCGACCAACTCACGCCGACATGTACATGTACGGACACACTTATACTAAATTGCTAATAAAGATCAACTGACTCCGAGCCCCCAGCGTACGTCCCCAAGAACAACACGAGGCAATTTAGTATATTAAAACAATTATTAATAATCGAGAGTTTGATCAATGAGCATAAAAGATACAAATGCTGCAAAGTTTAACGTTAGCTCGCTCTCTAGGCTTCCCGGTATATCTACTCCTAATCCAGATAACGTGAGTCACTAATAGCTTAACTACTACACACAACACACTACACTCGTCACTTATCTCTCTACACAAGAATGTCTCTCGCGATGTGGAGGGCCCTCTGATGTCTTGACGTCTGAAAATCCGTAGATGTCACTCCGCCAGTCGTTGCTGCCCTTTCCACGAACACAGAGACTCTGGTACTGCCACGTGCCACCACGTGACTCTTCCTCAAGGCCGGACTGCGATCAGAGCTTAACCGCGCCTGAGGACCAACGCTTGTCTACCAGCTTTACCTCTGCTGTCTACAACCGACAGCCACTGGTGATGTAAATGTTGTGCACTCTGTACCAAGAGTGGGTCTTAACGCGCCTCTGAAGTCGGTTGTGCTGAAGTAGCCACGATTCCCAGACTAACTCTCAGCGGAGAATCTGAACAGCCTTGAACAGATCTCTGCTACAACCTTCTCCCTCGAGGTTCCAGTGCGAAGACCACGATTTCTCGCCTGACACGATGTTAAATTCTCGTCGCTGGCATTCGTCATCTTGCGATTGGCTAATTGCAAAATACACACACTCTCTGCCATCCGTACCTGCCTATGACCAATCACTACCTAGCTAGTATTGACGGACAGGTGGTCACTGACTTATTCCTGCCCACTCTACTAGTGACGCGATCTGACTACGGCGTCATCACGTCTGCCTCTCTATTCACTAATGGTGTCCAGTCAATGACAATAACCAGAAGCACTGTTGTCCCACACTAGGTACCCGTAATTAACAGCCACACCGTGGCCTGTGATCTCTCCTCTTGAAAGAACCCCCTGCGGCGATAACCGCCGTTACCCGCTTCTGTCCTGCGCTAGTGCTGACGTAAGCAGCCATCCATTCCCCCGACCTAGCTGATCTACCTGGTCCTTTTGTCCACTACTTCTGGCTGGCACCAACAAGGCGGCTGTTGCCGTAACACTGCCTTACAAGCTAATTCATTTCCCAAGCTATCTATTCTACCTTATTCTAGTCAGTCTGACAGCGCGTACGCACGACTCGTGCATAAATCAGAAGTGCGACACCAACACTATCGCCCTATAACCTAGTTATCATATGACAGCCAGCTGCATTCTTTCCCTCCCTCCCACAAAAAACAGTCACATACGGACAACTGATGTTCTCCCACTGTGCTGCTAAGCACTGGAACTCTCTTCTGTGATGATGATGATGTTGATTTATATTGCGCAGGTATCTATTCAAAAGAATGCTCATTGCGCAACAAAAACAGAAGAGAAGAAAAAAATAAAACAACAGGAAAGTAAAAAAAATAATAAAGACAGAAGTGGTGCTAGGTTGGTTCTACATCACATTTGCCACTCAGACTTGAAGGCTACATTCAAACGCTCTCTAAAAACATATCTTTTCACAAAGTACTATCCCTGAATTACTATTCTTAACTCCCTTGCAATACTGTCTCATGCTAATCATGTAATGCCTCCATCTCACACTGTTTACAGTAGCAGTATCCCTTTATTCCTTCATCCATTACTTTATGTTCTACTCTTATACTTCATCTTTATGTTGTTCAGTGTGCCTATAGGTATCTCACTGTCCACTATCTGTTATCTTTCATTTATCATTATTGGTCTGCGCATGGTTGTGATGCTGCGCATTATAAGTTCACATTATTATTATTACTCTTCTTCATATTTCAAATGCTGATTGACAAATTTTGCTCTGTTGGCCAGTCTGAGAAAAAAGGATAATACAGATTTAATGTTTACACTTCTCTGTAATAGGGATATTTATATCTTACCCCATGGTTGTAGCCTCTTGTTTGACTTTCCTGCTACTCAAGACCTATAACCATCACAGCAGAGTAAGTTAGAGCCATTCAAATCATCTTAGAAGGATGGTGAACAGGCAAGCTTTGTAGTAAAGGGTCTCAGCTGTAGGCACAGTGCATTGTTAGTGGTTCACTCTATCTATATTCTATAAGCAGAACCTAATCGTCTCGTTTTACTGCCGTTTAGCTTTCCTCATTAATCAAACAGATGATGGGTGAGGAGGGAAAGTTTTATAGTCACCAGCTTGGGGGAGCCTTCAGATAATAGCCTCATATTCTGAAGCTGAGTGCACTAACTATCAGACCAGTTTGACTTTGATTTCTACTTTTCTTTTAAAATCTTTTTTTAATTAAATAAAAATGTGCTATATTGTTGAGGGTTAACTTGTCTCTTTTATAGCCCAGTATAGATGTAATAAAAGTGTTGATCTATTGTACTTTTCTTATCATCCTATCTTCAGTGCATGTAATTTGCAAGTGGGACATTTTATTGTTGACAGAGTGGAGAGGATACTTTACAACCATTAGACTGCTTGCGAGAGAAGGATTCAGGAGATGGTGAGTATGAATTACAATATTTACTTTGAATGTTTGTATATCTGCTTTATCAATTAAATTTTAATTTTATAGAAGTGTGTGAGAGGTGTTTACCAGAAAGTGTCATTTGAAGCATCTTTGCATAGACTTGACACAGAGAGAATGAAGGACTATCGTTAGAATCAAAGTATTAGATATTTACCGAAGAGTATATAATGAGACATGGAGTGCACATGTTCTATGGAATTATGCCTTTTTATCCCAGATGAACTTTCACACATTTTGAAGAAACTTTCTCTGGAGAAGTATAGTCCTATCTTTGAGGAACAAGAGGTAAGCAAAAAGTGGGCCACAACACATTCACAAAGTAATCAGCATGTAACATTTAGAGAGTAAAAATGTGGTGTTCTGAAACATATTCAGTTCATTAATTCCAAGCACACAGGCAGACAATACAATAAAATACATACTTTTTATGGAAGTCATCTCTTACAGCTGCTTACTTACACATGAATACCACCTTTTGTCTATGCCTTCTCCAGCCTTTTTTCTCCTTCCCATGTCCACACTCAATTATCTTTCCATCTGTGATATGTAAATTAAAAAAAATAATTTGCAGATATGTAATAAATCCAAGAGCAATGGGAGTAACTTCTGTTATAGGTAGACATGGAAGCATTTCTCACACTCACTGATGATGATCTGAAAGAATTAGGAATTGCAAATGTTGACTCTCGAAGGCAAATCCTCAAAGCCATTAGAGAACTGAATTCAGGAAAGGTAAGTCACAATGCATTTTGCTGCATCTGTGAACAAAAATAAACTTAGTGCCTCTGGGAAAGTCTTGAAAGTAGAATGTGTGTTATTTTTGTGTGCATAAACTTGACATAGAAAAGAGATGTTTCACTTGGGAATTATTAATTAATTTGAAGGTGTGCGTATTCAATTTTCTTGCACAACACTGGATGTACCTTGAGATTGAAAGGCTGTACTTACAATTATTACATTAACATCACTCCCTATATTTAAACAGGGTCGAGAAAGACAGCAATTTGTTGATACCATGACATCATTCAATTCAACCTTAAAAGCACGTGCTTCCACTGATATGGGTTTGTTTTATCTTATTCAGTATTTTTATGGCTTTTTTGTTTATATTTGTTAATTTATAGAGAAATGAAATAGAGAAAAGTTATTTGTGTGCAAACAAATGTGTTTCTTCTTCAACCTTACCAAATGACATGATACATTTGCTCTCTATAGCTATCAAGTGTTGACTCCCAGACACTGAGCTAGCATGTTCCTGGCATGCAGAATATGCCACTGGTCAGGTGAGCAACAGCCCATAGACAGCAGTTATAATAGCAACAACACAGCCAGTTCATCAGGTTTTTAATTTTATTTGCCGTATGCCTTTTGTGATGATTCTACAATTGGTGGAATGCACAGCCTAGTCAGCCCAAGGGGAAAAGAGGATATCTCCTAATGATAGCTAATCTTACACCCAACTTTCCCCCTTCACACACCACTCAGTCGCATCACATTTCTGTATGCTCCCACACAGGAAATTTCTTTCACTTGCATGCACACACCAACAACTGACAACACAGTTACGAAGACAGTTCAAATCAGTGTTATGAAAGCTATGTTCTAACCAACGAACAACAGTGTCCATGACGAGAATGACTGATGGTCATCTCCTGCAGATGATAAGAAGTTGGGCCGGTGGTACAATGGAATTCACCAGCCTCTGCCTCGCCACCACAGTGGTAATGATGCAGTTGATCAGTGTTGGTGCACTTCACTTCTTTACCTGTCATCTGTTTCTTTGAGTAAATCAGATTGTGATTGCCATGAGGTAGTGATCCAACATTCTGGAAGAACAGACCTCCCTCCTTCAGTTCTACTGCTTGTGTCTGTTGAACCACTTAGGGACCTTTGTCTCTGCTGGAGTATGAGGAAAGGCACCTAATAATAATCTACCGTAAGCTATATACCCGTCTAATCACGTGGCTCCCACAGACAATGGTATCCCTACCTAGAAGCTATCGAGATTTTAGTAAGTTAATACAGCGCATCATGCTATACCCCTAAATATAACAAGGTGGTCCACCTCGATTAGGTGCCCAGGAGGCCACAGCGCGTTGGGAAAGGAGGACCCTCAACAAGACAGCTTATTATTACTATAGAAAACTTCCATCACCTGGATCAAGGAGATTGGAGATCAAGGGGAGGGTGAAAGACATAGGTATATGTATTTAATTATGTCCCCTTTGGTAAGAGAATATGCCTGATGTCCATATTATACTTAGGTTCAAATTCTATGAAAATGTCCATTTGCCTATAGATTGGTGTTGAAATTTTGTTTTGTATTGTAAATATTGTAAATATCTCCTCCATGTCATAATGACCATGAGTCATTGGCATTAAAGTTGTCATGTCATGTCTCCCTCTCATGACTGGTCAAGCATTCACATTCTCACCCCCCTCTCTCTATTAACTTGCTGTGCTATGTTCTGGCCAAGAACAACTAGTTTATGACACTCTACTGCCTGCTTTTGAACCATGTGTTGTTCAGCCTTTGTGTCCTACCTCTCACCAGTGACTACTTCTTGTTCTTTGCTTCATTTAACTTTTATTGCACTTTGTGGACTTCACTTAACTTGTGCTAGATATACCAAGTCAGCTGCTGCTGTATTGAGGTAAAGCAAATGTTTTCATCACCTTGCCGACTTTTCTTTTCATCGTACCAGCTCTAGGTACTCACTGCTGTGACCTGTAGGTGTCTTCAGTGTTGTTTGTGATCTTAAGCCATCTACAGCCTCTATCTTCGATAGACATCGTTCAAAGGAAGCAACCAAAGACTTTTTACTTGTCGGTGTTTTGTTGTACTGTTTCAGCACCCTTTTCTGAAGAAATCAGTGTAACTAGCTTACTGTCTAGGAGTCAACTTTTGATGGTTAGAGAGCAAATGTAGCCTATTATCTCCTTTGGTCATGTCATATGGTGAGTTTCAATGAAAGAGAATTTACAATCAAAATTTTATGTTGCAAGAGTAGAGCATACTTATGTGGATTTTTCTTATGATGTGGGGTAGCTGTCATTGATTTCATTTTCTTAGAGGGAGTTGCTTAGTGAAATTACATGGAAATTTAAGGTTGAAAAAGACATCAGTATACAAGATTTTAGACAGAAGTGGTTCTGAAATTAAATTACGATTTAGTAGTTTATTCTTTGTGTTTCCATTCAGGAACTGATAGTGAGAATCTCATGAGCTGGAACATACAGGATGAAAATGAACCTCATGTTCCCAGTGCTAAATCAAGATCATCATGACATTGAATCATCAAACAACACTTGTACTATTGCTGGTGACAGTACTCAGTTCCATGAGTCAGTATTTCTACCAAATGTAACTCATTCCTATTTCCTCTTTCAGGGTGCCATTCTTAGAATGAGCTTATGGTATTTGCAGGAAATGTAATAGTGGGAATTCACTCATGTATGAGTGTTATACGAGTCGAGAATTAAATCTCAAATGGCAGTGAAATTCCATGGTGTTAAAGGTGCAGGTGCCGAGTGTATAGCTTCAGAGATTTTGTCTCAGTGATGGGATAAATGCTGCAATACAGTTTAGCCATCCAGAAATGTGAAGGAGTTTGGCACTACATGCTGTGGCTATTGTCTGGTCCAAGAAGGACAACAGTCTTGATGCATGTTTAGCTTGGAAGCTGTGAAAACAAGGACAATGGTTCATCAGGCTTTATGTGAACAGTAGGGCTGCCTCTAATAGGCATCGATGAACTTGGGACATGTTTATCAGTAAGTAAAGCTTCATCACACAATGATTTACAAGAACTCTAAAAAATACCAAGGTTCTGAAGTGCTTCAGTTGCACTGGTAAACAGATTTCAAATAGGGATGGAAAGTGTCTGTTAGTCATTTTAATGATTTTGCTGTCAAAGTCTCTGTGATGAGGCAGATGTCATGAACAGTTTCTGAGGTTGCAGTAGTGAGGGCAGTGTATAGAGATCAGATCAATGTTTTATTCTATCAAAATCATGACACTTATTTACACGTTGATTAAGATCTAAGTTGTGAATATCTAATAAAGGTTACTAAAACTGTTACACTTTACCTAAACAGCAAACGAACATGCTCAAACACACGTCTAAAACTGTTTCCTCAGTAAAAGTGTTGAGTGGTAAACATATCTTGCTAGCTATTTGAATTCAGCCTGTTGGTTGCCTTGAAAATTGGTGCCAAATGAGAGTTTAAGCAAAGTGCCTTGACATGCATCCCATAAGTCAGAATATAGTTGACTTATATGTTTGCATTGTGAGATAATGACAGCATGAATCAATGCTCTTGTGGCATGGGTGAGTAGCAAAAAAACATCACCACAGCTACAGCTTGTTGTACATAGAACATGTCCAAGAAGCAGAGTTGATGACATAGGACCTTTTGTTTTATATTTGTTTAGCTCTTTATTTGCAGACTGTATGTGGCTACTCCCTTTGATTTGGCTAAGTGGTGTACTTTAATTAGGTAAGATGATTTAATTATAATTTACTTAATAGAATATAAAGCATGTATAACAGGTTTTTTATATTTTTTTGTACTTGAAATAAACATAGATGATGAATATCTTCCATTTAGTTTTTTTGAGCATGTTGCAAGCAACCCCTCTATGAAGTAATTTATGGTTAAATTTCAAGAAAATGCTTGACCACATCAGTTTTGTTTATTCACATATAAAACCAAAACAACATAATTTTTAAATTGGGATGTTCAGCATAGTGTGACTTGGGATACAAAGGTTCTTACATTTCCTGTTTCAGTCTGGGATGCCATGTTTTTGACTCTCAAAGCATAGAGTGATGTAGAGGTAAAAGAAATCACTGATGATACGTTTTTATTTGTTCCCTATTTGGTTGCTATTACACTTACCATTATTTTTAGAGCTATTATCCTAGACTGTTACATATGATGAGCATCAGTAATATTTTTTGATCATTTATTGATTTTAAATATATCCTAAAAGTCAACCCCATTTGTCACTTTATCCACGTTATTGCATCTTGGTACTCAAATATGTGCATAAGTTACCATGAAGTTGCTTGCATTTTACTTATTTATTGTTGTCTTCTAGTCGTAAACCACTGCAGCAACTGATCATAATATTTCCACTCATGTGATAAGTGTTAAAGTTCATTTATTTACTGATTTATGATAGTCATTCACCAAAAATTGTAGAATTTCAGACCAAACAAAAGTAAAGGATCTGAATTCCTGTTCTTGTCTTATGCATTTAAAACATTCTCATGAAATCTGGATTTTTTTTTTTTTTTTGATGCATGCTATGATATTCTTAGATGATGGCTAGTTGAACATGTACAGAGTAATCGGATGTAACTCTTCAATTAGACATAACAATTTTAAGGTTTAAAAGCAAGGCTGGAAGGTTATTACCTCCAGCTCTTTGGAGAGCACAGTGTCTCAAGGAGTATGCTTTGCAGCAAGAATCTGAGCATTTGATGCAGTATAATATGGTCACAAAGGCTTGAAAATTGAGCTCAAAAAGTGTTCACCAATTGAGCTAAAATAAAATGAAAAAGAATATTTTTTTTAATTGCTTTGGTAACAATACAAATGTAATATTGGACAAGTAAGCTGTTGTGATCATGGAGATGAAAATGCTGCCAGCAAATTTCTAGTATACAGATCTCTTTAATAAACTATTTTTGAATAACCAGCTTTACATTATAATTGAGTTTCCGTCCATAATTTCAACTATGTGGAAGTACAGTGTTTTGTTCTAAATAGGTATGTTTTTACTTGCATGCTTATTTCAGGTCTAATGTGCAGTATTTTTGTAAATTTTTTTATATAGTGCATCCGTCCAAACATGATTCAAGATATGTAATATAAAATGGGTGAGTTTACATTTGCACATAAAATCTCTAACTTTAAGAGCTACGGGATTACTTTTATCATATACACCAGCTGCTGATGGGCAAATTTTATAAACTGTAGTGAGCAAGTGTGCCAAGATGAAAAAAGTATTATATAATGATAAAGACCTTGTTTGTTGTTACCAAATTTTGCTGGTGAACAGCACAAATATACAGGTGTTGTTTGCAAAGTGTGCATCTGTACATCTTGAATGTGTTGTTAAGCATGGTGCTAAACGTTATTAAACTATGCTAATGATATAAACACTGTGTACAGGTTGTGCTGTTTTGACTTCCTGAAGTTCTTTAAAAAAAAAGTCTTCAGGAAATCAATTTTTTTAGTGGTTATACATTTTATTTTAGCTCTCAAGTGTTCCTGCTGCTTGTGGTAAAGTCTGTTGTGTTTTCTTGGCTTCCCAAGAAAAGCTGCTGTGATTTTATATGACGTGTAACATTTTATGTGTTTGTACTGGTAAGTCAGACTGGCTCCAAGATAATTTTGAAATTATTTTATCTATTTTTTAATGCATCTTTGTTCCATGTTACTGCTCTTGGTGCATAATGTATGGACATGCAGTAGCTTTACCCATGTCATTTTGTAATATTTATCAGCATCAACCACCTACACCAGATGTATTTTATGCTGAATGCAGTTTTCTTTAAATCATTATTGTGGAAGTATATGTGATGGGGAAATTGACTGGATGAATGTTAAGCATGTCCTACCAGTTTCACAATAATGCTCTTTATGACTTCAGTTTTTAAGTGGCAGAGGGAGGATCTATGAGGGTTTTATATTTCAATCATCAGCAGCAAATAAAACCTCTCATCTGAATACTATGAGTTCATCATTTATTGGTGTACTTTTAAGAGTATGAGGCAGTTCCTCTGGTGTGTGGCGTGCCACAGGGATCTGTTCTGGGTCCTTTATTATTTTCTGTATACACTTCACAGCTTGGACGAGTAATTGCACGTTTTCAGATGGACACCACTTCTTTGCTGACAACACATTGATACTCAACAGTTTTCCCCCCGACCCAGCAGTGGCTAGAATTGCGCTTCAACAACTTGAATCTTTTTGTGTTGCGGTGAAGGTGTGGATGACCAGGAATCATCTTAAACTCAATGACAAGACAGAAGCGTTACTGTGCGGCCCCAAGGCCAGACGGGAGCAGATCGGCATTAGTGATGTGCAGATCGGTGACGCCTCCATAGCCTTTGCTGTGTACGGGACCTAGGGCTCTTTATTGATGCAGAGCTCTCCATGTGCAACCATGTTAGCTCTGTTGTGGCAAAATCTTACTACTTTTTGAGGACTTTAGGTAGATTACGGCCCATGCTGACTTAGGATGCTGCCAACTCACTTGCTGTGGCTACCATCATATCGAGATTGGACTACTGCAATAGTGCATTGTGGGGTATACCTGCTATGCAGTCAGATCAACTCCAAAGAGTTCAAAACACACCCGCCAGGATTCGTGCAAAGTCGTCCACTGAGCACATCACGCCTATCCTACAGAGCCTTCACTGGCTCCCAGTGAACAAGTGCATTGACCACAAAGTGCTTTCGATTGCTCAGTCCTGCATGTTTAAATCTGCTCCTGACTATTTACAAGAGGTAGTTCCTCCTTTACCAGCCGTCACATAGCCTGCGCTCTGACTGTCACGCTTCTGTCTCCCTACAGTGGAAGACACAAACAAGAACCGCACTAGAGCCAGGGCCTTCAAAAATGCGGCACTTAAACTGTGGAATGCTCAGATATTGTCACTCTCCACCATCACCTCAGCAACCACGTTTCGGAAAAGAATGAAGACTCATTTGTTTACTTAAGACAGACTTAAACAAGCTAGCACAATTTCTGTCTTTAATATTTTTTACTTTCCTGTTTTTTAAATTTTTTATTCTCTTCTGTTTTTGCTGCGCAATGAGCATTCTTTTGAATGGATACCTGCGCAATATAAATCGACATCATCATCATCAATGTGTTGGTATGTATCAGGGGTAGGGAACATCTGGCCAGCAAAATCATTTGATTCGGCCCGCCAAGGCAATTGCAGATTTCAATAAATCTATAAGCTTCTTTCATAGCAACTTAAATTAATAGTGACACCAGTTTTAAGGGACACTCAAGGTACGTCCATTATGAGATAAACAGGATCGACACATATGCTTCGCTCAGCTGCCCGCAGCCTATATGAACAATTTTGGAGAATTATACATGCATGCGACCATCCCAAGCCGATAGCAGAGCACTTCTGGTTTAATATTAGCTGTTGATATGGGTAGTGTTCATCAACCACATCAGCTCATGCAATTAAAAAATGATTTTCAACATTGTTGTGTACCTCTCTGAACTCGCTTCCATCTATACAGCCGCACGACTTCTTTGCTCATCTTCTGGCACCAAGCTACTGAGAGTCCCACTAGCTAAAACAAAGGCAGAGGTCTTTCTCCTACCAAGCTCCATCATGGGATTACCCGTAGATGCATCTTTTCAGAATGACTTCACTGTGACCCTGCCCTGACATGCATGCATAAGGTGTGTTTGTAATTTACTTTGTGTATGAGTAGGTGTGTGCTGTAGAAGTGAGCGTGTATGTTAATTGCAAATATGGGTGCATGGTTGTTGATGATTCAGTCTCTATTATTTATGTTAAGCACTCTGAGCAAATCTTAGGAAAAGTGCTTTATAAATCCTCATTATTCCTACATAAGAGGCCAGGGGCCAGTTGCACAACACATTTCTAATTTTAAACACTTAGGCCTAAATATTTTTAGATAATCAGTTTAAAGTGTACACCACAATTTTAGAATTTTAAAATCTAAAACTGCTTTAAGTAAGATAAAAGTTGTCTAAGGCTGAATTTCCGTCTTGTCAGTACAATTTTTTGTATGTTCTTGTTCAACACATCTAAATGGCAGAGATGAGATTTTGCTTCTTTAGAACAGTTTTAAGGTTTAGAAACTGGCCTACAAGTGCCCAACATCATCCTTTCATTTCTAAAGGATGTGCAAATGAAAAAGCTTTGGCTAGTAAAAGTTTGTTTGGGTTTATGAATTTTTTTCTATGCAACTAATTACGAAAAGGAGGATCGTGGTGACTCGCAGGGACCAGGCAGGCTGGGATTGAACATGTTGCAAAAGTGTTAACACACTGTAGCAAAACTAGAGTTTGACCAAACCGCAGGCTAATTTTTAGGCAGATCATTGTGTGTGGCCCATGAATGATGTAATAAAATTCAAAATGGCTCTTAGACGAAAAAAGGATAACCACCCCTGGTACATATAATACTATATACTATTTATTTGCCTTTCCTGCATGCATGCGCATCACCATATACATACATGCAGACAAACATATGATTGTAAATGCAATACCTTTTAGTAATTAATCCTTTAATACACAAGCATATTAAGTGTAAACCAGAAGCTTTTCTCCAGTCCTTCAGAAATAAAACAGAATAAGTTCTTTTCTAGTCCCTCAGAGATGAAACAATGTATATATGGCATTGCAGAATCACATCACTGGTTTTGGTGTTTAGGTTAAAAGAACACTTAACCCTTTTTTCAATAATTCACAAGCATATTAAGTGTAAACCAGAAGTTCCTTTCCCGTCCTTCAGAAATAAAACACAGTAAGTTCTTTTCTAGTCTTTCAGAGATGAAACAATGTACAGATGGCATTGTGGAATCACATCACTGGTTTTGGCGTTTGGGTTAGAAGAATCCCAAATCTCTTCTTGATGGTCACCCTCTGTCGAGAATATTTGTCATCTGGTGAGAATCGAGCTGGATGAGCCGACATTGTTGGGCGACCTGTTGGGTCAGTTTTCTGGAAAAAGGAAAGTTCTCTGTGTAGATCTAGATATCTCACACACATACCCCTCTTTTACATACCAAAAACATTATTCTATTAATGTCTGACTTCTGTTGAGTACCTCTACTAGAATAGAATTACCTCTTCTTATATTTAAAGTCAGCCTACCTTAGGTTTTGTCAGCTATTACTATATCAGCATTACATACTATAACCCTGTCCATGCAAGAGACCTCTAAACTCTAGAGGTGCAGCACAATGCACAATCAGCTTTTAGACTTTTAGTAGGCAAATGGTGCTCTCATAGCCCAGTGAATAAATATATCGCACATACATGAAAGACTTAATCTGAAAAATAAAAGCATTGTTCATTTTATCACTATTTAGAACCTTTACAAATTAAAATGAGCCGTAGCTCATCCTTTCTCTGGTCCCAATAATGTCCTGCCTGTCTCTCTGTACAGTTGGGTACATGCTTTCCAGTCTGGACTTGAAACCTATCTCTTTCGAAATACCTAGTGTAAAATGTAATTGGTTTCTTTCTCCACTTACTCCTATCTCTGCGTTACTCAAGTTCCTGGCACTGTTCACAGTGCCTGTGTACGTTTGCCTGATCGTGATGCCCGTCTTTGTCATACGAAATCATTACCTATCGCCCCTTGTCTCTTGTAAGGCGCACTGAACTTCGTGGAAATGCGCTAAATAAATCGTATTTTTAAAACAAAAATTACCATTATGAAATCAACTGGGTTTTGAATCACAATCTTCTAACTTAAACGCAGGCTAAAATTGCAGTCACTGAGACAAAACAGCGAAGATAAAACAAACCTTTAAAGTGTAAATGCGGTTTCCAGCATCGTCGAGGAAATACATTAAATACATGTTAAAAATTTATGCGATTCACCAGCACAAAACAAACGACAGCGTTCGTGGACCGGAAGCACATGTGCACATTGATGTCGCAATGAGCTCCATGCAGCAAAGTGAAATAAGATTCGATAGATTTAGAGCATTTCAAAATAAACGTTAAATATTTCTACACCATATTAATGATTATGATATTCTTTTATGGCTATGTCTTTATAACCGGATTATTTACGACTTTCATAGACTCATTTCTCGCAGATCGGTGAGCGGTCAAATTTTGGTGCTGTCACAACTTTCGGTCTTCAAAATGCTTTAGAGTTTTTAAGAAAATATAACATATAAATATTACTTCATCAGCATATGACTTTCTTCATTTTTTAATCAATCAGTTGACAGTTATTCTTATTAGACTTTAACAAGTAGGTGTAAAACAAAAATATACCCATTTCAGTGTGTCGTGTTTATTGTTTGTATATCATCGTTTCAGTGTCACCGTATGTAATCTCATGCATGTCTGCGGATTTCGCCACGCTAGGGACATTTAGTCTAGGTCTGGTTCGTTAAACCTCACCGCTGCTTGGTAATACCGCTAGCTTCATCATAAGACAGTGTAGGTAAATATTTCGTCAGGGTTTTAAGATACGGTATAGTAGAGTTTAGATCTGCAGAGCTATTTCAAAAACTTCATGCATGACTGTACAGATGTTGCATCAGATGGAGTAATTTTTTTTAGTGTCGTCGGTAATGAACCGTTACTTTCTTCTGAGGAAGCTGTTTACTTGTATCTGTAGTCTTGTCAGTTTTGCTGTGAACAATCAGAACACTTGAACTGTTGAGGACTCTACGAGCTTTTAATTTAATCTAAACACAGGAGAAAAACTTCTCTTACATATTATAAAACCCATAAGGACTGTTCAGTACAAATAACATTGAAAATTGTTGCTTGTTTTTGTTAAGCCTATAATTGTTTGTGTGTGTTTAGCTTTATTCAGGCACAGACATTAGAATCATGTTATATAGCATGTATGTATGCCAAACAGTTTTGAACCTATTAAGACCCAAGCAGAATTTATGTATGAAACCACAATTAATCCTCTTGGTTCAAGATAAAAATAAACATTACAATGACTGGCTTATAACTGAAGATTGCGAAGACGACAGTGGGTGAAGTTTGTTTTTTATTATTACTGCTCTGAGATAAACATTAGACCAAGAAACCTAGACATTTTTGAAAAAGAGAAAACTTAAACTTTGCAATAAAAAGTATTGAAAATCGCCTTGCCTATGCTACTTGGCAAGGCCACGATCGTGGCTTGCCAAACCAAGAGGGTTAAAATGGAAAATTCCATATACATTGATGTAAACTGAAATTATGTTGCAGTTTTAACAGTCAACTGAGCTAAAACAGAGATCATAATCCCATCATGGCAGCTGCTATGACTGGAAATGAGATCCGAAAAAAATTCATTGATTATTTCATTGAGAAGGAGCATGTCTATGTTCATTCTTCATCTACTATTCCTTTGGATGATCCAACTCTCCTCTTTGCAAATGCTGGAATGAACCAGGTAAGTCTTTAAATTATTTATGTCATCATCACCTCTGCGCAATGAGCATTCTTCTGAATGGATACCTGCACATTATAAATGAACATCATCATCATATAACTGAGAAGTTATATTTTTGTAAAACACATCAACATAACAAAAACAGTAATTAAGTAGTAAATGCTTACTTTTTTCAGAATAGCATCTAATGTTTATCACTGCATTTGTGATGCTTGCTAAAAGTTCATGTAAATCTTCAGCATCACCAAGATCCTGTAATTTTTGTCATCATTAATAGGAGAGTGTCTAGGAGACTTCATGGTATGTTTTCTTGCTATATACAATTTTGGTTTTAAAATTTCATGTAATGTGTATATTTTCTTTGTCCAACAGTTCAAGCCTATCTTTCTGGGTTCAGTAGATCCTAACAGTGATATGGCAAAATATGTGCGAGTGGTAAACACTCAGAAATGCATTCGTGCTGGAGGCAAGCACAATGACCTAGATGATGTTGGAAAAGATGTCTATCATCACACTTTCTTTGAGATGTTGGGCAATTGGTCCTTCGGAAATTATTACAAGGCTAGTAACAAAGTTTGATTTTCTGCTAAATAGAAAAATGTTAGTGATTTGTTTTTAAATATTATTTTTTAAAAAGTAAGCAGTTCAACACAAAAGAACCTTTTAACACTAAGAGATGCAAAAGGATAAGTAAGAGGTAATAATAATAATAATGAAGATTTATGACGTGCCACTTTAGGCTCAATATGTTTTACACAAAAACAAATAATGATAGACACAGTCACAAAGTGCACATATTCAGTCACACACCAAACATCTGCAAATATACAGAGATTTATCAACAGCCATAAATGCAAGACAAAAGTCTGCCACAACACGGTATCATTTTGCAGCATTAAAAAAGTTTGTGGAAAAAATGTTTATCAGTCTAAATCATCAGGCCCAGCATTTGCTCATGGAAAAAAATGTTTCTTCTTTGCTTGCTGCAGATCAAGATTTAAATATGATTATTCTTGGTTTATTTTTAACAGAAGGAGATGTGCACTTGGGCATGGGAATTGCTTACTGAGCGACTAAACCTTGAACCTGATCGCTTGTATGTCAGCTACTTTGGTGGAAGTGCTGCTGCAGGACTGGAGCCAGACAATGAGACCCGAGACATCTGGATCAGTCTTGGGTCAGCAGCTTATTACCTGAAGACTTACTGTATGCCAGTGTCAGCAAGTCTGTGAAATCATAATGTGAACGATATTAAGGGGATGGGCCTGTGAATTTTACATCATCTTATATTTGTTTCCCTCCTTTCCCTTTAACAGCTACACCTGTTTCTTTATTGCAGAAGACTGCAGCTAATTATAAACTGCTGTGCACCAAAGTAAATTCATTAGTCTGACTCCTTAACAGTAATGTTAACAAAATGATACTTTTTTCTATTCATGTTCTTCCTTAGATTGTTTTTTTATTGTTTCAGTGAGAGTTATTCTCACTTTAAATCCAATGCTTGTTTTCAGATTGCCACCAGAGCGAGTGATGCCATTTAGTATGAAGGACAACTTCTGGGAAATGGGAGAAACTGGGCCTTGTGGACCATGCTCTGAAATCCATTATGACCGCATTGGAGGACGTGATGCAGGAAAACTTGTCAACATGGATGACCCAGATGTGTTGGAGATCTGGAATTTGGTGTTCATCCAGTTCAACAGGTAAAAATTTAGCATCAACATATCCCATATTCTTATGTTTGTTTAAATAAAATTTTACAATTTTACTTTTGTTATAGCTTTGTGCAGGAATGCTCTGTAGTCTGTAGTAAGGCTTTGTAGTTATGGACCAGTAATTTGCTAGTTTGAAGCCTGCTTGGATTGTTTAACTCTCCCTGATCATCAAAATGCTGTCTAGCAGAAAGAGGTGCCTTATTTATTATGGCAGGACATGGATAGCTGATTTGTCAAAGAAGGTTACAGTGGTGGAAGTTGGCCTTAACTTCTCACATACTTTACCTTAGACATGGTGAATCACTTACATTTGTATGGCCACTCGGCTTTGGAACTCTTTAATTGTACTTTTAAAAAAATGGCTTTGTGTATATATTTTAGGAAGATTGTGCTTGTTAGAAAGTCATATTTTCTGTAAACTTTTGAAAAGAATATTTGTGTATCACCCAAGCATGTTGAATGATCAGAAGGTAAGTTCTTGGATAAAAACATAAATAAATGGAAAGTATACTTTAAATAAATTCCCTTTTCTTTTTCAAAATTGTAACAGAATGAAAAAAATCACACCCGACATGACACTTTTGTCAGCTGTGGTGCTTAGAATAAAATGGTTGCTGCTTAACAGTAAGAACAGGATTAGATGAGAACCATATTTAGAAGTCTGTCATAAGTACCAGCATAGATGACCCTGATAAATAACAACAACAAAAATAAAAGGGTACATTTCACATGGAATAAACATGTTGGGCAACTAGGTAAGGTGGTAGTTTATTGTTTAAAAAGCCTGTGTAGTTAAAAGATGTATTTATGGCCAATTCTCTTGACTTGTGCTTGTTTGCAGAGAAACTGACGGATCCTTGCGACAGCTGCCTAAGAAACATGTTGATTGTGGTATGGGACTTGAGCGATTGGTGTCAGTCATCCAGCGCAAGCGATCTAACTATGACACAGACTTCTTTACGCCTATATTTGATGCCATCCAAAAGGTAAGGAGTTTTTGTTTTAGTAAAAAATGGTTTGTCTTATCGCACAGTTTTAACATTTTACCACTTGGGAGCAAAAAGTCATCTTCTGCAGAAAACACATTATACAAGAGGACACTGATAGGGCCCGCTTGTGTCTTGTAGGTCTCACAGAGCAACAAGAGATGTTAAAGGGAAGCAAATTTGTTAACAGACGATTCAGGGATCCTTATTATTATTATTATTTATTAGATTCTATTCTTCTAGCCATACATATTTACAGTAAGAAAAGAAAGACAACATTTTATGCTCATGGGAATGCTTTTTTTCAAAGCTTAAATCATGTTTGTCTTATCTGAAGTAAAGCAGATAAAGGTTTGTGAAATTTGAGTAAAACTGGCACACGTGCATGATTTAATTACATTCTTACGCTCTTAATAATGATGGTGTGAGCTATTATTACCCTCTTACTTGCACTCAAGAATAAGCTTTTATTATCACTCGTTAGACTGAATAATATCTCCTTGTAATTTGTTATTCCCCTGTGTGGGATATTGTAGATTCTATGAAATAGAGTTCAGAGGTAAACACTGATAGATCAAAAACAACAAAAAAACCACCTGGAAGTTTGTACTTCTGATATCAGATAGTTCTGCAACTGAACTTAATGGAGAACTGCTAAATATTTTTAGACATAAACCTGTGCATGCAGGCACAGACAACAATTTGAAAAATAACAGCTTTTTATCAGGTGGTTTGCACTGTTCTTTATGGACATCTTTTTTGCTATTTCTATGGCCTATAGTCTTTGGGTCTGCTTCTCTTTACCTGCTGGTTTTAGTGTTGTTGATGAGGAAGGGAATTGTATATTTTATACAGCATAAAAACAATTTATTCGAAATGTTTTTTCCCTTGACTCCCATATTGCCCCTAAAAATATTTCCAATTCATTAAGCTCTCTTATCATGCATATAAGTATAGGTCATTCTCCCCCCCCCTTTTTTTTTTTGAAATGCATTGCTGACAGTGATAGGCAGAAAAGACAAAGCTCTAGAGTGTGGTTCAGCCATGGGGCTCTTAATCATAAGTCTTAATGATTTACAGATAATGGAATCGTGAATAAACCTAAATCACTGACAATTTAGAAAGTAAATAAATAATAAATGCTCTTCATGTTACCATTTTGTTGAGACTACTTTGTTGGCATCCTGTTTCTTCTTGTGTCTCACAAGGCGGTCTGGTGGCGCAACAGTTAGCGCCTGTCACCAATACAGGGAGGATTTGCTGTCCTAGGATCAGCTTTCGTCTTGGGCACATTGCTCTTTCTCTGCATGTGGCATCTGTTTACAGGGCTGGCTGCTTTGCTGTGATATAGCCTTAGCTTCTGGCTCCGCATAAAACATGAACCCTCCCCCCTTCCTGTGTCTCACTGAATTGCATGAGTTAAACATTGTAATGATTTCTTTGTCAGTGTAATGTTTCATGTCTGTATCTCATGGTGTCTTGTCAGTGTAATGTTTTATGTCTGTATTGTATCTCACAGTATCTTTGTCGGATTTAAGTTTAATTAATTAAGTTGTTATATAATGTGTAGACTACAGACTGCCCACCATACCAAGGTCGAGTGGGAAAGGAGGATGTGGATGGCGTTGACATGGCTTACAGGGTGATAGCTGATCACGCCAGGACCCTGACTGTAGCGTTAGCTGATGGAGGCCGTCCAGATAACACTGGCAGAGGGTAGGACAGACTTCTGGTGTGTTTTGTGGTTTTTTTTTAACTTAAAATGTGCAAATGAGATGTGAGGCTTATGTAGTCAATCAGCCTTCAAGTGAGAAAGTGACTTACAGACCTCAAAACATTTGGCTGAAGTTTGGTAGGGAAAATGATGCTTTTTAAATACTTACTGCTTGCACATGCATGCATACACACACACAACATACCAAGCTCTGCAAAAGCAGATGAGACCTGGAGGGAACAGTGGCATTTGTTAATCAGGCTGGTCTGAGATTGTATAACCACTGCAAATGAATGTACTGATTAGTGATTAGTCTTCTTTCAAATATTATGTAGGTATGTGCTGAGAAGAATACTTCGTCGAGCAGTCCGGTATGCTACCGAAAAACTCAATGCCAAGCCAGGAATGTTTGCATCTCTTGTGGACACTGTTATTGAACTCCTGGTAAGATCTGCCTGTTGGTGGTGGTGCATTATTATATTGTTGTGATGTGTTACATTTTATGTTGTTGCAAATAATAGATTTAATCAGTTTCCTTGGCTATGATACTAATAGATACAAGTTTGTTGTTTGGGGTTTGGGGGAAAACTTGTGGTATCTAAAATAATTGTGATTGTGTAGATGATGATTCAGGAAAAATTGTTTTGTCTTGAGGTTAGTACCTTTTTTGGTTTGTGGAGTAGAAAGTCACTGGTTTGAGAGTAACTAGGGCAGTTGATTGGAAACTCCTGCTGCCCACCCACAAGTACTGGGTACCTGATTTATTAAGGAAAATAATAGTGGAAAGGAGAGGGCTGGGTTCTGATCATTCAGTGCTAAAGACTGCAGTTCACTGCCCCTGTGGCTTGTAGACTGAAATCTTTACTGTATCATGATATTCATAACTTGTTCCCATTTATATCGCACTCAGTAGTTTTTGGCAGTTAGATACAAGGCCTTGTGCAGAGCTGCAGCATGTTTTGATAATTTGCTATGTACAGGGTCTGTATGGGTCTGGTAAAACTTGAAGTCAGTAAAAAACGATTTTCACTCCCTCGTCAGTATTCGACGAAATTCATTATAAGTCACGGAAAATTCAAAAATATTTGGGGAAAATTAATTATGCTTAATTTTTGAAGCATTGATTTCTTTTCTTTTTTTTAATCAGTTGTGTTTGTTCGTTTTTTTTTTCTCTATGAGCTGGAAATTGACACATGGGTGCAGAATAACTTCCCCTGCTGATTTGATTTAACATTTTCGCTGGCATCGTCATCCTCTTACAATGCGACAAAGCAGACTTACTTTAATAAGTTGTGGCTAACAGATGAAAAGTATAACTTTTTGGCCGTGGCTTCCAGAAATGAAGAACGAAAATACCAAATATAAATGTGATCTTTGTGGCAAGGAAGGAAATCTTTCGAACATTGGTATAGATGCCGTGCGTAGTCACGCAGAAAGCAGCAGGCTTAAAAGACTCCTTCCTATTGCCACAAACCACCTGGCAGTGAAAGTCGTTGCAAAGTTCTTTTATTACATTTAGTATTTTCTGTGGTATTCCATAGTGATGTTAAGTTCACTTAATTTTGTATTTTTGGACAAATAGAAGTATGTTTTGATCAGTTATGAAAGTTCCAAAATATGCTTGTGGTATTAGTGCGTGGACTGGATGAATTAAGTTTATCCTGAAAAAAAATCAGGCAAAAGTCAGTATTTTGTTTCTGTCATAGTAGTATGGATCATGTCCACTTATCCACTTGTTTTCAGACAACTGTGGTGTTTTTTTTTTTTACATCAGTAAATTAAAATCCTGTAAAGATGATTGAGTCTATGATTTCCTTCAGTGTTAGGATCCAACATTGCTGTTTATTAGTGCTATCGATTTTAGTGCTGTTCTTTTCAGTGCACTGATCTTTAATGCTATTATTTTCAGTGTGTTGGTGCAACGTTGCTGCTTATTATACATTAACGTATCGATGTTGTTTACAATACATTGATGTATTGCTTTTTTTTGTAGGGTGATGCATTCCCAGAAGTCAGGAAAGATCCTGAAACGGTACGCATGATTGTCTTTATTTGTGATTAGGCTGAGCTTGTGGCGCACTGGGCCAGTGTGCTAGTCACGAGTTCCTTCCTGCAGTCTCAGTTCTGATCCTAATGGGTTTTTTAATTTTGACCGTTGAAAAGGTTTAGCAAGATTAAGTCCTAGTGTCAGACAAGCCGCCAATAGCCTTCAGGCAGTCCAGTGGTGCAACGGTTAGTGCCTTTCACCAATATAGTGAGGAAAGGCTGTTTTGGGTTCAAATCCCATTTCAGGCATCCTTTGCCATGATATAGCCTTAGTTGCTGGCTCCATCTAAAACTCCAACCCAGCACCCCCCACTCCTCTTTCCCCCCTTTTCCTCCTTCCAACGAGTCTTCAACTCTCTACTTATGCAAAGAGGTGTCTTGGAGAAATGTTATGGTGAAAGTGTCATGGAGAATAACAGAGAGAGCCTTCATTTACTACTGGCAGACATTTGCAACATTTAATTTAATGCATTGCAGACTTTCAGTGCTGAGGATGATATTGCTAGCTAGTTTATATGTGTCAAGATGTTCAAAGTGTATCTATCACATTCCTTCTTTATAATCTTTATTCTGGTTTTACTCAACAGGTGAAAGAGATCATCAATGAGGAGGAGGCACAGTTTTTGAAGACACTTTCTCGAGGCCATAGGCTGCTGGAACGCAGCATTAACAAACTTGGAAGCTCAACTGTTCTTCCAGGTAATCAGTTGTTTTAAGTGGTATCTTCTCTCTCTCTTTCTCTCACTCTGTCTTGTATTTACGTTGATTTTTAGTTTGAGCATGCTGCTGTTCACCCCTACTTGTCATCATTAGAGGGAAAGTCACTTTGCTTGCTGCCTGCTTTCATGGTTGTTGCCTGTATTCTGATCAACAAAAGTGTCTGTGTAAGCAGTGCATTGTGTATTAATTTTCTGTTTGATCAACAAAAGTGTCCGTGTAAGCAGTGCGTTCTGTATTACTTTTCTCTTTGATCAACAAAAGTGTCTGTAAGCAGAGCATTTTGCATTAATTTTGTATTTGCAACACAGGTGATGTAGCATGGCGGTTGTATGACACTTATGGCTTTCCTGTTGATCTGACACTTCTAATGTCAGAAGAAAAGGGGCTGAGCATCGACATGGAGGCATTTGAAAAAGCCAAGCTTCACTCTCTGGTAGGAGATATTTGTTAAGCACCAGTGATTTCTTGTGTGTATTAAGTCTCACTCATATTAGAGGTCTTTCATGTCCAAGAATCAATTTTAAGAAAATTAAAAAGCTTCAAATTTTCTTCCAGTTTGTGCTCTGTAAATCCTAAGGGTGAGGTTTTGAGAAAAATGTATAGTTATTCACTTGTTTTACCATTCTGATTTTACATAAAATGTGCTTCCAGAAGAGTTATCTAACTACTAATAATATTAGCAACATTTACTAACATGCAGAGTGCAAGAATAAAGTTACTTTGGATAGTCTTTGTGTCTGTTGTGCTTGTAGCTATAGTTAGTTTTTGCAGCTTTTGTCATGATCAGGTTCCTAGCAGATCCATGGGCTTCAAAATGGTGTCTAATTTCCAGCAGTGGTTGTGATAAGACTGTCACAAAGCTACATAGTCTGTTGCAAACTTGGGTCTTGTTTTGCAGGAAATGTCACAGGGTGGGGGAGCCACTGTGGATGATCAGATCAACCTGGATGTTCATGCAATCAACGAGCTGCAGAAACGTGGAGTGACACCTACAGATGACTTGCCAAAATATAGTTACACTGCAGACATTGAAGGAAATTACAGTAAGAATATGTTT
The DNA here is from genome assembly GCA_004794655.1 of Marisa cornuarietis. Classification (NCBI taxonomy): domain Eukaryota; kingdom Metazoa; phylum Mollusca; class Gastropoda; order Architaenioglossa; family Ampullariidae; genus Marisa; species Marisa cornuarietis. Next base: position 879,133 of record SMMW01000605.1, read on the forward strand.
GGAACTTTGAGATTCAAACAATTTTATATAATCAAAATTTACAGGTTTTGAGCTTTCTTTTGATACCAGAATTTTCCTACAAGGACTGAGCAATGTGTACTTCAAATAGCTCAAATTGTACTACATTTTGCTTGGCTATAAAACATATCAAGCTATATCATTTTAAATCACAAAAATGTGCAGAGTATTGAATATTTGTAACTTTTCATTACCTTACCCTGTTAGTAAAACAAACAGCAGTGGAAGAAGAGTGTTACTGCATTCCAGTCAGCACGCACACTAATATGCACATTTGAATCAGTAGTGACAGAGATTGAAAATACAGACTCCAGGCTGTTTGGTGAGGTATAAATATGATGGATTCTGACAAGAGATACGGTAACAAACAGCATTCAAATTTCGTCATTTTTCTGCAGAAATTGGGAATGATCACGATAGGGTACCTTAATTAATTAAAATTTATTTTAAGACCATTTCCCACGTTCGTTTTAACACAACAGTGTATATCCCTGTTAGTTTAATAACCAAGCTATTTATTTTCACAAAATAGTGAAACTGCACAAAGTTGAGTCCAATCACCTTTCCATACCTCTGCTACCAAAACGCTGTGTGCATGTGCAAGTTAGAACTCATTTCATGGCAGGGGTCACGTGAGACATCAAAGTGGGTGAAGCAACATCATCTTTGTGTCATCCATTAGAAAGCTTGGCTTCATCGTCCCTGCTGACATGACCCTTGATAGAAAAATGGCAGCAGTTTTTCAGTCTGGCTGTTTCCAGTTTTGACAAACTAGAATTTCAAATTTTTGGAAACGTTTGCTGAAAGATATGTATGGTGTGCTGTTACCATTTTGAGTTGTGAGTTATGTGGGTTCTTTAGAGAGGTGTAAGGTATGGCAAACGCAGTGTGTATGGAGCAAATATATTAATATTTAATAATATATATGTGACATCAGTTATTGATGATGAGCCTGGGAGGTATTACAGAACATTAAAGCTTATTATTGACTGGGGTCCATAGACTGCTAAGGGTTCTTTTTGTGTTTAGATGTTGTACATGTTCCAAGTTTTGGAAAGCTTTGTTTTGTGTCCATTAGCATTTGAGGCTGCCAAAGGCAAGGTGATAGCGTTGAGATGCAACAAGCAGTTTGTGGAGGACGTGACCACAGGACAGGAGTGTGGAGTGCTGCTTGACCGAACGTGCTTCTACGCAGAGCAGGGAGGGCAGATCTATGATGAGGGCTTCATGGTGAAAGATGGAGAAGAGGTATTTGACCTTTCACCAGTGTGGGTGTGCGCAGGTCAAGACTTCCAGTTTTGCAAGTTCTTTGCCTATGGAACATGGGTTCTTAGGAGATGGAGAGGTGCAAAGATTATTGTGAAACTGAGCACATTTTTGTGGCTTTTCTTTTTAATGTATTTTATTTATTTGTTTTGGAAGGGGGATTCACGTGGTGTTATAAACCAGAGATTTAATGTCAGCTTCTTCTGTACAGATCGAGTTCCTTTCCCCTTCTTCCTCCACCCGACAAAGATAATAATAATAATAATGATGATAATAAATTCGAAATTTGTATAGTGCATACTCACACTTCTAAGAAGCATGCTCTTAGCACTTAAGACTTAAGAACAAGACATGGACAACATATGAGGGACAGAAGAACAAACAAACAACATATGAACTACAGGAGAATAAACAACAGTTCCGATGATGAATAAAAAACAAATACAGAATATGCAAAGACAGTGACAATTTATTTATTCGGTAGGCTAGTGCCCATAACCAATGTTGGGGGAGCGGGTTGGGGGGATCAAATAAGAGTACAAAATACATAAATACAGTGGCCTTACTGCATTAAAATTACAACATTAATTTGTTATTAACAATATCAGTAATTTGAAAATTATTTGTTCTCCCTAATCTGTAGTGCTCAAAATACTCGAAAATGCAAAGAGGAACCAAGTAATAAGGACTGATAGTATCTTGAATTTGCAAAAGGAAGATGAGCAGGGAAGTAGCAATAAACGGAAAAGAGGATAAGGGTGTGAAAAAGGACTAGCATTGGTGTTAGGAGTAATGCTTAAAAACTTGGAAGGTATCTTTTAATTCAGGGAATTTGGCTTATAGTAACAATATATTGAACTAGCATATGGCTAACAGATGATCAGGATGTGGAAAGTACATTGTTGTTTGGTTAGGAAAAACTTGCCATCAGTATTGTGATATTCACAAAGGTTTGTAAAGCTTTCTGATCTGTTTTTGATTTTATTTATAGCTGGCTTCTGGTTGTTTCACAATAGGATGTGGAGTTCAAGGTCAGGAATGTTCAGGTACGAGGAGGCTATGTCTTGCACATCGGCATCATTGAGGGCACACTCCGAGTTGGAGATGTCATGAACCTTTCTGTTGATGAAGTGAGTCACTCCACCTTTCAGATTAACTCTAAAGATCTTCATATTACATTATGTATATTCCAGAATATTGACTTTCCTGATCTTTTTTTGAGTGTTTGACATTTTTGCATGTACCACAAATTATTCAGCAGGTGTTGTTTATTGGCAAGTACGTAACTTGTTTCAGTCCAGAAGATGTTCCATCATGAAGAACCACACAGGCACTCACATTCTGAACTTTGCCTTGAGGGAGGTGTTGAAAGAAGCAGACCAGAGGGGCTCTCTTGTCGCGCCTGACCGCCTGCGATTCGACTTCACAGCAAAGGTTGGTGTCCTCCCCGACCAGTTCAGATAACCCAACCCTACCCACCCAATCACCAGTCTTATAGCAGGTATGGCTGTTATGTCAAGTATTATTTAAGTATATAACACTCTTTTGATGAGATTCGACCCAATACATGTCCAAACAGCAACCCAACAGCAGGACCTGCCAACAGCCCCTGGCTGCAGTGGTAACGACACACCAAATGGGGATCCAAAGGGCTTAATGGGGATCCATAGTGGTTAGAAGAATAGTTATCCACAGTGGTCAGAAGACTGGTGATCCACAGTGGTCCAAAGAGAGCCTGCAGGAATAAAAAACACAATGCAGCCTAACGTTCTTCGGTAATGAGCATAAGCCCCATCTCCCTTGTTACCGCTTGGCTAGCCCTTCCACTGATTCACTAATTAAAAATGTCGTCTGCTACGACTGACACAAAAGGATATACAGAAACCTTCCCCCCTGCTTTAACACCAACAAAAGAAAACTCAGCATATTCAAATTTAAGTAATGGAAAATGCACCCAACCCGCCCACAAAAAATTCTCCAAAATTCATCCGCGCATCACACACGTATAATATACACACGAAATAATAACGGCAGGAATTATCCTTCTTACCCAGCAGCTTGTGATTTGTGTTCCTCTGTCACTCACAGAATACACATAAGCACCAATTGCCAGGAATCTGGTCCACTTCGCACTGGCTACAGAATTGCACTACTGCTACACTCGAGGCACAACGGTATCCTCCAGTGCTCAGCAGCCCCTCCAGCACTCTCTATAGACTGACATGGACTTCTCCAGTAGCGCATAAAGACTTCTTGTCTGCTTCCCGTCCTACCTGGCTATATATACAGATACGGAAAGCTTCCTGAAGCTTCCACAATCGGAGTGGTTCGGCATCCGCGCAGTTTCCTACGTCTGATAGATGCACAGTCTGCTGTACTCCTGAGCTCGAGGTCCACTCACTGTGGGAATAGCCCTAGCCCTATTCCTCCGAAAGGAAAACATAAAAATGGAAAGAAAGTGACGGTAGCGGCTACCCCATTTAAGCACCGTAAACTGCACCGTCTTCCTGCGGTCAGGGGACTGGGTCAGGAGCAGCCGAAAGACCACCTTCCCCCATACCCTGACCTGCGTCAAAGCAGTTGGCAACATGCGACAGTATATATATATATATGTGCATAAAGCAGTCACTGATGGTAGAAGCAGTTATAGGATGTATATAGATATGAATGAGAAAGACTGCAAGCTTTAAGTGTCACTCCCATGGATTCTGTTCCTTGTACTCAGGTTTGAATTTTGTGCCCTATGGTGTTAATCACTCCTTTCTAAGTTGAAAACTTATTTGTTCAGAAAGTACTACATGTGAGTGTGTATCGTTTGGTATCCTTTTGTTTGACCATGGACTGCTTTTCTAGCCTGCAAGGTGGGATGTTATTTGTGTTGTATGAATGGTGTCCATGACTGAATGAATATTCCTAGTACTTGTAGAGTAGGCACCTTTTAAATGCTGGTCATTATTATAATTGTGGCCTTATTTTTATGTATAGGGAGCCATGTCAGTGAAAGAAGTGCAGACTGCAGAGGAGATTGTAAACAAAATAATTGGCAAGAACAAGGAAGTGTACGCCAAAGAAACTGCCTTGTCTGTAGCCAAGAGTATCCAGGGTTTGCGTGCAGTTTTCGATGAAGTGAGTCTGGAGTTGATGAAGTCTGTATAAGATCGTTTGTATACTGTCTTGGCATTTAAGTAGTTATTATTTTATGCCATGATCATGTACATGCATAGAATACATCTGGATAATTTATGTCTATTAATGGTAGATGGTGTTTTCTGAAGAGCAGATCCACTGTGTTTTGTCTTCACAACACAGAGGAGACTAAGAAATGAGTGAATGGATAAAATATTTTGCTGTTCTTGGAGAATGCTCTTTTACCCATGTTTTGGAGTTAAGTGCATTGTAGGGCATGATTGAAAGGTACCAGTGTTTTGTATTGTAGTGTTTGGATCCTCATTTTGGGTGGTTCTGCACTTTATAGGTGTACCCTGACCCTGTTCGAGTAGTGTCTGTTGGTATTCCGGTGGAACAACTAGAATCTGACCCCATGGGACCTGGTGGCTCCTTGACTACTGTAGAGTTTTGTGGAGGAACGTGAGTATGCTAACAAGATGCTCTGACTAAGGTTACAAGTGGAGTGTGTTTGATTTGTTCAAAAGAAAATCCTCTACAAGTCCTTCACTATGTAGATAGTGTAGATAGGGCAGAAGTTGACCACAGATTTTCATGCTTTGCTAAATACTTCCAGGCATCTTCGAAGAGCAGGTCATATTGGACAGTTCTACATTGTGTCAGAAGAAGCCATTTCTAAGGGCATTCGTCGCATCATCGCTGTTACAGGAACTGAAGCTGCCAAGGTACACATTTCAAATGACATGAGAGTGCATGTGGTGCTTAACGTCTGCACGGTGTTGCAGCACCTTATTATGAGTGTGAGGTTGATAACTAAATCAAGGTATATGTTCTTCAACAAAGACAAGAGATTGTCTGACCGAGAGACTTGTCACTATTTAAGTGCAGAGCTAACAATGACAGATGTGGCTTTATTCCCCATTCCATTGTTGCAGGCACAGCATCGTCTGGAAGTTCTGGAGAAGGCTGTAGCAGAACTGAAAGAGAAGGTGGAGAAGAACTCAACAACAAGGGAGTGTTCAGACAAAGAGCTGAACAGGCAGATTGTGTCTTTGGATGATGTAAGTGAATCGGGTCAAATGTGGGTAGTATGGTTCCATAACAGTTACATGCTTGTCACCTAATGCAGCAATAATTGCGTCACTTAGGTTCAGATCTTCTTGGACAGACTATTCTTTGCATTTGGCATCTGTTTACAAAGCTACCTTCATTATCATATAGTCAAAGGTGCTGGCTTCATTTAAACCCGTTTCCCACAGGGTTCAAGGGGAGAAAGTCTTGAAGTAACAATAATTAAGCTGCTGTTTGTTTCTTTAGGAAGTTGCCCAGAGTACAATATGTTACTGGAAGAAGGATGCAATCCGTGCTCAACTGAAGGGACTGAAGATGATTCTTGACAATTTAGATAAAGCCAGAAAGGCAGCAGTCCTCACTGAGGTTTGTGTGATTCTTCTGTGTAGCTTTAACTACTATTTTAGAAAAAAATATATCTTTAAGTTATAATCTTTCCAAAAAAACAATGATTTGAGCATCTTTTCAGGTTGTTGAACAAAGCAAGAGGCTTATTGATGCTTCCCCTAACCAGAAGTATGTGGTTCATGAGTTCAAGGCTGGCTCCAATGCAAAGGTAAGTTATCTGACCCTTTGATTTATTTCCCCTCTGAACTGTGTTACCTCTGAAGGTGATTCTTGAATTTTTATTATTCCTCGTTACACAAAGAAACCTGTGAGAAAGTGCATAAACAGTGAAAGTACAATTTAAATTTTATTATATTAATAAGCTACTGAAGATTACTGTAAAGTTGTTAAAAACTTTTCACATCTGCCCAGACCATGATATATGCTTTTATAATTTGTCTGGCTGTATGCATTTTGGATCAGTTGGTCTAACATTTATGGTGTCTGGGTGTGGTGAGTGTATTTGTTGTAAATGCTATGTTAGAATCTATTGTCTGTTATTGTCTTATAGTCAGGGAGAGATAAATACATTTTAATGTTAGTGTTTGCATGTTGATGCTCATCTTCTTTCCATGTGCAGGCACTAGATGCAGCTATGAAGCAGTATAAGACTCTCAGTCCCAGTACTTCAGCCATGTTCTTCTCAGTAGACGAGGAGGCTGGCAAGATCTTGTGTATGGCCATGGTACCTAAGGTAGGCTACTCTTCATGCTTATTTCCCCTCTTCAAACCCCTAGAATTTTTTGCTTTAATAATAATAATAATAATGAAGATTTTTATAGCGCATATTCACACTCATAGAGAGCATGCTCTTAGCGCTTAAAACGAGGAAGAGACGTGGACTAAGTAGACACAGAACAAAGGGGACGAAAGAAAACGACAGTACTGAGGAAACAGAAAACAAAAGGCATCAAGTAACAGGAACAGAAAAATATAGTGATTCTGCGAGAAAGATGGGTAAAGTAGCAAGAGGGAAGGGGGCGGGGTTAAGAAGGACGAGCATTGTGCGGACTGTGTTAGGAGAAATGCTCAAGGAAGAGGTGCGTTTTCAGTGCAGATTGGAAAGATTCAGTTGTAGGAAGGTGGCGGATATGGAAAGGAAGAGAGTTCCATTGTTTTGCAGCACAGTAGCCAAAAGTCCTGTGACCATATGTTGTTCTGGTGACAGGAACAGTTAGGATACGGTCGTCAGACGAAGAGCGTAGTTGTCTGGACGGAGAGTAAGGGATGAGAAGTTCAGAGAAATAGTCAGGACAGGAGCCAGCAAAGAAATTAAAACACAGCACAGACAGTTTGTACTGAATGCGAGAACGGATGGGTAGCCAGTGTAGAAAACGAAGGAGAGGAGTGACATGGTCCCGTTTCCTTGCTCCAAGCACCAGACAGCAGAGTTCTGTACTTTCTGGAGTCTCTGAATGAGGTAGTCAGGGCAGCCTGCCAGCAAGGAGTTGCAGTAAAGTCGAGAAAGAACAAACGCACAGACAAGAGTGTTGGTAGCCCGTGTAGAGAGAAAGTGACGGATAGCACTGATCTTACGGAGCTCATAATAGGCAGACCGACAGACAGCTGCTACATGTCTATCGAGTGTCATGTCATCAGTGACAATAAATCCCAGATTCCTAACAGATGACGTGAAGGTGATGTTGCTGTCGCCCACCTTATGTTGTGTCTTTCATTGTGTCTTAATTTTTTGCCTGCTAACTACATTTTCATTTGTACAGGATGTTGCTGACAATGGACTGACAGCAAAAGAATGGGTTGACAAGGTTGTCGGGCTCATTTCTGGAAAAGGTGGAGGCTCAAATGTCTCTGCACAAGCTACGGGATCCAATATTGCTGCACTGTCGCAGGCCATGGATGTTGCCACCCAATTTGCAAAGTTAAAGCTATGAACTCTTAATTATCGGTGAAGAACATTCTGGAGATTCTCAAGAATTAAAATAAAGAACGTTTTCTTTAAAGTTACTTTATGCCAACAAATACAACATATTGGAATGCATCACTTGCCTTTGATACTTTATCCAGGACATTCAGCCTTGCTTAAGAATCTTACAAGGCTAATGGAAAAATAGTTAAGGCATATGCTGACAAAGATTTAAAAAAGGTATCACAAAGTTTACTGCAGGTTTCATGCTGGTCACATTTATAGGATGCTTAAGCAGAAACCCCACAGTTAAAAAGAAGTCCATTTTCTATTGCATAACAAGAGACACTCGCTACTGCAGGTTTCATGCTGGTCACATTTATCGGATGCTTAAGCAGAAACCCCACAGTTAAAATGAAGTCCATTTTCTATTGCATAACAAGAGACCTCGCCTTAACGCATTAAGATATTCACTCTGTATCCTTTATCAGTGTGCCAAATGGATAGTCCCACAGTTTTGAAGTTATTCCAAATCCTGAAAGAAAAGAAGAAAAAAGTTAAGTCTTTTACAGCAGCTGTAGTAGTATCTTGGTGTGCCGAACACATAGGACCATGAAAATGTTGATTGGCTCTCATTTTGAAGATATGATATAGCTGTTTCACCTTGTAAATTTATCCAGTAGGACTTAACAACATTCTAAATAAGCCTAGAATGATGTAATATTGCATCATTTTCTGATGCATTACTACTACCAAAGGGCTGCTAAAGTAAGCTGACGTCAGCAGTGTACAATATAAAGCCCAACCAGAAAAATTGAGCATTTCAAATATTTCAGACTTCGTGGGATACAGTTTAAGCTACTTTTACATAAAATTCTATTTTATTTATTTAGTTACAATACAGAACACTAATGCCTCGAAAGTGCTTTAATACCATGGACAATTTTTGCTATATTTGTGGGGAAGTGACAACCAGAAGAAAAGTTTTCATTTTAAAATAATCCAGATTTTATTTCAACAACACTTTGGTCGACTCATGTTGAATTATGACAAGACAGTTTGTCTACACGACATCTCAGTTAGCATTGTTGAATCCCCTTGCTACTCAAACTTCCAGCCTGTTTAGTAGACACACACCTTAAGGAGACTTTCCCTTTATCATGATTCTGTGAATGTTGACACCCCATCGAGACAACGGATTCATCACCTGCTCTGCCACTAGTCGTTATTCTGCCACGTGCCCCTCTTTACCTGATTCTGAGACATTCTGGTATTGTGAAAGCTTCACTGTGTGTTGTCAACTCTCTGGTGAATCATGTTTCCACCACACATCAGCATCAGTGCGATGAGAGTGAACCAGTTAATGTCACCACCCGTAACACCAGTTGGAAACACGACCGACGAAATCAACATGGTCATATTAGAACAGGAGACTGCCCAGTTTCCCTAAGCACCAAACGAAGTACAAATGGTGGGAAAAAGAAATGTGACCTCAATTTTTAATGAGAAGTTTTCTTCGCCTAAAAGTGAGCTCTCAGTAGGAAAGAAAAATGTGACAAGTATATGTGTTGGCCACTTAAATGTGCAGTCAGTCTGCAACAAGGCTGTGGATATTCATGATTTAGTGCTGGAAAATGACTTTGTCTTTTTCTTGTCAGAGACATGGTTAAAGGAGATAGGCGATGAATCAGTAATCAAAGACCTTACACCACAGGGCTATACGTTTGCACACAATCCCTGGAGTGGTAGAAGTGGAGGTGGGGTTGGTGTTTTATTTAAAGTACATCTGAAGTTTATGGTGCTGAAGAGACACAGTACAGAGTATATAACAGCAAGACTGACATTAGCCAAGTAGTCATTAGAGATCATTTGTTTATATAGACCTCCATCAAAAAGGAATCATCTTTCAGATTCTCTGTTTCATGAGGAGTTTGCCATGCTGCTGGACAATTTACTCACAAAGGAGAAGTTTCTTATTTTGGGGGATGTAAATTTTCATTTGGATAGACCTCAGGATAGTGATGTGAAGCGGTTGATTGAGGCTTTAGCTAGCCGTGGTCTTTGTCAGCTGATCGATAAACCAACTCATAAACTTGGACACATTCTTGACTGGGTTATCACTCGTGCGCCATCAGAATCACTGGTCAAGTCAGCTGTTGTAGAGCATTTTTTGATTTCGGACCATTTTGTGCAGTCCTTGGTGACTGATCTTTCTCGACCAAGGCGTAAAAAGACATCTGTTTTGTGTAGAAATTTGAAGAAGATTGACCTGAACACTTTCAGAGAAGACCTGCTTCAGTCAAAGTTGTTAATAGATCCTCCCACAGATGTTGATCAGTTAGCAGAGTTATATAATCAGACTCTATCAGGGCTGCTTGATAAGCATGCGCCTGCAGTTAGCAAAATTGTTGTAGACCAGATTGTGCGTGGTTTTGTGAGGGGGTGAGTGAAACCAAGAAACAAAGACAGTTGGCAGAGAAAAAGTGGAGGAAGACCAAACTTGAGATTGACAGACAGCTGTATAAGTTAGCCAGAAATAAATATGTGTGTGCTGTAAAAAAGGCTAAATCGTTATTTGTGCAGAAGCAGCTAGAGGCTGTGAGTGGAAATCCCAGAAAGACTTTTGACATTGTGAACAGCTTGCTGGGTAAGAATGGAACTAGTCCAGTTCTTCCTGAGGTGGATGTCAAGTCAGCTGCTGATCAGCTGTCTTCTTTGTTAATAAGATAAAGGAAATTAGTGATGGACGAGAGTGCAGCTTGTGAGCTGCCAGAGTGTGAGGAAAACTATTCTGTGCCATTTGCTGGTGTTCCGCTGACTTCTTTCACGTGTATTGATGAGAGTTACTTGAGGAACCTTGTAGCGAGATCAACTAAAACTTCATGTGCTGTGGATCCTGTACCAACTAAATTTATTATTCAACTTTTGGACATTCTATTTCCTGTCATTTTGGACATTATTAATGCCAGTTTGAGAGCAGGATGTGTTCCACGGTGTTTTAAACAGGCCGTTGTCAATCCCTTGTTGAAGAAGGCAAACCTGGATCCCTCTGACTGTAAAAACTATCGTCCAGTGTCAAATTTATCATATATTTCCAAGTTACTTGAGAGGGTGGTCGCAGAGCAGCTTATGACCCATTTTATTACTTATGGCTGCCTTGATAAATTTCAGTTAGCGTATTGTCCTGGCTTCAGCACAGAAACTGCTCTTCTTCGTGTGACCAATGACATTCTTTGTAGTGTCAACTCTGGCAACTTAGTGCTTTTAGTATTGCTTGACCTGAGTAGTGTGTTTGACACTATCAACCACCGCCTGCTGCTCCAGAGACTGTCGTCGAAGGCTGGTATCCAGGGCGCTGCGCTGCGCTGCAGTGGATTGACTCCTATCTTGCTGATAGATCTCAGAGAGTGATTGTTGGCTCTGCAAGCTCTGAGGCAGTTCCTCTGGTGTGTGGAGTGCCACAGGGATCCGTTCTGGGTCCTATACTATTTTCGGTATACACTTCACAGCTTGGACGGGTAATTGAACGTTTTCAGATGGGACATCAGTTCTTTGCTGATGACACACAGATACTCAACAGTTTTCCCCCCGACCCAGCAGTGGCTAGGATTGCACTTCAACGACTTGAATCTGAAGGTGTGGATGACCAGGAATCGTCTTAAGCTCAACGACGACAAGACAGAAGCGTTACTGTGCGGCCCCAAGGCCAGACGGGAGCAGATTAGCATTAGTGATGTGCAGGTCGGTGACGCTTCCATAGCCTTTGCTGACTGTGTACGGGACCTAGGGCTCTTTACTGATGCAGAGCTCTCCATGTGTAACCATATTAGCTCTGTTGTGGCAAAATCCTACTACTTTTTGAGGACTTAAGGTAGATTACGGCCCATGCTGACTCAGGCTGCTGCCAACTCACTTGCTGTGGCTACCATCACATCAAGATTGGACTACTGTAATAGTGCATTGTAGGGTATACCTGCTACGCAGTTGGATCGACTCCAAAGAGTTCAAAACACAGCCGCCAGGATTGTCACCCATGCAAAGTCGTCGACTGAGCACATCACCCCTATCCTACAGTGCCTTCACTGGCTCCCAGTAAACAAGTGCATTGATCACAAAGTGCTTTTGATTGCACAGTCCTGCATGTTTAAAACTGCTCCTGACTATTTACAAGAGATAGTTCCTCCCTACCAGCCGTCACATAGCCTTCGCTCTGGCTCCCAGTCACGCTTCTGTCTCCCTGCAGTGGAAGACAAACAAGAAGCGCACTGGAGCCAGGGCCTTCAATAACGCGGCACCTAAACTGTGGAATGCTCTGCCATCGTCACTCTCCACCATCACCTCAGCAACCATGTTTCGGAAAAGACTGAAGACTTATTTGTTTACTTAAGACAGACTTAAACAATCTAGCACCATTTCTGTTTTTATTATTTTTTACTTTCCTGTTTTATTTTTTTCTTCTTTTCTGTTTTTGCTGTGCAATGAGCATTCTTTTGAATGGATACCTGTGCAATATAAATCGACATCATCATCATCATCACCTCTGTGGTGATTTGAAGATAGTTGCCCTTTTAACAGGACTGCAGCAGGAATATACAAAATACATGTGTTTCTTATGTGAGTGGGATAGTCGAGCAAGGGAATTGCACTAATTGCAGAAGGAATGGACTCGCAGACAAAATGTAGCAGTTGAAGAGAAGAATATCCAGCATCCAGCTCTGGTCGAGGCTCACGAAATCGTGCTACCACCCCTTCACATCAAACTAGGTTTGATGAAGATCTTCATGGAAGCCATGGACAGGACTTTGCGAGCTTTCCCATACCTGCATGAAAAATTCCCTCGACTCATTTAGGCAAAGATAAAAGAGGGAGTTTTTGTGGTCCTCAGGTTCAAGAACTCTTCAAAGATGACCCATTCAACAACTTGCTGCAGGGTGATGTGAAACAAGCATTGGATGCTTTTCACCTAGTGTCTACAAACTTTCTCAGGAATGTTAGACCAGAAAACTACAAGGAACTAGAAGACATATTGCAGCCAAGTTTCTGATACTGCATCAGGATTTCTCTAAAGATCCACTTCCTTTATTCCCATCTGCATATTTTTCCTGACATTTGTGGTATGGTTAGTGATGAACATGGCAAATGTTTTCATCACGATATAGCAACAATGGAAAAAAGATACCAGGGAAAATTGTCCACTTCAATGCTGGTTGACTACTGCTGGACACTCCCCAGAGATGCTCCCGAACAGACAGGCAAAGAAATCTAAGGCGTAGTCTATGACTTCATTTTTTACAGGTATTAACCACAGGTCAATTACTATTAGCATGCATTTCGTGATGTACACAATAATTATTGCAGATTACAAAAAACTAGAGGCAATTTTGCATTTTGATTGTCATATTCGTGTTGAGCACATAAAAATTGATAAGAAATAACTAATTTTATTTCAGTAGCATGATTTGCATAAATATTTGTTGACCAGTGAAATAAGCAGCATTTACCAACAAGAATATTGAAACTATACTTGCCTAGTTGCTGTTTTTCAAAGTGATGTTTGACATGATAACGTTTCAAGCTGCTAAAATAGGCAGTGTGAGGTGTTGCATGATGGATGTAGTAGTGGATCAGATCGTATGCCATGTAGCCAAGGAGGGTGCCTGCAAATAGTGCTTGGGCCACAGACACAGGCACCACCAGGGTGTACGTGCCAAAGATGGCCGCTGCAAAGAATGAAGCAGGAAGTGGCGGGAACACGAGTCGCATGTTGTCCATGGGAGACTGGAAAACATTTTCACACATAAAATTTGATTGTTTACATTCTCCGCTCCCCTGCTTACAATCATTCTCCTTCACAAACTGTTAAATGATCATATGGGCAATATTTGTGGAGTAATATGTACCTTGTGGTGCTGTCCGTGAAGAGCAAAGTGGAGCTTGATGAACAGCGGTGATGTAGAAGGTGGGTTGAGATGAAAAATCCAGCGGTGAATGGCGTACTCAAAAAGTGTCCATAGAAAGATGCCAAGTGCAACCAATGCAGGTATTATGAGTGGTGTTACAACCACCTCTATCAAGAAAAAACAGATTGCTCATCAGTAAAAATGTTTAAGTCACTGAAATGGATTTGCATGCACTTTCCTGTTTGCAACCTTAGCAACAGCAGTGTGCTTTCTGCTTAGCATCTGCTTGAATGAACCCCCAAGCAATCGCCTTGAAACAAGGAAATCATGCATTTCATAAAATTATTTACACAGTAAACCCAATTTTCAATTGTAGAAGGCAAACCACTATACTTTGATAATTTCAATTGAATTCAGTGATAGAGTACAAAAATCGGTGCTAATATATTTGTTAAAGGACTTGCCTGTTGCCAGTAAGTTCCATCTTACAGTGCTGGAGCTGAGACCCAGGTAGGACTTTTGAAGCAAGTACAAAGTTACTGGTATCCATGTCAGGGGGACAAGCCACCATGGACATTTTGAGAATAGCTCCAGCAAGTCGGAGTTGAAGAGGCGAATAGGCTGATCAACAGGCTGATGTGTCCAGGTGAAGTAGTGTTTGCCCAGACCTGCCACCTGCCCTAGAATGGGTTTATTCCAGTCAACGTATTCATCATCCTGAAAATACATCATGTTTATGCAAACCTGTTACAAATATTAACCCATACAATTAAGTCAACATTTGGATGTATTAGTAATTTTAGCTCAGACAGTGATTTAGACTTAATTTCCTATTCACAAACTCATACATCTTTTGCAAAAAATATTATACTATCAGTCCACTTGGATTTTAAAAAGGTGAAACGATCATTCGTAACTGGGAATGTAAATTTTTTATCTTGAACATATCACCTTAATATTTACTACAACAACAACAACATGTCAGTGTTCTTAATCCTGGTTTATTGTTTTCTTTTCCTGCTCTAGCACAGTATGCACACTTCAAGAATGAAGTAAAAATTAAAAAAAAAAAATATTAAACATGTAGGAAATCTTTTAAGAATACGTATCATGACAATAAAATGATCCCTAAAGTACTTGGCTGAAACTTGCTGCTGACATAAAGAATGATAGGTTTTGTGATGTGACACCAACCCACCTCTGTGCTGAAGTAGGAATTGCTTGTTCGCTTGGCGACACCATTCTGAAACACACATCATTGCTCAATATTTATTATGAGAAGTAGGAGGATTATGCAGCGCAGAAATAAATAAATAAATAACGCATTAAGGTCTTCTGTGTCCTAAGGCAGATGGACTAAAAATAGATGTTATTGGGTCGGAAAAGCACTTTAGCCTTTAAAGCAAGCTAATACCAACGCGTACTGTTTCTAAGTTTCTGGTGGCTACCGCAGGTGAGCAAGACTTCGAGAATATATTACAGTTTTTGCTTACACCAACATGGTCCACCCACTGCCTCCAGACAAATAGTTTGAGCATCTTTATACCTTTTTACGGTGACGTTTATAGAGATGATAGACCTACAGTCGATACCCGGGCTTTTACAGCGAACCGCCCGCCAACAGCTGTTTCGCCCTCTTTCCCCACCACCGATCATCTCTACACTATTCGTGGATTTACCACCTGCCTCGTAGTTGCAGCATCTACCTTGTCACCATGACAGTCACAGCCCCGGGCCGTGTCTGCTGTAGCCTCAGTTCTTTGTGAATACAAACATCACTGCATTGTTCAGCGGCTGTGTTTACCTTCGAGGGTTAACAACAATAATAATAATAATTAGCTTGGATACCGTGATCTGTGTGCCTGCATGAACTCAAGTAGTTTGTCACGGGTCCACGTGCAGCTAAGGTACGTGGGGTGCTCGTGATGATGTAGGACACTGCTCGCTCACAGGTGTACGTGTTACTAAACTGTCGTCACCGACTTTTTATGAGTTGCAACGGCTGTGAAATATGCACTCAGCTGGACAGAAATAACAATAACATTTGCTTGAAATAGCAGCTTCCATACGTCGTGTCGATCTTATACATGAAACACGTGCGACGACTTAAAAAACTACAGCAACTCCTTGTCCTGCTCAACTAGGGACACACTCTTCTCTCTTTACAGACTCGCTCACAAAATATCTGTGCAAAGATTGTCATCACAGCCTCAAGGCAGACTTCTAGGTGGTTTTTTTTTCCTTTTAAAAAATGCAACAGAGTTCGGCACAGCGATCAGACATTTGCATTAACAACTCCATTTGTTTGCCTCTAATACCAAAAAAAAAACAACCCCCCCCCCCGAAAAAAAATAAATAAAATAAATCCATGACGAATTGGTTGCGACACGAACACAACTCGACCTTTTCACCGAAGCTCCATTATCATTTTAAAGCTCAGTACATCGCAATTGATCGCAAACCACTGACAGGCGGGTACGCACGCATCCACACCTGCTCAGCCTCCCATCCACCCACCCCCTCGATACACAGTCCGCACCATCTGACCACGGATGTGTGTACAAGTTCAGTGATCTGACCGCTGCCAACAAACACGCACGAGACGAGACACTGTACTAACCGCTGCGCCACCGGGCAACAAAACTAGCGGGAACAAAACTATGAGCGCAGGTGTACCTATAATCGGTGCAGGTGTACCTACAGTCGGTGCACGCGTATCTTAACCCAGGTTTAAAACACACGTTAAAGGTCGTCCCTTAACTGTTTTCAGGTCGTCACTTTTCTCGGGGTGGGAGGGGTTGTGCAGACAATTTTTTTTTTTTTTTGGAGAGAGAGAGAGATTGCGCTTCCCCATGCACATCATCATCATCGACTAGAGTGTGGAATGTGACAGATAAAACTGACTCGCGATGGTGCAATCATGTAAAATATATAACAACGTCTGCTCATACATCGGCGACCCGCGTGAAAGGTAAGGTGGGAGGAGAAGGGGAGGGGCTCAGAAACAGGTAGACATATCTGACATTGTACGCACGCTGACGGGTGCTATTAAAAAAAAAATCGAACGGCAGACAAGAGCCTTTTGTGTCCGCAGTCAGTCGCAGTTCACCAGCCCACGCATTATCGTGTCTGGAGACGCACTGAGCGACGATTGCATCACTTGACCCGGCAGTTCTCGGTTGCACGAGGTGCAGCCACGTGACGAGGCTCGCGTCGCCACTCGCCAGTTCAGCGAGTGGACGAACGCGAGTCTCGAGGTCCTCGTCACAGACCCAGCTTTCGACTGTTGGGAGTTCGTGACCATGCGACACATAAATCATCGAATATAGTCACTAAGTTTAGCAATCTGCAAAAAAAAAAAAAAAAACCAACAACAAACAAACAAATTTTCCAAATGTATTCAAATACTTGGCGATGTGTCCGGTCACGAACCAGCCACGTCCTGACTGCCAGCCTGCAAGAGAACCCGGCTGTGTTGCAACAGAGATAAACCCAAAACTGCAGCTCATATAACTGGCAGCTTGGTGGAGGATTTCTACCCGATTTACACTCTTGATTGCTACTGCCTCCAGATTTACGATCTTCTCTTCAAACTCGTGTACACCCCGATTTACGATCTTCGCTACCAGTGCGTGCAACTCGACCATCTTCGCTTCACCTGCAGGCAGGCAGGCCGACTAACGCTCTACGCTATAAGCACACGTACCCCGGTTTACTATGTTTCTGTACTCTCCACCACACCAAGACAACGGGGCAATGTGTGTGTGTTTGTGTGTGTGTGTGTGTGTGTGTGTGTGTGTGTGTGTGTGTGTGTGTGAGTGTGTGGAGGGTAAGGGTACCTTCTCACAAAGTCCTGTCTAAAACTCAGTTTGCCTTTCACCACGATCTCCCCACCCCCAACCACCTCCTACCCGACATCACGGTGGTGATGGCGAATAAAGAAAATCGGGTGGTGCGATTCCCGCCTTCTCCCGTCAGTTCATCAGTAGAAAAACCAAGAGTATGAACTGGGCAGCTCGCTTACTGCAGTGTCTGGGAAATGATCCATTCATGTAATAACGCTTCACCGATTTGTTTGCTCGCTCGTTTTTAACTAGAGTTCCTTTTTTAAACGAAAAAATAATCGTTATCCCACCACCACCACCTTCCCCTGTTTAGATCCCAGCCTTTAGGTGCACCTGTACCGGGTCCACTGCACGGGCAGCCCTCAGAAGATGGAATCGTCACACCTGCTTGTCGTCAACCCTCAAGCTCACGACAAACCGATTTCGTGGTTGCTGTTTATATCTCCCAACTCCCATCAACCCATCTCGAATATAGTCATTAATGGTCGTGCGTGCGTGCGTGCGTGCGTGTGTGTGTGACCCAGGCTGGTGCTAGAGAAAAGCATTAAAGAAGTAAGTTATTATTACTATTATTTTTGTCTGTCGGCAGACTCTTCTTTTCTCTCTTTCCTCCGTCCTCGGACACACACAAAGGAGTGAAAACTGCAGATTTGAATGAGAAAAGATCAGTATTTAAAAAGATTCCTGGCCCCCTTCAATCAGCATGCCAGATCTCTACGTGATCACGTCTGATGAAAACACCGCATCAACGCCCGGTACGAGATTTCTACGTGACATGGAAACAGCGCGCTCATCAAGGATGGAACATGGAATATTCTGGTAAGAAGAGAATCATCAACTTCTGAGACTGCTGCACTCCACTTCCCTCTGGTCTCAAGACATTACGTGAACACTACGTCTTCCGTCGGTCTACACTCCAGCTGCTTATCGCTAGTTACAGGTGCACACGGGTTACAAAGTATCTAAAATACTGCGATGCTGTTGTGCCTTAGATAATAATGTTTAGTCATTTGTATTGAAATTTTTCTTACTTTCAAGTAAATATCTTTGTATAATGCGAACCGTTTTGCACAAAAACGTTCGTCTGCTGTATTAACGGCTAGGAGAATGTCGCACGCATGCGCAGTGGTTGATGACAAAAGCATCAGGAGAACATTCTCAGACTGATGGAGTCTGTAGTCACAAGTGTTGCCTGTCTCTTTCATCTGAGCCTTGTGCTGTTTGTAAGAAATGCAATGCCCCAAGAATGTCTAGCTGACGCCAGTTACATGTCAAAGGTTATCCCTGCAGCTTTCACAAGTTCCCGAGAAGTTCGAAACTGCAGCTGGCAAAAAAAAAAAAAAAAAAAAGAAGAAGAAGAAGAAGAAAACGACACGAGAAAACTGGTGATGCACCGAAGTGATTTGTTCAAAATATTTTACAGACGAGTGCTTTACGATACAGAAATATGGAATTTCCTTTCTGCCACATCTTGAACTGGATGCTGCCCCAACACTGATCCCTTTATCTGCAGTTTCGACTGTTTCGTGCACCACGTGCATTCTGCCTCCCGGTCAATTAGGATTCTCTTTTGTTTTTTATCGTAAATGTTAAATGTCTTATGTGCTGTTTATTGACAGCTTGTCATGCTTTATGACTTTGCAAGTAACATTGGCATGCTTAGAAGACATTTGAAATGTGAAAAACACATCAGAACATTTATATATAAAGATTAACAATGCAGATATATATATATATATATGGCACATAGAAAGCAGCTCTGCCATTCTATTTCTTCGTTCTAATTTTTATATTTACCTAATTTGGCCCTTGTTTTGTGAATAAACACTGAAATTAGACTGTGATTTTAAACATAGCAAATAAGCCTCTTGAATGTTTGTGAGCGATCCATTAATAAACTAAAATACAAAACAGAATTGCTTTATATATATATATTGTCTTACCGCAGAAATACTTCAATGAAATGTTCTGAGTAAATTATAATAATAGTGAGGAGGCCATAGGGATGTTTTTCTCACAACACTCGCCTTTTTAACATTTTGTTTGCATTCCTTCAGCCTCTCATCACGGAGCCTCCCCCCCCCCCCAGAATGGGAAAAAAGTGTTAAATCTTTGGAGAGATGGTGAGCATTTTCTTGTGAAGCAAGTTATACTTCGTGTGACTCTGTTGTTGTGAGTAGCGTGTAGGCACTCGATCCTGAACTCATTTTCACTTTTTCTTTTATTCTTGGTTGTGATGAAATAGGGTGAGTACTTTATTTATTTCCAGTGTTTGACAGAAAGAAAACAGTGTTTAAATTTTTGGTTTGAAATAATTAAACGAAAGCGTGTAGTGAACATAGTCTGTAAAAATAAAGTAATAATAATCAAATAAATATAAATAAAAAAAACGGTTAAGTTGATATTCCAACTGTAAAAACTTTGATATATAATATATGGATAAAGTTAGAGCAACAGTATCTCTTATGAGTATTTCTCTACGGACTGCGACTTCCTCTTCTGTTTCACTTTAACATGACCGTGGAACTAGTCTGACAATTTTCTCTGTTTATCAAAGCACATTAATACGATTGTAATGGCGAGGGGTGCAACGAAAGAAAATGTTTAGTTACCTGTGAAGTGGCCAAAGACAACCGTTGTATGTACGAGCACTGAGAGGTACTCCTGATGGTTGATCTCACGCGAAATATCCGGCAAGAACATCCCACACGATTCATGGGCTCCTCGATCCACACGTGGAAACCGATTCAACTTTGTTTTACCGCATAAAACAGACTGTGAGTGACGATCATGCAACAGTTCGTCTTACAAATGCACGTACATGCACGTTCAAAGTGTGTCACGACGAGGACTAATGTGTGTTTCCGCTGTCAAGATCCAGTAAAACATCATTTGGACTGAGAAGTGGTCTGTCACTGTACAATTAAATGTAAATATACACACCCACTTTATATTAAGGCACATTCAATTTTTACACCATGAAGTCTTGTTCTAAATATTCCCCGTGTGTGTGTGTGTGGAGGGGAAGGGTTTAGGGGAGTGGGAAGGTTGGTGTGTGCGTGTAAATCTGTTGGTAAAGTGGCCGGAACTTGGACAGCCAGCCAAGGTAGGAAAATACAAGCCGTGGACCGTACCCAGGACAATAAGCAAGGACACGGTTACTCCCCCTACCGCCCTCCCCCCCCCAACACACACACACACGCCTTTTAGCCCCATTGGTCCCCGATCCTCTCCCTCCCATCCATCTTCTCTGGGAGGGCCTGCGGGAGTTTGTTTGGGTGCATTGGTGTGATGAAGGGTCCTTGTCCTTGACATTGTTGCCAGCTGCACAGCAGCCTTACATCAGTCCTCTCATCAACCGGGTACAGTCGTGGCGATGTAACGATAGCACGTCCTTCGGTTCCCCACCCAGGCACCGAAGAGAGAAAGAAGGGATGGAGGGGCACGTGTGTGCCTGCTGTCGTACTGTCACGTGTGGACGCATGCGCATAAATCTTGCGCAGCCCAGGGTCCCTACTTCCTGTGCAGCTTCAAGTGGTTACCACGCAGACTTTTCTCTCGACACGCATGTTGCACACGAAAGGCCGTATACACTGTGAAATAATTAACTGCTATATGATCATCGCCTTTTTTTTTTTTTTTAGTGAATGACTAATTGGTGATATTTAATTCGCATTTTATTAACGACAAGCCTTGGTGGCGTGCAATTTCCGCAAGGATCAATAAAGTATTGTTATTACGACTGGTGACTATCGTTGTCAAGGGGATGAAGTCGGGTCTGCACGAAGGAGAGAATTCATTACGGTCAAGGAAAATCAATACATAGGATTTGTGTGTAAAATCGAAGGCCATTGCGATTGAAGATTTAAACAGCAGGGGGAAAGCATTTTTTTAAATTAATGAATCTGGAAATTTCTTTATCCGTGAGCATAAGCAATTATTATTGTCGAACGGAAACTGATTTATCTATAATCTAATTTTTTTTTAAAGTCTGCATAACAACCCATCTAAACACACACACATATATATATATATATATAAGTTCTAAAATGTACTTCTAGAACATACAAAATAACGGATTTATAAAAATAAAAGGTGTTTAGAACAAGTGATCTGTAAATCACAATAAAAGTTTTTTGTTATACACAATTTTCTAAGTAGATAATAAAACCGCACAAAAGATCGAAAGGATGGATACTGCGATTATCATATGATAAACTGCGAAAATCAAAATCCTGAAACTTGTGTCCAAATATGAGAACAAGTCAAATTGCACGCATCCCGCTTGACACTTCCCATTCCCCTTCATACGATATAATCATATAATCCACACCAGTCTCGCCTGCCGCTCGATCGAACGAGTGAGTCTTTGTCCCACTCACAACCTCGGGACATGAGGGCGACCTGATACACAACATGACTCACTAACCTAGCTTTTATAGACAGCATCTCTCAAGCCTGAACTGTTTATAAACAGGCTTAAAGACCAACTGGCGCACGGTGTTTATTTTATTTTAGTTTTTTTTTTGTTAGCAGATACTGATACTGTCAGTATAAATTTCAATTTAGTGCCCTTTATGCATATGCATGTACAGGTCATTAGAAAATAAAATGCATTATCTCCTTGTCTGGGTTGCACTGTTGACAGTTGCTTGCTGCTGACCACGGACCTTCATTCCTGGATGAGCGACTCAGGTTCATGTCCGGTGTAAGTCTCGGCTTTCCGTTAGACAGGCCTCGTGTTTCCGGTTCTTTGTTTGCATACCTTAAATAAATTCTTAAAGTAGATGTTTTGTTGTCGTAACAGAACAATCTATAAACTTGTTTCCAAAAAAATCAGAAACAATTTTGTTTTTAATTGTTAGTGGTAAAACAAGTCAATAGCATCTGTTGTGACGATGTTTTTAATTTATACAATTATTGAAAATTTTTAATGCGTTTTCTATAAACAAACAGAATACATTTTACAAAAAATACTGTTTATTTTGCAATCAATCTTATTTAACAAGGTTCGGATGACGAAAAGCTCAATTACTCACTTCTAAAATTTCTTCTACGTTAGGAAGATCCGCCATTTTGACAGAAAACGGAAGCGAAAGCCCCTCGTTGTTAGGGTTTGTTACGGTTGGTCACTCATATGATAAAGCAAAGAGGCAACGAATGAGAGACACTTGTCCAGTGAATGAAGGTCCGAGAAGGACATAAGCGCCACCACGCTTGAAATTATCCTGAAATCTCCCGCTCATTCACAAGTGGAAGAATGGAAAAATACACAACATGGAACATTTAAATTTGATTATATATCTTACGAATATAGAGAAATAAAAGTACATTAAACAAATATCAGCTTAAGTGTTGATTATAACAAGATTTAAGAAAACAAACATACTTCTTGTGTCACATTTTTAGCCTCTAATTATTATTACTATTATTTTAATGTTTTTCCTTAATTGTTAAATTATAGATTCTGTACCAAATCGAAAATAAACGATTAAAATGCTTGTCTTTGTGTGAAAGTTATCGCTTCAAGTACACACCTCCCATTCTATACCCAACGATAAATTAATCGATTTAAATCCTCTAATTGTATTAAATTATATTAAATGAACTTTAAGAACCTCTTGTGATTCTGACCACCTGCCACACTTGAGGACAAAACTCAGGAACAAAATGTCAAGTCCCCATCGTGACACATGCATTTTCATGCTCAGAGACTGCAGTAATACCCCACCTGTGTGCAATCAATGCATTTAGACCGATTGTGGTTTGATAAAATTATTTTTCGACCGTTTGCTCAGCATCTCGTGGAGTTGTTCTGTTGCTAGATGCTCTGTCCATGTGAAACACGACCACTAGCACGATTAGAAATGAAACAGCCAGTCGCATCAATTCAACATCCACCAACACCTGTATGACAGGAGCCTCTGCCAGTAACATCTCGGCAAGAGATGTAAGTGTCCATAATTTTTTAAATGGAAAGGTAGCTGGCCATGTTGAAATGCCAGAGAAAGAACAATGCCTGAGATGAGATCTGAACCCAGAAACCCCAGGACACCCGATCTTCTCTGTGTTGCAGACTAGCGGTTGTTCCGAATGACCACATCGATTCTTTGGCGATTTTCTGAACATATTTTAGCTCGAAAAAGTAATCGACTGTTGGGTTTCAAAGTCGTCGGGAAGGAATGTGAAGACTAATCTCACGTAAAAGGTGAGACTCGCCATGTTGGTTATGCCACAGTTGTCTCTTGCATTCGGTCTGCTCGGGTCACTAAAGAAGTTATCGAACAGTAGGATAAGTGAATTAAACTTCCAATCTATCGTGGACAGCGACTGTCGGCGCTCGCAGATGAAGATGTCTGGAGCCAGGCGCACAACACCTCGGTAGCTAATAGAAGCCGCGAAGAAACGTTTGATATTTTGTGACCGGTTCACCTGATTGTGAGTAGCCGCGTGTTGTGCACCTCCTTCAGCCCACCCCGGATAGTCACCAACCTCTGACCTCACAGCCTTGCAAAGCATTCTGGGAAGAAGATGGCTTCGTTGTTGAACTGACTTCCCGAAAACCAAATGTTGCAGGGAAAGACCCCAACCTTTTATTTGTGGTGTGGTATATGTAGACGTCTGCATTAGTAAATTGCGAAGCAAAATAAAGCCAACACACACACACACACACACACGCACGCACGCACGCACACACACCTACACACACGCACGCACGCACGCAGAGAAATTGCAATGAATTATCATCCGAATAACCCTGATCCAGGTGAGCTACACAACTTGTTTGGTTCTGTTCGCAGGTCGCAAGTGCAGGTGGCGAGATTCTGTCACATGACTGCATGTCATTCATCTGTCAGCTCGCAAAATCCACGAAAACCAAGAGCAAGGCAACGACTGCCAGTCTATTCATTTCAAACTGGATCCACGAAACGAGGCTGATATTTCGTAACGAAAACTGTGTTTATTCAGACTTCAGCTGGCGACCACAGAGGTGAAGGTGACTGTGAGGCTGCCTGTCTGTTGCCAGATGTCGCCACCTCTCGTGTTATCTCCACAATCATCGACATAAACAGGAGTTACGCTTCAGCGCGTGCATGCATTTCTCTTCACGGCTTAAAACAGATGACTGTCGACGACTCTATTGATCATTCTTTGTATATTACATCTTTATGCTTCTATTTTTTTATCATCCCTCGTAAATCAGGTACGTGTCACTGCCCGAGAGGACAATCGACTCACTCACTCACTCACTCACTCACTCACTCACTCACTCACAGACACACACACACACGCACTCGCAAGTTCAAGTTACGAGATTCTACAGATTGGCTGCACGAAGCTTGCAGGAGAATGTTGACTAACACTGAACACAGCTCACACTGACTCACACTCAGGAATCTCAGGTACGCGGCCAAGTGGTGCCGTCTGGTGTCGCACAAAGCTCCAGACTAGGGACCTTAACTCGCTGCATCAGGATGAGGACGGACGGAAGTAAAGACGACTGCTGCGCACTTTTTCGCGCATTTCCATTGGCCGCAATAACTTTAATGTCCGTTTGCATGCAATCTCTCCTTCTCCCCCTCCCTTCCTCGAGTGTATGCGTTTCCTGTTTTGTTCTGCCGGCAGCATATTTACTAGAAAATGTCTGTGAAGTAAAAGAGGGAAAAACAATCCACATTTGCTTAAGGAAACCATTTTGTGATGAGACCACTTGCTGCAATAGGAGAGAAAAACATGTCCCTACTCCCCACCTTCCCAAATGGTCGGTTGCCGATAAAACATTCATCTGACCTGTCGAGACTTTCACGAAACAGCACACGCATGCACGCACGCACGCACACACACACACACACGACAGAGTATGATCTTCACTGAGCCAGTTATAACAACAGAATTTACAACTTCTTTCGGGTGTGATGGCATGCACATGAAAGACACCTTGAGTATGTACCCGCTGTGTTGCGTGTCGTCAAACACGAATTCGTTGAGTGAGTGGTGAGTCATGAGTTGTGAACTGTGCTCATCAATGCACGAAGGACAAGCGAGACCAACAGACCGAGTAATAACGACAAGACAACGTCGTCAGCAGCAGCACAACGACAGCAACAACACCATGACAGCAAGAGTGACACGAGACAGAAGGACAGTGGAGTTGACGTATAAACAACAAACATAAAAGCAGCGAGAAAAGAAACCCAAAATAAATTTTAAAAAAAACTATGGCAAAAAGGGAGAAAGGGCAAAAATGGAGGACAAGGTAACATCAATAAAAGGACAAGCTAATAATAATACTGAGTATCTAGGACTCGCATACCTCCCTCTCCCCATGATGTCAGGGCGATCACAGAAGGGGGAAGGGCAATAAAACCCTTCTACACCGTTATAAAATAAATCACATGAATTTCGTATTAAAGGTGCTAGAGTGGTGATGGTCGTTTAGTATCTTCAACTCTGATTTTTCACAATACAAACCATATCCGCATTTCGCCAGTGCCTTGTCTCCATTCTTCAGTCTCACAACTCTACTCAAGAAGTCAGTCATGACTGCAGTTACAACTGTCATCGATCCCATCGGCGTGGGAGGCAGGAATTATCTCCACTTACACCTGACTGGTGACAGACCGAACAGACCGTGACTGGCTGACATAGCTATACTGCTACAGGCTAGGCACCGGGTAGCGACCCGGGACACCACTCAGAATGCCATACCCCGTGCTCGCTGATGTGTGGTGCACCCTGTACGAGTGCCTTCAATCGATACCCCGATCCTACCCTGCAACCTCCACCCTAGCGAGCAGCAGCCCAGAACAAGGGATGGTATTGTCATGTACAGGCATCGTGTTCCACACATTGTTGTGTTGAATGCAGGCTCTATAGTTCCTATGAGAGACTACATACGTCACTCCTGCCCCACCCCCACCCAAAACAACAAAACAAAACCCGTGGGAACTTAAGCCCTCACCAAGTCAAAACCATTAAATTAAGCATTAAATTGTTGTTAAGGAATCTCTTCTAGAAAGGTATTCGAAATATTGATCAACAAACACCTGTCTTGTTACGAAAGTAGCGATAGAGAGAAAGAAGATAAGAGGAAAAAAAGCAGACGAAACAACAGGGAGATGGGGGAGAGAGGGAAGAGAGGAGGGAGCTGATCTTTTTACGCCGAGACAACAACCAAGGCCATAGCTCGGCAAAGAAGTTGGCCCTGTAAACAGATGCCATATGTTTACCCGAGACAAGATGTGAACCTTGGATACCCGAGCTTCGCGAGAAGCGCTGCTGCTTCAGAAGGAAGGAAAAGAACAGGGGGATAGAAAGAAATAAAAAAGAACCAGCGAACGAACAAAAATAAGACAGAACGAAGGAATAAAAGAAAGTAGGACAGAAGGAAGTGTAGAGAGTACAGCTTAGGTCCTTAGTCATTAGAAACATTCAAGGCATTCGTCGTCACCGAGGCAGTTAGAACTTGTCATCTTTCATCTAGCAAACTGATTTTTGTATCCGTCCATTGGACCAGCGACTGCAGCTTCTTCAACGAACACGTGACCACACGTGCCAGCTTGTCGTAGGAGGCGTGAGCACCATCATAAGTGATCCCACTGTACAGTCTGTGATTGTTATTAACATCTTACATGATATTCATTTCTAACTTCCTCCTTGTTCTCATTTTGCATTCGTACACACGCGCGCGCGCGCGCGTGTGTGTGTGTGTGCGTGTGTGTGTGTGTGTGTGTGTGTGTGTGTGTGTGTGTGCCGTGCGTGTAATTGTGTTTTTTTCCACTCGATCATTTTGCTTTTGATCTAAACCTACAAGACGAGAGCTCAGCAAGCACACAAACACTCGATACATCTCACAGGGTTTGCTGATTATCTGTCCGCCCGTTCTGCAGTCCTGATGATCATTGCGATGCCTTTTCCACCATCGGCCACACCCGTCCTTCGCCAACACAGCAAATCGTTTGAAGATAATTATCGCACCTGCAGCTACACCTGACATTCTCTGTACAGAGCTCACCTCTATTTCACACTCAGTAGTTCCACCCTTAATGCCTTGCTCTTCGTTCTCCCCTCATGTTTCTAACAGGACCCCTTACTCAAGACAAAGGAAACTAAAACAGTTATGTTTGATGTTTGATGTTTGAAACTGCCAACATCTCTAGTCTACAAGTCGTTTATTTCTGACCTGTGCTGTATCAGTTCTTGTACACAGTATGGGCCGCGAGCCAGACGACCTTTCCCGGCCCCTTGTAATCGTCAATCATTTTCCCAGGATATATAATAATATGCTTACAATTCCATTGACCAGGGCGGGGCCACCTTCACTGCCGAGGGCCCGGGTACAGCAAACTGTTTTTTTTTTTATCTGTCACAATACACTGCATCTGATTTAATGGATGAAAATTAGGCTGAACTACTTATAAATAAGTGAAATAAGTGATAAATCAAAAATAAATTACAATAATTCTTTGGTGGGATGAGTCATTAATATACACCAAGCTTAGAAAAGAAACTAACCAAGCATCCATGTTTACAGAGCGATATACTTACGGTGATTGATGCAGAGTGTAATGAGTGAGGAGTAGGTCTTGTATTGTTTCGTGTGTGAATGGTGTCTTGTGTTTGACGTCTTGTGTGCGTCATTTGTTCGTCGTCATTTTGGGAAAAGAATGACGTAAAAAGAAGAAGAAAGACGACGGTTATGGCCAGATAGAAAAGAGAGAGCAGCGAGTTCTTCATCTTCCATAAATCAACTAGAAATCTCTTCACCTTCATCCCCACCTACTGGGGCTCGTCGAGCGTGGTGTATGTGTGTAATATGCGTCGTGCGTATGTAAGGTAAGTGTATGTGTGTTATTACATACAGGTCATTAATATGCCATGCAGTTGTGTAGCCATTTCTAATACCAACATCTGGTATGACCACTAATTTTATAAACTGTAGCCCTTTGCGAGTATTTAATTGACAAGTTGTCTTGACACACCTGGACAAAAGTGAGAAGAAGCACGCGCATGAGGAAGATGTGACAGGCAGGTGACAACAGCCACGAAATACCTACCTGGAGATACTATAGTTAATGATGTTAATGGAATGATAATAAAATTGTGTCCACAGGTACAGCACAGAGTTTGGCTTGCAAGTGTAACTCAAATCATCTCATGTCGTTGTCAGCTCCACCTGTAAATTAATGCTCCCACAGTTTGCTTCTCGACTTCTCTCGGAACATCACGAAGATGCTTTGGGGTTGGTTTCGAAATGAGCTAAAAGTTATTAACCAAGGAAGGAGATAATGATATTATTGATGATAAGATAGAAATGAATAAAGCAATGCATCAGCCCACTCGAGGTAATTATGCAACTTAAATATATACACACATACATAAAACATGCAGACAAGAAGCCATGCATATTCACTTTTCTTGGAGTCTGGAGTCTGCCCCATTCACTGTGCCCCGAAGGGCAGAACATTTAAAACCCGTTTCTCTAAAGAATATTGCGGACGATTAATAAGCAGACCTAGTTTACTGCACACCTTTGGACCTCTCGTTTTCTTGAATGTTACTTTGTAACCGTCACAAATTGAAACTAACATCTTATTATGCATGTAAAATGATTGATATCAGCGCGGGAGGGATAGATAACGAAGGGGAATGAATTCTGAGCACCTGGAGACAACTCTCGCCTGCTAGCGATGTAAACAAATGTCACGTGAAAATACAAGACTTGGACCAAACCTATGACCAACATAATAAAATATAGACTTTGATCATAGGTTGGGTCCAAGTCTTGTATTATCATAGCAATCGGTTAACATATGCGCCACCGCGAGCCCCGATGGCGACGATACCTGCTGACGATGACCTCCAGGTACAGACGCACTTACAGGTGCTAGTCACTAGGGTTCATGGTTATTCAAACTTTCACGAAATAAACATTCTACACCTAAACCCTGGCGTTCTTTTTAACTTCATGTCTGAAAATACGGGCAATACACAAACGAAAGCTGCCAACACCTTAGTTATATCTTATCAGGTAAACTCAGGTAAACTCGCTGTCTGATCTTCTACTGCAACAACGCTGTTATCTTTCCTCACAACAGATCCCAGGTGTGGTTGCCTTTCAACTAATTGTTTACGATTCGAACATTTGTTTACTTTGAAATTCAAACTCTACTAAAGTCTACTTCATGCCGAGCGGGTTTAGCCAGACTTTTTTTTTTTGAATGGCAGTTGAATGAACATACAAACTAAATGTCCCGGTTCAGGAAATCGTTGTTGACCTGATTGGCAAATACACCCACTAGACAACCTCCTCTCCCCCGCTTATACCCGTCACCGCACACACGTCTCGATAGACGCGCGTTCGCGCACGTACACACACTCGCACACTCATACACGCTCTCTTTCTCAAACACACACAGGCACGTTCTCTTTCACACAAACACGCACACGTTCTCTCTCTCTTTCACACACACACACACACACACACACACACACACACATGTACACCACTTCTCCACTCACAAAAAAAGCTTCTCGTTGCGAAGACCTCCACTCATTAGTTTTCTTCCGCTACCACCCCCTCCCTTGCCAGGGCCCATCTGATGTACACTGAACGTGTTTACGATTTGAAGAAAACAGATTTAAGTGCAACCACTCACCCCTATCCCCAAACGACAGAGAGAGAGAGAGAGAAAACAAGACCAAGAACAATGGAAACAAACAACCAGCTCCTTCTGCAGTTCGTCACAAGGCCACGCGCCGTCCGAGATGCGGAGTTTGACGACACTGGCCCGTAAAACGGCTGCGCAGAGCGAGGGGAGGGGAGGGTGTAGGTGTGCAGTAGGCGGGAGGGTGAGGGTGAGGGTGAGGCGCACACAGCCTCTCGAACATTGCCACGCGCACTGAGTTTACTGGCCGAAGCTGGTCGATGAAGTCAGTCACACTACCGATGCGGATGTTTGTGGGTAAGAGTGGATAAGAGAGAGGCGGGTAGAGGTGGCCGCACGTGCCCAGCGCTGGACGAAGTTCCCCCTCCCTTCTCCCGTGTTTTCGTCGCAATCGGTATTTTACACCAGACATCCACAGAGAAACATTCGGCCAACCGATTTTAAAAAACCGATCATAAAATTTCAGTCGGGATAGGGGATGATGGGGGCTAAAGCTATGTTATCCATGTTCACGGCGTGGTCACGTAAAAGTGACGGAAAGAGGTGTGTAGGTTTGGACGGGAGGGGGGGGGAAGGGTAACGGTCGTGCGTGAAATTGCAGGGAAAAGAGAGATCGAATACTGCAATGGTCAGTCTTACCTGCTGCTCGTCTGAGCCTCCAATTCGGTATTTCCGAAGCATGGCGTAGGCGGCGCCACTGTGTTTATGTGGCGACATCTGCATGATTTGCGTGACATCTTGCCCTGCATGCTTGGCGAGGACCTCGCGACCACCCGGGTGCCGATCTAAAAAGTTGGTCACGTCGTACGTAAGACCAGAGTTGACGACACGCACCCTCCCTGCAGTTTGCGATCGCTCCCGCAGTTCAAGCTCCTCGGCAGCCCCCATCGTCTGCTCCTACCTTTCCCTCTTCTCACCGCCGCCGCTGGTGTACGTAAGCGAGTACTCAGGTGTGCAGAGGTCTCCCCCCCCCACACGCGCATATGTGTGCACGACAGCACTCACAAGACTTCTTATGAACGGACTCGGACAACATTCGCGGGGACTTGGCCTTTTCGTGAATTATCCATGTCAAGGCTACGCCTGATTCGTCGAATCAAATCGTTCGCTACAGATGGCGGTGAGGTCAGGGACAGCAAGCGGTGATTTGATTGGTCGTTTTGTGGCGTCTACCCCCCGCGTTGCCGAGGTTATGAGCTGCTTGCGGTGCGGCAGTCGCGGTAGTCGCGCGGCACAGTAACCGGCGTGTCGCGAGAAATCAATTTGTCTTGCATAACTTTTAGGTTTGCCGCGAAAACAGCCTCCCATCATCAGACTCGTATTAAAACGTATCACCCCGAACATAGGCTGCCCGCTAAATTTAGCCACATACTTCTCGCCACTGTCTTCATCTACCGGCTATTCCATATAATCGTTGATATCGTCAACGTCACCGTGCAGACTGAACGATGTACACTTGACTCACTATTACAGGAGAGATAACGGGGGGTGGGGGTGGGGTAAGGTCAGGGGTCTTCGGAGAATAAGCCTACCTGCGTTCTGCGAAGCTCCCGTAAGGTAACATACACTCAAGACAGGTGAGGAGTATTTTAAGGAGGGTTTGCAAACTATACTGTCTGCTCTCAGCCACGCTTGTGTTGAGTCTATCATTTTCTGAACAGAAGTGGTGCTATCTTTATCACAGGCTTTTTTTTTAATACACTGCGAAACATTTTCATTCCCATTCCTGCTTCAACACCCAACCTCTCCCCTCGACCCCCGAGCGCGTGTGATGTGAATTGCTCCTCGTTTTATTATTTCTTTCGATTGGAGTGACTGCACCTACAGCAGCGTTGCAAGGAAAAGTTTGCCCAAGGGAAAACAAATGCTCCATCTGATGATTGTGTAAAACTGTCATCGCAGTGAGACATCTGTTTTGACAACAGAGAAGCAGGACAGACAAGCTGAGTTATCATAATATATATATATATCTCAGTGACTGACACACACACACACACACACTCAAATGTTATTGTAATTTGTTATAAACTCCTTATCTAAGCGAATGTGTCCTTCTCTCCTCACACAATAAAGAAATTAAATTCGAAGCTTTCATCAAGGTGCTTGTTATTATTTTACTGACAATGTAGCTTTATTTTTCGGTTCCGTCTCGAAATCTCGCAGGCCAAGTCAATAAATTTCTCGTTGTTTCTCTGTTTTATTGAAGACGATGACGAGGCGACAGGCAGGCAGTCATACACATGTGAATTGATGTCACTTTGGATGACAATAACTATGCAGTCTGCACACCATGCAGTCGTCAGGAGGGAGGATGGTGAGGGGTGCAAAATCGACATCAGTTTGCGGAAAGGGAAGGGAGGGGGATTTTGCAAGTCACTGTTTATAGTTTTACAAGAGGATTTAAAACTGCAGGCGCGCGCAGTTACAGGGTCACAGGAGCAACAGGAGGCCGATATTATCTGTCGATGACTTCACTTCCGGCGCAAAGCATGTGATCCTGTGATGTGGTGGATATTCAAGTAGTACACGCCTACAATAAGCCAGCAAAGCAGGTATGACAATAAAAAAACCTCCATAATAATAAAGACAATTTACGACCAGTCAAGCTAGACTTTAAAATACAAAGCGGGAGTTTTAAAATACAAAGCGGGAGTTTGTGATGGAGGTGAAGCCAGGCGCGGGTCTACCATCAGGCGAACAAGCAGTTGATTAGAGCGAAAGCACACAGAGAGCCACAGTGGTGATCTGTATTCAGCCACGAATGATGTCTGGGTATGGTGAACAGGACTAGTCATGACTCATTTAACTTACAGCATAATAAAGTCTGATAATAGTTATATCTAATCCATGTAGATAGCATAACGACGGGCACGTGTCGCTTAGTCAACAGTCCGCCGTGTTCTCACACATTCCTATCACCGGCTCTCAAGGCTAAACTATTTCCCGCAAAACATTTAAAACTCCTTTTGTTAAGCGTTAAATTAATAATTTTTGGTTGAATATACCATCAGATACAATCTGGAAAGATGCCATAGATATACATATCACACACATTGACAGACGTGATTTATAATGGAATACATACTTTGAAAGACTTGATAACATCACAGATGGGAATTAATATGTCTTCGTCTCTCTCTCTCTCTCTCACGTTTTAAACTATTGCTATAAAGACAGCTGATACTATCACAGATGGAAATTAATATGTCTAATGTCTTCTCTCTCTCTCCCGTTTTAAACTATTGCTATAAAGACAGCTGGTACCATCAAAGATTGGAATGAACTCGAATTTCCTTTTTATTTTTCTCTTTCGCGCCTTTTCCAGATATTTCTGTCTTTTTCTTCCCTTCATCTTTCCTTGTTTTCCATATGTCACAAGGACATGTTGAGAAAGAAAGGTGGCTTAAACGGTATGAGTTACAAGGAAATTCTTCTTGAAATGATTGTCTCGAATAAAGTCTCAGAAAATGATTGGTAAATACAGAAACTTGCTTTTCAGTCCAAAAACGGTGATCCCATTCGTCTTGTCTTCTTGTATAAATCTGTAGAAAAGAGGTGTACTAAGTACACATTTCGAAGAAATCTTGTTTGCTTTGTTTATGCTCAGTTCTATCATTAAATGAACTGGTAATTGCTTAGGGCGCAGACACTGAGTGGATCACAGAGATGGTCTGCCGCGTTCTTTTTTTTGTTTTTTTTTTGTTTAATGGACGAATGACATTAGGAGAAAATATCATTCTGTACATATCTCGGCTACCCATTTGTCTACAAAAATTAAAGTAATAATAGGCGTAGCTATTTTTTTTAACTAATAATTTTTATAAATGGTCTAGGCTGCCGTATTGGTAGTAATGATTGTTCAGTTTAGTTTACCAAACACCCCGACAACAGTGGAAAACTTCCAAAGCCTAAAACGAACCTCAATCTTCATCGTTGAAGATAATTTGTTGGATAATTAATATACCACATGCTGCAGTGTTAGAATTTTAACAGAACGTCCCAGAACGTGGCATCTTCTCTAGGTCGGAAAGAATAACTCCCTGCACAACAAAAGGCAAGGAAAAGAATGGTTTAAGCCTCAATTTGATGACCAAAATACATAAATTAATTGTTGACTGTGTTATAATTACTTGACTCTTTTGCTTGGGTTTGTATGTCGTTAACGGTCGGGGGGGGGGGAAGTTAGGGGACTTGTCTTTTGCCTCAGGCGCAATGAAGCGTAGTACCGACCCTGGGTAAAGCACGTGTGTGTGTGTGTGTGTGTGTGTGTGTGTGTGTGTGTGTGTGTGTGTGTGTGTGTGTGTGTGGTGCGTGCGTGCGTGCGTGCGTGGAGAGAGAGAGGTTACCACAATAAAACCAAATACTGAACATTGAAGTAGTGAGCAAGGCAAGCAGACTCGACTTCTACTACTCGATCTTCCGTTGGCTCAACGTGTTTTGAGAAAATGTCAAGTATGGTGGACCATTTCTCACATATGTCAACGGCTCCTTCTCACCCGGTAATACCATAGTCTTAGAAAAAAGAAAAAAGGGTGTGGTTTGGGCCAACATCATTCATCTACAACAGTTTTACAGAGCTGATTTATAAAGAGATGGAAATCGTGACATTTCAAATGGGCATGAAAGTGGATCTCAAGAAGAGTGGCAGTGACGCTTATGGTGAACTACACCCTCCTAGTGTGTTCAGGGTGCGCATGCCCGCAAACCTAGTTTTAGCGGCTTTCGCAAGAACACTGGGTATTTCGGTAAACAAGGCTGTGCAAACGTGACCAGATTTAAAAAAAGAAAAAAGAAAAATACGGGTGTCGATGTCCTATGTAACGTGTGGCTGCGTCTCTCACGGCACGTACTCCTGCACAGACGTTGTTGTATTGTTGTTAACCGTTGCCAGGGGCAACGCTGTCAGCCAGGCGAACCAACAGCGCAGCTGCTGAAACCCGGGTCATAAGAGGTCGGGCAACTGTGTGTGTGTGTGTGTGTGAGAGAGAGAGAGAGAGGGAGGTAGGGGGAGGGCGGTGTGTGGATGGGTGGGTGGGTGTATTTGCTAATCAGGTGAACGGTTTCGTGAAGCGTAATCAGTGAGAGCGGACCACAGATCGTTATACGATCGTTATAATTGCCGTCTCCAAGGACGCTGTCGTGTTCGTCGCTGCTGAGTCAGACTAGTGATGAAGAGAGCAGGCCCTCCCTTCTTCATCTTTTTACATGGGGAGACGTGGCTAGCATTCATCACATGAGTGAGGGAGCATAGAAATATAGAGATACAAATTGTGCATCGAGAGAAAGTGAGTATTTATATCAAGAATTTGATTGGAGATGCAGATCCTCGGATGACAAATCTTTAATGTGTGTGTTCGCTGTAATCACGTGTAGGACCCTAATAAAATAACCTCCTTGTAAGCTCCATAGGTGCACAATCACTGAGTGGGCAGGTCATGAGTCCTCACTTTGCTTGTACTGACTGCAACCGTACAGTAAAAAAACAAACAAACAAACAACAACAACAACAAAAAACAATATGACAAACGAACAAAAATCTAGTAAACAGTCTCGTTGGTCCCTAACCGATGGCTTCCTTTCCTTGTCTTGCCTAATAGCGAGTGCAACATTTTCTCCAGAAAATCCCACCAGAAGGGTGTAGGGAGGTAGGGGGAAGATGTGAGATTCTGGCCGAACAACCCACGTATTCAAGAGGCGCTTTCAACAGCCAGTGTGCCCAGAGTGAGGAGTGCCGCTCTCATACAGATTAAAAGAAATGTATTAAAAATTTAGAGCGTTGACGGCACCTAGAAGAGGTCTCATCTTCGGCTTTCTCGTTAACCCCGACCAGTTACAATGCCCTCGGCAATCGCAGGATCCAATCAATGTATCGACAGAATGTCGGTAAAACTGACTGCTGTTAGCTGTCTGAAGAGATTTCGTCCCAGACAAAGAACGACGATAAACTTATAATGGAGAAGGCGTTGGCCCTCAACGGCGAGCGGTTTTTATTCTTTGAAATGGCACTTGTGAGATAATGGCACGAGATGTAAGCGAGACCTTTACCAGAGTCTGTCAAGCGACTATGATCCAGCAACAATACACCCAAAGTGGTAACTGCTGAAAGAAGTTGAAAATAACTACAAATATATGATCTTATTAATATAATCTCAATTGCTTCGTGTTCAATATGTATTGGTGTTTGCTAACATTAAAAAAAAATCGATTTACCCCCCTCCCTCAAAAAAAGAAAGAAAGAAAAATCAGAGACATAAGGATCTGGATTAAAGAACACTGACTGACTGGGTACCTGACCTCGATGTCCGGGAGTGATCTCTCTTCAAGCAGCTGCTCAATCCTCATGGAAAGACTTTAAAGGAAAGATAGTCTTGTCTGATATTACAGTATAGGAGAGGTTGCATATAGGGCTTTAGAGAAGAAAGAATCAATGTAAGCATTATGTTATCACAGGTGTGAGGCGGACAGACAAGTATGGACAGTGAAGCGTAAGGAAGCACACGACTGGAAGAAGATAAGTGCTGTCTATGAGTCAGTGTCTTTGATGTATAGCCACTTAAGCTCGCGCGCGCACACACACACACACACACACACACACACACACACACACACACACACACACACACACACACACACACACACACACACACACACACACACTTCTTTAAGTTTAGAGGAAGGCGCGCACGCTACCCGTCAACGACAAGTGTGAACGGCGGTGATTTAAGGGAGACAACTGCCCATACATATTCGAACAAGACACTCACGAGTCATCGCCCATTTACTGTAAGTGCGTCAGTTTTACTGTTCGCCGGAAAGTTGACCTCCAGTCTAGGCGCTGGTTTTTTTTTTTCTTTTCTGTCCTTGACACTCACGTCTCAACGGGCGATTTAGCAACCAGCAGGGGACATTCCTGATCCACCCGAGTGCTCAGCGGGGTACAGGCAGTCAGCGTCTACTGGTAACCGCAACAAAGAGACAACGGTACATTTAACTGCCAAAAAGTGATAATCCCATAGGAACTCTGCCATATATGCAGCGTGGGTCACCCGTTTAACAGTGCTCAGCCCTCGGCACAGTGTTTTACCTGTTAACCGGGTACTCACTCCATCACTCCAGCCTGCAGTCACTGACTCAAGCGAACCGTTGAGATTTCTACAAAACAAAACACACTAGCATAAAGAAAATTTTGAGTACAAAAAATATGCTAATATCAGAATAATATTTAATATAATAAGTCCATCTACGTTCACTGGCGGGGACACAGTGGAAGTAAAGAAACACTTCCCACGTTTTGTTTTACTCTCTTTTTAAAAATTAAGTCAATGCCACCGACGACAATGGTCAATAATAATAACACACGCCGTAACAAATGATTGTAACAAACTATACTCGCATGTCTTTGAAAGTATGACGATTGGGCTTTTCTAGTGTTTTCGCAAAGCCCAATTATTTCACTTTATGGAAAGATATCCATGAGAAAAATAGGCTTATGAAGTAAACACTTAATGCTGTGCATGTCTCTGAGAGTTGAGATAAAATGTTGGTCACTTGACTTATTTTCTTATCGTGTGGCGATAGCGGCATTTGGTATAACAAGTCAGTTTGTATTGCAAAACATCACGAGTACTGCGAGATTCGCGTTGTTTGAATGTCATAAAATTAACATCAGTTTATTCTGCCTCGCATCCTTTTTCCTTCGCTTTCTTTCTTTCTCTCTCCATCACTCCCGTCGCACAGTGCAATGCAGCTTCA
Source organism: Marisa cornuarietis (assembly GCA_004794655.1). Classification (NCBI taxonomy): domain Eukaryota; kingdom Metazoa; phylum Mollusca; class Gastropoda; order Architaenioglossa; family Ampullariidae; genus Marisa; species Marisa cornuarietis. The sequence goes on from SMMW01000605.1 coordinate 917,030, forward strand.
TCATTAAACTAATTTGACCGCAGAAAAACAAAGTGTTGTTTTAACTGACAAGAAAATGTGAAAGTCCCTTATGGAAGTTGCTACTGACTGGACAGAGGGTAAATCATACAGCTCACCACAAAATTACACTAATAAAAGGAAATATTCAAAGAGTCGAACACAACAATATCAGGAAAATATTCGATATGATGACCGCGCTGCACCCACAGTCGAAAGAACTTAATCAGGAAAAAAAAAAGAAATCGACATTTACCTTGTCTCCCACCCTGGGTAATTAACGGTTCATTTCTTGCTGCTCTTATTTTTCTTACTCACCTACTATATCGCCTCCCACAGTTTTTGTTTCTGGAGGTAAATCTTACTCTTTAACAGTGCTAGTCACTCACCCACCTTACTCCGGGCGATCAGTTCCTCTATTTTTTCCTTGCTTTTATTTCTTCACATTTTTATTTTTATTATCGTATTTTTTCGTCTATTTCTTTTGATATCACTTTGCCCTGCTTGTTTATTCTATCTGGTCATATATTAATCTTCCTATAGGACAATAGGACAGACTACGTAATCGTCTAAATTTATTATTTTATAGAATATATATATATATATATAGAGAGAGAGAGAGAGCAAAGGGAACGAAGTCAGAAGTTAGTATGAAAAGGCTTAATTCTAATAATGGAGAGAAAATAACGAATATAATTATCTGATGGGGGTCCTATTGTGACACAGTCAATACGGGTGTGCGTGCGTGTGTGTGTAGGTGCATGCGTGCGTGCGATTAGAAAGACTTCTTTCTTAGCATTATCATAAACTAAATCAAAATACACACGCTTGCACACAAGTGTGCTGGAAGGGAAATCACGGGTCCGTGCCCTGAACAGTAATTAAACGCTGTATCTATGGCGACTTCATCGAGGACATTCGTCTGTTCCTGTCAAAACCACTTTGTGTTGCCTGCGATCACAGGAATAAGTGCGGACTGTCCCCACTGTGCCATCATGTAACCACTTGAGTAGAGTCTCGTCTAGTGGTGAACCGTCATAAACAGCCCATCCACTGACTTTTGCACTTCGTTACAACTGTGCTTTGGTCGGCTTAGACACTGCCATCACGTGATCGGTCCTCTAGAGACGTGAACATCAAGGACAGACAAGAAAAGAAAAAGGGGGCTACGCCAAGATAGTTACATTCACAGACCTCTATGCGTGATGGCAGTGTCTAAGCCGACCAAAAACACAGTTGTAACGAAGTGCAAAAGTCGGTGAAAAGACGGGCTCTTTATGACGGTTGACCACTAGCTGAGACTCTACACGAGCGGTTACGGGAGGCGACTCGTAAAAGTTTATTTGAGTAAATGTACAGTTGTCTCCCTTAGATCCCTGCCGTTTGCAGTTTTTTTTTTTTTTTTTTTTGAGGGAACGTGTGGATAGCATAGACGACTGAATGTGCGCTATGCGTAGTAGCTAGATCCAATAATGTATATTGGAACCACACCCACATTTTTTCAACATGAAACTAATTTAAATAGTCGGTTAGTTGAAAAACTGCACCGAAAAGATTTAATATTTACATTTTCTCAACAAACTATTTAAAGCAACAACATTACAATTATGTCCTAGACTACGTAATTTCGTTAGTAATCCGCTGGGAAGATTGTGCTAATATTTTAGTGATCACACAATCTTCACGCGAGGGCACGCACGCACACTTCCTTGAACAAGAGAATTAGTCCCGTCGAAGGAATCTAGAATTTTTGTGAACGGGAAGTGGAGAATTGGCCTGGTTTTTACATCCCTGGCCAACCCCTCCCTTTACAAAAAACAGGCTTGACGTGACAAAAACGTTTCAGAACAATGATGCACCCGAGTATAGCGATTACAACATCAGGGCGATGTGAACAAAAGGTAGGCTTAAATATGACAGAAATGGATATCTGAAAGATTCTGTCCCGAAACTATTCACTGCCTTTGGCAGATACGTATGTTCGACCGACACCAGAAGCGACTCGTCTCCTTGGAGACGAAAAGACACATTAACAGGCGTCTGTTTGACCAGATCCGGTCAGACGAGGTGGACAGACTGGTGGAGGAGTCGTTGGTGGTGGCCGATAAGTGGGTGGACAAGCGGAAGGCGCCAAAGAGAAAAATACATACCAGCGAGGGCCTTCCTGAGCCCACACTTTGTCAATCAGAAGACAACAGGCCTGGCGTTTCTCTTCACTGGTCCACAGATGGATACGTGGACCAGGAGATAAAACATGAAGAAGGATCCTCCGTACATACGAGGGTGGATTGCGCTAATGGCCCATGGCTATCCATCTCCTTGGTTCCAGTTACCGGTGGACGAGCAGCCCCCTCGACCTGTCAAAGCGAGCGCGTAGTAACCTAGTAACCAAGATGAGGCGAGTGTCCAGTGTCCAGTTCAGTCGAGCCATGTGTTTCAATGCACTATTTCCATCCTAGAGACATCTTTCCTCATCCACTGTACATGCTGCAAGTTCCGTTGATGCCCAGCTTTCCTCTTGTCAGGTAAGAGCGCACCGAAGCCTCTGTACACTCACTATTCGGTGGCTGACATCCAGCGCCGAATGAGGAGGACCATCTTCCTACCATTGCAGAACTGTCTTGTCAGCCCTTTGGCAAGGGGCTTCTGGAGAAAAGGCAGTTACATGCCAAAGAAACGATCAAGTGTTTTGTCTCGGGGCACAGTAACTACGGTGGGCAACCCTAGACTTGGGGGCATGTTTGAGCCCTTTACAACCCACTTGGTGAGCAGTGTGAGCAGTGATGGATTTTCGCTATGGTTACAGCTGGTGATTGAAGACCTTTCGTTCGACCTGTAGAATCCACCCCTTAAATCCAAGACTTTTTTTTTAGGCCCGACTCCCGGGTTCTTTAAGTTGGAGCTCGGGACTAACTGTGCACCAGTTCCCTTCTACAACTGACATTTTTTCTTTTGCGTATCATCCGTGCATGGATCCACGTCTATGAATCAACTTTTCTTATGCCAACAGTGTGGACATTATGACACGTGCAGTACTCGGTGGCTGACATCCAGCCCCCACCCCACCAAAAAAAATTAGTTCTTTTCTCCCCACTGTAGGGGCTATCCTTCCGCAAATCCTTTAGATGTGGTTGTGAAGAGAGACCAGCAGTGTGTTCCAAGTGATGAAATGTTCTATTTATAAACACAATAACTACGCCAGCCATCATGAACCTCCACATGTACTTCCCGAATATACAGAGCGTTAAATGAGTCAAGTATAAATATAGTATGTAAACATTAATTAAAATGATTTCCTTAGATAAATCTTTTAACGCTCGCACGCTTTTAAAATCCGATTTTTAAAATGAAAAAAATTATAATGTGCTGTGAAGTTTAAAAAGTGAGTGTGCGTGCATGTGTGCCTGCGTGTGCATGCGTGTAAGAATGTGACCATCACAACAGTAAAAACTGCATTCCTCACATTTGCTGTTTCCCTTTGCGTTTTTTCAATGTTGACTCCAAGTCGGAAAAGGGAGGCTCCCTCGCTGTGTGCTCGATAGACGGTGAGGATAGGGTGATGACAGGTGGTGATGACAGGTAGTGATGACCGGGTGACGGATTAGGATCAGTGTCATTGTTGAGGTCTCGTGGCGCGGGCTCTCTGTCCAGTCGACCCTCCACTGACCTGACCAAGTCTCTTGCTCGCCTTCGTAGCTGTCGTCTCTCTTTACCAAAGCTGTACCAACTGAACAAAGTCAGCGCCAGTTAAATTAACGTCTTTACAAAAACTCGATTTTGAATCAAATTATAATTCTTTAGAAAAAGAAAACCATCTTTCGAAAATTCCACCCAAAATCAAAAAAGGTGTAGTTACCCGACTTGTTGGGAAGCACAGCCGCTCTCTCTCTCTCTCTCCACCGTGCGACTCCTGTGGCTTAACGGTACGTGGTCAACTGGTCACGTGTTCAGGCTTTTATACACCTTGGCTAACCCTTCTAGAGTTTTCTTTATTTTTCTCTTTTTTAAAATAAGCTTGCTACGTTCTCTTTCACATTCTTTCGTGTAGCACGTGCGGCCCGAGCCGTCCACGTGTTGACACCCGCACAACTTTCGCACTAAATATAGTTTCACTGTGTCGCCTGACAGTAACAGTCTTCAACAGTTTTTGGCAATATCAACTTTGTTAAATTTCAGCATTGTACACGCAAAAATTTTACAAAAAAAATAAATAAAATAAATAAGAAAAAATATCGGTCAGAACCCTTATGCCAGTGCAAGGGCGTTGATTTAGGTGAGACAACCGAATATTCATATCAAAGATAGTCAGTAGAAAGATGAATCACCCCAACTGTTCAGTCGCAGATAGCAGACGCGAGCTCCCCCCAAAAAAGTTATTATGGCGTCCGCAAGGATAACACGGAGGGATCTGCTGATGGATGTAAAAATATTCTATAGTTCAGGCTACTTCCTGTGGAGGGACTTCAATGGGGCTGATATCACAACCCATGACTTTTGTACCAGACTTTCATGTGCAGCTGGCAAAATCAAATACCCTCTTGCACATTGTAGCTTGTGTAGCCTACAAACTGCGGGTTAAAGTTCACAGCGATTGTCAAGGTAAACTCACAGGGAAACTTTCTGGTGAACATCACGAGCAGCTCCTGGCTTTGAAACAGTCTGCCTCGCTGGAGGGCAGCCTCACAAGCACACACCTGGTTCATGTGATTAAAGAGTTGGAGAAAACCTTCACAGCCAACATGGAACACATTTTGCACATGATAAAGTGGTAGGAAAACATGAAGACAAGATGAAACAGTCCTTTATCTGCTCATATGACAGACTCTGCTCTTTGAACAAAATGGTGAGAGGTCTCTTCCTCAATTTACATCTGAACTACATGTTTATAGAAAACAGAAGATCTTTTGAATCAGCCAGCACATAAGAATAGCAAATTAATGAAATTGAACTTTCTATAAGTTATCTTGACTTTAAAGTCATTTGTTACTGACAGTGAAAAAACATACATTGCTAAGTCTGTCTGGAGTTTTACTATGTGGTTGCTGTGACCAAATGGCAAAAGCAGTGAGACAGAGAAAGTCTGCTTCTGCAAAAAAGTGTTTTGTGAAAGAGTCCACAAGAAATTGATTGACTGGGATTAAAAATTCTTTGTGCTAAGTTCTAAATATTCGGATTTGTGTAAAGTATCTTTTACTGCTTTTGTTACTTTCATATCTACCTATTCAAATATATATCATTATGGGTAATAACTATATAAAGGGAAAAAACTCCTCCATAATTCCCAAGGTACTCGTATAAACTGTATAAATTATTCTTCAAAGGACACAAGGGGTAAACTGCGAAATCCATATTTAAGGGAAATAATAAGTAAAGAAATGTAATAGCCATCCTTCTTTGTTATCTCCCTTCCCATATCACCAAGTCGAGAAAAGGGAGGTAGCTCTGCCGTGTGGTTAGACTGCTCGATTTCGGAGGAGAGATGGCAGGTTCTATAGAATCTGGGTGGTTAAAAACAGGAATGTTCCCTGGGCTGTGATGGTTACCCTAAAATGAAGAAACGGATTTATTAAGGGAGTGTGCTGCTCTTTTCATCGATTGATCCAAGCCAACAATTTACAATTAATTTCACACTCATCTAAATCTGTAAAGTAAGCATGTTTTACAAAAATTCCTTCAAAATACTTCACTGCTCTTGTAGCTGCTGCTAAAACGAATATTCCAGTATCGAGATGGCCACGACAATTGCAGATATTAACAAAAAATAACTGAAATCCTTCAGCATGCCTCTTGGAGAAGACGGACAACACTGTAGGACCAAAGGTGAATCCCTTCAACTGACGAAGGGCGACAATTTCATTTGAACAAGAGAACGCAATCAGAAAACGACCAAGTGTGTGTGTGTGGAGGGGTAGGGGGAGACGAAGGCTGAACAGGGAAGTAGCATAAGACTGGTTTATCTGAGATGTTTGTCTATTCCGTCCGACTTTGTAGTCTCCCTTGAATGTAGACGGAAACCAAGCGAAGGCCGGTAACTTCCACGAGTCCCGGCGACCTCGAGTCCATTATGTCTGTTGGTTTGTTTCTGTCCAGTTTTAAGAGCAGTTCCTGATGTAAGACGGGTGTCCAAGAAACAAGTTTACCATCACATGTTTCAAGGACACGGCGTAGAAAACTTTCTCGAATGTTCGACTCTAAACCCCGGGATGTTGTTAGGGTGCAATGTGTGGACTGTACAAACCCTGAGAGGAATTTGATAATATAATTATGTAAGTTTTTTTTTTGGCCTATCGACACACTTTCTAAACAACTAACAAGCTTAACAAGTTATTTTAATCGTTTAAAAGAAATGGGAAAGCAAATGATAATAAACTTTATTTCTTAAAATATGTTAGTTGTAAATATGTCTAGAAGAGTATATCTTACCAATACAAGGGAAAACTGGGATTAATATAAGCAAAAAACATAAAAAACAAACAAACAAACAAGCTGAAAGCTAGAGATGTCTTTAGCCAAAATCTCAAAAAATATTTAATAATAATAATAATAGTAATAATAATAGTGAAGATTTTTATAGCGCATATTCACACTCATAGAGAGCATGCTCTTTAAAAAAATTGTCACTCGAACTGCTCCAACATTTCGATCCACGACCAATATTTTGGACAGAATTGATCACGAGGTAGGTACTCAGCCATTGTGCTAAAACCTACATGAGACATCATGCTTAACCGTGACAAAGGTAAAAGTGTGACTATGTGCCTCAATTTCAAGCAGGAGAGACATGTCCTGGTGCCCTGTTTACATCTCATGGCATTTTAACATCTTTATATAAATGTGTACAGATGTGTAAGCTATGGTCATGATGGCACTCGGGAAGCTTTCTAGTTCTAAAAGTAAAGAAAAGAGGAAAAGAGTAAGAACAAGAACAATACAAAAAAAACTTATCGTCAAGTATGAGGGTGGCATACGGGTGTCTGATTTAGGCATTCAGTGTGACATAGTTCCCATCGAGGAAAGTCTACCTCGAACCATTGAAGAGCTATATAAGGACTCCAGCATCTCAGTCCTCTTTAACAATCCGATGGGAGAGTTGTGCAAGGACCAGTATCTCAGTCCTCTTAAACAATCAGATGCGAGAACTCTTTCGGACAACGGTGGGCCACGGCTGCCCTCTGTCTCTGGTTCTCCGGTCTCTATGTCCAGCGGCAGTTCTATCACCTATACTTTGCAGATGATATCGATCTGATGGCAGGCAGCAACAGCGAGTTACAGGCCCCCCACAAGTTCTCAAGCAGTGCGAGGTCATACGGGATAGAGATCAGCACGGACTAGAACAAAGCCTTGGTGAACACAAAAAGGCGGAGATCTTCATCAACGAAGCACAGCTCCAAGAAGTGCAAAGCTTGATGTAACTGTGCGCGACCATCTCGAGAGACGGCGGATGTTCACCTGAGAATCCCAGTTGTGATAGCAACGATGGCGAGACTGGAATATGAGATAGCAGCGATATCAGCTGAGCACAAAGTACCAGCTGTACCAGTCAAGCATTGTTCCTATCTGGCTGTATGGCTGTGAAACGTGGACATTGCTCACAGAGACGGAGAGACGAATACAGACATTCGTTTAAATGCCTTAGGAGACTGCTCTGTATCCGTTACACAATCACCAAACGAATGATTTTGTATGCAGTGCAGTCGCCGCCTGGTGGGTCCCTTGGGAAACATCGCTCACCGACGACCAAATGGCGAAAACTGGCTTGGTGTGGCCACGTGTCAGGCGTGACACCTGATGGCATGGTTCGGGCACGTGTCAGGTGTGACACCATCCTGATGACGGTCCTCCAGGGTTACCCAGAAGGAAGGCGACACCAAGTTAATCAGAAAAAAACAATGGCTGACAAACGTGAAGGAGTGGAGGTCGCTATTTTAGAGATTTGCGAAGTCTGCTCAACTAGAGCTCAGTGAGATCTGCTCATCTTGGCTCAATATCGGTCTCAGTGGCGAGATCTCACTGCTGCTGCGTCTCATCAGGTCCACCGGCGGGCTTGCTCCGTGTCCGGCTGATGTCAGCAAAGGGAGTGACGACCACGACCACGACCACGATGATGATGATGACGACGATACCATGGTCACGTCAATGATATCGATGATACTGAAATAAAAATGCCATTTAAGTAGCTGATGCAACGAAAGGAGTAAAAGCGGTAACAAAGCAAAGGTCTCAATAATGGAAGGGATGAAGAAATTATAACCGACGTGGACAAATGTAAACCACATGTGAATGTAAAGCTGGAAACAAACTCATCGTCTTACATCTGCCATGATATATTCAGCTTGCTGTTGGTGGGTAGCGGAATCAATTAAATACATTCACATCGTTTGTTTTGCTCGGCCCTTGAACTGATCCAACCTTCAGAACGGACTGTGGTCAAGGTGCGAGGGATCATTGTTATCAGACTTATTGTTTATTATGTCTTTCAAGACCTTTTAAGTCTGGAATAGCAGAAAAGAACCAAAACACATTCTATTTTTACCTCTCCAGACTTTGTAACAAAACGGAGCAAAAGGTCAGGAAGAGGTTAATTAGCTAAAAGGCAGACGGCATCTGTCGAGGCTCGAGCCAAGCGGCGCTTAGTGAGCGATGGCCCTCATTTGTCTCCCCTTGTCGCTGCGAGTGTCACGTGCATAAATCTTCTGCTTGGAACGAGGGCTTTAACCTGTTCACCGACCCCGTGACCAGCCTGTCTACTTGATGAGCTAATGGGAATGACATCAAGCAAACGAAAACAACTTGACTGATGTTTTTAAAGAAGTTAATATCCTAGGCATTACAGTCAAATGGAGACTGAAATCTGTTTTGTGGTTTGTTAACACACAACGGTATTCACAGTCATTACAACGGCATCCGCAGGTCTCTCTAGAAGTAAGCGTTTTACAATTATTTTGTTATTGTCTGAAAACCAGTGCAAAAACATGACAAACCTTCTGTGGAGAGATTCTTGTTTAAAATAATAATAATAATAAAAAATCATTCGACATACCAGTCCATATGGCAAGACGAACAAGTGTTTTTCTTTGATGCTTTTCTAGCTTGTGCAGAACAGCATTAATGGCGACAAGTGGTTGGTCGTTCAAATAAACATGTTGTAGAGATTTCACTTAGGTGTGTCAGAAAGCATTAGCGAACTTTTATTTTGCCAAGACCACATGAGGTCGACGACTCGGAAAATAAGGCCCATGATGAAATACAGAGAAAAGCATTTATTGCTTCTGTAGATACCGTTGGTGTATCTAAACGAGAAAAAGACGATGTAAACTTCGCCTGTGTATGCAAACACTTCCTACTGCAGTATGTACTGTGTTCATCTGTTCATAAGGCTGACTGATTAGTATTAATTAGTATATTAAGAAAACATAGATAAAATATCACTTGGTTTACTTCAGAGGCAAATTGGTAGCAGGAATCAATGACTAGAGCCACACACCATAACATCAACAATCAACAATCAACAATACCATAGTATTCACACCCGCCACACCAGACACCCGCATATGATTACAATTCATTCCCAATATTTATAGTGTAATATACATATATTTGCGACAACATATTCTCGCAGGCGATAATTATATGCATATTATGGTAAAAGGAGCTACACAATGAGAGGAAAACACTAACAAAAAAAGAAAAAGGAAAAAAAAAATCCAATCGTCTGACTCTACCTGCCTGTATCTATTTATCTGTCTGTCACTTCTTGCATGGGAAGAATAACATATGAAGAGATAGCAAGGAGTGATGGAAACTGTTAACAAAAATCTGACAAACCTCGTCTGATGTTGAGCCTGTGACTACTTACTCAAACTTTGAGCGAATAATTTTTATCTGTTCACGAGAATCGCGATTTTCATCTGCAGTTGAGGCCATGCTCTCAGGTCTCTCGACATCACACGTGCAGCTCGTTGTTATGGCAACACCTACTAAGTTCATACTAACAAGTCTTGCGCTGGTCAAGGCCTTCAAAGATGTCAGGTCAACATTTATAATCTTATCCAGAGTTATTAATTAAGCTAAAGACAGCGGTTCGTTTGAGAAATTCCAGCTTTAATATCATGCTTGTGCTCAGTTACCCCAGACTGTGTTCTTGTGAAATGTATGTTTATAACCGGAGTCTCTTCTCCCTCATCCCGTTATAAATAAAACTTTATGACCGTAGTGAAGAAATCTACCTTTATATTAGAAGTTAATGCTGATGCTTATTCTGTTTAATGTTATAGGAATTATTCTTGAAACTCTATGATGTTGCTTTTAAAGTCTGTTACCTTCCTTACAACTCACTCTCTGTCTCTCCATGTTTATAGAGATCTGAGATGTAACTACTGCAAGGTGTTAAAGATAATAATAATAATAATAATAATAATAATAATAATAAAAATAATAATAATAAGTCAAAGTTGACGAATTTTGTATTCTTATATTGTTTGATTCTGGAAAACCGTAAGTAGTTATATTGTGCGGCCTCTACTCAAGCACAAACTCATGTAGTATTAACTTCTTATATTAACTAAATAATCGATTTGAGCGGATTCTCATACCCTTACAGCAGCCATGTTCTGGAAGCAATAGAAATAGTCTGCATCTTTCTTTGTGATTCTTTATGTGAGTCTCTCTCTGCCTCTGTCTATCAGTTCCTTTCTTTTCCTCTCTCTTCTTATGCTTTGTCTCTGTCTCTCTGTTTCTGTCTCTAGTTTCAAGGTCTCATTCACTCTCGAGAATAAACATCTCCCTCACACACACATTCATGCAAGTACTTGAGTGTTCTAATATACCCACCCCTATACTTTTGTGCTCTAATATACTCACCCACCCCTATACTTGCGTGCTCTAATATACTCACCCCTATACTTGCGTGTTCTAATATACCCACCCCTATACTTGCGTGCTCTAATATACTCACCCCTATACTTGCGTGTTCTAATATACTCACCCCTATACTTGCGTGCTCTAATATACCCACCCCTATACTTGAGTGTTCTAATATACCCACCCCCATACTTGCGTGCTCTAATATACCCACCCCTATACTTGAGTGTTCTAATATACCCACCCCTATACTTGAGTGTTCTAATATACCCACCCCTATACTTGCGTGCTCTAATATACCCACCCACCCCTATACTTGCGTGCTCTAATATACCCACCCCTATACTTGAGTGTTCTAATATACCCACCCCCATACTTGCGTGCTCTAATATACCCACCCCTATACTTGAGTGTTCTAATATACCCACCCCTATACTTGCGTGCTCTAATATACCCACCCACCCCTATACTTGAGTGTTCTAATATATCCACCCCTATACTTGCGTGCTCTAATATACCCACCCCTATACTTGCGTGTTCTAATATACCCACCCCTATACTTGAGTGTTCTAATATACCCACCCCTATACTTGCGTGCTCTAATATACCCACCCACCCCTATACTTGAGTGTTCTAATATACCCACCCTATACTTGCGTGTTCTAATATACCCACCCCTATACTTGAGTGTTCTAATATACCCACCCCTATACTGCTCTAATATACCCACCCACCCCTATACTTGAGTGTTCTAATATACCCACCCCTATACTTGCGTGCTCTAATATACCCACCCCTATACTTGCGTGCTCTAATATACCCACCCACCCCTATACTTGAGTGTTCTAATATACCGACCCTTATACTTGAGTGCTCTAATATACCCCTATACTTGCGTGCTCTAATATACCCACCCCTATACTTGCGTGTTCTAATATACCCACCCCTATACTTGCATGCTCTAATATACCCACCCGCCCACCCCTATACTTGCGTGCTCTAATATACCCACCCACCCCTATACTTGCGTGCCCTAATATACCCACCACACATACATACATACCTACATGTACTTGCATGCTTGAATATACTCGTGTTCTCTAATGAGCCCACCGACATCTCTTATCCCATCATAGCCGTCAACTGATTCTGTTAAAAAAAAAGAAAACTCCGGTCTTTCTTCACACCAAGTAACAAGTACAGACAAGTAACAAGTACAGACAAGAACGACAAACACTGATCCTCTTCACAAAGCAGAAGGACAAGAACAAGAAATATTTTTACTTTTCCAGTTTTTTTATTTGAAGTCCATCTGCACCAAGAACTCGTCCTCAAGTCTTAGCGTGAGTTTGCCTAATGCACAAATCTTGATAACATCCTGATAATCTGATTCCCTTACTGGCTGCAGCCAATCAACGCAGTGAAAAAGTAAGTGAGAGAGAGTGAGAAAAAAACACAGAGGGGATGTAGGATGTAGGGAATAGAAGGAGAAAACAAACGCAAGCTCCCGACAAAAAAAAAACAAAAAAACAAAAAACCGAACTGATTTCAACATAATGCAGAATTCCTAAGTTTCTGCCATTAATCAAGCCATGTCCTGTAGTAGCATTAATGGTTTCCTGAAAAAAATTAGCGTAAAGCTGCACCTGTAATGTGAAAATATGCCGACATAAGCAAGTGAAGATACTAACTTGAAGAGCCAGAAATAATAAAAAAAATTACGTTAAAAGGATTTATCGCCTCCATTTGGTGGCGCAGTATGGGGCATACATCGCGAGGAAAACATGTTTCTTTACTCATATATTTAATGACATTTAGGACAGACAATAAAGCCAGTCCTCTTGGTTGATGTCAGATGCGGGGAAATAACTACATGTAGTTGTCTCCCCTTGCGTAAGTGCCTCCTACAGATGTGAGCAGAAGGATACGGGTACTTGTACAGTCACATCACAAACAACTATTCACTAGCACAGTATGTCGAAAACACACGAAACAAATTGAAACAAAATAATTCGAGATCCACAAACGCTAGAAAACTAAAAAAAAAAAAAAGTCACGACGTTGGAAATAACATAAAATAAATAAAAACCGAGGAGGACTGCTCAGCACCACCGCCATCTCCCCGACACATGTTCGACAACTCATGGTATCCAGGCCCGAGTTACCTCCATCTGGCCCAACGCCAGCAGCGGCGGTGACGACAGCTTTGATGTCTTTTTAATCCCCTCGCTCGATCTCTCCCCGACGAGGTAAAAGAGCAGGTGGAAACACCCCCTGCTGCCATAGCAACGGCATGGGTTCACTCCGCGGTCAGTAGGAAGAGGTTGTTGAAAAGCTCGCCCAGTCTGCCACAATAGGCTAATTCTCCTAATCATTGATTACCCTCCCACCACCCACCAAGTCTCCCATTTCACACCTGTAAAAAAAAAAAGAAAGAAAAACAAACATGGCTGATCGAGGCACGATCAGAAACATTAACAAGACGAGGGGAACTTTAATTTGCGTGGGCATCGAATCTTGATTAATTCACAACAGCTACATCAACTGACAAAAGTTATCTTCTCTTCCAACCACAGCAATAATCCTCCCACCCGGATGCACTGCAAAGTTTTTCGAACCCTCGAGAGTACAGGAATTTTTTCAAGGGTTTCCGTTTTATAAAAATTTTTTTTTTTGACTTTTACATCTTGGCGAGTACCCTGCTGTTCAAGTCGTTATCTGTGCTTCAAGAAAACTGCTTTGCAAATACCGGCATACCGTTAACCGGGGGGGGGGGATGACGAGTGCAGAAACGTCAGTCTAACCACCCAGATACATATTTTCATGAGTCTGTCTTTAATCTCAAGTGTATTCGCTTGACGAGTTGTAAACAGTATTTATCATTCGGACTACTCTTTGCTTCGCTCCTTCATTTTCAACTTCATTACATAACAGCGAAAATGTTCAGCTGAGTTTTTTTTTCTAAGAAGTCGTTTAAAAGACTCATTTATGAAGGGCTAAGAAAATTGACGGTAGTCTTTGCCAAGAACATTTCCGAAACAGGTATTTTTAAATATTCTCACAGCCGGAGTAGCTGCCGCGGCAATGATTAGATGGCCCTGACATAGATTCTTTCATCTTGATGGCATTAGGGTTGAAAGAAACATGCCCCACACTCGTCATGTCAAATTAGTTCTGTATATCATTGTGTATATCACTGCGTATATCATTGCTTAGATCACTGTGTATATCATTGTATATATCATTGCGTATATCATTGCGTATATCATTGTGTATCAATCAATCAATCACTCAATAAATCAATCAATCCTCTTCGTGCTATTTGCACATAAGGCCTCAACCAGAGCCCGCCACTGATGTCGATCGGCTGAAACCCGCTCCAGGTGACCCCATGTCCAGCCCTTTCCTTTCATCTCCCTTTCCACTGTTCTTCTCCAGGTTTCCTTTGGGCGGCCTCGTTTTCTTCGGCCGTCTGGAGTCCATCGTAGGGTGATTCTGGAGAGGTCTGCTGTCTGCTGGCGGAGCACATGTCCAATCCATCGCCAACGCCTTCGTTGAACCAGCGTGGTGATGGACTCGGTTTCAGTTCTTTGGTGGAGTTCTTCATTGGTGATGGTGTTTGGCCAAAAGAAGTATGCGCCTGAGGCATCTGTTTTGGAAGAGGTCAAGCCTGTTAGCGATGTTTTTGGTCATCTTCCATGATTCTGATCCATGAAGGAGGGTGCTGATCACATTTGACTTGAAGATTCTCAGCTTGGTCTTCTGGCTGATGTTTTTTGCCTTCCATGTCTCTTGAGTGAGGCAAAGGCTTGGCTGATTTTCGCCAGTCGGGCTCGAATCTCCACCTCCGCATTCCCGGTGTTGGACATCTTGGACCCAAGATAGGTAAAACTGTCAACTTCCTCAATCTCTTCTCCATTTAGTTTGATGTTTTCTTGGACTCTGGCGTTCTCTCTCATATTTTTTGTTTTCTTTGCGCTGACCTTCAAGCCAAGGTTTCCAGCTGTTTTTCAGAAGGCATTTGTTTTCTCCTGCATGTCTTGGTGGTGGTGTGACAACAGGGCAATGTCATCAGCAAAGTCCAAGTCTTCCAGCATTGTTGTTGCTGTCATAGTCATGGTCCATTTAATCCCTCTCCTCTCTCTGTCGGTGGAATTCTTCATGATCCAGTCCATGGCCAGGATGAAAAGGAACGGCGACAGAATGCAGCCCTGCTTCACCCCAGTACTGACGTTGAAGGGGGCTGTAATCTCCGTGTCACAGACCACCTGAGATTTGAAATCGCTGTACAGCATTCCAACGACCTGGACAAGTCTCGCAGGGACTCCGTAATGCCTCAGGATCTTCCATAAGGACTCGCGGTGGATGCTGTCAAAAGCCTTCTCCAGGTCGATGAAGTTGATGTACAGCGGTGCGTTCCACTCATTGCTCTGCTCCAGAATCTGACGCAGAGTGAAAATGAGTTCAGAGCAGGATCGCCCAGGGCGAAATCCTGGTTGCTGAGGCCGGAAGTCTTTCTAAACGGTTGCCGTCAGTCTTGACAAAACAATCTTGCTGAAGACCTTGCTGGTGATGGAAAGAAGTGTTATACCCTTCCAGTTATTACAGTCTCCAGGATCTCCTTTCTTGGGTAACTTGAAGATGAGCCCTGTCTTCCACGCATCGGGGATCTGTCCTGATTCCCAAACTTGCCTGAAGATTTCAGTCAACATGGGAGCTGTCACATTCACATCTGCTTTCAACATCTCTGCTGTTATTCCATCTGCCCCTGGTGCTTTGCCGCTTTTCATTGCCTTGATTGCTGCTGTCCCTTCTTCCAGGCTTGGCGGGTCTGTGCAGATGTCAAGGTCTGTATCTGCTGGCTGGATGTCTGCGAGCTGAGGGGGGTCTGGTCTGTTTAGAACCGACTCAAAATGTTCCCTCCAGCGCTGTAGTTTTTCTGCCTCTCCCTGGACAACATTTCTGTTCATGTCTTTCACTGTGTATATCATTGTGTATATCATTGTGTATATCATTGTTTAGATCATTGTTTAGATCATTGTGTAAATCATTGTGTATATCATTTCGTATATCATTGTGCAGAAGAAAAAATCTGACGAATGATATTGGAGTAAATGAGGACATAGGCTTTCGAGACAAAAAGTTCAGATATAATTTGAGTTCGTCTTTACTTATGTCTTTGATTTACTCAGAGGGTTGCGGCTTTTATGACCCTATTGACCGCAAACATCTGGGGAAGCAATCAGACTGAGTTGTAAATGTCCGAAATATCATAGTATGGGCTCCATTTTATTTACAGTTCATGATCGCGCTTCCTTGCAGTCTACTAATTCTTTATGATCACTCTTCCTTGTCTGGCCTCCACTAAGACTGTAGAAGGACGGTTATTTCATCATCATCATCATCATCATCATCATCATCATCATCATCATCATCATCATCATCATCATCATCATCATCATCATCATCGCCGTCGTCGTCGTCGTCGTCGTCGTCGTCGTTATATTCATCACAAAATGTGTAAAACGTATTTCCTCGTGTAGAGGTGAGCTCAGGGCCCTGTACTCGTAGAACGAAAACACAAATACAAGGCAGCACATTAAAAAACTTTTGCACAATACTGGACAACGACAACCCTCACCACATCCCCCTTCTCCCCCCCCCCACCCCGACAACTGGACAATGAGGAACTGAGGCGAACAGAAGAGTTTTCCAATCACACTAGACATTTCTGAAATAGCGACCCACATCAACACAAGTGTGGTTTGTGTGTGTGTGTGTGTGTGTGTGTGTGTGTGTGTGTGTGTGTGTGTGTGTGTGTGTGTAAAAACATAAGCTGCAATCGTATCAGAAATAAACGTTGAGCAGTTGGCTAATATCAAAACACCAGTTGTAAGCACTCCAAGGACACAACGTGTTTACAATCAAGTGTCGAGGGTCTATCAGAAGGTCGCAAAGTTCACGTGTTGTTACTAGGAAACGAAGCGAGTTAAGAGGCCGAAAAAACCCATCCGCTCTGTTGCTGCTGTTGGTGCTGTTGCTGTTGCTGTTGGTGCTGTCCTGTTTATCAGTGTTTCACCAGCAGCACAGCTTGCAAAAGTTTTGATATCTTGATAAAAGAAAGGGGGGCGCTGTGCTCACGATGTCTGCTGAGACCTTTCCGTGAAATCAGGTGAAAAAAAAGAGGAGAGAGAGAGGAAGCCCCGTGAATAACCGTCCTCTTCGTCTGCAGACGACTCTCTGGGGGAAACAAATAAAAAGCAGTGAAGGAGGTAAAGTCAAGCAGGGTTGAAGATGCTCAGGCACTGTACAGGCACAAAGGGTCTAAATGAAACCGACAAAGGAAGACCTAGTTCTGGCAAATCAAATCAAATGAACCCCAGAATAAGTGTTTGCACAGACCGCATTGTCTAACACATTGTGGTGCAGCAGACCAAGACAAGTGTTGTGTTTCAACACATTCCATCTAACATATCAAACTGTCTTCACATGTCTACATTAATTCGTAGACAGGGAGAGTACAGTGACTACGACTGTCCACTATAGTCTTCATGTCACCTTTCTTGTACTTTACAGCAGGTGATGTTAGTTTTAAGCAATGAATACCCTGGGTACATGGATATAAAAGTGTCCTGTCGGTGATCCAGATACCTTATTTAACTGAAATTTTGAATGTTTTTTAAAATTAAAAAAGTTACAATAGAAACATTTGAAGATGTCTATGCTAATTAGAATTTCAGAAAATGAATACCTGCCACAAACACCATTCAGAGCTTAGGATGATATACAACCAGACCGAGAAAGAAGAAGCGAAGAAAATAAAAGAAATCTTCCTTCTTTTATCTTCTATTGTATAATCAAGCAAAAACACAATAGACCGAATGAAACCTTACATTCTATCACTGAGGTACACTGGTCTCAAAGAAGATTTGGTGTTAAAATTGGTGAACCTGACATAAGTCAGAGCAAGTATAACAAGTTGAACCACACCAATCTCAACAGGCCCATGGAGTCTTAACAAAATAAAGTGTGAATAGTTTTGCCAGACTGGCTTCAAACCTTTCATGGTTGACAATCAGAAGTTTTGAAGTTTCTCTGCAGACCAAGAAAACAGGTTTGTTTTCCTTGGCAACGAGAGCAAAGTCAACAGAAGAGCTATTGCAGCGTTTACTTGCGTTGCTATGCAACCAAGACGAACATTCCTGGTGTTTTTTTATTTTTGAGAAACAAATGTTTCCTTTAAACTTTCGGGAAGACGGAACCTAACAAGTATTTATTTCTGCTTCTCGATATTTTTTGACTCACATTCAGAACCGAGGTAAAACGAACAGGAAAAGAAAGGGAAAAAAATCAACAGAAGGACCAAAAAGAGAGAAATTTTCCTACATTTTAAGCTAGAGTTCGGGTAATAAATGTTCTGGAAATTATATTAATCAAGATATAAATGTTAAAAAGACTGTCAACAAAGGAGTGAATAACATAACAACCACTCGTTTATTTTTGTTAAGAATACAGCAAGAATACATGTCTACGGTTGTACAGCTCAAGAGAAACAGGAGTGAACAAGGATTACATTGGCAACACAGGTGTAACTGATTAATGAAATAAGAGAGATGAGACAAATGGCTACCTCCGCATGTTGCCAACTTTTTGTATGACAATGTGCTTGTAACCATCAACTTGTGTACTTTTCATTTATTCCTAGATGTTATGAACTCATTAATTTCTCATCGGTTTTTGCCTTCCTGTGTGTGTGTGTGTGTGTGTGTGTGTGTGTGTGTGTGTGTGCATTCTTGGACTTTCATCTTCCTCGATATCATCGTCTCTTCCATCCTTATTAACTTTGTCAAAGGTTGTACTGGGAGTGTCAGCTAACAGAGCTTATCATTTAAACAGGAAAAATGTCAGTCTGTAAGATACCCGGAATCCTTTAGCCTTCAAGGCACCTGGAAAACTTTGAGCTGCAAGATACAAATGAACTTCGGAGTTAAGATATTTAGAAACACAAACAGCCAGCGGCATTAAACAGAAAAATACCAGACATTTAGTTTGCTGGGCACTGAGTGGTGTACAATAAATACCCTAAGGTACTCCGCACACAGCATCTTTCTCTACTGTACCTCAATGAGAGGTGGCACCAAGAGTCTCTCGCAGCACCTGTGCTGGGGTGCATTTACGGGAGGAGTGTGACACCCGGAGAGTCAGTGACCCGACACCGACACACAGACCCTGTCCTTCGCAAACTGGAGAAATAAAAGGCGCGGCAATCCTTGGCGGACAAGTGCGTTCCACCTCCTGTACTTGCTGACAGGTGCGCACGTGCCGCTGACACGAACAGGCATTATCTCCCTTTCACGCACGTGGGCTCAGCAGATGCCTCAGATCCAGATGTACAGGTGTTGTGGGTCGAGTTCTCCAAGCAACAGGTCAGAGCTTATTCGACCGAAAATTTTAAACCTGAGAAAACATCTTTTTTTTTTAAATCACAGACGGAATGTATATGTTTCTTAAGAAGGCAGATAAAAGACTTGTTTTCTCCCTAAAAAAAGGTTTTAGTACGGAATCCTGACTCAAATGGCTTTAAAAATTTCAGGAAATTTCTGCTGTGGGGGCAAAGGTTGTCTCGTCGACTGAGTTAAACAAAGTGAAAGTACAACATTCATCAGAGATCATTTGCGCAAGAAGTTTGCTGTTAGTTTGTTGTGGCTGACTATTCTGAGCTTCTCAGACGCAAGAGCTAAATTCAACATGGACTACTTCCAACATGTCTGAAAGTCCAGACGCAGTGTTTGTTCGGTGTCAGCAGCGCTGGCTGGAAGTCAGGGGCAGATGGCTTTGGTTTACTCCACGTATTGAAATCGCGCCACCCACAGCTCTAACACACATACACGCATTCGCAAAGGATGGTTAAGACACCCACACACACACACACACAGACTTGTTATTTATCGTGTTACAGAGACGCTTATTCACAGGATACAGTGAAATGTTTCATTCTACTTCGCTGTTTACCACAAGTAGAGAAATATTTGTGCTTCAAGTCACATTCGCCAGTTTGAATATCGCCAGTGAACTTGGTCTGGTGATGTTAAAGGTAAAGGTCGCTGTTCCTGGTTTCTCGTATCAGGTTAACAAGTTCATTGATAATATGTTGAAAACTGACCCAAGTCGCCCTCAGAGCACTTCGACCAGGTCTGGTACCTATGAATGCTTGCAAAAGCTGAATGTCTGCGCTATCTGTTTAGGATCTTATCAGTCTTTCTGACTTGCTGGCCAGACTCTCACAAATCTCTGAACGAATTTTGATGTTAAATACAGGCCGCTCACAAACAGGCCAAGCACGTGTGCACACACACACACACACACACATACACGCATCCACGCATGTGGTGTGCGGACAGAAAAGAGAAAATGAGGCTTAGAAGAAGAAAAAAGTGTTTGTGCGAGAGAGAGAGAGAGAGCAGGGGGTCGAGGAAGGAGGGAAGGGCTAAGGAAGGTGATATTCTAATCATAAACACAAAACAGGGCCGAGAGGAAGCGCGCACAAGGACGTGACCTAGTTTGAAATCTGGGTCAAGTTGTGCGGTATGGTGCACTTTATCACAATTAACTCCTGAGCTGAGGAAGGGGACCCGCAGAGCTCGATTTCAGAGACGAAGGCTGCCGGTGCTTGGTGCTGGGCTGAACCAGTTGTATCCCTTGACTTGTAACTCGCCTTCTTTGCCAACCGGTTCTCCCTCTGTCCACATCGGTGTCGACCTCCTCCTAAGGTGGCCTGCAGGAAGTCGTGTCAAGTCACATGACTAAGCCAGACAGGCTTGTGCAGTCTTTCCAGGTGGCCCACCAGGCGCTGACCATGGTCCATGGTAGAAAATCTCAAACCGTTTGCCCGGACATTTAACCTCCCATGTCTGGATTTGTTTTCAATTTTTCCTCTGTCTGTGTAAGCAGGATGTGAGTTTTATAAGAAACGTGTACAAACGTAACTTGACAGCAAGTCCAATGTGTGGCTGTGCTAAATCCTGTTCATCCGGGTTGCCACTGTTATCTTTGGACAACAGGGTGGCACCCAGTTATTTGAAGCTGTTGCCGTCTTCCAGTTGCTGCGCTTTCCTGCAGATTTCTCCTTTACTGTCGCCTTCGTTGATCTTCATTTTATTCTTATCAGTGCTGGTCTCCATCCAATACCCACCTGCTGTCTCATGATGATGTCCTAAAGTTAATAGATGCTACCAAGAGATTAAGGTCGTCTGCTGATACACGGCTGCTATTTTAATCGCTGACGGCCCTTTTGTTTTGTAGAAGACTATGGGATCTTCCTCCGCCTCCATAGGACCTCTTCAACTGATAAGAGTAGCACCTGTTTGATAGGCTAACAAAAGGTATCCACTGATCCACATCACACTCTGAAGTGCTTCGTGTGCGAAAATAGCCTCACAACTTGGGCTAGAAAACCTCTCGCCTTTCAAAATCTTGGCGAGGTGGTCGGTGTGGAGTTTAGTCTGCAGCTTCAGGGAAAGGTCATGGTCACTGCCGATGTATATGTGACCCAGCTTAACCTTGCCCTGACAACAGGATGCAGTTCATTTGGTTATGGTCTAAATTATTTCGAAATGGCCAGGTTGTTGACCTCGGTTCTTTGTGGGGATTGAAGGGACTGGCTGTGGTAAGTCTATAGCTCTCATGCCCCTGACCTAGCAATCTTAGGCCTCTGCCGTTGGTTTCCCACAGACCAGATTTTCTTTTCCTTGTACTTGTTCTAAAGAATATTGACCAGTCAGTACTACAACGATGTCCTTCTTTCGTTTTTTGTTATCAACATTATTCATCATTTATGCCTTAACCATTAATCATCGCTGGGGTCAGGGGATGAACAGGCACAGAGGCTAACAAGGTTAACCACTGAGGCTGTTGTTGAGAGATGGTCAGTACATCTTGCAGAGTACAGTCAGTCCACTCTTGTACTCCTCTGTTGGATAAACTTGTAGCTGTGGATCGGTCAATCTGCTGAATGTTTGAATCGTGCCTACCCTCTGAATGTGAACTGAAGGGAACAGAAAGCAGAAGCTAGGAGCAGTTGATCAAAACATCTGTTGCCTGCGATGAAAGCAGACTATTAGGCGCTAGCACATGGGATTCCAATCGCACATACATGTTTCTACGTAGGCCACGCCGCTGTTGTTAGCGTGTCTCGGGTCAAGGCTCACCTGAGGCATGACTGTGGTTGGATGACACATGGAAGTATTAGCAGGAGAGTGATGCTGACCTTCTCAACCTTTCAGTTAGGAAGAGAAGATAATATCCTCGATCGTGATGGACTGGCACGGAAAGGCAAGTCGAGAAGGCAATAAATAAACTCTGCGGCACGCATCGCAATAAATCGTCTCATATTTTGTTAAATAAGTAACCGTGACTGTTACACATAGCTATAGGATTTCTTGTAACAGAATAATATCGCAGAAGGATCTGCACGAAATATTTCCATCGCTAGACAAGCCCCTCGGTCCTTCTCCCCTCCCTCCAAAATAACGAGACTGACTGACGTCGCCAAGATATTTTTATCTCCAGGAATTCTATATTTTGCAGGGTCAAGGCCGGGAGATTTATCAGGCGCCGTGTCCAAGTCGGGTTTCCGTTATGTTGGCTTATTACGGCGCGCCACCCTGTTCCCACTTTATCTCCTTCCAATTAATTTATCGACTCTGGCATTTACGATTTGGGAATGTTCTCTTCATTGCTCTTAGAGTCTCTGCGGCAAAGAAGTGACCTAATCGCCTAATCGCGATGGCTCTAAAGTACAAGTGTACACTCAGCCTCTCCCATAATTTTTAGTTACAGATGCCCGATGCGCAGTATATATATATATTTATATGTGTGTTCGAGGTTCGGTGCTCCTTTCAGACTGATCTTAACCATTATCGGGTATGACCGAGACACAAAGGATTGCGTAGATTACCCACCGCCACCCTCTCCACCCCCCCTACCTCTCCCTTTACCCTCTGTCCCAGAGACCTTTTCGTGAACCTTCTCCACTTTTCTCTTAACCCATTTGGGAATCCACAAACCTCCCAGACACAGCATATGGTAAAGATGGACGTTTCTCTCAGTGCAATAAGTTACATGCGATGTTGAAATCTTTCGTCAAACTTTAGGAATACGCAGTGAATACTCACATTCTCATGATACCAAAATGTCTTTGAATCATAACAACAGAAAATTCTATTATTTGTGAACCTTCCAAACATCTGACAAGCTCATTGTGGTTGTCGCTTGTAGAGATATCTTCTTGCAAGACTCACAATGTCCTTCCGATAACTATTCCTTGTCCAAAAGCTTCGTAAGTTCAGTTACCAAAGCATCAGGACGACTTTCAACTTCAAGATACAATCAGGCTTTGCTATAAATAGCTTCAAAAATGAATAGAAATAAGATATTCCTTTTTATTTTCTTTCTTTTGTGTTTTTTCTGACCTCACCGCCTCTCCTCCCTCCTCACACACATATCAACCTTAAGTATTTTTTTCTTACAATTTTTGATCGCCTCGTTGTGATTGAGAGTGACAAATGGATTAAGACGATCGTCACTCAGGCCTGTGCCACTGTCTCGCAACGGTGTGTCACACGTTATAATAATAATAATAAAATTAATAATAATAATAATAATAATAATAATAATAATAATAATAATAAAAGTTAGCTTGTATAGCGCCTTATATATCCTCCCTTTAGGACGAACTCAAGGCGCTTCACAAATGACAGATGGTGTGACGTGAAAATAATGTGACGTCAGAACAAAATGACGTAGCTCCAGGTCATAGGGCAGCATCTACACACGGCACCAACACAGTCCGCAGGCCAAATATCAAACGTCACACAAGTCGTAATACACTCCCTAGTCAATGTAGTCCCTAATAACACATCCTACACACAGCACACATCACACTAGTCGTAATACACTCCCTAGTCAATGTAGTTCCTAATAACACATCCTACACACAGCACACATCACACTAGTCGTAATACACTCCTAGTCAATGTAGTTCCTAATAACACATCCTACACACAGCACACATCACACTAGTCGTAATACACTCCCTAGTCAATGTAGTTCCTAATAACACATCCTACACACAGCACACATCACACAAGTCGTAATACACTCCCTAGTCAATGTAGTTCCTAATAACACATCCTACACACAGCACACATCACACTAGTCGTAATACACTCCCTAGTCAATGTAGTTCTAATAACACATCCTACACACAGCACACATCACACAAGTCGTAATACACTCCCTAGTCAATGTAGTTCCTAATAACACATCCTACACACAGCACACATCACACTAGTCGTAATACACTCCCTAGTCAATGTAGTTCCTAATAACACATCCTACACACAGCACACATCACACTAGTCGTAATACACTCCTTAGTCAATGTAGTTCCTAATAACACATCCTACACACAGCACACATCACACTAGTCGTAATACACTCCCTAGTCAATGTAGTTCCTAATAACACATCCTACACACAGCACACATCACACTAGTCGTAATACACTCCCTAGTCAATGTAGTCCCTAATAACACATCCTACACACAGCATACATCACACTAGTCGTAATACACTCCCTAGTCAATGTAGTCCCTAATAACATCCTACACACAGCACACATCACACTAGTCGTTATACACTCCCTAGTCAATGTAGTTCCTAATAACACATCCTACACACAGCGCACATCACACTAGTCGTAATACACTCCCTAGTCAATGTAGTCCCTAATAACACATCCTACACACAGCACACATCACACTAGTCGTTATACACTCCCTAGTCAATGTAGTTCCTAATAACACATCCTACACACAGCACACATCACACTAGTCGTAATACACTCCCTAGTCAATGTAGTTCCTAATAACACATCCTACACACAGCACACATCACACAAGTCGTAATACACTCCCTAGTCAATGTAGTTCCTAATAACACATCCTACAAACAGCACACATCACACAAGTCGTAATACACTCCCTAGTCAATGTAGTTCCTAATAACACATCCTACACACAGCACACATCACACAAGTCGTAATACACTCCCTAGTCAATGTAGTTCCTAATAACACATCCTACACACAGCACACATCACACTAGTCGTAATACACTCCCTAGTCAATGTAGTCCCTAATAACACATCCTACACACAGCACACATCACACAAGTCGTAATACACTCCCTAGTCAATGTAGTTCCTAATAACACATCCTACACACAGCACACATCCCACTAGTCGTAATACACTCCTAGTCAATGTAGTTCCTAATAACACATCCTACACACAGCACACATCACACTAGTCGTAATACACTCCCTAGTCAATGTAGTTCCTAATAACACATCCTACACACAGCACACATCACACAAGTCGTAATACACTCCCTAGTCAATGTAGTTCCTAATAACACATCCTACATACAGCACACATCACACAAGTCGTAATACACTCCCTAGTCAATGTAGTTCCTAATAACACATCCTACACACAGCACACATCACACTAGTCGTAATACACTCCCTAGTCAATGTAGTCCTAATAACACATCCTACACACAGCACACATCACACAGTCGTAATACACTCCCTAGTCAATGTAGTTCCTAATAACACATCCTACACACAGCACACATCACACTAGTCGTAATACACTCCCTAGTCAATGTAGTTCCTAATAACACATCCTACACACAGCACACATCACACTAGTCGTAATACACTCCTAGTCAATGTAGTTCCTAATAACACATCCTACACACAGCACACATCACACTAGTCGTAATACACTCCTAGTCAATGTAGTTCCTAATAACACATCCTACACACAGCACACATCACACTAGTCGTAATACACTCCCTAGTCAATGTAGTTCCTAATAACACATCCTACATACAGCACACATCACAAGTCGTAATACACTCCCTAGTCAATGTAGTTCCTAATAACACATCCTACACACAGCACACATCACACAAGTCGTAATACACTCCCTAGTCAATGTAGTCCCTAATAACACATCCTACACACAGCACACATCACACTAGTCGTAATACACTCCCTAGTCAATGTAGTCCCTAATAACACATCCTACACACAGCACACATCACACAAGTCGTAATACACTCCCTAGTCAATGTAGTCCCTAATAACACATCCTACACACAGCACACATCACACTAGTCGTAATACACTCCCTAGTCAATGTAGTTCCTAATAACACATCCTACACACAGCACACATCACACTAGTCGTAATACACTCCCTAGTCAATGTAGTTCCTAATAACACATCCTACACACAGCACACATCACACTAGTCGTAACACACTCCCTAGTCAATGTAGTTCCTAATAACACATCCTACACACAGCACACATCACACTAGTCGTAATACACTCCCTAGTCAATGTAGTTCCTAATAACACATCCTACACACAGCACACATCACACTAGTCGTACACTCCCTAGTCAATGTAGTTCCTAATAACACATCCACACACAGCACACATCACACAAGTCGTAATACACTCCCTAGTCAATGTAGTCCCTAATAACACATCCTACACACAGCACACATCACACTAGTCGTAATACACTCCCTAGTCAATGTAGTTCCTAATAACACATCCTACACACAGCACACATCACACTAGTCGTAATACACTCCCTAGTCAATGTAGTTCCTAATAACACATCCTACACACAGCACACATCACACAAGTCGTAATACACTCCCTAGTCAATGTAGTTCCTAATAACACATCCTACACACAGCACACTAATACACTCCCTAGTCAATGTAGTTCCTAATAACACATCCTACACAGCACACACATCACACTAGTCGTAATACACTCCTAGTCAATGTAGTTCCTAATAACACATCCTACACATCACACAGTCTAATACACTCCCTAGTCAATGTAGTCCTAATAACACATCCTACACACAGCACACATCACACTAGTCGTAACACACTCCCTAGTCAATGTAGTTCCTAATAACACATCCTACACACAGCACATCACACTAGTCGTAATACACTCCCTAGTCAATGTAGTTCCTAATAACACATCCTACACACAGCACACATCACACTAGTCGTAACACACTCCCTAGTCAATGTAGTTCCTAATAACACATCCTACACACAGCACACATCACACTAGTCGTAATACACTCCCTAGTCAATGTAGTTCCTAATAACACATCCTACACACATCACACATCACACTAGTCGTAATACACTCCCTAGTCAATGTAGTTCCTAATAACACATCCTACACACAGCACACATCACACATCACACTAGTCGTAATACACTCCCTAGTCAATATAGTTCCTAATAACACATCCTACACACAGCACACATCACACTAGTCGTATATAACTCCTAGTCAATGTAGTTCCTAATAACACATCCTACACAACACACATCACACAAGTCAATACACTCCCTAGTCAATGTAGTTCCTAATAACACATCCTACACACAGCACATCACACAAGTCAATACACTCCCTAGTCAATGTAGTTCCTAATAACACATCCTACACACAGCACACATCACACATCACACTAGTCGTAATACACTCCCTAGTCAATGTAGTTCCTAATAACACATCCTACACACAGCACACATCACACTAGTCGTAATACACTCCCTAGTCAATGTAGTTCCTAATAACACATCCTACACACAGCACACGTCACACTAGTCGTAATACACCCGCTAGTCAATGTAGTTCCTAATAACACATCCTACACACAGCACACATCACACTAGTCGTAACACACTCCCTAGTCAATGTAGTTCCTAATAACACATCCTACACACAGCACACATCACACAAGTCGTAACACACTCCCTAGTCAATGTAGTCCTAATAACACATCCTACACACAGCACACATCACACTAGTCGTAATACATTCGCTAGTCAATGTAGTTCCTAATAACACATCCTACACACAGCACACATCACACTAGTCGTAATACACTGCCTAGTCAATGTAGTTCCTAATAACACATCCCACACACAGCACACATCACACTAGTCGTAATACACTCCCTAGTCAATGTAGTTCCTAATAACACATCCCACACACAGCACACATCACACTAGTCGTAATACACTCCCTAGTCAATGTAGTTCCTAATAACACATCCTACACACAACACACATCACACTAGTCGTAATACACTCCCTAGTCAATGTAGTTTCTAATAACACATCCTACACACAGCACACATCACACTAGTCGTAATACACTCCCTAGTCAATGTAGTTCCTAATAACACATCCTACACACAGCACACATCACACTAGTCGTAATACACTCCTTAGTCAATGTAGTTCCTAATAACACATCATACACACAGCACACATCACACTAGTCGTAACATAACTCCTAGTCAATGTAGTTCCTAATAACACATCCTACACACAGCACAACATCACACTAGTCGTAATACACTCCTAGTCAATGTAGTTCCTAATAACACATCCTACACACAGCACACATCACACTAGTCGTAATACACTCCCTAGTCAATGTAGTTCCTAATAACACATCCTACACACAGCACACATCACACAAGTCGTAATACACTCCCTAGTCAATGTAGTTCCTAATAACACATCCTACACACAGCACACATCACACTAGTCGTAATACACTGCCTAGTCAATGTAGTTCCTAATAACACATCCTACACACAGCACACATCACACTAGTCGTAATACACTCCCTAGTCAATGTAGTTCCTAATAACACATCCTACACACACAGCACACATCACACTAGTCGTAATACACTCCCTAGTCAATGTAGTTCCTAATAACACATCCTACACACAGCACACATCACACTAGTCGTAATACACACCCTAGTCAATGTAGTTCCTAATAACACATTCTACACACAGCACACATCACACTAGTCGTAATACACTCCCTAGTCAATGTAGTTCCTAATAACACATCCTACACACAGCACACATCACACTAGTCGTAATACACTCCCTAGTCAATGTAGTCCTTAATAACACATCCTACACACAACACACATCACACTAGTCGTAATACACTCCCTAGTCAATGTAGTTCCTAATAACACATCCTACACACAACACACATCACACTAGTCGTAATACACTCCCTAGTCAATGTAGTTCCTAATAACACATCCTACACACAGCACACATCACACTAGTCGTAATACACTCCCTAGTCAATGTAGTTCCTAATAACACATCCTACACACAGCACACATCACACTAGTCGTAATACACTCCCTAGTCAATGTAGTTCCTAATAACACATCCTACACACAGCACACATCACACTAGTCGTAATACACTCCCTAGTCAATGTAGTTCCTAATAACACATCCTACACACAGCACACATCACACAAGTCGTAATACACTCCCTAGTCAATGTAGTTCCTAATAACACATCCTACACACAGCACACATCACACTAGTCGTAATACACTCCTAGTCAATGTAGTTCCTAATAACACATCCTACACACAGCACACATCACACTAGTCGTAATACACTCCTAGTCAATGTAGTTCCTAATAACACATCCTACACAGCACATCACACAAGTCATACACTCCCTAGTCAATGTAGTTCCTAATAACACATCCTCACACATCACACATCACACTAGTCGTAATACACTCCTAGTCAATGTAGTTCCTAATAACACATCCTACACATAGCACACATCACACTAGTCGTAATACACTCCCTAGTCAATGTAGTTCCTAATAACACATCCTACACACAGCACACATCACACTAGTCGTAATACACTCCTAGTCAATGTAGTTCCTAATAACACATCCTACACACAGCACACATCACACTAGTCGTAATACACTCCCTAGTCAATGTAGTTCCTAATAACACATCCTACACACAGCACACATCACACTAGTCGTAATACACTCCCTAGTCAATGTAGTTCCTAATAACACATCCTACACACAGCACACATCACACTAGTCGTAATACACTCCCTAGTCAATGTAGTTCCTAATAACACATCCTACACACAGCACACATCACACTAGTCGTAATACACTCCTAGTCAATGTAGTTCCTAATAACACATCCTACACACAGCACACATCACACTAGTCGTAATACACTCCCTAGTCAATGTAGTTCCTAATAACACATCCTACACACAGCACACATCACACTAGTCGTAATACACTCCCTAGTCAATGTAGTTCCTAATAACACATCCTACACACAGCACACATCACACTAGTCGTAATACACTCCCTAGTCAATGTAGTTCCTAATAACACATCCTACACACAGCACACATCACACTAGTCGTAATACACTCCCTAGTCAATGTAGTTCCTAATAACACATCCTACACACAGCACACATCACACTAGTCGTAATACACTCCCTAGTCAATGTAGTTCCTAATAACACATCCTACACACAGCACACATCACACTAGTCGTAATACACTCCCTAGTCAATGTAGTTCCTAATAACACATCCTACACACAGCACACATCACACTAGTCGTAATACACTCCCTAGTCAATGTAGTTCCTAATAACACATCCTACACACAGCACACATCACACAAGTCGTAATACACTCCCTAGTCAATGTAGTTCCTAATAACACATCCTACACACAGCACACATCACACTAGTCGTAATACACTCCCTAGTCAATGTAGTTCCTAATAACACATCCTACACACAGCACACATCACACATCACACTAGTCGTAATACACTCCCTAGTCAATGTAGTTCCTAATAACACATCCTACACACATCACACATCACACTAGTTGTAATACACTCCCTAGTCAATGTAGTTCCTAATAACACATCCTACACACATCACACATCACACTAGTCGTAATACACTCCCTAGTCAATGTAGTTCCTAATAACACATCCTACACACATCACACTAGTCGTAATACACTCGCTAGTCAATGTAGTTCCTAATAACACATCCTACACACATCACACTAGTCGTAATACACTCCCTAGTCAATTTAGTTCCTAATAACACATCCTACACACATCACACATCACACTAGTCGTAATACACTCCCTAGTCAATGTAGTTCCTAATAACACATCCTACACACAGCACACATCACACTAGTCGTAATACACTCGCTAGTCAATGTAGTTCCTAATAACACATCCTACACACAGCACACATCACACAAGTCGTAATACACTCCCTAGTCAATGTAGTTCCTAATAACACATCCTACACACAGCACACATCACACTAGGGTAACCAATGAGCCCCACCACACCTAAAAGTTCACTGGTCAACAAAAGTGAAGGAGACATGATGTCCGCAGAACTGCGCCGATTGTCAAATCTGCGTCTTAAAAGAAATCGAAGCCACGGAAACCAAAGAGGCAGCGTATTCCACACACATGATGGCAGGCCCATCAAACAGATACACAACCACAAGTCCAACACGAGGAAGACGTCAGATAAGACACAAATATGACAGAGTTCTGCCCCCTCCAGCCAGTTAGGCCAAGGGACATCACTCACAAAGAACAAAGTACACAAAAGGTAGAGGAACACACACACACACACAAACACACACACACACAAACAGAGAAAGAAAAATGACAAATAACAAATCTATATTTACAATAACAGAATAAGCAGAAGTTATGTGTTTTTACATCTAGCCCTTGATCTAAAGAAAGGACCAAGAAATACGACTTGACTACCAAACAAAGGCATCAATCGCACACCTTCTCCTTTTTTTGACAATGTGCGAGTGTGAGTGTCGTTGACTGTCATCATGGAGTTTGCCCCCCCCCACTCCCTACTCCAAAGCCGAGATCATCTTCCTACACAGCTGCAGCCACAATACGATAGTAACCATTTACAAAACAACAATAGCAAAAACACTTTAAGACAAGTGACACTTCATACGGTGACCATCAAGTGTTGCTAACTCACTCGCCCAACGAACCTGAATGACTTAGAGGTGATTTCTGAACTAAAGTTTCTAACTTTGCTTTTTTTAGAAGGGTTTTAAGTTTTGGAAACATGTTGTACAGCCACAGAACGCATGGCTTTGAAGAATTCTGTGAGTCCCAGACTTTGATATATATATATATATATACATATTATAAGACTCAAGACAAACTTATGTGTGAAGCTGATTTTATAAGAAATTATGAACGAAAGGTGTCAGCAATAATTTTACTTCATTCGACGACATAAATCGTCATACAGTCATCTAACAGACAAAATGCAAATGTAGGAAACTCTGTGTGTGTGTGTGTGTGTGTGTGTGTGTGTGTGTGTGTGTGTGTGTGTGTGTGAGAGAGAGAGAGAGACAGGGAGAGGTAAATTATCCCTATGACATTACAGAATTTAGTCTAGATAGCTTTAAATGGAAATATAACAAAAAGTTTGAAAACACCTGCGTTTCAAGTAGCTGTGTGTACAAATGCGTACGACTGTTGGCATGCCTACGTAGTCGTGTGTGTGTGTGTGTGCATGTGAGTATGCTGATGCCAGTCTCCACGAATAAGGAGTTGCTAGTGAATAGATTATAAACACAAAAGAAAAAAAAAGCAAAATGAACGAAAATCCCAAATGATGATGATGATGATGATAGATCATCATCATCATCATCATCATCATCATCATCATGACTAATACATTATGTTTCACGAGAAGCTCTCTACAGACAAGAAACAACTTTTGTCTTGAAGTCTTTACAGACGAACGGACAGAAGGAAAGACATACAGACAGCGGACGAACACAAAGATAAACGGACAGACAGGTGAGCAGAGAGGCAGACAGACACAAATCTCATGTGGAAAGTCGGTCAAGGCCTTTATAAACTTTGAGAGAGGATGTTAACAAGCACAGAAACTCCCTCATTTACATAGACAAGGCATTTCATGTAGACAGCAATCGAGAGACTGGAGTGTTTAGCTTGTACAGAGGACTCTGTAAACATTTACCTGACCAGGTGCTAGAGAAAGGACGTGCATTGTGTGTCCGTGCTATAGCACCTCTCATTAGCATCAGCGCGGGTCATATCCGGGTCAGGTGTGAATACAAAGCGCAGGCAAAACTGTAACAAGACGTTTGGTCGAGACCTACTTCTGTTGTTCCTGCAGACATAATGTTTTACAGTTGATTGAGTACACAATCCTTCTATATATTGTGTCATATGCACATCTTGAATGTCAGACAGAGTTGTGTGAGTTTCTTTTCAATGGAAGTTCTCTTGTCCTGGGCTCAAGTTTCTGTCATGGGAACAAATTGCATCATTGGGCTCACCCTCTCTGTATCCTTTCTAATCCACCCAAAAAAGTAATGGTAAGAGTATTTGCACAATCACTGGTTAAAATAGCATATGTGTGTGTGTGTGTGTGTGTGTGTGTGTGTGTGTGTGTGTAAGAGAAAGAGAGAGAGGGAGAGGCAAAGGCAGAGTATTTGTAAGAGGGTGTACAGAGTCAATAGGGTGGAGAGACTCCATGTTAAACCAGGAAGTGCATGTACTTACTGTAATCTATTATCAAAACTTGTCCTGTGGCCATCTGCACGATACAGGTTTATTCTCGAATAGAAATGCAGTTAGAAAGAGAGGTGCGTGGTTTGCTCCTATTTCTTCTTCTCGAATGTACCCTGCGTGACTGTTATAAGAGCCTGAGTCCTACTTTTATCAATTTTCCAAGTTTTTTTTGTGGAAAATATAATATTAAATCTTCAAATTGAAAAAATTCCGTGGTCATTTTACCCTACACCAACTTCAGTGGAGAAGAGCTGTGCGCTGGTGTCAGGATTTTAATGCAGTGTAATGTGTCATGGCGACAGTAATCAGTGTAACAGCGAGCATCAGACTGCTATGAGAATATCAACTCATATTACGAGAAATGATAATTTTTTTCTAAATATGTAATACCACACTCCGATCAATCAATCAATCAATCAATCAATCAATCAATCAATCAATCAATCAATCAATCAATCAATCAATCAATCAATCAATCAATTTTCACCTCAACCAAGAATGCCATGAGAAATATCACCTGGTTTAAGTAGATTTAAAAGCAAGGTGCATCGTATGCCTACTTACTGTTCACACTTTGCTACTTTCCAAGGGCTGATGTTCATCCCAATCAATAAATTACTGAACTCGATTACAAAAGGTGATTGCCCCATGAGAGATGAGCTTCGAGAACACGACTCGTTCTGTGACAGTGTCACTTTTCTTGTTGTAATTCAAACTTTTATAACATTTAATCAAGAACAGTCTAAATTGGACCAGAGAGGAAGATGTGCGATGCAAACGATGATGCAGATAACTAAATCTTACTCTGTGGAAGGAGACCTTTTCTGTACACAACACCTGTCGTAAGACAGGTGGGACCAAAGATGTCGCGACAGGAGGTAGGTTTGGGCGTACACAGGTAAACCAAAGTCCTCACGGCACACGTATAACACGTGGGCGACAGGTCACTAGGAAGGACGAGCAGGAGACGCCTAACAGCAGCAAGACATTCGGGTGAGAATCATTTCTACCCGGGCATCAGGTGATACAGGGAAGTGTGTGTGTGGGGGGGGAGGGGGGATGGTACAATCTCGCCGATTTGTGAGGGCCTCAACATTCTACTGCTGGTGTCATGGATGTGCTGACCCTCCATCTGCTTTTCTGCACAGTGTTCTCTCCTCTCACCTTCGCAAATGTCCCCGCTCAGCGTGAGTAGAATATCTGTCTGTCTGTCTGTCTGTCCGCTGTTTCTGTATCGTGATCAGTAGAGTGCTTATTAAAAGTCGCACGATTTTCAGGTACAGATATTGTCACACTACAGACATTGTCACACTATTCAGGTACAGACATTGTCACACTATTCAGGTACAGACATTGTCACACTATTCAGGTACAGACATTGTCACACTATTCAGGTACAGATATTGTCACACTACAGACATTGTCACACTATTCAGGTACAGACATTGTCACACTATTCAGGTACAGACACTGACACATTATTTAAGTACAGACATTGTCACACTATTCAGGTACAGACATTGTCACACTATTCAGGTACAGACATTGTCACACTATTCAGGTACAGATATTGCCACACTACAGACATTGTCACACTATTCAGGTACAGATATTGTCACACTATTCAGGTACAGACACTGACACATTATTTAAGTACAGACATTGTCACACTATTCAGGTACAGACTTTGTCACACTATTCAGGTACAGACATTGTCACATTATTCAAGTACAGTCATTGTCACACTATTCAGGTACAGACACTGACACATTATTTAAGTACAGACATTGTCACACTATTCAGGTACAGACATTGTCACACTATTCAGGTACAGACATTGTCATATTATTCAGGTACAGACATTGTCACACTATTCAGGTACAGACATTGTCACATTATTCAGGTACAGACATTGTCACACTATTCAAGTACAGACATTGTCACACTATTCAAGTACAGACATTGTCACACTATTCAAGTACAGACATTGTCACACTATTCAAGTACAGACATTGTCACACTATTCAAGTACAGACATTGTCACACTATTCAGGTACAGACATTGTCACACTATTCAAGTACAGACATTGTCATACTATTCAAGTACAGACATTGTCACACTATTCAAGTACAGACATTGTCACACTATTCAAGTACAGACATTGTCACACTATTCAAGTACAGACATTGTCACACTATTCAGGTACAGACATTGTCATACCTGTCAGGTACAGACATTGTCACACTATTCAAGTACAGACATTGTCACACTATTCAGGTACAGACATTGTCACACTATTCAAGTACAGACATTGTCACACTATTCAAGTACAGACATTGTCACACTATTCAAGTACAGACATTGTCACACTATTCAAGTACAGACATTGTCACACTATTCAAGTACAGACATTGTCACACTATTCAAGTACAGACATTGTCATACTATTCAGGTACAGACATTGTGATACTATTCAGGTACAGACATTGTCACACTATTCAAGTACAGACACTGTCACACTATTCAAGTACAGACATTGTCACACTATTCAAGTACAGACATTGTCATACTATTCAGGTACAGACATTGTCACACTATTCAGGTACAGACATTGTCACACTATTCAAGTACAGACATTGTCACACTATTCAAGTACAGACATTGTTACACTATTCAGGTACAGACATTGTCACACTATTCAGGTACAGACATTGTTACATTATTCAGGTACAGACATTGTCACACTATTCAGGTACAGACATTGTTACATTATTCAGGTACAGACATTGTCACACTATTCAAGTACAGACATTGTCATACTATTCAGGTACAGACATTGTCACACCTGTAAGGTACAGACATTGTCACACTATTCAGGTACAGACATTGTCACACTATTCAGGTACAGACATTGTCACACTATTCAGGTACAGATATTGCCACACTACAGACATTGTCACACTATTCAGGTACAGATATTGTCACACTATTCAGGTACAGACACTGACACATTATTTAAGTACAGACATTGTCACACTATTCAGGTACAGACTTTGTCACACTATTCAGGTACAGACATTGTCACATTATTCAAGTACAGTCATTGTCACACTATTCAGGTACAGACACTGACACATTATTTAAGTACAGACATTGTCACACTATTCAGGTACAGACATTGTCACACTATTCAAGTACAGACATTGTCACATTATTCAGGTACAGACATTGTCACACTATTCAAGTACAGACATTGTCACACTATTCAAGTACAGACATTGTCACACTATTCAGGTACAGACATTGTCACACTATTCAAGTACAGACATTGTCACACTATTCAAGTACAGACATTGTCACACTATTCAAGTACAGACATTGTCATACTATTCAGGTACAGACATTGTCACACTATTCAGGTACAGACATTGTCATACCTGTCAGGTACAGACATTGTCACACTATTCAAGTACAGACATTGTCACACTATTCAAGTACAGACATTGTCACACTATTCAAGTACAGACATTGTCACACTATTCAAGTACAGACATTGTCACACTATTCAAGTACAGACATTGTCATACTATTCAGGTACAGACATTGTCACACTATTCAGGTACAGACATTGTCATACCTGTCAGGTACAGACATTGTCACACTATTCAAGTACAGACATTGTCACACTATTCAAGTACAGACATTGTCACACTATTCAAGTACAGACATTGTCACATTATTCAGGTACAGACATTGTCACACTATTCAAGTACAGACATTGTCACACTATTCAAGTACAGACATTGTCACACTATTCAGGTACAGACATTGTCACACTATTCAAGTACAGACATTGTCATACTATTCAAGTACAGACATTGTCACACTATTCAAGTACAGACATTGTCACACTATTCAAGTACAGACATTGTCACACTATTCAAGTACAGACATTGTCACACTATTCAAGTACAGACATTGTCACACTTATCAAGTACAGACATTGTCATACTATTCAGGTACAGACATTGTCACACTATTCAGGTACAGACATTGTCATACCTGTCAGGTACAGACATTGTCACCTTATTCAAGTACAGACATTGTCACACTATTCAGGTACAGACATTGTCACACTATTCAAGTACAGACATTGTCACACTATTCAAGTACAGACATTGTCACACTATTCAAGTACAGACATTGTCACACTATTCAAGTACAGACATTGTCACACTATTCAAGTACAGACATTGTGATACTATTCAGGTACAGACATTGTCACACTATTCAAGTACAGACACTGTCACACTATTCAAGTACAGACATTGTCACACTATTCAAGTACAGACATTGTAATACTATTCAGGTACAGACATTGTCACACTATTCAGGTACAGACATTGTCACACTATTCAAGTACAGACATTGTCACACTATTCAAGTACAGACATTGTCACACTATTCAAGTACAGACATTGTTACATTATTCAGGTACAGACATTGTCATACTATTCAGGTACAGACATTGTCACACTATTCAGGTACAGACATTGTCATACCTGTCAGGTACAGACATTGTCACACTATTCAGGTACAGACATTGTCACACTATTCAAGTACAGACATTGTCACACTATTCAAGTACAGACATTGTCACACTATTCAAGTACAGACATTGTCACACTATTCAAGTACAGACATTGTCACACTATTCAAGTACAGACATTGTCACACTTATCAAGTACAGACATTGTCATACTATTCAGGTACAGACATTGTCACACTATTCAGGTACAGACATTGTCATACCTGTCAGGTACAGACATTGTCACACTATTCAAGTACAGACATTGTCACACTATTCAGGTACAGACATTGTCACACTATTCAAGTACAGACATTGTCACACTATTCAAGTACAGACATTGTCACACTATTCAAGTACAGACATTGTCACACTATTCAAGTACAGACATTGTCACACTATTCAAGTACAGACATTGTCATACTATTCAGGTACAGACACTGTCACACTATTCAAGTACAGACATTGTCACACTATTCAAGTACAGACATTGTCACACTATTCAGGTACAGACATTGTCACACTATTCAAGTACAGACATTGTCATACTATTCAAGTACAGACATTGTCACACTATTCAAGTACAGACATTGTCACACTATTCAAGTACAGACATTGTCACACTATTCAGGTACAGACATTGTCACACTATTCAGGTACAGACATTGTCACACTATTCAAGTACAGACATTGTCACACTATTCAAGTACAGACATTGTCACACTATTCAGGTACAGACATTGTTACATTATTCAGGTACAGACATTGTCACACTATTCAAGTACAGACATTGTCATACTATTCAGGTACAGACATTGTCACACCTGTCAGGTACAGACATTGTCACACTATTCAAGTACAGACATTGTCACACTATTCAGGTACAGACATTGTCACACTATTCAGGTACAGATATTGTCACACTACAGACATTGTCACACTATTCAGGTACAGACATTGTCACACTATTCAAGTACAGACATTGTCACACTATTCAAGTACAGACATTGTCATACTATTCAGGTACAGACATTGTCACACTATTCAGGTACAGACATTGTCATACCTGTCAGGTACAGACATTGTCACACTATTCAAGTACAGACATTGTCACATTATTCAAGTACAGACATTGTCACACTATTCAGGTACAGACATTTGTCACACTATTCAAGTACAGACATTTGTCACATTATTCGGTTACAGACATTGTCACACTATTCAAGTACAGACATTGTCACACTATTCAAGTTACAGACATTTGTCACACTATTCAGGTACAGACATTGTCACACTATTCAAATTACAGACATTGTCACACTATTCAAGTACAGACATTGTCACTATTCAAGTACAGACATTGTCACACTATTCAAGTACAGACATTGTCACACTATTCAAGTACAGACATTGTCATACTATTCAGGTACAGACATTGTGATACTATTCAGGTACAGAGATTGTCACACTATTCAAGTACAGACACTGTCACACTATTCAAGTACAGACATTGTCACACTATTCAAGTACAGACATTGTCACACTATTCAAGTACAGACATTGTCACACTATTCAAGTACAGACATTGTCACACTATTCAAGTACAGACATTGTCACACTATTCAGGTACAGACATTGTCACACTATTCAGGTACAGACATTGTCATACCTGTCAGGTACAGACATTGTCACACTATTCAAGTACAGACATTGTCACACTATTCAAGTACAGACATTGTCACACTATTCAAGTACAGACATTGTCACACTATTCAGGTACAGACATTGTCACACTATTCAAGTACAGACATTGTCACACTATTCAAGTACAGACATTGTCACACTATTCAGGTACAGACATTGTCACACTATTCAAGTACAGACATTGTCATACTATTCAAGTACAGACATTGTCACACTATTCAAGTACAGACATTGTCACACTATTCAAGTACAGACATTGTCACACTATTCAAGTACAGACATTGTCACACTTATCAAGTACAGACATTGTCATACTATTCAGGTACAGACATTGTCACACTATTCAGGTACAGACATTGTCATACCTGTCAGGTACAGACATTGTCACACTATTCAAGTACAGACATTGTCACACTATTCAGGTACAGACATTGTCACACTATTCAAGTACAGACATTGTCACACTATTCAAGTACAGACATTGTCACACTATTCAGGTACAGACATTGTTACACTATTCAGGTACAGACATTGTCACACTATTCAAGTACAGACATTGTCATACTATTCAGGTACAGACATTGTCACACTATTCAAGTACAGACACTGTCACACTATTCAAGTACAGACATTGTCACACTATTCAAGTACAGACATTGTCATACTATTCAGGTACAGACATTGTCACACTATTCAGGTACAGACATTGTCATACTTGTCAGGTACAGACATTGTCACACTATTCAAGTACAGACATTGTCACACTATTCAAGTACAGACATTGTCACACTATTCAAGTACAGACATTGTCACACTATTCAAGTACAGACATTGTCACACTATTCAAGTACAGACATTGTCATACTATTCAGGTACAGACATTGTCACACTATTCAGGTACAGACATTGTCATACCTGTCAGGTACAGACATTGTCACACTATTCAAGTACAGACATTGTCACACTATTCAAGTACAGACATTGTCACACTATTCAGGTACAGACATTGTCACACTATTCAAGTACAGACATTGTCACACTATTCAAGTACAGACATTGTCACACTATTCAGGTACAGACATTGTTACACTATTCAGGTACAGACATTGTCACACTATTCAAGTACAGACATTGTCATACTATTCAGGTACAGACATTGTCACACTATTCAGGTACAGACATTGTCACACTATTCAAGTACAGAC
Organism: Marisa cornuarietis; assembly: GCA_004794655.1. Lineage (NCBI taxonomy): Eukaryota > Metazoa > Mollusca > Gastropoda > Architaenioglossa > Ampullariidae > Marisa > Marisa cornuarietis. The sequence goes on from SMMW01000605.1 coordinate 958,024, forward strand.
ATTGTCACACTATTCAAGTACAGACATTGTCACACTATTCAAGTACAGACATTGTCACACTATTCAAGTACAGACATTGTCACACTATTCAAGTACAGACATTGTGATACTATTCAGGTACAGACATTGTCACACTATTCAAGTACAGACACTGTCACACTATTCAAGTACAGACATTGTCACACTATTCAAGTACAGACATTGTCATACTATTCAGGTACAGACATTGTCACACTATTCAGGTACAGACATTGTCACACTATTCAAGTACAGACATTGTCACACTATTCAAGTACAGACATTGTCACACTATTCAAGTACAGACATTGTCACACTATTCAGGTACAGACATTGTCACACTATTCAAGTACAGACATTGTCACACTATTCAAGTACAGACATTGTCACACTATTCAGGTACAGACATTGTTACATTATTCAGGTACAGACATTGTCACACTATTCAAGTACAGACATTGTCATACTATTCAGGTACAGACATTGTCACACCTGTAAGGTACAGACATTGTCACACTATTCAGGTACAGACATTGTCACACTATTCAGGTACAGACATTGTCACACTATTCAGGTACAGATATTGCCACACTACAGACATTGTCACACTATTCAGGTACAGATATTGTCACACTATTCAGGTACAGACACTGACACATTATTTAAGTACAGACATTGTCACACTATTCAGGTACAGACTTTGTCACACTATTCAGGTACAGACATTGTCACATTATTCAAGTACAGACATTGTCACACTATTCAGGTACAGACACTGACACATTATTTAAGTACAGACATTGTCACACTATTCAGGTACAGACATTGTCACACTATTCAGGTACAGACATTGTCACATTATTCAAGTACAGACATTGTCACACTATTCAGGTACAGACACTGACACATTATTCAAGTACAGACATTGTCACACTATTCAGGTACAGACATTGTCACACTATTCAAGTACAGACATTGTCACATTATTCAGGTACAGACATTGTCACACTATTCAAGTACAGACATTGTCACACTATTCAAGTACAGACATTGTCACACTATTCAGGTACAGACATTGTCACACTATTCAAGTACAGACATTGTCACACTATTCAAGTACAGACATTGTCACACTATTCAAGTACAGACATTGTCATACTATTCAGGTACAGACATTGTCACACTATTCAGGTACAGACATTGTCATACTTGTCAGGTACAGACATTGTCACACTATTCAAGTACAGACATTGTCACACTATTCAAGTACAGACATTGTCACACTATTCAAGTACAGACATTGTCACACTATTCAAGTACAGACATTGTCACACTATTCAGGTACAGACATTGTCACACTATTCAGGTACAGACATTGTCATACCTGTCAGGTACAGACATTGTCACACTATTCAAGTACAGACATTGTCACACTATTCAAGTACAGACATTGTCACACTATTCAAGTACAGACATTGTCACATTATTCAGGTACAGACATTGTCACACTATTCAAGTACAGACATTGTCACACTATTCAAGTACAGACATTGTCACACTATTCAAGTACAGACATTGTCACACTATTCAGGTACAGACATTGTCACACTATTCAAGTACAGACATTGTCATACTATTCAAGTACAGACATTGTCACACTATTCAAGTACAGACATTGTCACACTATTCAAGTACAGACATTGTCACACTATTCAAGTACAGACATTGTCACACTTATCAAGTACAGACATTGTCATACTATTCAGGTACAGACATTGTCACACTATTCAGGTACAGACATTGTCATGTCACCTATTCAGGTACAGACATTGTCACCTATTCAAGTACAGACATTGTCACACTATTCAGGTACAGACATTGTCACACTATTCAAGTACAGACATTGTCACACTATTAAAGTACAGACATTGTCACACTATTCAAGTACAGACATTGTCACACTATTCAAGTACAGACATTGTCACACTATTCAAGTACAGACATTGTCATACTATTCAGGTACAGACATTGTCACACTATTCAAGTACAGACACTGTCACACTATTCAAGTACAGACATTGTCACACTATTCAAGTACAGACATTGTAATACTATTCAGGTACAGACATTGTCACACTATTCAGGTACAGACATTGTCACACTATTCAAGTACAGACATTGTCACACTATTCAGGTACAGACATTGTCACACTATTCAGGTACAGACATTGTTACATTATTCAGGTACAGACATTGTCACACTATTCAGGTACAGACATTGTTACATTATTCAGGTACAGACATTGTCACACTATTCAAGTACAGACATTGTCATACTATTCAGGTACAGACATTGTCACACTATTCAGGTACAGACATTGTCACACTATTCAGGTACAGACATTGTCACACTATTCAGGTACAGATATTGCCACACTACAGACATTGTCACACTATTCAGGTACAGACATTGTCACACTATTCAAGTACAGACACTGTCACATTATTCAAGTACAGACATTGTCACACTATTCAGGTACAGACATTGTCACACTATTCAGGTACAGACATTGTCACATTATTCAAGTACAGACATTGTCACACTATTCAGGTACAGACACTGACACATTATTTAAGTACAGACATTGTCACACTATTCAAGTACAGACATTGTCACACTATTCAGGTACAGACATTGTCACACTATTCAAGTACAGACATTGTCACACTATTCAAGTACAGACATTGTCACACTATTCAAGTACAGACATTGTCACACTATTCAAGTACAGACATTGTCACACTATTCAAGTACAGACATTGTGATACTATTCAGGTACAGACATTGTCACACTATTCAAGTACAGACATTGTCACACTATTCAAGTACAGACATTGTCACACTATTCAAGTACAGACATTGTCATACTATTCAGGTACAGACATTGTCACACTATTCAGGTACAGACATTGTCACACTATTCAAGTACAGACATTGTCACACTATTCAAGTACAGACATTGTTACACTATTCAGGTACAGACATTGTCACACTATTCAGGTACAGACATTGTTACATTATTCAGGTACAGACATTGTCACACTATTCAGGTACAGACATTGTTACATTATTCAGGTACAGACATTGTCACACTATTCAAGTACAGACATTGTCATACTATTCAGGTACAGACATTGTCACACCTGTAAGGTACAGACATTGTCACACTATTCAGGTACAGACATTGTCACACTATTCAGGTACAGACATTGTCACACTATTCAGGTACAGATATTGCCACACTACAGACATTGTCACACTATTCAGGTACAGATATTGTCACACTATTCAGGTACAGACACTGACACATTATTTAAGTACAGACATTGTCACACTATTCAGGTACAGACTTTGTCACACTATTCAGGTACAGACATTGTCACATTATTCAAGTACAGTCATTGTCACACTATTCAGGTACAGACACTGACACATTATTTAAGTACAGACATTGTCACACTATTCAGGTACAGACATTGTCACACTATTCAAGTACAGACATTGTCACATTATTCAGGTACAGACATTGTCACACTATTCAAGTACAGACATTGTCACACTATTCAAGTACAGACATTGTCACACTATTCAGGTACAGACATTGTCACACTATTCAAGTACAGACATTGTCACACTATTCAAGTACAGACATTGTCACACTATTCAAGTACAGACATTGTCACACTATTCAAGTACAGACATTGTCACACTATTCAAGTACAGACATTGTTACATTATTCAGGTACAGACATTGTCATACTATTCAGGTACAGACATTGTCACACTATTCAGGTACAGACATTGTCATACCTGTCAGGTACAGACATTGTCACACTATTCAGGTACAGACATTGTCACACTATTCAAGTACAGACATTGTCACACTATTCAAGTACAGACATTGTCACACTATTCAAGTACAGACATTGTCACACTATTCAGGTACAGACATTGTCACACTATTCAGGTACAGACATTGTCACACTACAGACATTGTCACACTATTCAGGTACAGACATTGTCACACTATTCAAGTACAGACATTGTCACACTATTCAAGTACAGACATTGTCACACTATTCAAGTACAGACATTGTCACATTATTCAGGTACAGACATTGTCACACTATTCAAGTACAGACATTGTCACACTATTCAAGTACAGACATTGTCACACTATTCAGGTACAGACATTGTCACACTATTCAAGTACAGACATTGTCATACTATTCAAGTACAGACATTGTCACACTATTCAAGTACAGACATTGTCACACTATTCAAGTACAGACATTGTCACACTATTCAAGTACAGACATTGTCACACTTATCAAGTACAGACATTGTCATACTATTCAGGTACAGACATTGTCACACTATTCAGGTACAGACATTGTCATACCTGTCAGGTACAGACATTGTCACACTATTCAAGTACAGACATTGTCACACTATTCAGGTACAGACATTGTCACACTATTCAAGTACAGACATTGTCACACTATTCAAGTACAGACATTGTCACACTATTCAAGTACAGACATTGTCACACTATTCAAGTACAGACATTGTCACACTATTCAAGTACAGACATTGTCACACTATTCAAGTACAGACATACTATTCAGGTACAGACATTGTGATACTATTCAGGTACAGACATTGTCACACTATTCAAGTACAGACACTGTCACACTATTCAAGTACAGACATTGTCACACTATTCAAGTACAGACATTGTCATACTATTCAGGTACAGACATTGTCACACTATTCAGGTACAGACATTGTCACACTATTCAAGTACAGACATTGTCACACTATTCAAGTACAGACATTGTTACACTATTCAGGTACAGACATTGTCACACTATTCAGGTACAGACATTGTTACATTATTCAGGTACAGACATTGTCACACTATTCAGGTACAGACATTGTTACATTATTCAGGTACAGACATTGTCACACTATTCAAGTACAGACATTGTCATACTATTCAGGTACAGACATTGTCACACCTGTAAGGTACAGACATTGTCACACTATTCAGGTACAGACATTGTCACACTATTCAGGTACAGACATTGTCACACTATTCAGGTACAGATATTGCCACACTACAGACATTGTCACACTATTCAGGTACAGATATTGTCACACTATTCAGGTACAGACACTGACACATTATTTAAGTACAGACATTGTCACACTATTCAGGTACAGACTTTGTCACACTATTCAGGTACAGACATTGTCACATTATTCAAGTACAGTCATTGTCACACTATTCAGGTACAGACACTGACACATTATTTAAGTACAGACATTGTCACACTATTCAGGTACAGACATTGTCACACTATTCAAGTACAGACATTGTCACATTATTCAGGTACAGACATTGTCACACTATTCAAGTACAGACATTGTCACACTATTCAAGTACAGACATTGTCACACTATTCAGGTACAGACATTGTCACACTATTCAAGTACAGACATTGTCACACTATTCAAGTACAGACATTGTCACACTATTCAAGTACAGACATTGTCATACTATTCAGGTACAGACATTGTCACACTATTCAGGTACAGACATTGTCATACCTGTCAGGTACAGACATTGTCACACTATTCAAGTACAGACATTGTCACACTATTCAAGTACAGACATTGTCACACTATTCAAGTACAGACATTGTCACACTATTCAAGTACAGACATTGTCACACTATTCAAGTACAGACATTGTCACACTATTCAAGTACAGACATTGTCAGGTACAGACATTGTCACACTATTCAGGTACAGACATTGTCATACCTGTCAGGTACAGACATTGTCACACTATTCAAGTACAGACATTGTCACACTATTCAAGTACAGACATTGTCACACTATTCAGGTACAGACATTGTCACACTATTCAAGTACAGACATTGTCACACTATTCAAGTACAGACATTGTCACACTATTCAGGTACAGACATTGTTACATTATTCAGGTACAGACATTGTCACACTATTCAAGTACAGACATTGTCATACTATTCAGGTACAGACATTGTCACACCTGTCAGGTACAGACATTGTCACACTATTCAAGTACAGACATTGTCACACTATTCAGGTACAGACATTGTCACACTATTCAGGTACAGATATTGTCACACTACAGACATTGTCACACTATTCAGGTACAGACATTGTCACACTATTCAAGTACAGACATTGTCACACTATTCAAGTACAGACATTGTCATACTATTCAGGTACAGACATTGTCACACTATTCAAGTACAGACATTGTCATACCTGTCAGGTACAGACATTGTCACACTATTCAAGTACAGACATTGTCACACTATTCAGGTACAGACATTGTCACACTATTCAAGTACAGACATTGTCACACTATTCAAGTACAGACATTGTCACACTATTCAAGTACAGACATTGTCACACTATTCAAGTACAGACATTGTCACACTATTCAAGTACAGACATTGTCATACTATTCAGGTACAGACATTGTGATACTATTCAGGTACAGACATTGTCACACTATTCAAGTACAGACACTGTCACACTATTCAAGTACAGACATTGTCACACTATTCAAGTACAGACATTGTCATACTATTCAGGTACAGACATTGTCACACTATTCAGGTACAGACATTGTCACACTATTCAGGTACAGACATTGTTACATTATTCAGGTACAGACATTGTTACATTATTCAGGTACAGACATTGTCACACTATTCAGGTACAGACATTGTTAAATTATTCAGGTACAGACATTGTTACATTATTCAGGTACAGACATTGTCACACTATTCAGGTACAGACATTGTTACATTATTCAGGTACAGACATTGTCACACTATTCAAGTACAGACATTGTCACACTATTCAGGTACAGACATTGTCACACCTGTCAGGTACAGACATTGTCACACTATTCAGGTACAGACATTGTCACACTATTCAGGTACAGACATTGTCACACTATTCAAGTACAGACATTGTCACACTATTCAAGTACAGACATTGTCACACTATTCAGGTACAGACATTGTTACATTATTCAGGTACAGACATTGTCACACTATTCAAGTACAGACATTGTCATACTATTCAGGTACAGACATTGTCACACCTGTCAGGTACAGACATTGTCACACTATTCAAGTACAGACATTGTCACACTATTCAGGTACAGACATTGTCACACTATTCAGGTACAGATATTGTCACACTACAGACATTGTCACACTATTCAGGTACAGACATTGTCACACTATTCAAGTACAGACATTGTCACACTATTCAAGTACAGACATTGTCATACTATTCAGGTACAGACATTGTCACACTATTCAGGTACAGACATTGTCATACCTGTCAGGTACAGACATTGTCACACTATTCAAGTACAGACATTGTCACACTATTCAGGTACAGACATTGTCACACTATTCAAGTACAGACATTGTCACACTATTCAAGTACAGACATTGTCACACTATTCAAGTACAGACATTGTCACACTATTCAAGTACAGACATTGTCACACTATTCAAGTACAGACATTGTCACACTATTCAAGTACAGACATTGTCACACTATTCAAGTACAGACATTGTCATACTATTCAGGTACAGACATTGTGATACTATTCAGGTACAGAGATTGTCACACTATTCAAGTACAGACACTGTCACACTATTCAAGTACAGACATTGTCACACTATTCAAGTACAGACATTGTCACACTATTCAAGTACAGACATTGTCACACTATTCAAGTACAGACATTGTCACACTATTCAAGTACAGACATTGTCATACTATTCAGGTACAGACACTGTCACACTATTCAAGTACAGACATTGTCACACTATTCAAGTACAGACATTGTCATACTATTCAGGTACAGACATTGTCACACTATTCAGGTACAGACATTGTCACACTATTCAAGTACAGACATTGTCACACTATTCAGGTACAGACATTGTTACATTATTCAGGTACAGACATTGTTACATTATTCAGGTACAGACATTGTCACACTATTCAGGTACAGACATTGTTACATTATTCAGGTACAGACATTGTTACATTATTCAGGTACAGACATTGTCACACTATTCAGGTACAGACATTGTTACATTATTCAGGTACAGACATTGTCACACTATTCAAGTACAGACATTGTCACACTATTCAGGTACAGACATTGTCACACCTGTCAGGTACAGACATTGTCACACTATTCAGGTACAGACATTGTCACACTATTCAAGTACAGACATTGTCACACTATTCAAGTACAGACATTGTCACACTATTCAAGTACAGACATTGTCACACTATTCAAGTACAGACATTGTCACACCTGTCAGGTACAGACATTGTCACACTATTCAGGTACAGACACTGACACACCTGTCAGGTACAGACTTTGTCAAATATTGTCAGTGTTTCATGTTTCTTTCTGTTACTCGGAATTTCTGGCTGCTGTAACCTCAACGTCGATGTCAATGAATTGTGAGGTCTCACATCTGTTCATGTTGCTCTGATTCCAATCTTCGAGTTTAGCTCATGTTATAACATTTCTTCCTACTTATAAATGATAGACTCAAGCTGTCTGAGGTTGGTAGGTTATATTGTAAACAGAAGCGGTTTACGCGTTGTTTTAATCTTCTGTCCATTCTTATGAAAAGCCAGAAAACATGCCTTTGAAAACTGCTTTCTAGAGAACAATTTGTGGGTTAGTGATTTGACTACAAACGGGATTTTTTGTTTGTTTTGTTTTTTAATGCAAACAGGTGAGAAGGAGGAGTTTATTGAACTTCCTTATCCTCAAAGGTCATTCGAAGACGAGAAAACATTTCCACCGCAAGACAAACCTGCAGACCCACCCATAAATTCCGAAAACTCGTTTGGATTTTTGCCTTTTCATCTCTTACATCAGTTATGTCAGCGGGATTTGCTCAGGAACTTGCGATATTTTTGTGAGAGCCAGCCTGGGGTCTCTAATTCTTGAACTTGGTGAAAGCTTCAGACTGGACCCATCAAGAAGGAAACAATTATAGTCTGCCAAATACTCTGGCCTGTCACAAGCAGTGGACATCTTAGTCGATCCTAGTCCTTGTGCATGTATGACAAGTCGCACAGACAAAGTCTGGTTTTCACTTAAGAAGAAATAAGCTGTAGCGCAGTTTAAAATAATGCCTACTCACCGAGAATTTTTTTTTCTGTTGACATTGTGTTCTTGGTCTCTTTTTCTATGATTGCGTTTGGCAGACAGTTGAGCGCAGGGTAGAGCCGTGATCTCAACCATCATCATCATCATCATCATCATCATCATCATCATCATCATCATCATCATCATCATCATCATCATCATCATCATCATCATCATCATCATCATCATCATCATCACGAGAAAAATACTGACGACGAGGACGACACTGATGCAGAATGAAGACGGTTGTTTAAGAAAATGACATGTTCAGTATGTGACAACCTAATGTCGCCACCTAAGACAGACATGACATGTCAATGTGGCGCTTGAGTGCTGGTGACGGAGGCTGGCTTCTCGGCTGGAATGATGGCTCTACATCTACTGCCTCAACTTGGGTGGTTGCTATTGGTTCCTGTCACCAGCTTGACATCCTGGCAGTCTTGTCCGCTAGCCACCAGTGGCCGTAGTTATGAAGCGAGAGTAAGTTTATTCCCAGAGACAACATGGGCAACTCAAGGAAAAGCCTCTAGTTTTCGTAGTTTCAATGCGATGCCGAGACCCTGCAAACACTACCTCCTGTTTCTTTACTCGATTATTTATTTGTCACTGCTTTGTAACTATGGTTCAAGGGGTAAAACAACATCTGAGGTGTCTGTACACTGCTTTATAACTTCGCAGACAAGACGCTTGTCCTCGAGTTTCCCATATTGCCTCAGCACAGAGACGTACTCTCGCTTTATAATTATGGGCCCAGAGTCGTATTCATAAGGAAAGGGTAAGTCGTTATCTCGGGGCCAGATAAAGATATCAAGTAAAACAAGTCTTTTCTCCGCAGTTACCACCCACTGTCCAGACCTAACTGATACTGATTTCTGAGAATACACTGTTTAAAAATCTTTGAAATATTCTTCTACATTGCTAGCTACACAGCAATTCTAAAAAATTCTTCCTTCCTACGGAAAGTGTTTCACAAAGACATCGGCCAGACGACTGAGTGCAGACAGCGAGGGGCATAGTCACTAAATCCTAGTAGGATGTTGGTCTGAGTGCAACGTGTGCATTTAACCCTGCATTTCCTGTTCATGCATGACTTGGGCGAGGCCCTTGCTTAAAGGACTAGTGGGGTGGAAACTGTTTTCTAATGTTTGGGTAAAGTTCAGGATAAAATACTACTTCCACAAATTTTGGCTAATACACTTTTCCGTTCTCGACATTCATGTGTAGAAATATCAACATGCACTGAAAGAGTTGATAAACCGTGATATCCTGTTTGTACACAGGTACACCTCGTTAACATGTAGTCCTGGCTTTCCCATTGGCCGAGGTCTTCTCAACACAAACATGTTTGTGTACAAGTGTGAGATCTGTGTTGAACAGAAACATGTTTGTGTACAATTGTGAGAGCTGTGTTGTCTGTCTCTTTCAGTGCGTGGTCGTGTTTGTAGGTGGTGGTGTGGAGAAGGCAAGATCTACCCAATCACTCGAAAAAAATGCGCCCAACCAGTGCTTTAATGCTAGATGGCCAGACCATGCTGGAGACAAAACCTGTCAGCTGCTGCGTCTATCCAGTTGCTTCGTCAGCTGGTACCAGTCAAGGGATGAATACTTTTTTTTTAAATTGGTGTTTTACGCCGAGCCAGCAACTAAGTCTATATCATGGCAAGGCAGCCAGCCCTGTAAACAGATGCCACATGCAGAGAAAGAACAGTGTGCCCGAGACGAGAACTGAAACCAGGACAGCCAACCTTCACTGTATTGGTGACAGGCGCTAACCGTTGCGCCACCGGACCGCCTGATGAATGAATGAACGAACGAATGAATGAATAATAATACAAAACACAAAAGTCTTACTTTATTTTGGTCAGTGGCGAGACACAGTGTAAAAAAGACATTTTACTTAAATAGTGAGAGTGACAGTAGGTACCTGTAGGCAGAAAGAAACATCACACGCCAGTAGTTGACAGGTAGCATAAGTAAGAGAAAGAAATAAATGAACGAATACAGGAAAGAACGAAGGAATATTAGAAGGATTGAAAAAGCCAATAATTGATCCACACAGTCGGAACTGAGCTTTGTACAGGTAAGAAAGCGCAACGATTTCTAATAATATAAAAGAACAAGTATAGATCGCTACAATGTCATGATATAAACGGGTGTAGAAAGGTCCTTCTCATCTGATTTCCCGGCAGTTGAACCTTCATCTACCATTGATGTGGTTGTTCTTCAAGTCACAGCTTTGTAGCCTTATTTCCAGTGGGCTAGCAGGAAGATCGTAACATAATACTGCACTGATGTTGTTTGTGTAATGTGAGTGGCTTACTGTGGAAAAAAAGTTGTCAAACCAACTACGCTGTATGTGAGGCTAATGTGGAAAATTGTTAACACGGTTCCATGGAAAAGGTTGTAAGAGACCAATATAAATTCTGAGGTGAACCCTCCAGTGCACATAAACAGTTTCTTAGTGCAGGTCGCTGGAGTGGAACGGAAGGCAGGAGACTAGTGAAGGGTGGCGCAGGTATCCACATCGGCTACACGACAACATGTCCAACGGGATGTTGATGTCAGCCAGGGCTGCTCTCACATCTTAGAGTCCTTAGTGTCTGAATCTGCCGAGATGTACCGACGGTAGAAGGCGTTTGGCTCCACTGCTGACAGTTTAGGGAGTTGTGTCGACTGGATGTTCAAGCAGAACCTGGAATCACGTGTCTTTTGACAATACACGCGTAGAAAGGGAGTAAAAACACCCTTCGATATTTCTGCAATATTTTCAAGAACAAAAAAAGGATGGGATTATTGTAGTTCAGCTTTTCTAATGTCGTCGAATGTCGACTTAAGTAAAAGAACAGGAATCTAGTCACATTATAGAATCGGGCTGTTCTAGGTCACAGGGAAAAGCAGACTTGGGTTGAGGCAGGTAAGGCACGAGGGATGGGAGATAACCAGGGTCTTCAACACTTCCCTCCCCTGCCACCGCAAGTCAAATGTCAAAAGAATACTTTTACACCACTTCTCAGTGTGTGTGTGTGTGTGTGTGTGTGTGTGTGTGTGTGTGTGTGTGTGTGTGTGTGTGTGCGCGTGTGCATTCCCATGTCGACATTTTCTTCATGATTTTAATTAAACGTCTCGACAATGTAAAAATACACGGAGAAGTCTAGAAACACAGAAGGATAGCATGATGTCTAGAACAGCACAGTAGCGAGAGAGAATAGAATAGGAGAAACAGACTTTGGGTAGAAAGACAGGCAGACAGATGGGTTATGAGCAACTCTCACCAAAGTCACGTGTTGACTGTGCTGACCACATTGTGGTGAGTGTCAGTAAAGAGAGAAGGCAGGCGACTTTCCTCATTGCGGATGCCGCACTCCAGTTAGACGACGGCAGACGATGACAGACGATGGCAGACGATGGCAAATGATGATAGACGATGGCAGACTATGGCAAATGATGACAGACGATGACAGATGATGACAGACGATGACAGACGATGACAAATGATGACAGACGATGGCAGACGATGACAGTCTCAAGGCACTTCCACACTGTAGGGATGTCTGTCGTCCTGTGTCGCGAAGAAGCGCTAACTGTCATCTTTACCAATCGAATCGGAAATCTGTTATCAGTGATACTCCATCTGTGATTCGCAAACTCCAGTATCAACACAACCGCTTCGCCTCTTTCCCTTCCAGCGCTGATGTTGCTCAACTCACGTTGTCTAAGTAGCCAGTGAAGTGGTCCAGCTTCGGCTATTACTGTTCATGTTTTAATAATTTTCTGAAGTGAAGGTTAAAAGTTCTAAAATTATGCAAACACTTACTGATATTTCCCCTCGAATCTGAGTGAACAATACTCCTGAAAATACGTCCTACACTACTTGCACAGAAAGTTGCGAAGCCGTCGATATGCTTAATGGACATGGAGATGGACATGGACACGCCTAATTAACATCTTTTCAGATCTCGCTCTACTTGTGTGCAGTCTGAGCAAGCTTATCTCTCCCTCACACAGCATCCGTTTGCCTGCATCTCCATGCCAGTCAGACCACCACATGCCACTTTGATCTGGTCCGTGGTGCGCCCTGACAGGACAGGACAGGAAACAACGGACACCCTTGCTAGTTAGCAATATCCTTATATTAAGCAGATCGGTCATTAACTGGCCTCTGTGGAATTCTAATTACAATTTGATAAACACTTAACAGCTAACAACAACTTCTTACAGTATAGGAAGATCATGGACAATTTTCAAGCAAAATATCAAAACAATACTCGAACAACCAAAGAACATAAAGGGAGATAATTGGCGTGAAAGATAACTTTGTTCACTAAATTCTTGGGGAGTTGTTTTCTGTACCAACAGGTATTATTAAATGGAATTAGAAATTAAAATGTAGAACAACTGATTGGCAGTTAAAAAAGTTACAACTACGGATACTCCACTGAATCTTGCTAGCAGATTTGAATTTTTTAAGAACGATGTTTAACTTTACATCGATCGTCGCTCATCACACACACACACACACACAACTGACATTTCATCTACGGCTGAGCAGCTCATGACTGGGTGAGACACACACTGTTACGAGCAGTTCATCTTTGAGACATATACTATACGGGATGCATTACTATTATCTCGAGCCAAACAAAAAGGCATAGAAGTTTACACAAGACAAATGTATACAAATATTCATAAAATATATATCTATATACATAGACGCTTCTTACATTTACATAACATTGTTGGTATTATTGGTTGTAGCTCATTTTCATCTGATGGGTTAGCGTTTTGTGTAGAAGAGTCGTGCGTGTGTGTGTGTGCGTGCGTGCGTGCGTGCGTGTGTGTGTGTGTGTGTGTGTGTGTGTGTGTGTGTGTGTGTATGCGCTGTGGAATGCAGTATGCGAACCTTCTAAGGTGTTAAATCAATCTTTGGCAATGATAAGAGTGAAATCGTTTCTAAAGTTTCTGTTTAAATATGTTATCAATAAAGCAGATCGCAGCGACATGGTCGAGGGCGGAGGTCGATCCTAATCAAATCTCTTATGTTTATCTTGACCTTAACTTCCTGTTGATCTTGTTTGGTCAAGGACTATGTTTTGTTAGTGTACTTTAATCAGAGCATGCTTATTTGTCTCCCTTTTAAGATGCTATAGGCAGCTTCCAATGAAAAGAATGCTACGCGGAGCACGAATAAACAATGTGGTCATTTAAAATGACAGAAATTGATGTAATGTGTGTGTGTGTGTGTGTGTGTGTGTGTGTGTGTGTGTGTGTGTGTGTGTGTGTGGGAGGGAGAGAGAGAGAGATGTGACATAACGAGCAAGAGAGAAAGTCTCAGTCCTGCCCCCCTCCCCTGTTGCCGATAATAAACTGTCAGCCTCTCAAGTTAGGGAAAGAGATTTAAGAGCTTGACTATTACTCGATCCCAGGTTGCTCCCGAATAAGCTAAACTAAAATGAAGCAACAGATGGAAAGTTAACATCCCAGCTGTAAGAGTAGGAGGCAGAAGTCATTCTGAGAGAATGAGAACAGATGTCATCAACCGACATCCTCTCCCCAAGTACTTGGCGAGGTTAGTCTTTGCTCCCAATCACTGTGATCTCCCTACTGTGTCTTTCTAGCATATTATGTATCAAACACACACATCTCTGCACAAATGTCTGATAATATCCTTTTTTTATTCTCAGCAAGTCCTACTTACTTAATGTGTTTAATAAAGCTTGCTGACATCTTTTCTTCAAGTTGACCATTGCAACATTGTGAATGCCAAGTTATCACTTGAAAGGGAATGAGCAATACTGAACAAAGTAGTCAGCAGATCAGGTAGAGATGATGTAGGTGTCCCCATCGTCTACGCGACATCAGGATCATGGAGTTGTTTGTGGGTGGACACAGCTTTGATAGACTGGTGCAAGTCCCGCTTGTCAGGTGACGGGGTGGACCTGTTCTTCAGGCAAAAACCTGAATCAGGAAACTTTCGGCACTTTTCGCGTAGGACAAGATCTGAAGCTTTGAAAGAGGCTGCAACATCATTAACAGATACAAGGATGTTACAACATCATTAATAGATACAAAGATAATACAAATCAATAAAAGACACAAGGATGACAACATCACTAATAGATATAAGAATGCTGCAACATCATTAAAACTTACAACATCATTAAAATACACAAGGACTTTGCAACATCATTAATAGCCACAAGGACTTTGCAACATCATTAATAGACACAAGGACTTTGCAACATCATTAATAGACACAAGGACTTTGCAACATCATTAATAGACACAAGGACTTTGCAACATCATTAATAGACACAAAGATATTGCAACATCATTAACAGACACAAGGATATTGCAACATCATTAATAGACACAAAGATATTGCAACATCATTAACAGACACAAGGATATTGCAACATCATTAATAGACACAAAGATATTGCAACATCATTAACAGACACAAAGATATTGCAACATCATTAATAGACACAAAGATATTGCAACATCATTAATAGACACAAAGATATTGCAACATCATTAACAGACACAAGCATATTGCAACATCATTAATAGACACAAAGATATTGCAACATCATTAACAGACACAAGCATATTGCAACATCATTAATAGACACAAAGATATTGGAACATCATTAATAGACACAAAGATATTGCAACATCATTAATAGACACAAAGATATTGCAACATCATTAATAGACACAAAGATATTGCAACATCATTAATAGACACAAAGATATTGCAACATCATTAACAGACACAAGGATATTGCAACATCATTAACAGACACAAGGATATTGCAACATCATTAACAGACACAAGGATATTGTTTGCTGTATATCATCGCCATCAAGTCCTTCAGTGTTAAGGTCAGTCAAGAATTTGAAACTGATTATAATAACAGGTAAAGAGTCGTGTGATAAGCCTGACAGATGAGAACCAGGTGTCTGAATACAAAGATGGACGGACAGATGTAAAGAAGAGTAAATCACAAGACTAACAGAGATGGGACGATCAGTCAGGGAGAGACAGACGGACACATTACACGAGTAATTCTCAATCATACCCTCGGGTTGTAGTATTATTTTCCTGAGTTGTGTTGAGCACAATGGGATGAGTGTCAGTAAGGCAAGAAGACAGGCAATCTTCTTCATTATCGACGCCGCCTCGATATCAGACGACGACAGACGATGATAGTTTCAAGGCTCCACACGGGAAGGATGGCAGTCGACTTCTGTCTCCAAGAAGCAGCAGCTGTCAGTTATAGCCACACGACTGGGGCAGGAACAATGGGATCCTGTTTACAATTGGAATATATCAGTCTCAACATACATCAACCGAGTAATCCGGTGTTGAATGGTCTCAGTCCACTTCCTGAATAGCCAGAGAAAGAGTCTAACTTGTGCTGTAACAACAACATGTGGTCATAGAATGTTTAGTTAGTGTACAGCAAAACAATGGAACTCTCTTTTTCCATTTTCGATACCTACCCCCCATTGAATCCTTTGAATGTGCATTGAAAATACATTTTTTTCTTAAACATTACTCCAAATACCAGTTCCCACAATGTTAGACATTTGTCACACCCTTTCCCTCCTTTCCCGCTGATTGCCTGCTTGTCTTCTTTATGTAAAATCACTATATATACTCTCAGTTCTTGTTAGTGGCTTCCTCTTTGTGTTTTCTCTATTTGTCTTTTATTCGTCATCAGTACTGTTGCTTATCATTCATGTATGATTTATGTAGAACACCATTTTAAGTAAAACGTCTCTCTCAAGAGTATTGAGATATGCAGAACATATATATATATATGTATTCACACACATTCCTATTTTTATTTGCCATCTCCCTCCCTCCCTCACACCCACCTACCCATCCATTTTTACTGATCAGATTGTAACAGCTAATACATGGAAAGCTAATTCTCTGCATCTCCTGTTTTTCCTTTTCTTCTTCTAGCCTTTTAAAGCATCTCATTTATTACTCCGCATTCAATGAAATAAATCAAACACATGAAAACAAGGGACAAACTTTTGAGGGAATGTTTCTGTCTCTCTCTCTCTCATTCTTACCTAAATCACAGATGCAGACACAGATTCACTCATATCTGCTTATAGATTCATGCAATCTTCCCCAACACACACACACACACACACACACACACACACACACACACACACACACACACACACACACACACAAATATTCTGTCAATTCTTCTAGGTCCCCGTCTTGAGTAATAACAAAGAGTTAATCTAGTGAGGGTCTTTTTAATTCTTGATATTAATAAAAATGGAACTTGTAGGCACTAGGATTGTTGTGTAGTAAGATGATCGGTCAGCAATTATTTTACGGTTGAATAGATAATATAATTTATCTCCTACATCCTATAGTATTACAGTCTACAGAGCCTTTCATTTCTAGGGGTCTCATTTTGTCGACATTGACCGGAAAAAGTTGTTTAATGTCCTTAATTTATTAAAGGGAGATAATCATGAGTAGGAAGTATTTTTAAATTGGGTTATAGTGAAAAGGTACTTTTTTAATATTCAGTAATTCGAGTATAATATTTGTTATTGTTTTAGTTCTCCTAGCTAACTAGGGACATACTGGTTCTGGCGGGACCTATTTTCTTTTCTTAAACTAATCCCCTGAAATGTTCATGTTTTTCTGGTTTATCCGTATTCCACTTGAATACTGAAATACTGAAATATTTATTCAGTATCCGTATTCCACTTAAGATCTAGAGGGCTGTCTGGACAGCACTGATATAACTAGACTTAAGTAAGGATTTCTCTTTGATGTAAATTTAGAAACATTTTGTATGCAGCACTTTATTACTGTTATTTGCATAACCTTATACACTCCTATATACATGGAAAACACATAGACTAGAAGGAAAGAAGGACACACCTGGAAGAGGAGAGAGAGGACAAGCTCCCAGCTTTGCAAATACTAACTGTGTTTATAGCAATAGACGATGTCACTGATGTCGGACTATGAGAGCGATGACAGACGATATCCAACGATTTCAGTCTCACTATTGGGGAAAGTTCCCTTACTAAGAGTGCTTGCACGAAGTTACAGATAACATGTTACATAGTAATATCACTCCCTGGTGCATGTGGACATGCTACTTCTGGCTCTGCACCTTTAATCCCGACAAGTTAGAAATCCCTAGAGTCTTTCCTTCCTTTCCAGCCCTTCCGTTGTATTGTATCTGCAGGATATCAGGGCGAGCAGACGGCGAGTGATTGTTCAATACACATTCTGTAACTCTTAACCTGTGTCCTTCCATATTTGATTCACACCTGCTACACGTGGGGATGTGACAGAGAGTGAGACAGATATTTCTAGCTAAGCTGATGTAAACAGTCAAACACCTGCAGGCAGTTGATATCTTTTCGCAGTGAAGTCGATGAGAACATCTGGCTAGTCACCAAGTCAGGCAGATTTACTGAAACCTTCGCCTTAGACTTGTCTTTCGCTTGGACAGCTGTGAAAGTTTTATATCTTTATACATGGAACTGTACCCACCAGCATAGTCAGTGTTTATGAAGTAATACAATTCATAGACAACTGGTAATCAAATTCTTAGACATCAAGAAATGGTAAGGCTGACAAAGGTTAAACTCAATCAGATATTTACCGTTTATCCTGACCCCAATTTCCTGTGGATTTACAAAGAGAATGACTACACATCAATGGCCAGCAACTGGAGAGTGAAGACGGTGAACATTTACGAACGACAAAAGGCTTTAAATAAACAAAGAAACGATTTAAACGTGCAACAACACTGGGATTCTTCAGTGAGATCAAATATCACTCACTAACTCGCTCATATATATATATATACAAGCGCACACACACACACACACACACACACACACACACACACACACACACACACACACACACACACACAAAATAACATCATCTTTTTCAGAGATTTTAGTCGAGGCAAATGTTTGTACTAGAATTACCTTGTCACTTTTACTGTTCAGACATTTTCTCTCTTTACGCCTTCAGTCAGAACATATGGAAAATATATACAAAGAAAGAAAAGGCGAAGAAATACGTGGAGAAGATGAGAAAAAAATGAAAAGGTGAGAGATAAAGACACCTTTCATGTCACCAGCTATCAAAGGAGTTCAAAGTGGAGGAGATGAAGATTGGGGGAATGGGGTTCCTATCTTTGATGGCAGCAGGTGTCTTTATAATAACACTTCCCTTAGAGAGATAAAGAGAGGCGATGAGTGGGGTTATGTCTTTGATGCGACGAGCTGTCTTCAGAACAGTAATTGAAAGGGAGAGAGATTGAGGCTGGAGTTTCTAGTTTTGGTGGTACCACCTGTCTTTATAGCATGGCTTCTATAATGTTAGGCAAGAACAAAGGTGGCTCCACTCTGCCTACAACAGTTCCTGTGTGTCAGCTGTCAACTCATAATTTATGAAAAAAGTCGATTACATCAGGACAGGGTCGGACCAACAGTCTCACGACTCTTGGTTTGATGGGGGGTTTTTTTTTTTTGAAACACCTTTAATGAAGTTTGTGCCTGTCACCGAGTCCTAGGACAGGCAGATCATCGTAAACTCTCTGAGTAAAATCCTACTTTCTCGCTCCGATTCCATGTATCCCACAACCTAACATCTTCTTGCAACATGGATTACATCTTTTACCAGTCAATGGTGCGTTGAAGCACTCGAACATGACCATCCTGACACTGGTCTGAACTGGTTCCGGTCCTACCTGACTGCTCGCACCCAGTCTGTGGAATGCCTGCTTCTTTAAAGTACGGGGTGTAGCAAGGATCTGTTCTCGGGCCTCTTTTATTCACCAACTACTTGGTTCTACCATCCGTGATTTAGGCCTACAGTATCACATGTATGTTAATGACACACAGTTGCTAACCTCTGACCCTCTATTTCACCAACTGAGAGAAGAATAGCCATAAAACCAGCAATAAAAATAAGATGGCAGGAGAAATATAAAACTGAAGGTAAAGGAACTAGGAGACTGGTAGATGAGCAACCCAGTAATACGCTACTTTTTTAAAATTCAAGTAGGCCCCACCGATCTAAGATAGCTAGAATGAGGCTAAGTGGAGAATATTTAATTAAAAATAAAGACCCTCTAACATGCATATGTGGGGATAGGCTTAGCACCCCACATGTGCTTTTGGAGTGTCATGAAAACAAAGAAGAAAGAGAAGAATTAAGACAGGTCCTAAATAAACATAGGCTGGCACTGAACATTAACAACTGTCTTAACCCACCAAAAGAGCAGTGGCATACTATACTGTCATTAGTAGTAACAATGGTGACAAGTCCTCCTCATGCTAAGCTCATATAAACAGATAAACGGTATGACTAAATAGCTCCTCCCCCTGAAAAACACTGATGACTGAAATAAAACCCTATAGGTTTGGATATAACTGAACAAATGAGCCTGCTAGCATGACAGTTTTCTTCAAATCAGTATAAAAACAACTTAAAACAATGGTCTCTCATAACCAGAGCTGCAATATGATTTCAAAGAGTTAAAACTAAACGAGAGTAATCTTTAACTCAAAACATAACCCCGGTTATTTAAACAAAAAAAAAGGGCCCAAGCGAGAAACAGCATCAATCTAAATAAGTCCTCAAACTAAGTCTAGGATATAGAAATAGGGCAGCCAAAGAGATCTGGCAACCTGGACAGTACACCACCTCTGCGGACTTGGAAGGCCTCCAGGACATAAGAGCACAGCACTACAGATGGTAGAGGGCACCATCACCAGTAAACAACACCTGCGGC
This sequence comes from Marisa cornuarietis, assembly GCA_004794655.1. Taxonomy (NCBI): domain Eukaryota; kingdom Metazoa; phylum Mollusca; class Gastropoda; order Architaenioglossa; family Ampullariidae; genus Marisa; species Marisa cornuarietis. The sequence continues at coordinate 979,181 of SMMW01000605.1, forward strand.
GCAAAAGAACGACAACCTTTCTCCCGGTCCCTTCCCCTCCTTACCACCTCCTGCTTCCCCCCCTGTTCCTCCCCTTCCCCCCCCCCACAGTGCGAAATCGCCTTTCGGTGGAAGCACTTTCCCTTTTAAAGCCAACAACAACAACAACAACATCTGACCCTGATTCCCACCTCCAGCAGGTCTGCACTACCACACAACACACAGAATATTTTGTGACAGCCTGATGTTCAGTCAAATTGAAATTGAATGACTGAGGTCCTTCCAGAAGCATCTACCTTTGCTTCCTCTATGTTTAACATCTTTCTTTGTCTCCCAGACAATCCGGAATCTCAGGCTCCACTGTTTGAAAGTATCTTCCCCTTTCGATACGAACTGTGTATACATTTGAAGTCTTCAAATTCGGCCTAAAACCTTATTTCTTTAAGGAATATTTTTGTATAACTAAGAGTACTACTCCACTAATCCTCTTCTTCATCTAGACACTTATTTTGTCATGGTTCTATCCATTTGCTGAAGCTTGTTGATAGTATTGCTGTCAGTTTGTTGTAGTGTTTCGTGTGCAGCGCCTTGAGTTCGGATCCACACGGTGAAACGCGATTTACAAATGTGATGATGATGATGATGATGATGATGATGATGATGATGATGATGATGATGATGATGATGATGATTTTTATTATTATTTGGGATCGCCTATTTAACAGTAAACATTAAATGTGTGAAGAAAAGATTTTTAATGTTTTGTTTAAATTGTTGTAGTCTTCATCATGGTTTTTGTAAAAATGTGTTTGAACACTCGTACTGGTGGGTAATTTGTATTTTACGCCGAGCGTTTGTGAGGAAAGTGTGTGTGTGTGTGTGTGTGTGTGTGTGTGTGTGTGTGTGTGTGTGTGTGTGTGTGTGTGTGTGTGTGTGCTAGTCGAAGGTACAAGGGCTTCTGGTGCTGTTAAGTGCAGTAAGCGAACCTTCTAAGGTGTTGATGAAATCTTTGACAGTGATAAGAGTGTAGTCGTCTCAAATGTTTGTTTATATATATTATCAATAAAGCAGATCGTAGTGATGTGTTTGACTGAAGACAGAAAGTGTGAGAGGGCGGAGGTCGATCCTAATCAAATCTCTTCTGTTTATCTTGACCTTAACTTCCTGTTGATTATGGTTTGGTCAAGGACTATGTTTTGTTGGTGCACCTTTCATCAGAGCATGCTTATTTGTCTCCATTTTAAGATGTTATAGGCAGCTTCCAATGAAAACAATGCTACGGGAAGCAAGATTGAACAATGTGGTCATTTGACATGACAGAAATTGAAGTAATTAGAGAGACAGAGAGACAGAGACACAGAGAGAGAGAGATGTGACATAACGAGCAAGAGAGAAAGTTTCGTGGTGGGTGGCACCACAGCAGGTCCTGCCCCCCTCCCCAGTTAGGGAAAGAGATTTAAGGAAATAAGAATGTTACTATTACTCCCAGGCTACACCTCAATAAGCTTAAATAAAATAAAGCAACAGATCAAAAGTCAACAATAACATCCCAGCTGTAAGAGTAGGAGGCAGAAGTCATTCTAGTGGAATTAGAATTGATGCCATCAACCCCGACATCCTCTCCCAAGTACTTGGCGAGGTTAGTCTTTTGTATCAGCTCAACATCACTGTGATCTCACTACTGTATCATTCTAACATATGTATAAAACACATAAGTCTCAACAAATCAAATGTTTGATAATATCATTTTTTTATTCTCAGCAAGTCCTACTTAATGTACTTATTAAAGTTTGTATTTGCTGATATTTTTTCTTCAAACGCCTTCTTCAAGTGGACCATTGCAACATTGCAAATGTCAAATAACAGGGAATGAAGAATATTGAAGAAAGTAGTCAGAAGACCAGGTAGAGTGGATGTAGGTGTCGACATCGTCTACAGGACATCATGACCAGGGATCTTGTCCTCAGCAAGGGCTGCTCCCCGATCGGCAAGTCGTTTAAGGGCGGACACATCTTCTACAAAGTGAGGGTAGTCCCGCTTGACAGGTGTGTCAGCCTTGTCTTTGCAGAACGTTGAACTGGGATTCTTTTTGCACAATTCACTCAACGAGTTGTCATAATTTTTTATTTTTCCTGCAACATTAATAGAAACAGGGATGTTGCTTGATGTACTTTGTCGTCGTCATGCCCTCCAGTGTCACGATCAATCAAGAAATGGAAACTAATTGTAATGAACTTGAGAGCGAGGAGTTGCCACAGGTAAGGAATGTTAAGGTAAGAATAATGTATGAGGTAGGGAATAGGTCAAGGGGGATCATGCTCGTGGGGCGACGGGTGGCCATGTGCTCGCTATTTCCTTAATCTAGTGTGTGTAGCTTGTAGTTCCCTTGTTCATTTGATGCACGGTGGTGGATGTGCATGATAGAAACAGTCTGAACAGTGGTGTGAACATCTGTTCTAAGATAATTGGTATCAAAGAGATTTAGCTTCCCTCTGTGACCAGCAAATAATAAGGAAAGCTTCATGCATTTTATCATGACCTGAACATGTACTAACAAAAGAATTCGTATTATTAAGCTCAGGTAAACGGTATGCCATGCCTATATGTAAGAGTAACACACACCTGAAATCATTTGTGTCATCTGCAGTCCAGCTGCTCAATCTTAGATGAGCTGTCAATGGTGTGTGTGTGTGTGTGTGTGTGTGTGTGTGTGTGTGTGTGTGTGTGTTAGTGTGTGTGTATGATGTTGTAGGTGCATACATGATTATCCTTGAGGTAAGTTTTTTTCTCTCTTTTTTCTCTAATATATATATATATATATATGATATAATTGTTACTTTTCATTTTTCATTGTTTTCACTGTTAAACTAGAGCACATTCCCATGTTCAAATTGCCCACTGGGACAAATAAAGTTGGTCATTTTCATTATCATTGACATGCATGCACACGTGTGCCTTTGTGTGTGTGTGTGTGTGTGTGTGTGTGTGTGTGTGTGTGTGCGCGTGTGTACGATTACAAATACTTTATTTTGTTTTGGGCCATTGGAAGGGACTGGTACACAATACCTTGCAGGAAAAATATATATTACACATTAGAGTAGCACAAATATCTTTAAGCATAAAACAGTATTTTTGCTTTGTTGTAGATATTAAAACTTGTAGCTCCTTACACACTTTTATCTTATTTACTGTTGACATCAGCATCGGTAAAGTTATTATGTCTTTTATAATATGTTTTCGGAATCAAAATCGTCGTCGATATGACACATAAGGCACGTGTTACTGATATTATTGTCCGAACATCTTAAGGCGTGTTACACAATGTCTGAAACTCCAAATCAAAGTCACACCACATCTAAACTGAAATACATCTCCATGTGTTTGGTGCAGACCTACCCCTGACATTAAAGCTGTCAATGCTACTGGTGATATAGTGCCATTCTTGCCAGTGACAATCAATAATCCTTTGTTTAAAATAATAAATCAGCAACTGCTTCCACTCCTCGATTTGGCCAAAACCATCCCTAAAAAACATAAAAGAATTTGTGCACAAGATGACAGTAGACAGTGAATGTCAACAATAGGTGAACACCAGGATCAGCAAAGCCAACCAAGATTTTGCAATGCTTAAGCCCATCTGGGATCCACTGGCCTCAGCAGCCATACAAAGATCAGGATCTTCAAGAGCAACGTCCTCAGTGTCCTCCTGTATGGTCAGAGTGCTGGTAGACCACAGCCTCCATCGAGAAAAAGCGAGAAGTGTTTCAAACCAAGTGTTTGCGGCGAATACAAAAGATCTTCTGACCCAACACCATCTGGAACAAAGAGCTACGAGGCAGGGCGGGGACGTGCACCTTGGCAGAAGCGATCCAACTACGGCGCTGACGATGGTTAGGTCACGTGTGTCGCATGCCTCCAGACTCAGTCCCCAGAACAACCCCGCGATGGACACCACAGGGAAAGAGGAACAGAGGGAGGCCCATAGAGACATGGAGGCGAACCACTGTCAACGTCCGGTCAGAACACACACACTCACAGATATAATAATAAATGAAGATATACACTTGCCTGGAATACTCCTTCTTGAAACTATTCAGATGATTAAAATACACAGCACTGCGAATCTCTCCAAACACACAGCAATACTCCAATTATCAGAATCACCCAGCAAACACACAACTGGGGCAGGCCTCTGGCAACAAGGAAGGACAGACAAGACGTAGAGAACAGTACAGCCTGGAGAAACAGGTAGAGACTAAGACAGAACTGAGAGTCAATCCAGGTGATAGACAGACAGGCAGATATATTATCAGTCATTCTCAATGTCATACCAAAAATTGGTGATATCGTGTTGTCGTCTGGTTGCGATGAACATAATGTGACGAGTGTCAGAGAAGCAAGAAGGCAGACGATTTTCTTCATTGTCGACGCTGCTTCGATGGCAGAAGATGACAGACGATGGCAGACGATTGCTGACGATGACAGTTTCGAGGCTCCACACACTTGGGATGTCAATCGACTTCTGTGGCGAACAGTCGCCAGCTGTCATTTATAGTCCCCCAAGCTGGGCCGGGAAGACGGGGAGGCGGGAAGGCGGGGACTTGTCTACAGTGGTGTCCCCTTCACGATTTGCATCCATTAACATTAACATACATAAACCTCTAGACATCCTCTATAGATCCTTTCATTCCGAGGTTTCGTGAATGCCAGGGGTCTCCTTGACAAACATTCCGTTAAGCTGCATCATTCTGCTATCAAAGCGGTCAGAAGGAGGTCAGAAGGCGGTTCAATCTCAGTTTTTAGATTTTTTTTAACTCCTAAAATCAGTCCTCGCCTGTTGGAAGCAGAGAAGTCAGATAGAAAATGCCTCATGTTGTTATACTGACGTGTGTTTCGGAAAGATAAAACAAAACACTGATACAACAATTGGCATTATTTTCGAACTTTTATTTCATAGCATCTTCATCTCCTTCTGAACACTCTGTAAACATGGAAAACACATGGTACGGAAGGAAAGAAGAAAATACCTAAAATAAGCGAGAGAGAGAGAGAGAGAGAAAGAGAGACCAAGGTCCCAGTTCTGATATCAACTGTATTTGTAATAATATTTTGAAGTATGGCTTTCATAATAAACCTCTTCCCCCTCACCCCCAGGCGCCGACAGCCGGCACGGGTCCCGAGGCAGACGAGTGTGAGGATGTTTACGGGCCTCTAGTATTAACTTGTTATCTTAAATTAACATTTGACAATTAGTACAACTTTCCCCAGCCGACGCACCCTTCGGGAATAGATACCCGACTCAATAAGGCTCATGATTCCTTCCTTTTAACAAGCAAAATAACAAACGAGCCAAACGCGTGGGAATAGACGAGGGCCTGTGTGTTTCTATTTCTTTCTTTTAGTAAAATAGAAAATCAGCGCCAGGACCGGTGATGGACTAGTGTGTGCTGTAGACAAAGGGAATACTGGACATTTTCCCAACAAACTTTTTAATCTTATATTTAAATTTGACCTTAAAATATTCTTTTCTTGTGCTTTGCTTTGCAGAGAGAGTTAGTGCATATGAATGGCCAGCAACTGAAAGATAAAACAGTGAGCAACTGCGAACGACGAAAATATAAATTAAAAAAAGAGAAACGACTAAAACGCCCAGCAACATTTGAGAGAGCCTGCCGTGATGTTCAGGAAAATCAAAGAACACACACACACACACACACACACACACACACACACACACACACACAGACGAAAAGAGAAAAAAGCAAAGAAATACGTGGAAAAGATGAGAAAAAAATGAAAAGGCGAGAAACGAATACGCCATTTGTGGAACCAGCTGTTCAAGTAGTTGAAAGGGAGAGATGAAGATTGGGGGCTGGGGTTTTATCTTTGATGGCACCAGTTGTCTTTATAACAGTAGTTCAGAAAGAGAGATGGAGAAAGAGATATACAGAGAGCTTTCATCGTGGATGCCACCAGCTGTCTTTATGACAGTAGTTCAGAGAGAGAGAGAGATGGAGGAGGAGGTATATAGAGAGCTTTCATCTTTGATGGCACCAGCTGTCTTCATAACAGTATTCCAGAGAAAGAGAGATGGAAAAAGAGATATATACAGAGATTTCATCGTGGATGCCACAGCTGTCTATATAACAGTAGTTCAGAGAGAGAGAGAGGGATGGAGAAGGAGGTATATAGAGAGCCTTCATCTTTGATGGCACCAGCTGTACTTATAACAACAGCTCCATTAGAAAGATAGTCGTGAAGATTGGGGTTCCTGTCTTTGGCGGGACGAGCTGTATTCAAAACAGGTGTTCAAAGGTAGAGAGATGGAGTTGATAGTAGCAGCTGTCTTGATAACAGTAGTTTAAAGCACAGCCTCCATAATAAATCACATCTGCCGATCTTATGGCGTGTGATAATTACAGTGTTGATTAATATCTATCTGATATCTTTCTACCTGCACTTGAGACTAAGTGCGCCGACTAAACGTGTTGTCACCAATGAAGCCTGCATTGATCTCGCCGCCTGCCAAGTAGATGCTCCTTGTTTACAGCTTGTCTGTGACAGTTTGGATGACTGTACCCCTTGGGGCTGTTTGCTACCCTTGAGTGGCATTCTGCTCGTTCCACCCACTGTCACTGATTGCCCTTCTGTCCATGGTTCCCACCCCAACCCGGAGGTAAAAATTGCAAAGAGAGCTCGGCGTTGAGCTGAAGAATAACGGGCCTGACAGTTCACACAAAACTTGTCTGCGACAGGGAGACTTCGAAGCGCTTTGTTCATTTCTTCAAAGATTCAATAGACAAATGAAAAGCAAGAACAATGTTTGTCGAACAGGGATTTTTTTGTAATCGTGGGCCAAATGTTAAGCAAGAACAAAATTACCTTCACTCGGTCTACTAAAATAACTGTAAATAAAGGAAATAGAATAAATAAATAAATACATATAAATAAAATAATTTATGAATAAAACCGATATCCTCAGGGTAGGGCCAGACCAACATTCTCATGACCCTTGTTTGGGTGGTGTAGTTTGGTGTTTGTGTGATGATGTTTGTTCCGAGAACATTCTGCTTTCTCTTGATCCGATTCCGACTCGTCTTCTGTACGAGAGCCTTGAATTGATCCCAGTTATCACCCACATGAGCACCTACTCCTCATCGACTGGTGATATACCCCCGTTGTTTAATCATACTGTCGTCTTTCCACTTCTTCAGAAGCCCAGCCTCGACTCAAATAACTTCAAAGATTATCGCCCTGTTTGCATTCTACTTTTTATGTCCAAAATACTTGACAAGATTGTGCTGGTCTAGCTCCTGAACTGCTTCTCCAGCCATAATATTCTCGAACCTTTTCAGTCAGCCTATCGCGAAAATTATTCAGACTACTTTCTGTCAGGGTGAATGACTCAAAGAACAACCTGAATGGTTCGCGTGTTTTGCAGATATCGATAGATATTGAGATATTGGCGATGTAAAACTAACCTGTACAGTTCAGCCCCCAAAACCCATCCGTTAATCAATTATCTGGTAACAAAGTAGGTGATTCTCACCTGCGATCAACGAGCGCCGCTAACAGTGTACTACGTCACACTAACAGCGTACTACGTCACACTAGTGCACCATTCACAACACTGACAGCAGTCAACACCAAACCGTGTACTACGTCACACTAGTGCACCATTCACAACACTGACAGCCGTCAACACCAAACCGTGTACTACGTCACACTAGTGCACCATTCACAAAACTGGCAGCTGTCAACACCAAACAGTGTATACGTCACACTAGTACACCATTCACAACACTGACAGCAGTCAACACCAGACAGTGTATACGTCACACTAGTACACCATTCACAACACTGACAGCAGTCAACACCAGACAGTGTATACGTCACACTAGTACACCATTCACAACACTGACAACTGTCAACAACAAACACAGAGAGAGAGAGAGAATGAGCGACATGTCAGATTATTTGGAGGCTGAAAGTCTACATTTCTCATGCTAAAGCAGTTTTTCAGAACCAGAGGAAGGTGGCCAAAGAAAACTGTACCAGCCACGTGGTTCCACCATCCGCCACTTGGGGGTAGGACACCAGGAACCTCTACTATCAACAGTCAAGCGACGTAAGCTGGTCTTCTTTGGCCATGTGACTCGGCACGACACCTTGTCGAAGACTATCCTTCAAGGCACCTTGGAGGGTGGCCGACGCCGCGGTGGTCAGAGAAAGAACTGGCTTACGAACGTCAAAGACTGGACTGGTCGTCCTGTACAGGACCTGCTGACTATTGCCCAAAATAGGCAAGAGTGGCGGGCCCTATCAGCTGCCGCGTCTATCCATGTGCTCCCCCCAACGCCAGGTGCCAGGCAAGGGACGACTGACTGACTGACTTGGGGGCCGCATCACGTGTATGTTAGTGACACACAGTTGCTAGCGTCTGACCTTACTTCCAACCTCCAGCAAGTCCACACCACCACACAACCCGCAGTATATTTTGTAAAATCCTGAATGTTCATAAAAAAACTGAGGTCCGTCCAGAAGGTTCTTCAAGCTAACGGAAATGTGTGCGAGCCTCTACTACCTTTACCTCATCTTTCGCTTCGAACTGTGTTTACATTTGAAACCTCAGAGTTCAGCCTCAGAATCTATCTAAATCTAAGAAGTATTTTGCAGACCTCAGAATACTATTCCAGCCACTCCTCTTCTTCATCCGGGCACTTTTTTCGTCATGGTTTTACCCGTTTGCCGAAGCATAGATTTTCCTTTGTTTGTATGCTTGACTGTCGGTTCGTTTAAAGTCTTGTGTGCAGCGCTAGGGGCGACCTCACCCACTTCTTTCGATGCCCATATTCACAGAGTAGCACACAGATTATTTCCTCACTTACCTCCTCTGTTTTCTTCCTTCTCGCAGACACACCCACCTCATATTGCGACATATGAAAACTTAGTTACACCTTACTGATAATAATTGTCAGGGTGGGATCACAACAAGAAGCGGCCATCTTGATGAAGCAGGTGCTGGGGATAGGCTGGGGGAGGAGGGAGTTTGCATCGGTTAATACTGGCGGCTGGTGTGGAGTTATTGGGTGCCTTCAATGAACCGGATGAAAGGAATATTTTAGTTTTTCTTTTTTTCTTTTTTTGCCTCGGTTAAAATGTTGTAAGCGGAGAGATATCGCAGTATTTGCACAGCTCCGCCTGCTGGTAGCCATTTTGTTTGTAAAGGGCTGTTACTCTATTCAAAAGCTGTACCAAGGTCCAAACCAACTCATCGCGCGCTTCATCAAGCTCCTTCTGTTCATATGTCGCCTGGACATGGGCATGGGGGGTGATAACTGTCAGCAACTTCACACACATCATCCACCTTGTGTCTGGTGACCACTGTGTCCTCTGTATTCAACACTCAAGCCTCTGCCTAAATAGTGGGTGAGATTGTTTATTACAAAACATTTGTTTATTACAAAAACCACCAAACACTCCATTGAAATTTATTTTCCACTTAATAAAATTCTTAATTATTACGCTGAAGATGAAGTGTTGACCTTACAAATATAATTTTATAATACAAATGATATTTGAAAGTTAGACAGTGAAAAAGCTACTTTGTAATGTAAAGTGAAATTTTAAAACGCAGGCGTCCTGTGGAGATACAGACAATCCTGCACGTGCTTAAAGGGGAGTAATAATAATAATAAAACACTTATATGCAGCCGTGTAGGACAGCCTTATATGAACATCATGCAGATAGGTCTAAACATCGTTCAGTTTGCTTGTTTTTTTTTAAGCTAACAGAGATTAATAAGAAATGGAGTTGTGAGCATGGCCTTGCCGGAAACTTGTTACACAATGATTAATAAAGTCATAAAGGCCTGAGTCATGTCTGAGAAATGTAAGTCACTGCATCAGGTGGGATGGAGCAAGTACCCGCAGAGTCTCCACGACTACAGGGGTCCTGTGTGTGGTGTCGGTACCCAGGGTGCGCTCTCAGATCGCGAAGTCTTGCAGGCACAGCTGTAATCTACTGGCGGTAGCAGGGGTGCAGCTGTCACACAGCTGCCTCTAGTGAGTGGACGAATCTTAGGCAGAATTTTGGCAGCGGGTTGACTCGCAGCTGGATAAACTTTTGACACTTTTGTCGAAGGAGGATGTCAATGAAGCGAAATCCGCGCCCTAAGGCGACTGCAAGTTTGAGAGAAAATATAAAATTTTGTGTTCCTCGCATTGTATTCAAATATATTTACAACGAAGCTGTAAATCGTGCGTCTAAGTCTGTGTATACTTGTAATTAGTATTGTACATAAACATGCAGGCAAGGAAAGGTGAGGTAAAGATGAGAAACCTGTGCGGTAAAGGTAGGGAAAGATATTGCACGAGACAGAAGCCTCTACGTGTGTGTGTGTGTGTGTGTGTGTGTGTGTGTGTGTGTGTGTGTGTGTGTGTGTGTTTTGAGTCATCCTTACGAACAATGGTGATTCCACAAGGAGACAGATTTCAAAAGAAACAAACAGTCGATACCCAGGCAGACACGCAGACCGATCAACAACAGTAATGCTCACCCGGAAAAGTAATGATTTTTGTCGGAACCATGGTAACAAACATTACAACACCAAGAAGACACACGATCGTCTTCAGTGTCAACATTGTGGTGGTGGTGTCAGACGATGTCACCGATGTCAGGCTATGAGAGCGATGACAGACGATATCCAGCGACTTCAGTCAGACGTCCACGCGCGAAGGATGCCAATGGGCTTCTTTCGTGAAGAATCATTTGCTGTTATGTACAGCCCCACGGATGAGGCGGGAACCCTTGTAATATAATCCTGGCAAGCCAACGCATCTGCATTTTGCATAAATGAACACTGTTAACCCCTTAGCAAGCGAGCCTTAGAGAGTTGATGTAGTTCACTTTGTTGTGTGAACAGCCAGTTGTCACGACCACCGCGCAGTGTATCAGTCACTCAATGCTCTCAACACATACACGGAGCCTGACAAATACGTGTTCTTTCACACAAAGTAAAAGAAAAGAATGATTTGTCTAACGAATCTCTCTGCTTTACTAAGTATGAATTGAAAAGAAGAAAACAAGGAAAATACACAAATGAAAAAGTCCGTTATTAACCGATTCGCACACCTAGATTATTTTAAAATAACAAAATTCCTACCATTGGCGTCTTCCCTTTCTGAATATATCTAAAAGAATGCCTAAAGTCCTATTCAACAAATTCGCTCTAAATAATTCCTACTCGCCCTACTCCACAAATTCTTCTTTCTAATCCCTACCCTACCTCTGTTTTCTCTTCCTAAACCTCTTTCTTCTCCTGACTACCACTCCTCCTCGCGCTCTCCCTCACGTCATTTCCTTCATTTTGACATCACTCTTACACGTCTTCCGAACAAATGACGTCATTCACGCTCTCTCGTTCTTCCACACTAGTCCTTATAAAATTTAAGCTTAATCAAACGATACAGCAAATAACTATGACACCTGACACCAGTGAACGCGGCTAACTCATCTTTAGGTTGCTGCGCTGCATGTCTCAAGACTTATTTTGTTTTCGTTTTATTCTTGTAACTGTTCCTCATCTTTCCCTTCCCGAGATTTTACGCACAAAATATCTTCACATAAAGAAAGCGGACGAGCCTATGAGGTCTAGAACTGGACAGACATACCTCATTAACATTTGGGTCTTGCGTTCCCATTGGCTGTAGTCTTGACAACGTACGCGTATCCATGGAGCTTCCAAACGACGTTCGACATTGCTCTGGTGATGGTGATGTTTAGTGATATATCTCGAGAAACAAAGAAAGGTTGTTCATTCACTATTTGGGAAATAGCATCTGGCATTGAGCTCAGTCCCGCCACTGAAAATATCTACTAGTCTTTGACTTGGTCCTCGCCACTGACCAACATCTACTAGTCTTTGACTTGTACTCATCCCTGACCAACATCTACTAGTCTTTGACTTGGTCCTCGCCACTGAATAATATCTACTAGTCTTTGACTTGTACTCATCCCTGACCAACATCTACTAGTCTTTGACTTGGTCCTCGCCACTGACCAACATCTACTAGTCTTTGACTTGGTCATCGCTACTGACCAATATCTACTAGTCTTTGACTTGTCCTAGCTACTGACCAACATCTACTAGTCTTTGACTTGGTCCTCGCCACTGACCAACATCTACTAGTCTTTGACTTGGTCCTCGCCACTGACCAACATCTACTAGTCTACACTGTTCTCTCGCCACTCACCAACATCTACTAGTCTTTGACTTGGTCCTCGCCACTGACTAATATCTAATTCACTTTTCCCGTTGCTGATATATGTATACTTTCTGGCCAGGTCCTCTGAATGGACGGGTTATTTCTTGCCAAGAAAAATTACAGGGGTGCCAACAGAAAATGATCTACACAATCACGAAACATTCACTCATAGTATGGTTGCACAAGACTATGTTTCAAAACTTCTGTTTAAAACAACTGCACAAGCAGAAGCATGTTTACCCAACAGTCTCCGCTATTTTTCTATTCTTAACGACACTGGAAATAAACACAGGTTTTGTTACACCTGAGTAAGTCTCATCGTCAGCGTTTGAGTATTTGAGCAAGTTGGCAGTCAAACCCACCAGGCTGCCCAGATGACTCCAGGGTAAGGACCTGAAACAGGTCAAGTAGATAAAGGTCAGTGGTTCAGCCATTTATAAACAAAAAATATTCCACTCCTGGAGACCTTTAGGAATACTCTTTATTATCGACTAAAGAACTGATGACAGAGCTAACGACAGAACTGCTGACACAATACTGAAATTGTTTCTGTAAAGCAAATAGTTGCTGTTTGTTGAGGTGATCACCTGCCATTCAGGGAGACCTAATTAGGTTTCGCCGCTTTGTTCTGTTCTGATCTGATCTGTTTTTCCGAATTTGATATACTTTGCTTTTCAAGAAATGGACCACAATTGTCAGAGATTGGGCTCCGATATGAGATACTCCCAGCATCAGCTATGAAAGTGGTTTGAATAAAGATGAGTGGGGAGTGAGTAAAGATGAGTGGGAAGTGAGTAAAGATGAGTGGGGAGTGAGTAAAGATGAGTGGGGAGTGAGTAAAGATGAGTTTCTTTTAAATTGGTGTTTTACGCCGAGCCAGCAGCTAAGGCTATATCACGCCAAGGCAGCCAGCCCTGTAAACAGATGCCACATGCAGAGAAAGAACAGCGTGCCCGAGACGAGAACTGAACCCAGGACAGCCAACCTTCACTGTATTGGTGACAGGCGCTAACCGTTGCGCCACCGGACCGCCCCGAGTAGAGATGAGTGAGGAGTGAGTAAAGATGAGTGAGGAGTGAGTAAAGATGAGTGAGGAGTGAGTAAAGATGAGTGGGGAGTGAGTAAAGATAAGTTTGGAGTAAGTAAAGATGAGTGGGGAGTAAGTAAAGATGAGTGGGGAGTGAGTAAAGATGAGTGGGGAGTAGGTAGAGCTTTAGTCTCAGGTCCTAAGGGGTTAAGTGTGTCTAGTCTGACATGTTTGCGGCAAGTGTTCTTCATACTCACTATTCTGGAAAGTTCTCTGTCTAGGAGTGCATGTCACAGGCTACTTCAGACTCAGACTCCGACATCTCCCTGCAGCTTTCATCCCGACATTTCGGAAATCTTTGTAGTCCTTCCTTCCTTCACAGCGCCTTCATTTCACTGTCTCTGCAGAACATCAGGGCGACCAGACGGGGTTTATTCTAAATAATTCAGATTCTGTTACTCTTAACCTGCGTCCTTCCATATTTGATTGTAACTTGCCACATGTTGATAGAATGTCTCTCATGGAAAACATGGTTCATACACAAATAAAGTGAGTGATCAGCAGACATCGTCAACGGCAACATCATACAGCGCACACACTGCTGTCACTGTTGTCTTCAGTTTCCACAAGTATTGCTCAGCAAGATTGGTAGATTCACATGTGGTAGTAGTGGTAGTAGTGGTATATCAAGTAGTGGGGGTCGGTGAAGGAAAGAACAGGATGTCGGCTTTGATGTAAGACAGAGATTCCAGTTTTGGTCAGGGTTGTCTGCTTCAGCTACCATTTTCTCTTATCGTTCCCAGTGGCAGCCATTGTTCACAGTGAAATATGTGTGTGTGTGTGTGTGTGTGTGTGTGTGTGTGTGTGTGTGTGTGTGTGTGTAAGAGAGAGAGAGAGAGAGTACACAATGCCGGGCTCGCGTTACACCTTACCCTTAATGTGAACACTGATGTAATGTCGTCAACTACACTAACTGAATACTCGGTGTTTTTATTTACAAAATACATCTTCATTCCTTGAGAGTACACTACCTTTCTCTCTCTCTAAGAATAAGGACTGAAAACCTCTCAAACTTCTGACACCTGGGACTGTCGTCGCGCCACCTAGTGACCAGCGTGACCAGCAACGGGAATCTCTTTAATTCTCTCTCACACACATACACATAGTAAAAAGGTAAAGGTAAAGGTCATCCCACAACCTGTTCAGGTCGTTGGGGAGTGAGGTGTTAGAGACCTCACTTTTCTCGGGGCCAGCTTTTACATGAGGGTGGTGCCAATCTCCTCTCCCTCGCTGCCTTACCTTCCCCAACCCTCTATGAAGTCAGGTACCCATTCCCGTCAGCTGGGTCGACTGGGGGGAAGTTTGCTGCGCTTATCGGGAATTGAACCACCGCGCTCTCGGTTCGGACGCCAGCGCTCTAACCACTCGGCCATCCGCTTCCCCTAACACACAGTAATTCTCTCTCACACACTCTCTCTCTCTCACACATATACACATAGTAATTCTCTCTCTCTCTCACACACACACACACAGAAAATATCTCTCTCTCTTACACACACACACACACACACACACACGCACACATATATATATATATAGTAATTCTCTCTCTTTCTTACACACACATTCTTTCACACACATACAGTAATTCTCTCTCTCTCTTACACACACACATTCTTTCACACACACACACACACACACACACAGTAGTTCTCTCTCTCCCTTTCTTTTTCTCTCTCACATACACACAGTAATTCTCACACACACAGAGTAAATCTCTCTCACTCACTCACACACACACACACACTCACTCACTCACTCACTCACTCACTCACTCACTCACTCACTCATATACACACCCACTCACTCTTTCACTCATATGTGTGTGTGTGTGTGCGTGTTAAAGTGACCCACCCCTAACAGCCCAGCTATGTCCAACACAGGTAGCCCCAGAGGACACACGTGTCAGACGGTGTGAACTTTACTGCTCTTACACACACACACACACACACACACACACACACACACACACACACACACACACACACACACACACTGCGAATGTCAACCGACGTGTGTCAGGAGGACGTGCTAACTGCCAGTTATAGCCCCGCGGATGAGCGGGGAACCTGTCCATAAACGGCACATGTCCATGAAAAGCACAAGTCTGTATTTTTAATGTCAGCCAGATTAACCGCTTTGCAAGGAAGCCAACAGTTCAAATGGCTCGTCCTCTTTAAAAGAGTCACTTCTGTGAAGTGAATACATACCGTGAAAACAGTTAAATACAACAAAATATCAAAAAATGAAATACAAGACAATAAAATACAATTCGAAGCAATGCTATGATTCAAAACGTCTTTATTATTTCTTCAGTGAAGTAAGACTTTATTTCGACACATTCACACATTTTACAGCAAAGACGTGTGCAACTCGCAGAATAAGCTCAAGGTAAAAAAATCGATTGCATTTTCGATCTTTCGAACCTTATACAAGGAACAAACAAGACATTTCGCACTTTAGACTGTGTATTACATTCTGTCATCAGGAGCAAAAGCCGACAGGGTGCCGACTGCTCGTAAAAGTGCAGTGTCGGCATTAAGCCCCTCACTTCCTGTTCCCGTGTGACCCCGCTGTGACCCCTGATGTTAATTATAGATGACCTAAGCCCTGACCCTCGTGTCATCGTCTGGAGACTCGTCACGTCACTGCACCGCCCTCCACAAACAATCTTCTCCTCGCCTTGTACCCAACCCCTGCTTTAATATAGCGACTGTATAAGATCGGGAATCTCTCTAAATATGTCTGATATTGTCATTTGTGACCACCGCTAGGAAGGTACTACATGATTTCATAATATATCCTCTCTCTCTCTATATATATATATATATTCAAATATCTACTCTTCAGATGATCGAGGTGAGATATTGCAGTTACCTATTCGACTGAGTAAAAAACGAAAGGAAGAGTGGGGAGAAATAAAAGGGTGCAACAAAAGGAAAGAAATTATTAGTGGAATAAAAACATGAAGGAAGGAAAAGCATCTACAGTGACAAAGTACTCATCTCCTACAAGTGCATGGATCCTTGTCTCAATCACACGCAAGCCAACACAGACAAATACAAAACTGTTTATAGATATATACACTCATATAAATGTACATGTATGTATGAGTGTTTTTTTCCCACATACAGACCCTAACACTGTCAAAACCTCACCCCTAATCCCCACTTCTGTAACCTGTTGCGGGTTAAGGGAAAGTTTTGAGCAGCACTTTGCTGGTGCTGGTAAACCGACACTTGCTGCATGAATTCTCCAGGTCACGAGGATCGGTTCCGAAACATGAGACAGGAAACAACATCTCCTCGCACTCTCACCACCTTAGCACTGAGGTCCAAATCCCAGCACTGTTCACCAGAGATCGCTTACACAAAGAAATTAGGGTGTTTACTCACAAACACGGAGAAACTAAGCTCTCTAAACATAGAAAGTAGGTTGTTTACACAGAGAATCCGGGCTCTTTACAGTAAGACTGTAGACTGTTTACACAGGGGAGTCAGGCTGTTTACACAGAGAAATCAGATTGTTTACAGCAAATGTGTTTATTGGCTAAGCGACGAAACTCATGCCATTAATGGTTATTCTCACGCTGCAATGTTTTCAGGGTTTGCACGTGCAAGATTTTGCCTGCTAGACACCGCTGCAGCACCGTTACTCTCACGTAGCAAGGCCATTCGCTAGTGTCCTGCGAGGTGACGTCATCCGCGCAGCGCATTGTGGGTAGTCGACAAAATTGCAGATAATCAGATACTTTCGGGAGATACTGCTGCTACGTTAATAATATTGTTTGATGAAGTAGGGAGAGAGAAAAGAAGAGAAAAAAGATGTGGGTGAGGAGTGGGTAGCGCGAAGGAGTCGCTTAAGGCCTATTCTCACGCTGCAATATTCCGCACTTAGCAGGGTTAGCAGGCCCTGGTAGGACCTTTCCGAGTTTTGCACACGGCTGGGTGGGGGCTTTGTATCGAGGTCTTCACGGATAGGACGCGATTCTATTTTCTTGCAGAGCCTGACCCACATTACATGGGTGTAGCCAATCGGAATGCTTGAACACAGTCGCCTCCCTTTTACCTCCAAATTAAGAAATGGCGGTGTGGTCAGAGGAAAGGTGTACGAGTATGATTTGTATGTGGGAAAACTACCTGTGTCTGTTCGACACTGCCAGTCCAGAGTATCTCAACCGAGATAAGGCCAAGAATGCCTGAATTGAAATTGCTCGTGCTCTTGGCAGCCTCGATCAGATATAAAAGTTCTTAAAACGTTGCAGACGACATTCGCAAAAAGCGTCTGCATTCTCTCCGAGTCTTCCGAAGATATTTCTTTTAGAGGACATGAAAATAAGGCATCTAAGCGACTCCTTCGCGCTACCCACCCCTCACCCACATCTTTTTTTCTTTTTTTCTCTCTCCTTACTTCATCAGACAATGTTATTAACGTAGCAGCAGTAGCTTCCGAAAGTATCTGAATGTCTGCCATTTTGTCGACTACCCACAATGCGCTGCGCGGATGACGTCACCTAGCAGGACACTAGCGAGTGAACTTGCTACGTGAGAGTAGAACGATGCCTAGCAGGCAAAATCTTGCACGTGCAAACCATGAAAACATTGCAGCGTGAGAATAGGCCTTTATGTGCCTTATTTTCATGTCCTCTAAAACAAATGACTTCGGAAGACTCAGAGAGAATGCATACGGTTTTTGCGAATGTCGTCTGCAACGTTAGAAGAACTTTTATATTTGATCGAGGCTGCCCAGAGCACGAGCAATTTCAATTCTTGGCCTTATCTCGGTTGAGATACTCTGGATTGGCAGTGTCGAACAGACACAGGGAGTTTTCCCACATACAAATCATACTCGTACACTTTTCCTCTGACCACATCGCCATTTCTTAATTTGGAGGTAAAAGGGACGCGACTGTGTTCAAGCATTCCGATTGGCTACACCCATGTAATGTAGGTCAGGCTCTGCAAGAAAGTAGAATCGCGTCCTATCCGTGAAAACTTTGATACAAAGCCCCCACCCAGCCATGTGCAAAACTCGGAAAGGTCCTACCAGGGCCTGCTAACCCTGCTAAGTGCGGTATATTGCAGCGTGAGAATAGGCCTTAAACCTGCTAAGTGCGGTATATTGCAGCGTGAGAATAGGCCTTTAGAATCAGAAGACAAGATATAGTCCTGCGTATGAACGCTCACCAGGTAGTCACAGGCAGAATCTGTTTCTTGCACGAATATTTACATTTTATTTGTTGCTGTTTTTGTGCTCCACCCCCCAAAAAAAGCTTGTCACAAAATTCCATTAGCCGGGGTCTAAATATTAGAAGAACGAAATGTCCATCAGATGTGCTTTTGTGCCCACAGGAAAGCTTGCTTCATCAATTCAGGCTTTGGCAGAAAGAAGGCAGTGGGGTGACTCCACTCCTGAGCCACTTCTGGCATTTTTGTTGTAAGATGAGGATACTTAGCCGAGCGGCTGACCCCTCTGTACCCGTGTCTGCACGTTTACCTGAAAGACAGACAGGGACTGGTTTCACCAAACTGAATTTATCTGACAATGTAAATAGCAACAGCTGTAAATATGTCAACAACAAAAACCGTATGCATGCACAACAGTTCGAAAAGAGCTCGTGTGCTTACGTCTGCTTCGTGAAACTGCGAGAACTACTTCCACGTACCTTTATTTGGCTTTCTGAACAACTTTTTTCTTTTCTTTGTTGATTATTTGATGCACTTTGATCTAGACACAGAAAAAGAAGAACTTCTCACTGCAACTTATTTTTCTGATGGTTTCTATCAAGACCAATGATGTGTGTCTTCCTAAATTTTGTTTGCCAGGTCTTCATGGACAGCAAACTCTTTACTGTTTGCCAGCTATTTGTGGGGAGCGAACCCTGAACTGTTTACTTCCTACAACAAAAAACTTTGTGCTACTAGCGGTCGTTGAGAATTGTGAGTGCACCTGGTTATAGAGGGAGAAATATACTTCACAGTATTGTAACATTAATGTGTGTGAAAAAGGTACAGTTTGTACCTAGAGTTTAACATGTCTACTACACGTAAATAAACTTCTATATCTTTATTATTTTTTACTACTGGTGTAAATGTATACTTCAGGGTGCAGATGCCCAGGAATGTTCACGCCTGTGAATAATAATGTACAAGAAACTAACCACGATGATGATGATTAAAGGAGCATGCGTGTGAGTGTGTATATTATATATATATGTGTGTGTGTGTGTGTGTGTGTGTGTGTGTGCGTGCGTGTGTGTGTGTGTGTGCGAGAGAGAGAGAGAGACAATTAAATGTCGACATAAGAGTATTGAAATACGTCAAAGCCATACACAGGCACTTTGCTACAGAAAATGAGAGAGGTAGTACAAAAAGATAATAAAAAGATGAAATATAGAATATATGGAGAGTTCGTAAGACATAACAGAATAAACCAGAACAAGAAGAGAAGTAGTGAAAACCAGACACGCTGACAAGTAGAGAGACAATCTTACCCCAAAGATGTGTAAGACTGAGTTGTGTGGAGCCCAGGGTAGTCAGGGTCAAGGCAACAAGAAGACCAGCAAGTGTCTTCATTGTCGTCGCTGGACAGCACTGGATGTCAGCCAATGTGAGTGATGTCAGGCGATGTCAGACGATGTCAGGTGATGTCAGACGATGTCTGGCGGAGTGCGTTTCATGGGACCTTCTCCCACTGGGATGATATTCGAGTTTTCTCGCGACGATGTGCAAGTCTCTCAACTATTGCCTCACCGATGAGAAAAGGGGCCGGTCCTAAGTGGCACGCGTCAGCTCGAGGGCGGTTAACCCTTTCTCCCGCAAGGTGACAAGAATTGAACTGACTTTCTTCACCTTGTGTGTTGCTAATGTAAATATTAGTCATGTCCTTGTCTTGCTGCGTGGTTCGGATGATTGTTAAGACACTTTTTACCTACTTAACAGACACCAAGCTTAGGTCTCTTTTTTGTCTCTCTTTTTTATTTTCTTCTCTTTTATTTTTCTTTTTTGTTTGTTCGATGGCAATGGACCGCAATTTAGTCAAAGATATATATTGCTCCTGATCCTTATCTCCCTGACACGAGACTGGGGGATAAGTGTGTACATTCCGCTTCAGCATTCTTCTGAATGGATACCTACGCATTATAAATGGACATCATCATCATCATCATCATCATCATCATCATCATCATCATCATCATCATCATCATCATCCTGCTATTTATAACTTCGACTTCGGCAAGGACTGTGCAGTGTGTCTCGGTTTCGGAAACCCCGGGAGACTATCCTTGAGACAACTTCCTGTTATCTATATTTGCATGTTATCACTAAGCAGGGGAAGCAGTAGTGTCAGCAGTAACAGCAGCAGCTCTGTGGTAACAGTGGTTGTGATGTTTGTTGATTTGTGCAGAATTAACAAGATGTTCCTCTTTCTCTGTTGTATTATTCTTTTAGCAGGATAACATTAATGATTTCAAAAGTAATGACTTTTTTGTATGTTTTTCTAAGGGCATTTATTTATGTACACAACAAAAATCAATCACTTTATACTATAATGCCCGTTTTGTTCCATAACTTTTATTTCAGTGAGCTTCATAATTCTTCGTTCATAGAAGGACCTGTCTTCATCTGCAAAAAACCGAACAAGGTGTTGACATACAGCCTCATCTGAATTGAACATTATAAATTGAACATTATAACCTGTAAGGAGGTTTGAGGAGAGCGAAACAAGTGGAAGTCTGACGGTGGGAGGTGTGGTGAGTATGGTGGGTGTGGTAACACATCACATCAAAACTCTCATAACTTTTGACGGCTGATCAAACTTGTGTTTGTCTCATGTTGTCGTGAGGGAACACCACTACTTTACGATTAACAAGCGCTGGACATGTCTGGATGATGCAGTCGTTCAAAGTGTCTAATTGCCGACAGCACACATTCCAATTGATTGTTTGATTTATGGTAGGAGTTAAAAAAGCACAGCATAGATAGAAAACACACAAAGGCACCAAGTAATATAATATACATTATGATATACGTTATAATCAAACGTGGCATCATTTTCAAGTGGTGTTGAAGCTGCTACTCTATCACGTGATCAGTGTAGACAGAAATAGTTTGAGAAAACAGACTCAGCGTGAGGGACACGTTTCTTGGAACAGTTCTACTTGATGCATTCACGGAAAAGTCTCTCCTCAAGTTTGCAGTGAACATCTATTACTCCTTGAGTTTCCTGCTTTTTGTTAGCTTCATTTCACCACCTGTAAGATGGGGGACATCACCACTTGGTGTCGCATCATTTTACTTAAGATGGTGACACTTAATCACAATTTAGATAAACACTTGAAGGTCCTGACACTTTAGGTAGGTAGGGTCTTCCGTGAGATGAAAACATACCGTGAAAACGATAAAAAAAACCAACACAATACCATAAAATAAAATACAAAACACTAAAATACAATTTGATGCAATGCAAAGTTTTAAAACGTGTTTATTATTTCTTCAATATACTTAAGACATTTTGTTCCGAAACTTTCACAAATTTTACATTCCAGACGTATGCATCTCGATTAATGAGGTTTCATAAAAAAATCATTTAAGTCTTCGGTCGTACAGGTTTTTAATAAAGAACAAACAAGACATTTCGTACTTAAGACCAAGTAATCCACATTCCCAACCTAACATCCGACCTTCGATATCTTGAATTACAGTGAACATCAGGCGCTGTGTCTGCTGGGATTGACATGAATTGTTGAGAATTAAGGAGAATGCCCAGGAGAATGCCATTAAATACTGAAACATTTACAGACATTTACTTCAATAAAGAATATATATATATATATACAAACAGTAACCACGCAGTTATATACAGCTGTATCGATATAAATGCTTTTCTTCTCCAAGTATTCAGCAGTTACACCCTACCATCATGAGACTTTAAGGCAAATCACCGTCGTTTTACATTTCATCATCATGTTGCAAGAGAAGGGAAAGTTTAAAGCAGCACTTCGCTGGTCCTGGTAAACCGAGGTTTACCATTAGATTATTGTCCAGGTTATGAAGATCGATTCAGGAACATGAGAGATGGAAGCACAGGTCCTACTACTCTCACGACCTTAGCACCGAGATCAACTCCACATCACTGTTCACCAGAGATCGCTTACAAAAAAGTAAACTGTTTTCTCAAAGACATCAGACTGTTTACAGCCAATAGGGTTTACCTGCGAAGTGGGGAAAGTCATAACATTAGACTCAGAAGACAAGATTTAGTCACACGTTTGAACACTCACCAGGTAGTCACAAGCAGAATCTGTTGCTTGCACAAATATTTAGATGTTATTTGTTGCTGTTTTTCTCCAAAACAAAAGTTGATCACAAAATTCCATTAGCCGGGGTCTAAATATTACAAGAACGAAATGTCCATCAGATGTGCTTGTGTGCTCCGAGAAAGCTTGCTTCATCAATTCAGGCTTTGGCAGAAAGCAGGCAGGGGGGTGACTCCACTCCTGAGCCACTTTTGACATTTTTGTTGTAAGATCAGGTCAGTTAGTCGAGCGTTTGGTCGCTTTAAACCAGTGCCTGCTGATATACCTGAGAGACAGAGTGGCATTGGTTTAACAAAGCTGACTTTTTTCCTTAAATGTAAGTCGCAACAGCTGTCAATATGTCAACAATACAAAGTCACAACAGCTGTAAATATGTCAACAATACAAACTGTAACTTGCTTAGTATGCACACAAGTTCGACAACGAGAACGAGAAGACTGAGAGCTCGTGTGCTCACGTATGATTCGTGAAACTGCGAGAACTACTTCCGCGTGGCTTCACTTTGCTTTTTTAAAATTATTTCTTTACTTTTTTCTGTCTGAGTTCTGACGCCTTTTCACCTACACAGAAAAAAAGAAAAACTTCTCTCTGCAAACCTCGTTTCTTAATGGTTTCTATCAAAACCAATGAAGTGTGTCTTTCTTAACTCTTTACTGTTTGCCGGCTATTTGTGGGCAGCGAACCCTGAACTGTTTACTTCCTACAGCAAAAAACTTTGTACGATGAGTGACGATAAGAAGTGTGAGTGCACCTGATAATAAAAACAAATTTTGTCCCAGGAGCGCTATTGCACGAGGCACATCATTGTGTGTGTGTGTGTGTGTGTGTGTGTGTGTGTGTGTGTGTGTGTGTGTGTGTGTGTGCGAGCGTGTGAGAGAGAGAGAGCATCAAAAATAGGCACATACGCAACTGTCTTCGGTGTAACAGCTTGTACTGAAATAAACAGACACGTCAAAGCCATACACAAGGTCTTTAATTGCTACATAAAAGGAAAGAGGTATAAAAAAGAATAACCCAAAGGGATAATAAAGAATGTATGGAGAGTTCGTAAAACACAACAGAATAAACCAGAATAAAAGGAAATTGTAGTGAGAGCAAGAAACGCTGACAAACAGAGAGATAATCTTACCCGGAAGTGTAACACTGGGATGTGTGTAGCACAGTGTAGTCAGGGTCAGAGCAGCAAGAAGACCAGCAAGTGTCTTCATTGTCATCGCTGGACGTCACTGGATGTCAGACAATGTGAGTGATGACAGACGATGGCAGACGATGTCAGGCGATGTCAAGGGACCTTCTCACACTGGGGATGACAGTCGAGTTTTGTGGCGAGGAAGAGCTAGTCTTTCAACTATAGCCCCACTTATGAGTAGGCTCACTGGTCCCACAGGCCACGCGTCAGCTTGATTAACCCTTTCGCCAGCAAGCTGACAAGAATTAACTCTCTTCACCTTGTGAGCTGCTTATGAAAATATCACTCATGTCCTTGTGTTGCCGTGCTGTATGGAGAATTTTTAATTCGCGTTCGACCTGCTGAACAGAGCCCAAGCTTAGGTTTGCTATTTGTCTCTCTTTTTATTTTCTCTTGTTTGATTTTTTTTTGTTTTGTTTTGCTCAACGGCAATAGACCGCAAATTAGTCGAAGATACATTGCGCCTGATCACTATATACCCGATACGAGAGTGGGGAATATGAGAGTTGATTTCTCTTCAGGACCTAAAGGGTTAACTGTGTCCAGCCTACAGGTGTTTGTGACGTCACTTCCTTACAGGCGTTGGCTCCCTTCGGAAAGACCGATTCATCATCATGTTATTTATAACTTCGACTTCGACAAGGACTGTGCAACGTGTCTTGGTTTCGGAAACCCCCGGAGACTATCCTTTATACAACTTCCGGTTGGCTATATTTTCCTGTTATCACTAAAGAGGGGAAGAAGTAGTGTCAGCAATAACAACAGCAACTCTGTCTTAACGGTGGTTGTGGTGTTTGTGGTGTGCACAGAGTTTACAGGATCTTTATTTCTCTCTGTTGTATTATTTTTAGCATGATAACATCAGTTATATATATATATATATATCTTGGGTTGTAGGAAAAGTCATGACGCACTATCTATGTTTTTCTTTTTATATAAAAGACAAAGACCAGTCAATGATATTTTGCCTGTTTTGCTCGATGACCTTTTACCATCTTTCCGAGAGCTTCATAAATCCTCCTTCCTAGAAGGACCTGTCTTTATCGGCGAAAAACTTAACAAGATGTTGATTTATAGCCTCATCTGAATTGAACATTATACCATGTGAGGAGTTTTGAAGAGAGCGAAACAAGTGGAAGTCTGACGGTGGGAGGTGTGGTGAGTATGGTGGGTGTGGGAAGCTCTCATAACTGTTGACGGCTGATCAAACTTGTGTTTGGTCTCATGTTGTTGAGCCGGAACACCACCCCTTGACGATTAACGTGCGCTGGACATGTCTGGATGATGGATTTGTTCAAAGTGTTCAATTGCTAACAGCACACATCGAATTTACTTTTTGGTTCCTTGGTAGGACTTAGAATAAACACGGCGCCTTTAAAATCCCACCACAGGGAGAACATAACCTTCCTCTGAAGAATGTCTGCTTTCATTATCGTTTGAGGCGAATCATCAAGTCGGGGAACCCAAATATCAATATCTGCTTAGATATCCCGGCTTATTCAGGTGGTGGTTAACGCATGAGTGATAAATGTTCAGAATGTCTGCAATCTCTCGTGTCGTGTCACGTGGGTTTGACTCGACCATTACTTTTATGACGTCAGCAAATATAATCAAGAGTGGCATCATTTTCAAATCGTGTTGAAGTTACATTTCTATCACGTGATCAGTGTGGGGGCAAACGGAGACAGGAACATTTAAAAAACTAGTTTCTCGGAACTTAAAGTTTTGAATTTTATTCTCAGAAATAGTTTGAGAGAACAGGTGTAGCAGGCGAATCCCAGACACTTAATCCCCAGACACTTAATCCCCTAGACACTTAATCCCCAGACACTTAATCCTCAAAATGAAATTTCAACTAAAAAACTTAATAAAAAATTTAATTCAAATTCAAATAATACTTAACTTCAACATTTATAACAACCCAGTCTTACGAGAGTTACCCAGAGTTACCACGCGACACATTTCTCTTTTGGTTATAATATTTATAGTTCACAAAATAGCAGTTTTGAGTGTTGTGTCGCGATTTGGGGATTAAGTGTCTGGGGATTAAGTGTCCGGGGATTAAGTGTCCGGGGATTAAGTGTCCGGTCACCGTAGCAGGCACAGTACAAGAAACGCATTTTTTGGTACAGTTCTGCTGACTGTATTCAAGGTAAAGTCTTTCCTCAAAGATGCAAAGAATACCTTTCACCTCTTGAATTTCCTGCTTTTGTTAAACTCATTTCACATTTAGTTAGCTCCATTGCACCACTCTTCAGATGGTGCCTTTACCACACTTGGTGTCGCATCATGTTACTTAAGATGGTGTCACTTCATCACACTTTAGATAAACACTTGAAGGCCAGGTCACATGAGCTAGGGCCACTTCTTAGAGGCCAATACAAAAAAATAAAATACAACAAAATATCAAAAAATAAAATACAATTCGAAGCAATGCTATGATTCAAAATGTTTTTATTGTTTTTTTGAATAAGGTAAGACATTGCAAGCTTTATTTTGACAGTTTCACAAATTTAACATTTAACAATTTAACTCGGACAATGAGCTCACTTTGAAAAATTCATTTACGTTTTCGATCTTTCAAGCTTTATACAAGGAACAAAGAAAACATTTTGCACTTTAGACTCTGTAAAAAATTCTGTCATCAGGAACAAAAGCAGACAGGGTGCCAATAGCTCGTTAAAGTCAAGTATCTGATTCAATCCACACTTCCTCTTCAGATATGATCCCGCTGAAACAATTGAAACACATTTACTTAAATAAGCTATATGTAAACACACACACACACACACACACACACACACACACACACACACACACACACACACATTTAATTGGTAAAAGCTTGTCATAAAATTCCATTAGCCGGGGTCTAAATATTAAAAGAACGAAATGTCCATCAGATGTGTTGTTGTGCCCAAGAAAATGTGTTTCATCAATACCTGCTTTGGCAGAAAGGAGGCAGGGGGGTGACTCCACTCCTCAGCCACTGCTGACATTTTTGTCGTATGATCAGGTCAGTTACCCGAAGGACTGCAGGCTGCTCTTTACCAATGGCTGCAAATATTCCTGAGAAACAAAGTGGGATTTATTTAACGAAGCTGACTTTTTCTGAAAATGTAAATCACAAGAGCTGTAAATATGTCAACAACAAAAACTGTGGCTCGATTTGCATGCACACAAGTTCGACAACGAGAACGAGAAGACTGAGAGCTCGTGTGCTCACGTCTGCTTCGTGAAACTGCGAGAACTACTTCTGCGTGGCTTTACTTGGCTGTTTCAACAACTTTTTTCTTTACTTTTTGTTTATCTGTGTTCTAATGCACTTTGATCTAGAAATAAAAAATGAAGAACTTGCATTGCAACTTGGTTTCTTGATGGTTTTTTTCGACTAATGATGTCTGGCTTCGTAAATTATGTTAACAGGTCTCCATGGACAGCAAACTCTTTACTGTTTGCAGGCTATTTGTGGGCAGCGAACCCTCAACTGTTTACTTCCTACAACAAATAACTTTGTACTACGAGAGGTCGTTGAGAAGTTTGAGTGCACCTGGTAATTAAAACACATATCAGAGCACGACTAAATGCGAGCAACTCCTGTAGTAGGTGGACAATATGTTCTGTGGGTGTGTCTTTGCTTGTGTTGCACGTGAATGACATCTAGGTAAATTGAATCTGTATAAACATACGTCTGTACATCTGCATACACGCATATATATATATATATGTATGTGTGTGCATATATGTCTACTTCCCTCGTGTAGATAAGAGACTGTACCTCATACTTTAATAAATGTTTGGAGCTTATATAGTGAGAAATATACTTCACAGTATGGTGACATTAATGTGTGTAACACAGGTATATTTGTTACCTAGAGTCTAACGTATCTACTACACGTAAATAAACAGGTGTGCGAAAGAGAATCAAATGTCGACATAAGAATTATTGCTTCCCTTTTAACTTTTGGTATTGAAATAAGCAGACAGGTCAAAGCCATACACAGGTCGTTTGCTACAGAAAAGGAGAGAGATACTAAAAATGAGAACATGCACTGAGGTAATTGAGAATATATAGAGAGTTCGTAAGATAGAAGACAATACAAGAGACTAAAATAGAATAGTAGTGAGAACTAAAGACACAGAAGTACAGAGACAATCTTACCCGGAGGTGGGACAGTGAAATGTGAGGAGGTCAGTGTAGCCAGGGTCAGAGCAACAAGAAGACCTGAAAGTGTCTTCATTGTCGTCACTGGAGGACACTGGATGTCAAACAATGTGATGTAAGTCGATGTAAGCGATGTCAGACGACGCGAGTGATGTCAGGCGATGTCAGGCGATGTCAGACGATGTCACGGGACCTCCTCACACTGGGGATGACAGTCGAATTTTGTCACGAGGAAGAGCAAGTCTCTCAACTATAGCCCCACAGATGAGTAGGCTCACGGTGAGTATGTTTGAAACCGGCTCGAGCGTAAACTCGGATCGGTACCCCGGTGACAAAGGCCACGCGTACGATTAACCCTTTTGCCAGCAAGCTGACAAAAATTGACTCTCTTCACCTTGTGAGTGGCTAATGAAATCATCAGTCATGTCCTGATATTGCCGTGTTGTTTAGATAATTCTTAATTCACGATTTACTTACTAAATAGACATCAAGCTCAGGTTTCCTATTTGTTTCTCTTTTTTACTTTCTTGTGTTTTACTTTTGTTTTGTTTGTTTAAGGGCAATGGACATTAATTTAGTCAAAGACACGACATGGCACCTGATCATTATATCGCCGACACAAGAATGTGTGTGTGTGTGGGGGGGAGGACATGAGCGTAGCTTTCGCTTCGGGTTGTAAAGGGTTAACTGTGTCCACCCTACAGGTGTTTGTGACGTCACTTACGTGCAGGCGTTGACTCCCTTTGGAAAGACCGAATCATCATCATTCTATTTATAACTTCAACTTCGGCAAGGGCTGTGCAACGTGCCTTTTCTTCGGAAACCCCAGGATACTATCCTTTATACAACTTCCGGTTGGCTGTATTTGCATCTCATCACTAAACATGGGAAGAAGTAGTGTCAGCAGTAACAGCAGCAGCTCTGTCTTAACGGCGGTTGTGGTCTTCGTGGTAGGCACAGAATTTACAGGATGTTCCTTTCTCTGTTGCATTGTTTTAGCACGATAACATCAGTTATATAGATATATATATATAGGGTTGTAGGAAAAGTCATTTACTATTTTTTTTCTAGAGGCGTTTATTTACATAAAGGACAAAGATCAATCAATGATATTTTGCCTGTTTTTTTTTTCGATACCCTTTTTGCTATCTGTCAGTGAGCTTCATAATTTCCCGTTTATAGAAGCACCTGTCTTTACCTGCGAAAAACTGAAAAAGTTGTTGATTTACAGCCTCATCTGAATTGAACTTCATACCATGTAAGGAGTTTTGAAGAGAGCGAAACAAGTCGAAGCCTGACAGCACAGGGTCAGGTGAGTATGGTGGGTGTGGCAACACATCACATCCAAGTCCTTCTCGTCTCAAAACTGAACAATCAGTAGGCAAACTATGGGTAGTATCCTCTAGGGGATTTCCTGGTCAACTTCGGCCCTTGAAAGAGCATCGGCTATTTTGTTATTCACTCCTTTTATTCCTTTTATTTGGAATTTAAACTCCTGAATAGCAAGCGCCCATCTCATAATCCTGTAATTCCAATAAGGCGCAGTGTTTAGAAAAGTTAGTGGCTTGTGGTCTGTCTGCACAATAAACTCTCTCCCATATAAATACCTCGCTAGTTTTTGAATAGCCCACACAATGGAGAGGCACTCGTTCTCAATTTCGCTGTATCTCGTTTCTCAGGGTAAGAGTTTGCGGCTAATGAATATGACTTGAAGAAGGTCCTGTCGGTGTTGCTGCAAAGGTGTTGCGCCCAGTCCTACTCCACTTGCATCCGTCTATACCACAAATGTTTTTCTGAAGTCAAGCAGTTGTAAAATTGGAGGTTGTGATAACAATCTCTTGACGGTTTCCAGCGCCGATTGACACTCATTGCAGTTTATGTCACGTTCTCACTCTTAACCACACAGGGCTGTATCTCTGATCCCTGACATTCTCAAGAATCTCTGCCTTCGATCTCGTTCGAGGCGAATCATCAGGTCGGGACCAAGACCGTCTGCGTACCACGTTGTTGTAAACAATTCACTTCTCATCACCAGTTACCAGTCATTTAAAAAAAGATCGTTTTCGTTTAATGAGCATGTCGTAGATGTTTATAGGCTTCGTCAGAGAAACGTCTTTGAGTTCATGAGGGCAAATCAGGACAGGAACATTTACCAAACTAAATTCTCGGAACTTATTGTTTTGAATTTTATTCTTAGAAATAGTTTTGTGAAAACAGGTGTAACAGACACAGCGCAAACGATTCATTTTTGGTCTATTTCTAATTGTTGCATTCACGGAAAAGTGTCTACTCAAGTATGCAACAGAACAGTTCTCACTCCTTGAGTTTCCTGCTTTAGTTAGCCTCATTTCACCTCTTGGTGTCACATCATTTTACTTAAGATGGTTTCACTTCATCACAATTTAGAATTAGATAGTCACTTGAAGATAAAGTCACATTAGGTAGGGTCTTCCCTGGGGTGAATGCACACCATAAAAACGATTAATTACAACACAATACCATAAAATAAAAAACAATTTGAAGCAATACAATGATTCAAAAAGTTTTTATTTTTTCTTCTGTAAAGGAAGACATTTCGAAACTTTCACAATTATACTTCACAGACAACTCTATCTCGAAGAATGAACTCACATAAAAAAATCATTTACGTTTTCTATCTTACAGGCTTTTTATAAGAAACAAGCATTTCGCAATTAAAACTATAAAATTATAAAACATTGTCATTAGGAACAAAAGCAGACAGGATGCCAACTGCTCGTTTAAATGCAGTGCTTGCATTAAGCCCGCGCTTCCTGTTCACATTTGACCCATCTGTATAGATAGAAATGCTTTTCTCCTCCAAGTATTCAGCAGTTAAACTCTACCATAATTACACTTTTAAGGTAAATCACCGTCTTTTCACCCTCCATCATCATGTTGCAATATAAGGGAAAGTTCTGAGCAGCACTTTGCTGGTCCTGGTAAACAGAGACTTGCTGATTGAATTCTTGTCACGAGGATCGGTTCAAGTATATGAGAGATAGAAGCACAACTCCTGCGACTCTCACAACCTTCCCAGATAGCATTTGAACATTTTATAAACGTTTACAAATGGTTCTCGCGAAATGTCAAAATAATATTTGCAGTAAATCTTTCTGAAAAGTTTATCATGCCCTCAAAGTGATGTTTTATTAATGTTTACATTCAATCTTGTTGTCAACCTTTTGTAAAACCCTGTTAAACCTTTGTGAAACATTTAATAGTTGTTCTGAGTTAAACGCTTATCAATCCACGTAACAAACTTTTCTCGCCCAGACACAGGGCAGCTAAACTTAATTAAGTTTGTTATCTTTCATTGAATATGAATGCTCTCTAAGAGAAGGGGGATTGGTGTTTTACGCTGAGCCAGCAACTAACGCTGCATCATGGCAAGGCAGACAGCCCCGTAAACAGATGCTACGTGCAGAGAAAGAACAGCGTGTCCAGCACGAGATCTGAACACATCACAATCAAATTTCACTGTATTGGTGACAGGCGCTGTAATCGCTGTGCCGCCCAACCACCCTCCCCAGAAAGGGGCGAGCCGATCCTAGAAATACTGTCAGACCAGGCCATCCCGTGCAAAGGTGAGGTAGGCACCAAACACTCCATCACCGGTCATACATCGGATTAACCTCAGCCAAGAGATCGCAAGCGACATGTGCTCTGCGGAGAATGGACGACAGTAGCATCTGGCTTTCCGTGATATTCAGGATCAGCAACATAGTATGTCGTTTAAGTGATTTAGAATGCTGCTTTATTTAATGACTTACTTTATATTGTGACAACAGTTGTTATCCTCAACGTTTTGTCGTATTTCTACGAAGTTTCACTAAGAAATCGTTGATAAACATCTCGTTTTTGAAACGATACTTATCTTCTCCGAGCGTAAGCAAGGGAAACAACACAACGTGGCGTCAATACAGAGTGCATGGTGTGTAACCGTGTTTTGAGATGACTGATTTTACAACAGTTTTCAAATCTCACACATAGCGATGCGACATATTAAGTTTTAAAATATTTTGGGAGAATTGTAAATAACTGAATTTTTGTTTTAAATGTTTAAAATACATTTATTTAATATTCATGTTAAAATGTTATGGCTCCTAATATTTTAAAATATTTGCAAAATGTTTCAGTTTTTAAATGTTTATTATTAGAACCATGTTAGTGGTTTTGAAACGTTTTTAAAATCTGGGATTAGGACTGAGGTCAAAACCCTACAACTGTTCAGCAGAGATCGCTTGCACAAAAAATCCGGTTGTTTACACAGAGAAACCAGCCTCTTTACACAAAGAAATCAAGTTGTTTACAGCAAATGAGTTTATTGGCGAAGTGGTGAAAGTCACAACATTAGAGTCAGAAGGCAAGATTTAGTCATACGTTTGAATGCTCACCAGGTAGTCAAAAGCATTTATTTATTGCTATTTTTTCAAAAGCAAAAGAAAGCTTGTCACAAAATTCTATAAGCCGGGGTATGAATATTACAAGAATGAAATAGCAATCAAATGTGGGGGTGGGGTATGGCTCAAAGGAAAGCTTGCTTTATCCATTCAGGCTCTGGCAGAAAGAGGGCAGGGGAGTGACTCCGCTACTAAGCCACGCTTGGCATTTTTGTCGTATGATCAGGTCAATTATTCGACCGGTTGGCAGTTGTAAACCAGTGCCTGCAGACATACCTGAGAGACAGATTGGGATTGGGTTAATAAAGCTGCCTTTTTATCCTAAAATGTAAATCACAACAGTTGTAAATATGTCGACAACAAAAACCATAACTCTCTTAGCTTGCACACAAAGTCAATCCCAACTGCTTCGTGACACTGCGAGAACTGCTTCCACGTGGCTTTACTTAGCATTTAAAATTCTTTCTTTACTTTTTGTCTGTCTGTGTTATGGCGCCCTTTGACCCAGACACAGAAAAAAGGAAGAACTTATCTCTGCAACTTCGTTCTTGATGGTTTCTATCAAGACTAATGATGTGTGTCTTCTTAAATTTTGTTTACCAGGTCTTCATGCACAGCAAACTCTTTACTGTTTGCTGGCTATTTGTGGGCAGCGAACCCTGAATTGTTTACCTCGTACAATAAATAAATTTGTACTAAGTGCGGTCATTGAAAAGTGTGAGTGCACCTGGTAATTAAAACAGAGCTCGTCCGTACACCTTGAGGAGCGCTGTTGCACGAGGGACAAGTCTGTGTGTGTGTGTGTGTGTGTGTGTGTGTGTGTGTGTGTGTGTGTGTGTGTGTGTGTGTGTGTGTGTGTGTGAGAGAGAGAGAGAGAATGAAATATAGGCACAGGAGTAACTGTCTTCATTTGAACAGCTTGTACTGAAATAAGCAGACACGTCAAAGCCATACACAGGGTTTTTGCTACATAAAAGGAGAGAAATAAAAAAGAGATAATGCAAAGAGATAATAGAGAATTATGGAGATTTCGTAAAACACAACAGAATAAAAAAAAATTGTAGTGACAACCAGAAACACTGATAAAAAGTGAGACAATCTTACCCACATGTGTGTAGCACAGTACAGCAAGTGTCAGAACAACAAGACCACCAAGTGTCTTCATCGTCGTCGCCGGACAGCACTGGATGTCAGACAATGTGAGTGATGTCAGGCGATGTGAGCGATGTTAGGTGATGTCAGGCGATGTGAGCGATGTTAGGTGATGTCAGGCGATGTCTGTTTCTCCCACTGGAGATGACAGTCGAGTTTTGTGGCGAGGAAGAGCTAGTCTCTCAATTATAGCCCCACGGATGAGTAGGGGAACCGGTCCCAAAGATCATGCGTCAGCTTGAGGCTGATTAACCCCTTTGGCAGCAAGATGACAAGAAATAAATTACTCGATTCACCTTAAGAGTTGCTTATAAAAATATCACTCATGTCCTTGTGTTTCGGGGTTGTTTGGATAATTTTTAATACACGTTTTACCTACTGAACAGAGACCAAGCTTAGGTTTGCTATTTGTCTCTCTTAAAATTTTCTGGTGTTTTATTATTGTTGTTTTGTTTGTTCAACGGCAATAGACCACAATTTAGTCGAAGATACATTGCGCCTGATCATTATATCCCCGATAGGAGAGTGTGGGATATGAGTGTAGATTTCTCTTCAGGTCCTAAAGGGTTAACTGTGTCCAGCCTACATGTGTTTGTGACGTCACTTACATCCAGGCGTTTGCTCCCTTTGGAAAGACCGAATCGTCATCCTTCTATTTATAACTTCGACTTCGACAAGGACTGTGCAGTGTGTCTTGGCTTCGGAAACCGCAGAAGACTATCCTTTATACAACTTCCTGTTGGCTGTATTTACCTCTCATCACTAAACAGGGGAAGCAGTAGTGTCAGCAGTAACAGCAGCAGCTCTGTGTTAGCGGTGGTTGTGGTGTTTGTGGTGTACACAGAATTAACAAGATGTTCCTCTTTCTCGTTGTATTATTTTTAGCAGGATAACATTAGCGATCTACTGGATTTAAAAAGTAATGAAGTATTTTTGTATGTTTTTCTAAGGGCATTTATTTATGTACACAACAAAGATCAATCACTTTATACTATAATGCCCGTTTTGTTCCATAACTTTTTGCTATCTTTCAGTGAGCTTCATAATTCCTCTTTCATAGAAGGACCTGTCTTTATCTGCAAAAAACTGAACAAGGTGTTGACATACAGCCTCATCTGAATTGAACATTATAACCTGTAAGGAGGTTTGAAGAGAGCGAAACAAGTGGAAGTCTGACGGTGGTAGGTGTGGTGAGTATGGTGGCTGTGGTAACACATCACATCAAAGCTCTCATAACTGTTGACGGCTGATCAAACTTGTGTTTGGTCTCATGTTGTCGTGAGGGAACACCACTACTTTACGATTAACAAGCGCACGACAAACTAGATTCTCGGAACTTAAAGTTTTGAAATTCATTCTCAGAAATAGTTTTGAGAAAACAGGTTTTAACAGGCACAGCGCCAGAGACGCATTTTTTAAACAGTTCTACTTGGTGCATCAACGGTAAAGTCTTCCCTCAAGTTTGCAAAGAACAGATCTCACTCCTTGAATTTCCTGCTTTAGTTAACTTCACAAATTTTGCATCACAGATGAATGTAACTCGAAGAATGAGCTCACTCAAGGAAAATCATTTAAATTTTCGATCGTGAAGGTTTTTTATTTGGAACAAACAAGACATTTCGCACTTAAGACTGTACAACATTCTGTCATTAGTAACAAAAGCAGACAGGGTGCCGACTGTTCATTAGGTGCAGTGTCTGCATTAAAGCTTTCTGTTTACATGTGACCCATCTGATTGTCCACGGAGACCCCCAACACCATCTAAGCCACATCCCTAATCCTTCCTCCAAATCCAAGTAATCCACATTCCCCACCTAACATCCAACCATCGATACCCGAGATTACAGTATGTCTGCTGGATTAATTGAATCGTTGAGAACTAAGGAAACCTTGAACACTGCACAGGAGAATGCCCTTAAATACTGAAACATTTACAAATATTTAATTCGATAAAGAATATATATATATATATATATAAACAAACAGTAACCACGCAGTTATATACAACTGTTTCGATATAAATGCTTTTCTTCTCCAAGTATTCAGCAGTTCAACTCTACCCTTATTTCACTTTTACGGTAAATCATCGTCTTCTTACATTTCATCCTCATGTTGCAAGATAAGGAAAAGTTCTGAGCAGCACTTTGCTGGTCCTGGTAAACCGAGACTCGCTGATTGAATTCTTGTCCAGGTCACGAGGATCGGTTCAGTACACGAGAGATGGAAGCACAGGTCCTCCCACTCTCACAAACATAGGACCGAGGTCAACTCCCTGTCACTGTTCACCAGAGATCGCTTACACGAAGAAATCAGACTGTTTACAGCAAATTGGTTTATTGGGAAAGTGTTGAAATTCATACCATCAGTCTCAGAAGGCAAGATTTAGTCAAACGTTTCAACAATCATCAGGTAGTCACTAGCAGAATCTGTTTCTTGCACAAATAATTTTATTTATTGCTCTTTTTCCCTAAAACAAAAAAAAGTTTATAATAAAATTCCATTATCTGGGGTCTAAATGTTACAATAACGAAATGTTCATCAGATCTGTTTTGTTGTTGGTGTTGTTGTTGTTGTTGTTGTTTTTTTGTTTTTTCCAAAGGAAAGCTTGCTTCATCAAAACATTCTTTGGCAGAAAGGAGGCAGGGGGGTGACTACACTCCTGAGCCACTGCTGACATTTTTGTCGTATGATCAGGTCAGTTAGTCGAGCGTTTACCCGCACCAACCTAGTGTTTGCGGAGATACCTGAGAGACAGAGTGGGATTGTTTAACGAAGCTGACTTTTCTCCCTAGAATGTAAGTCACAACAGCTGTAAATATGTCAACAATACAAACAATAACTTGCTTGGTATGCACACAAGTTCGAACAACAAGAACTACAAGACAGAAAGCTCGTGCGCTCACGTCTGATTCCTGAAACTGTTAGAATGACTTCCAGGTGGTTTTATTTGGCTTTAAAAAAAATTATTTCTTTACTTTTTTCTGTCTCCCTTCTGATGCACTTTGATCTAGACACAGAAAAAAGGAAGAACTTGTCACTGCAACTTCGTTTCTTAATGGTTTCTATCAAAACTAATGAAGTGTGTCTTCTTAAATTGCGTTGACCAGGTCTTCATGGACAGCAAACTCTTTACTGTTTGCCTGCTATTTGTGGGAAACGAACCCTGAACTGTTTACTTCCTACAACAAATAACTTTGTACTATGAGCGGTCGTTGAGAAGTGTTAGTGCACCTGGT
Source organism: Marisa cornuarietis (assembly GCA_004794655.1). Lineage (NCBI taxonomy): Eukaryota > Metazoa > Mollusca > Gastropoda > Architaenioglossa > Ampullariidae > Marisa > Marisa cornuarietis. Next base: position 1,015,996 of record SMMW01000605.1, read on the forward strand.
AATTAAAACAGATTTTTTCCGTAAGCTTCAAGGAGTGCTGTTGCACGGGGGACTTGTGTGTGTGTGTGTGTGCTTGCGTGCGTGCGTGCGTGCGTGCGTGCGTGCGAGAAAGAGAGAATCAAATGTAGTCACAAGCGTAACTGTCTTGTACTGAAAAAAGCAGACACGTCAAAGCCATACACAGAGAGAGGTATAAAAAAAGAATAACGCACAGATAATAAAGAATGTAGGGAAAGTTTGTAAAACACAACAGAATAAACCAGAATAAAAGGAAATTGTAGTGACACATAGAAACACTGACAAACAGAGAGACAGACTTACCCGGATGAATATCACTGAGTTGTGTGTGGCACAGTGTAGTCAGGGTCAGAGCAACAAGAAGACCAGCAAGTGTCTTCATTGTCGTCGCTAGACTTCACTGGATGTCAGACAATGCGAGCGATGTCAGACGATGTTAGGCGATGTCGGACGATGTTAGGCGATGTCAGACGATGTCAGACGATGTCAGGCGATGTCACGGGACCTTCTCACACTTGGGATGACAGTCGAGTTATGTGGCGAGGAAGAGCTAGTCTCTCAACTATAGCCCCACTTATGAGTAGGCTCACTGGTCCCACAGGCCACGCGTCAGCTCGATTAACCCTTTCGCCAGAAAGCTGACAAGAATTAACTCTCTTCACCTTGTGAGCTGCTTATGAAAATATCACTCATATCCTAGTGTTGCGTGCTGTATGGAGAATTTTTAATATGCATTTTACCTGCTGAACAGAAATCAAGATTAGGTTTGCTATTTGTCTCTCTTTTTATTTTCTGGTGTTTGATTTTTTTTTGGTTTTTTTTTTCAATGGAAATAGACCACAGTTTAGTCGAAGATACATTGCGCCTGATCACCATATACCCGATACGAGAGTGTGGGATATGGGTGTACATTTCTCTTAAGGACCTAAAGGGTTAACTGTGTCCAGCCTACGGGTGAATGTGACGTCACTTCCTTGCAGGCGTTGGCTCCCTTCGGAAAGACCGATTCATCATCATGTTATTTATAACTTCGACTTCGACAAGGACTGTGCAACGTGTCTTGGTTTCGGAAACCCCCGGAGACTATCCTTTATACAACTTCCGGTTGGCTATATTTCCATGTTATCACTAAAGAGGGGAAGAAGTAGTGTCAGCAGTAACAACAGCAACTCTGTCTTAAGGGTGATTGTGGTGTTTGTGGTGTGCACAGAATTAACAGGATCTTCATTTCTCTCTGCTGTATTATTTTTAGCATGATAACATCAGTTATATATAGGGTTGTAGGAAATCCATGACGCACTATCTATGTTTTACTATTTATATAAAAGACAAAGATCAGTCAATGATATTTCGCGTGTTTTCTTCGATAACCTTTTACCATCTTTCAGTGAGCTTCAGAAATCCTTGTTCGTAGAAGGACCTGTCTTTATCGGCGAAAAACTTAACAAGGTGTTGATTTACAGCCTCATCTGAATTGAACTTTATACCATGTAAAGAGTTTTGAAGAGAGCGAAACAAGCCGAAGCTTTGTAGCACTGGTTCATATGAGTATGGTGGGTGTGGCAACACATCACATCAAAGTTCTAATAACGTTTGACGGCTGATCAAACTTGTGTCTCATGTTGTCGTGACCAAACACCACTCCTTGACGATAAACGAGCGCTGGACATGTCTGGATGATGGATTCGTTCAAAATGTCCAATTGCTAACAGCACACATTCGAATTTCTTCTTTGGTTCCTTGGTAGGACTTCGAATAAACACGGCGCCTTTAAAATCCCATGGCACGGAGAGCGTAAACCTTCTTCTAAAGAATGTCTGCTTTCGATATTGTTTGAAGCAAGTCATCAGGTCCGGACCAAGACCGTCGCGCACCACATCGTTGTAAGCAATCAGTTTTTCATCACCAATTATAAGTCGCTTAAAAATGATTGTTCTTCTCACATTTAGTAAGCATATCGCAGATGTTTATTCTCGCCGTCGAATGAACATCTTTAAGTTCACGAGGAACCAAATATCAATCCTGCTTAGATATCCCAGCTTATTCTGGTGGTGGTAACCGCTTGAATGATAAATGTTCAGAATGTCTGCAAAGTCTCGTGTCGTGTCACGTTGGTTTGACTCGACCATTACTTTTGTTATGATGTCAGCAAACTCAATGAGCCTCCATGACCAAGGAGCTTCCTTGAGATCGAAATCACCAGCAGCAACTTCGTGACACTGACTTTCTTGTAGACCATTGTGACCATAAACTTTATGTGACTTTTCACACGCTTGACGTCCGGTCTTCCTTTTAAAGAAGTAAAACAGTAAAATATGTCTGTAAGATATCAGTAAACTGTGTTAATTTGTGTTGAGCGGATCACTTTGTCATACTTAATACTTTAGTATTGCAATTCTCACTACGCAGTCTCAGGCCCGCCATATCCGTTATAATTAAGCATGGCATCATTTTCAAATCGTGTTGAAGTTACCAGTCTGTCACCTGCACAGTGTGGCAGCAAACCAGGACAAGAACATTTACCAAACTAAATTCTCGGAACTTAAAGTTTTCAATTTTATTCTCAGAAATACTTTGAGAAAACAGGTGGAACATGCACAGCGCAAGGGACGCATTTTTGGTACAGTTCTACTTGTTGTCTCCACCATAAAGTCTTTCCCTAAAGGATGCAAAAGAACAGCCCTCGCTTCTTTATTTTCCTGCATTTATTAACCCCATTATACCAGATGTAAGATGGGGGCCATCAACACGTTTGGCGTCGCATCATTTTACTTAAGATGGTGTCACTTCATCACAATTTAGATAAACACTTGAAGATCCTGTCACTTTAAGTAGTGTCTTGTGTGAGGCGAATATATACCATGACAACGATAAAATGCGACAAACTACCGTAAAATAAAATACAAGACACTAAAATACAATTCAAAGCAATGTAATGATTTGAAAAGTCTTAATTATTTCTTCAGTAACGTAAGACATTTTGTTTTGAAACTTTCACAAATTTTACATCACAGACGAATGCATCTCGAATAATGAGCTCACTAAAAAAAATCATTTGCGTTTTCGATCGTTCAACTTTTTATAAGGAACAAACAATACATTCCGCCTTAGAGACCTTCTGGCACCAGAAACAAAAGCAGACAGGGTGCCGACTGCTCATTAAGATGCAGTGTCTGCATTAAATCTTCCTGTATACATGTGACCCATCTGATTGACCTCAGAGACCCTAAGACTATGTAAACCCCTAGCTCCGAATCCAAGTAATCCACATTCCCAACCTAACTTCCGACCATCGATATCCTGGATTACAGTGATCATTACGTGCTATGTGTGCTGGATTAATTGAACCTTTGAGAGCTAAGAAAACCGTGAAAACTACCCGGGAAAATGCCATTTAGCCCGCTTGGTTCAAGATAAAAATGTAACTTTTTGTTGTTGTTGGCTTTGGAAGGGAAAGTGCTTCCACCGAAAGGCGATTTCGCAGTAAAAATGTTGTTGTTTGTTTAGTTGGAAAGTGCTTCCACCTTGCGGTGATTTCGCACTATGGGGGGGAAAAGGGGGGAGCAAACCGGAGTACCCGGAGAAAAACCCCGCCGCCCAGCCCTGCGAACAGGTGTCACATACAGAGAGTGTCCCGAGACGAGATCTGAACCCTGAGCCGCTCACTGCAGTGGTGACAAGCGAGTGTTTTAACCACTACACTACCGGGGGCCCTTGTAAAAATGTCACATTACAAAGACTGGCTTATAACTTAAGACTGCGAAGACAACACTGGGTGAAGTTTTTTTTATATTATTATTATTGCTGCTCTGAGATAAACATTAAACCAAGAAACCTAGGCATTTTTGGAAAAGAGAAAAGTTGAACTTTGCAATAAAAAGTAATGAAAATCGCCTTGCCCGTGCTACCCAGCAAAGCCACGATCGTGGCCTTTCAAACCAAGTTAGTGGATACTGAAACATTTACAGAGTTCTGTCCCTTCGCCTAACAGGCTCTCCTTGATTTTGTTTATGTTTTGTGCTCCGATTTGAATAAAAGTGTTGATCCTTCATGTTAGCATGTGCTTCTGCTGCATTTTCTTCCACTTCTGTTTTACAGCTGGATTGTATATAATGTTATTTTGAAGTGCAAATTGTTTGGATCTATTGGCTGGATTCCACTCCGCCATCCTTCACTCGCTTCCACAGCGCCCGTGAGTTGTAGTGAATAAACTGATGTGACGATCACATTCTACAGTTTCAACATGATAATATTTCTTCATATTCTCAAGATTACTCAATATCTTCTCAGTATTTTCCTGATATCACCAACCTTTATTCTCTGAAGTCGTTACCGTTGACTCTGCAGTGATCTCCCTTACTGTTCTTACTTACTGCATTGTTCTCCCTTCTACATCTTTGTGACTATTTCGTCATCTTGTTCAGCGCAGTGAGTCCGCCTTTGGCTGAGATATTGCGCTTTGAATATTCTCACATTATTATTATTATTATTATTATTATTATTATTATTATTATTATTATATAAATGCTTTTCTCCTCCAAGTATTCCGCATTTCAACCATACCCTCTATTTTACTTTTTAGGTAAATATAAGGGAGAGTTTGAGTAGCACTTTGCTGGACCTGGTAAACCAAGATTTGCTGACTGAATTCTTGTCCAGGTCACGAGGATCGGTTCAGGAACAGGAGAGATCGAAGCACAGCTCCTCCCACTCTCATGACTTTAGCACTGAGGTCAACAATGATCACTGTTCAGCAGAGATCGCTTACACAGAGATATCAGGCTGCTGACACAGAGATATCAGGCTGTTCACACAGAGATATCAGGCTGTTCACACAGAGATATCAGGCTGCTTACACAGAGATATCAGGCTGCTGACACAGAGATATCAGGCTGTTCACACAGAGATATCAGGCTGCTTACACAGAGATATCAGGCTATTTACACAGAGATATCAGGCTGTTCACACAGAGATATCAGGCTGCTTACACAGAGATATCAGGCTGTTCACACAGAGATATCAGGCTATTTACACAGAGATATCAGGCTGTTCACACAGAGATATCAGGCTGCTGACACAGAGATATCAGGCTGTTCACACAGAGATATCAGGCTGTTCACACAGAGATATCAGGCTGCTTACACAGAGATATCAGGCTGTTCACACAGAGATATCAGGCTGCTTACACAGAGATATCAGGCTGTTCACACAGAGATATCAGGCTGCTTACACAGCGATATCAGGCTGTTCACACAGAGATATCAGGCTGTTCACACAGAGATATCAGGCTATTTACAGCCAGTGGGCTTACTGGCGAAGTGGTGAAAGTCATACCATTAGCCTCAAAAGGCAAGATTTGTCATACGTTTGAACACTCACCATGTAGTCACAAGCAGAATATGTTTCTTGAACATATATTTACATTTTATTTATTGCTGTATTTCCTCAAAACAAAACAAAAAGAAAAAAAAATTGTGGCTAAATTCCATTAGCCGGGGTCTAAATATTACAAGAAAGAAATGTCCATCAGATGTGGTTTTTTTTTGTACCCTAAGGAAAACTTGCTTCATCAATTCTTACTCTGGCAGAAAAAAATACACGCGGAAGACTCCGATCCTCAACCACTGTTGGCATTTTTGTCGTATGATCAGGTCAGAGGGTAGACCGAATGACCGTATGCCTGGAGATATACATGAATGAGAGAGTGGGATTGGCATATACATGAATGAGAGAGTGGGATTGGCTTAACGAAGCTGACTTTTTTCAATAAAATGTAAGTCACAACAGCTGTAAATATGTCAACAACAAAAACCGTAACTCGCTTTGGTGCAACAATCTTCGACAATGAGAACTAAATAACGGAGAGCTCGTCTGCTCACGTCTGATTCGTAAAAATGCGAGAACTACATCCACGTGGCTTTTAAAAACATTGTTTCTGTACTTTTTGTCTGTCTGCGATCTGACGCCCTTTGACCCAGACACTAAAAAGAAGAACTTATCACTGCAACTGCGGTTCTTGATGGTTTCTATCAAGACTAATAATGTGTGTGCCTATTTAAATTACGTTAACAGGTCTTCATGGGCTCTTTACTGTTTGCCGGCAGCGAACCCTGAACTGTTTACTTCCTACAACAAATAACTTTGTACGATGAACGGGGTTAAGAAGTGTGAGTGCACCTGGTAATTAAAATAGATTTTGTCCGTAAGCGCCGAGGAGCGCGGTTGCACGAGGGACATCTTTGTGTGTGTGTGTGTGTGTGTGTGTGTGTGTGTGTGTGTGTGTGTGTGTGTGTGTGTGTGTGACAGAAAGAGAAAATCAAATGTAGGTACAATCGTAACTGTCTTCCTTGGAACAGCTTGTACTGAAATAAGCAGACGCATCAAAGCCATACACAGATATATATATATATATATATATAAGAGATAACGCACAGAGATAATAGAGAATGTAGGGAGAGTTCGTAAGACACAACAGAATAAACCAGAATAAAAGGACATTATACTGACAACCTGAAACACTGACAAACAGAGAGACAATCTTACCCGGATATGTAACACTGGGATGTGTGTAGCTCAGGGTAGTCAGGGTCAGAGCAACAAGAAGACCAGCAAGTGTCTTCATTGTCATCGCCGGACAGCACTGGATGTCAGACAATGTGAGCGATGACAGGCGATGTCAGACGATGTCAGGTGATGTCAGGCGATACGATATCTACTTCACGGGACCTTCTGCCACTGGGGATGACATGGAGTTTTGTCGCGAGTAGGTGCTAGTCTCTCAACTATAGCCTCACAGATAAGCAGGGGAACCGGTTCTAAAGCCCACGCGACAGCTTAAATGCGATTAACCCTTTCGCCTGCAAGCTGACAAGAATTAAATAAATCTCTTCACCTTGTGGGTTGCTTATGAAAATATCACTCATGTCCTTGTGCTGCCGGGTTGTTTGGATCATTTTTAATACACGTTTCACCTACTGAACAGGCCCGCCATGTCCGTTATAATCAAGCGTGGATTAATTTTCAAATTGAAGTTACCACTAACGTGCACAGTTACCACTAACGACGATGACTGAGCGATAGAGTAGGTGAAAGAAGCCAAGTTAGTGGCAGCAACACATGAGCTAGATGCTCACCCTGTTTCATTGATTTGAGAATGTTCGTTTGTTTGTCCATCGGGGGCCGATGATGACCATGACCACGCAAAAAGGAGGAGTCGGAAAAATCTAGTCAGATCATAGACTTTAGAGAAAGAAGGACAGCCATCTTAGCGCGTGAAGTGGGCCAGCGCTGCCTCAACTCCCGTCCGCTGTATACTCGCCGATACCATTGACAGCCAGCTTCCGCCCTCTTTGTCGTGTATCCGCGAGTACATCATGGAATGCTTGGATATTGAAGAAGTCCTGATGATGATGATGATGATGATGATGATGATGATGATGATGATGATGATGATGATGATGATGATGATGTCCATTTGTAATGCGCAGGTATCCATTTGGAAGAATGAAAGTCCTCTTAGTAAGTATGCTTTAATATATATTGTAATACATGAATCACAATGTACAATATCTCCGCTCAAACACAGCGATGTATCGTAGTATTTGTATTTATTTGAAAGTCAAATTAATAGTATTGTCAACAAGCTCTCGCTCTCTGGCTCATTGTCTGAGTGATACAGAGAGCGGTTTGTAGCGAGTTTGTCGTTTCTTAACTATTAATTGAGACTTAGGCCCTGAGGAGCATGCCTTAAACTCTATTTATTTTGTAACACATTTAAATCCTTATTTACTGATTTTTTAACGATGTTGTTATAAAAGACATTCACATTAAGATTATGTTCTAATGTATTTTTTAAATGATTTATTGCTAAATAGGGTTTGAATTTAAGTAATCCTATTCATGTTAATCATGTCATTTACTTCTCAATTCTTCTTTTATCTTCTGTTGGCTATATTATAACATATTAAATATTATAATAGGTTATTTATTGTATTCTCTCTCACTCACACACACACACACACACACACACACACACACACACACACACACACACACACACACACACACACACATCCAGCACTCAGCACTTTCAAGGCACCAGTGCTGGATAAATGTTGCTATTATACTAGGTGATTAATAGTTCGATTATTTTTACATCTTTTGATGTGGTACAGCAATAGTCATAACCAATGGAAAGTCGAATTATTCTTTTTCCCAGTCTTGATTTTCTCGTCGTCGTCGTATGCTGAAAACTGATAAGCCTTTGTGTCGACTTTTGCATGCTGGGTAGCCTGGAATGGCACAGCTAGTGCCTAGCATGTCAAATTAACTACAACAACAGCTCTGAGACGCACTCTGTAAGCGAAACCGGAAAAGGCGAAGGGATGGAAAAGCCAACGCATGCGCGTCGCAAGTTATTTGTTCCCGCGCTCGAGTCGCTAGTCCTTCTTTCTCTATAGTCTATCATCCAGTAATGAAGGTCCGTGATTACAGTAATCACCGCGCTGTGTCTGCTGGGATTAACATGAGTCGTTCAGAACTGCAACTACATTGAACACCGCCCTGAGAAATGCCCTAAAATACTGATACATTTTTAACAGATTTACTTTAATAAAGAATTTTTTTTCAAGCAGTAACCACCCAGTAATAAACAGCTGTGTTGATATAAATGCGTTTCTCCTCCACGTATTCAGAATTTAAACCCTAGACTTACTTATTTTCTTTTTCGTTTTAAGCAAATCGCTGTCTTGCCACAGTTCTGTAACCTAAGGGAAAAGTTTTGAGCAGTGCTTTGCTGATCCTAATAAACCGAGACTTGCTGACTGAATTCTTGTCCAGGTAGCGATCAGAGGATCAGTTCAGTACACATGAGAGATGACAGAACATCTCCTCCCACTCTCACCACCTTAGCACTGAGATCAAAATCCTATCGTTGTTCAGCAGAGATCGCATACACAAGAGGTCAGGGGCCAGTTGCACAACACATTTCTAATTTTAAACACTTTTAGGCCTTAACTCTATTTAGATAATTAGTATAAAGTGCACACCACAATTTTAGAATTTTTGAAACTAAAACTGCTTTATGTAAGTCTGACTTTCCGTCCTGTCAGTACAAGTTTTTGTATGTTTTTCTGCAGAGAATCAAAATGGCTTAGAAGAGATTTTGCCTCTTAAGAACAGTTTTAAGGTTTAGAAGCGTGTTGTGCAACTGGCCCCAGACTGTTTACACACAGAAGTCAAGTCAGGCTGCTTACACAGACAAATCAGGCTGTTTACATGTGTTTGTTGGCAAAGTGTTGAAAGTTATACCATGAGACTCAGAAGGCAAGATTTAGTCCTCCGTTTCAACGCTCACCATGTAGTTAGAGAATATTTTTGTGCACAAATATTTACATTTTATTTATTCCTCTTTTTTCCCAAAGCAAGAAAAGCTTGTCACAAAATTCCATTACCCGAGGTCTAAATATTACAAAAACGAAATGTCCATCAGATGTGTTTTTATGCCCGAAGGAAAGCTTGCTTCATCAAACGAGGCTTTGGCAGAAAGGAGGCAGAGGAGTGACTCCACTCCTAAGAGCCTTTTGGCATTGTTGTATTAACATGAGGTGAGTTATACTGGTTACCTGCCCTGAACCAGTGTCTGCAGGTTTACCTGAAAAACAGAGTGGGGTTGGTTTAACGAAGCTGACTTTTTCTGAAAATATAAATCACAAGAGCTGTAAATATACAAACAACAAAGACCGTACCTCACTTTGCATGTACACAAGTTCGACAACGAGAACTAGAAGACTGAGAGCTCGTGTGCTCACGTCTGCTTCGTGAAACTGCGAGAACTACTTCCACGTGACTTTACGTGGCTTTCTTAACAATATTGTTTCTTTTTTGTTTTCCTGCGTTCTTTTCCTCTTTGACGTATACAAAAAAAAGAACTTGTCATTGCAACTTCGATTTTTGATGGTTTCTATCAAAACTAATGATGTGTGTCTTCTGAATTATGTTTACCAGGTCTTCGTGGACAGCAAACTCTTTACTGTTTGCCAGCTATCTGTGGGCAGCGAACCCTGAACTGTTTACTTCCTACAACAAAAAACTTTGTACTAAGAGCGGTCGTTGAGAAGTGTGAGTGCACCTGGTAATTAAAACAAATATCACAGCACAACTACATGCGAGCAACTCGTGTAGTAGGTGGATAATGTATTCAGTATGTGTGGGTGTGTCTTTATCTTGTCTTGCACATAAATGAGCCGACCCCTAGGTAAATGTAATCTGTATAAACATAATTATATCTGTACATCTGTGTGCGAGAGTTTACGCGTGAGTGTGCGCCCGCGTGTGTGTACTGTGCGCCCATGTGTAAATGCTTACAGGGGCATATTATAGATTTACATCATATTTTAATAAATGTTTGGAATATATGTTATCGAGTGAGAAATATACTTCACAGTATTGTGATTTTATTGTGTTTAATAGAGTGCTGTGTGTGTACTTAACATATATAAACGTCTATATCTCGTATTATAACAATATAAAATTATTTTTTACAGCAGGCGCATGTATACTTCTGTGTGCTGCAGCCCGGGAATGTTCACGCCTGTGAATAATGTGCAAGAAACTAATCAGCACGATGATGAATGAAAAGGAGGAGTTTGCCCGAAGCGTCTAGGATCGCTGTAGCACGAGGCACATCTTTGATTGTGTGTGTGTGTGTGTGTGTGTGTGTGTGTGTGTGTGTGTGTACGTGTGTGTGTGTGTGTGCGTGTGTGCGCGTGTGTGTTGTTGTTGTGTAAGATAGAATAGTAGTGAGAACCAGACACACTAACAAGTAGAGAGACAGACTTACCCGGATGTGTAAGACTGAGTTGTGTGTAGCACAGTGTAGTCAGGGTCAGAGCAGCCAGAAGACCAGCAAGTGTCTTCATTGTCATCGCTGGACTTCACTGGATGTCAGACAATGTGAGTGATGTTATGCGATGTATGGCGATGTCAGGCGATGTCAGCGATGTAACCGATGTTAGACGATGTAAGACGATGTTCGTTTCACGGGGCCTTCTACCACTGGTGATGACAGTCGAGTTTTGTCGCGAGCAAAACTAATGCTAGTCTCTCAACTATAGCCCCACAGATGAGTAGGCGAACAGGTCCTAAAGCCCACTCGTCATCGTGAGGGCCATTAACCCTTTCGCCAGTAAGTTGACGAGAACTGGCTCTCTGCACCTTGTAAGTTGCTGATGTAAATACCAGTCATGTCCTTGTGTTCAAGTTTTGTTTGGGTAGTTTATAACACACTCTTTACCTGCTGAACAGACACCAAGCTTAGGTTTCCTATTTTTTCTCTTTTTTATTTTCTTGTGTTTTTGTTTTTGTTTTGTTTTATTTGCTAAATGACATACGCCCACAATATAGTCAAAGAGACGATATGGCGCCTGATCATTATCTCCTCGACAGGACTGTGGGATATGAGTGTAGCTTTCGCTTTAGGTCCTAAAGGGTTAACTGTGTCCACCCTACAGGTGTTTGTGACGTCACTTCCTTGCAGGCGTTGGTTTCTTTTGGAAAGACCGAATCATCATCATGTTATTTATAACTTCAACTTCGGCGACGACTGTGCAGTGTGTCTTGGTTTCGGAAACCCCAGGAGGGTATCCTTTATACAACTTCCGGTTGGCTACAATTATTTGCATGTAATAACTCAACAAGGGAAGGAGTAGCGTCAGTGGTTAAGACCAGCAGCTGTGTTAAAGGCAGTTGCGGTGTTTGTGGTTTGCACAGGATAAACAGGATGTTCCCCCCTTCTCTCTCTCTCTCTCTGTTGTATTATTTTTAGTATGATAACATCAGTCATACAGTGGGTTGTTGGAAATGTCATGACACATTTTTCTACTTTTCTCTAAGGGCATTTATGAAATAAGTGCAGAACAGAGCGTTTCCGTCACTCATTCATTCCGGCTGCTGTTAGACTTTTTAACAACAGTAAACCTATCGGCTGACTTTAGATTTTATGCATTGAGGATGGCTTTGTAGGTTTTATGATTTTAGGTAGTTGTGTGGAATGTTTTAATTTTTTTAAAGGTTATGGATGTGTGGTATTGAGAAGGTGTGTGTTAGTATGGGAATGTTGAAGTTTGTAGTATTTTAGGAATTTGTTACTTGTACTTTTTTATATATGCCCTTGCTGTCGACAAATGTATATCAGCTGAGGATTAATAAATTGGTCTTGTCTTGTCTATATAAAGGACAAAGATCGATCAGTGATATAATGCCCGTTTTGTTCGATAAACTTTTACCATCTTTCAGTAAGCTTCATAATTCTTCGTTCCTAGAAGGCCCTGTTTTTAACAGCAAAAAACTGAACAAGCTAATAATTTGGAGCCTCATCAGAATTCAGCCTTATAACCCGCAAAGATGTTTTGAAAAGAGCAAAACAAGTCGAAGTGTGACGGTGGGAGGTGTGTGGAGTATGGTGGGTGTGGCAACACATCACAACAAAGCTCTAATAACTTTTGACAGCTGATCAAACTTGTGTGGGGTCTTATGTTTTCATTATGAAACACCTCTCCTTTACGATTAACGAGCGCTTAACATGTCTTGATGATGGACTTGTTCAAACTATCCAATTGGCGGCAGCACACATTGGAACTGATTGCTTGGTTCCTTAATAGGACCTGAAAAACACGGCGCCTTTAGAATACAGTTGTACCTTGAGATACGAGTTTAATTCGTTCCGTGACCGAGCTCGTAACTCAATCAGTTCGTATCTCGAACGAGTTATTCCCATTTAAAATAACTGAAATAGAGTTAATCCGTTCCAGCCCGAGTGGATGCCAGTTCTCTTCTTGGAATTGTCGAACCAGCCTCGACCTGCCTTAACCGTATCTTCTGCTCCCTCTTCTGAAGTCGATGCTTCTTTCTTCTTCAGGTCGCCGTAAATGCTGCGTGCTTACTTACTTACTTACTTACTTACTTACTTACTTACTTACTTACTTACTTACTTACTTACTTACTGCCCGTTATACCTGTCGGCACGTAGGGCAGCGACAAAGGTCCTCCACTTTTGTCTGTCCTGGGCCAGCTTCCCCACAGTGCCCCAGCTGTGATTTAGGGTCTTCATTTCTGCCTCCACGGTTCGCCGCCAGGTGTTCTTGGGCCGGCCTCGCTTGCGCTTTCCCTCTGGGGTCCAGTGTAAGGCAGTTTTTGTGATGGAGTTGCCTCTGATGACATGGCCAATCCAGCGCCATCGTTTCTTCATCAAGATGTTGTTCATACTCTCTTGCCCACACTGGGCAAGTAGCTCTTCGTTGGAGATTGTTCTTGGCCAGAAGATGCCCAGGATTCTTCTCAGGCTTTTGGTGTGGAAGACTGACAGTTTGTTGAAGTCGCTGTCAATCATTCGCCAGCACTCCGAGCCGTACAGAAGAGTGGACAGGACAAGGCTCTGGTAGAGTCTCAGTTTGGTATGGGTGCTGTACTGGGCTGACTTCCAGATGTTGCTTAGGCTACAGAAGATGCCCCTGGCCTTGCTCAGTCTGCTCTGGATGTCACGGTCTGCTCCTCCATCCTGCTTGACCACGCTGCCCAAGTATGTGAAGTTTTCAACCATCGGCAGATCTTCTCCCTCTATGTTGATCGGTGTTGAATTGGTGGTGTTGAGGGTCATCACTTCTGTCTTTGTCCGGCTGATGTGCAGTCCGACCTGCTTCGCAAAGGTGTTCAGGCGAGTCGTCTTCTCCTGCATATGTCGATGGGTGTGTGACAGCAAGGCCAGGTCGTCGGCAAAGTCTAGGTCTTCTAAGTTCTTGGAGAGTGTCCATCTTATGCCCCTTGGTTCATCTTCCGTTGTGTGGCGCATTACCCAGTCAATGACAAGGTTAAAGAGTAGGGAAGACATCACGCAGCCTTGTCTCACTCCAGTCCCGACCTCAAAGCAGATGTCACTGTTACCAAAAATGCTGCGTGCCTTTTCGCATATTACCGTCTCTGTATCTCATGCCAGCTCTTTCTCTTTCACCCACAACAGCGCAGAAGCTTGTCCATTTCTTCGTGGATATTTGTCCTTAATTGGGACATAATTTTACTTCCTTTCGCTGGATATGCACATTTGATGGCAACCTTTTGTTAAATGCGGTCGTACATCTTGGCAAGATCCATCACTCGTACACCACGCTCATGTTTTTCTATTATTTCTCGCTTTATTTCTATCGCCATCATTCTCTTATTCTTCTCACCATTGTCCTTTTCACTCATTTTCTTCGGCCCCATCTTAACACACACACAAGTTATTTAAAACTGCGAAAATGGTGCAAAAACGAGCTCAAAGCACGAGATACCAGTTAACTCTGTGGGTAACACGCGAGAAAGAACGAGACGACGCCGAGACGATCCCGTGATGCTGCGATCCGACCGCCCGACGCGGCAACTTCACGAATGGCCGCCGGCTCGTATCTCGGAATTCAGCTCGGATCTCAAACAGGAAATTGGTCCGAGTCGCAGCTCGTATCTCAAGAAACTCGTATGCCGAGCAGCTCGTATCTCAAGGTACCACTGTACCACCACACTGTGATCATAACCTTCGTCTGAGGAATGTTTGCTTTTCATATCGGTTGAGGCGAATCATCAGGTCGAGACAAAGACCGTTTGCTCACCACTTTTTTTGTAAACAATCCACTTCTCATCCCCAGTTTTCAGTCGCTTCAAGAAAAGGATCGTTTTCCTCACGTTTAATGAGCATATCGCAGATGTTTATACTCGCCGTCAGATGAACATCTTTGAGTTGATGAGGAACCCAGACATGGAGGCTGCTTAGATATCCCAGCTTATTCATGTGGCGGTAAACACTTGAGCGATAATGTTCAATGTGTCTACAATGTCTCGTGTCGTGTCACGTGGGTTTGACTCGACCATTACTTCCATTATGATGTCATCAACCTCGGTGACCCTCCCTAACACAGGAGGGTCCTTGAGATCGAAACTACCAGCAGGAACTTCGAGAACCATCGTTGACACTGACTTTCTTGTAGAGCATTGTGACTATAAACTGGATGTGACTTTTCACACGCTTGGCAGATATCAGCAGGCTGTTAATTTGTGTTGAGATAAGTGGATTACTTTGTCATACTTTATACTTTAGTACTGCAGTTCTTACTTTGCAGTCTCTGCCCCGCCATGTTCATTATTATCAAGCATGGCATCATTTTCAAATCATGTTGAAGTTACTACTCTATCACTTGAACAGTGTGGGGGAAAACGGAGACAGGAACATTTACTAGAATAGAATCTCGGAACTTAAAGTTTCGAATTTCACTCTTAGAAATAGTTTGTGAAATCAGTTGTAAGAGGCACAGCGTAAGGGACACATTTCTTGAAACAGTTCTACTTGTTGCTTTAACGAAGTCTTTCCTCAAGGGTGCAAAGAACAGTTATCACTCCTTATATTTCCTGCTTTTGTTAACTTTATTTCACCTCCTGTAAGATGGGGCCATGTTATTTATCCTAATGTGTAAACTTTAGCAAATAGATCTGTGCCCACCATCTTAAGGCAGTCACATGGAAGTCATGTGACTAAGTCACACAACTGACCATATTGCAGCATAATATGACCAGTAAAGGAATTTCTAATTGTAGATGTAAGTAAACATTATAATTATGTCTCTAGGAGGTG
Organism: Marisa cornuarietis; assembly: GCA_004794655.1. Classification (NCBI taxonomy): domain Eukaryota; kingdom Metazoa; phylum Mollusca; class Gastropoda; order Architaenioglossa; family Ampullariidae; genus Marisa; species Marisa cornuarietis. The sequence goes on from SMMW01000605.1 coordinate 1,031,669, forward strand.
TAATGACCTGGTGCAATATTGTCAGAAATATTGCAATATTGTCATGACCTGATGCAATAGGTAAATAAACATTGTCTCTAGGAGGTGTCATGGCCTAGTGCAATATTGTCAGAAACGGTTAAATAAGATAACATTCCATGCAAGCGTAGATAATAGAGTAGGTTAGTGTAGTCGGTCTGCATGGATTTAGCATTATGTTAGTGTTGCTAGTAGTCATGATAGCAACTAGGCGACTAGGCATCCTGACTAGTCAGGTAGGTAGCGACTTCCCTATGCAACACCTGCATTGAGGGACACCTAATATGGTTACCTTCTAGATATTCCAACATCCGTTCTTCAGATGATTAAGGTGGAATATTGCAGTTAAAAGTTTGACTGAGTAGAAAATAGAAGCAAGAATAGGGAACGAAAAGCTGCAGTTAAAGGAAAGAAATTTTTAGTGGAATTAAGAAATGAAGGAAGGAAAAGACAAAGTACCCATCTCTCACAAGTCCCTTTATGCTTAACTCCATCACACACAAGCAGACACGAACACTCGCACAAATATGAAACTATATTTAGAGAGAAGTATTTGTATGTATGAGTGTTTTTTCCCACATACAGACCCCAACACTATCAAAACCACATTCCTAATCCTTTCTCCAAATTAAAGTAATCCATATTCCCAACCTGACATCTGGCCATCGATACCATGGATTACAGAGAACATCGTGCGGTAGGTTTTCTGGGAGTAACATGAATCGTTGAGAACTAAGATAACATTGAACACTACCCGGGAAAATGCCCTTAAATACTGAAACATTTTAAACACATTTACTTAAATAAACAATATATATAGTATTCATAGTCATTTTCTGGTGTTTTATTATTTTTTTGTGTTTGCATAGCTTTAGTAGATCGCAATTTAGTGGAAGATACATTGCCCCTGATTATTATATCGCCGACACTAGAGTGGGGGATATGAGTGTAGATTTCTCTTTGGGTCCGAAAGGGTTAACTGTGTTCAGAATACAGGTGTTTGTGGTCACTTGCTTGCAGGCGTTCGCTCCCTTTGGAAAGACCGAATAATCATCATCTTATTTATAACTTCGACTTCGGCAAGGACTGTGCAAAGTGTTGTTTGTTTTTTTGTTTTTTTGGAAGCCCCAGTGGTGGATTTCATGTTGCGCCTTTATCCCACATACTGACCAATAACTCACTTCTTGTCCAGGTCACGAGGATCGGTTCAGGAACATGAACCTTAGGACTGAGGTCAACACCCTATCACTGTTCAGCAGAGATCGCTTACACGAAGAAAAAAGGTTGTTTACATGGAGAAATCATGTTGTTTACATGGAGAAATTAGGTTGTTTATAGCAAAGTGAAAGTCATAGGTTTGAACACACACCAGGTAGACACAAGCAGAATCTGTTTCTTGCACAAATGGAAACATTTATTGATTCCTTTTTTCCCAATACAAAAAGCTTGTCATAAAATTCCATTAGCCAGGGTCTAAATATTACAAGAACGAAATGTCCATCAGATGTGTTGTTGTGCCCAAGAAAATGTGTTTCATCAATACCTGCTTTGGCAGAAAGGAGGCAGGGGGGTGACTCCACTCCTCAGCCACTGCTGACATTTTTGTCGTATGATCAGGTCAGTTAGTCGATAGCCTGGCCGCCCTGTACCAGTGTCTCCAGGGTTACCTGAGGGGCAGAGTGGGACTGGTTTAACGAAGCTGACTTTTTCTGAAAATATAAATCACAAGAGCTGTAAATATGTCAACAACAAAAACCGTAACTCACTTTGCATGTACAACGAGAACTAGAAGACTGAGAGCTCGTGTGCTCACGTCTGCTTCGTGAAACTGCGAGAACTACTTCCACGTGGCTTTACTTGGCTTTTCTAACAACTTTTCTGTTTAATAAATGTTTGTAACTTATGTTATCGAGTGAGAAATCTACTTTACAGTATTGTGACATTCATGTAAGATGTTATAGAGGTACCATTTTAACCTCGAGCTCAACGTGTGTACTACACGTAAATAAACGTCTGTATCTCGTATTTTAACAATAAATCTTTTTTAATGCAGGTATATATGTATGCCTCCGGCTGCTGATGCCCAGGAATGTACGCGCCTGTGAATAGAAATGTGCAAAAAAACAAAACAAATGTGTGTCTGCGTGTGTTCGAGAGTGAATCAAATGTGGACATAAGAATTATTGCCTCCCTTTATGACTACTGGTATTGAGATCACAGAGACATCAAAGCCTTCCACAGGCTCTTTGCTACAGAGAAGGAGAGAAATGCTGAAAGCAATATGATGCACTGATATGGATAATATTTGAATCATTCGTAAGACAGAAGAGAAAAAAAACAGAATAAAATAGAAGTGAGAACCAGACACACTGACAAACAGAGAGACAGACTTACCCGGATGTGAAAGACTGAGTTGTGTGGAGCTCAGTGTAGTCAGGGTCAGAGCAGCAAGAAGACCAGCAAGTGTCTTCATTGTCGTCACTGGCGGAAACGATGTCAGGCGATGTCAGCGATGGCAGACAATGCGAGTTATATCAGGCAATGTCAGCGATGTGTGAGCGATGTCAGACGATGTCCGTATCACGGGACTTTCTCCCACTGGGGATGACAGTCGAGTTTTGTCACGAGGAAGAGCTAGTCTCTCAACTATAGCTCCACGGATGAGTAGGCACACGGTGAGAAGTTTGAAGCCGGCTCGAGCGTAAATTCGGATCATGACCCCGGTGACACAGGCCACGCGTCAGCTTGAGTACGATTAACCCTTTCGCCAGCAAGCTGACAAGAATTGACTCTCTTCACCTTGTGAGTTGTTAGTGAAAGTATCAGTCATGTCCTCATATTGCAATGGACAGCAATTTAGTCAAAGACACGACATGGCGCCTGATCATTATATCCCCGACACAATAAGGTAGGATATGAGCGTAGCTTTTGCTTTGGGTTGTGAAGGGTTAACTGTGTCCACCCTACAGGGGTTTGTGACGTCACTTCCTTGCAGGCGTTGGCTCCCTTTGGAAAGACCGGATCGTGGTAATAATAATAATAGTGAAGATTTGTTTAGCGCATATTCACACTCATAGAGAGCATGCTCTTAGCGCTTAAAACGAGGAAGAGACGTGGACTAAGTAGACACAGAACACAGGGGACGAAAGAAAACGACAGTACTGACGACGAAACAGAAAACAAAAGGCATCAAGTAACAGGAACAGAGAAATATAGTGATTCTGCGAGAAAGATGGGTAAAGTAGCAAGAGGGAAGGGGGCGGGGTTAAGAAGGACGAGCATTGTGGACTGTGTTAGGAGTAAAGCTCAAGGAAGAGGTGCGTTTTCAGTGCAGATTTGAAAGATTCAGTTGTAGGAAGGTGGCGGATATGGAAAGGAAGAGAGTTCCATTGTTTTGCAGCACAGTAGCCAAAAGTCCTGTGACCATATGTTGTTGTTCTGGTGACAGGAACAGTTAGGATACGGTCGTCAGACGAAGAGCGTAGTTGTCTGGCCGGAGAGTAAGGGATGAGAAGTTCAGAGAAATAGTCAGGACAGGAGCCAGCAAAGAAATTAAAACACAGCACAGACAGTTTGTACTGAATGCGAGAACGGATGGGTAGCCAGTGTAGAAAACGAAGGAGAGGAGTGACATGGTCCCGTTTCCTTGCTCTAAGCACCAGACGCGCAGGGGGTATGTCCAACTTTATAAACAATAATTTGGACGAATTGTTGTGACATCGTTTCATATTGGATACCGGGTCACCTGTTCGCCTGTTGGATTATCTGCACATTGGAACATCTCACTACTCACCTAACGTACCCTGGGACTATTGGATACTGGGTTATCAGTTCGCCTGTGTTGGATTATCTGCTCATCGAATCACCTGTTCACCCCATCCATCGCACTTTCGAACTATTGGATACCAGTTTACCCGTTCACCTGTGTTGGATTACCTCGTCTTCAGTTGGGTGGCACTGCCGCAGAGAGCATATCGTTGTCTACCCATAGTTAATACCGTTCATTCATTCTTTTTTTCCTTTAAACATTAAATGTGTAAATCGTTGGTCGGCCCTTTTTGTTGAAAAAGGTAGAAGAGTGCCGCGAGCGCAGTTACATGAAGATGTACACACAGGCTCGCACCCACTCATAAGAGCACTCTTCACACAAAACGCTACAGGGGGGGGGGGAGCTCCATGCTGACAATGAATGACGTTCACATTCTTGCCTTCCCAGCATTTTTTGGGGGGAGGGCGGCTGCCCCCTTGCCCTCCCGGTTCCTGCGCCACTGCTCTATATTATATTACTTATACTATGATAATATCAGTTATATACAACGTATTAGGCTGTCGGAAAAATCACGACCTTACTTTTCTGTTTCTCTGAGGGCGTTTTTACATTAATAAGAAAGAACAATAAATGATATCATGCCCGTTTGTTCCAGAACCTTTTACCATCTTTCTGTAAGCTTCATAATTGCTCGTTCGTAAAAGGACCTTTCTTTATAGGCGAAAAACTTAACAAGATGTTTATTTAAAGACTCATCTGAACTGAAAGTCAAACTCGAGCAGGAGGTTTGAAGAGAGCGAAACAAGTTGGTCTGACGGTGGTAGGTGTGGTGAGTATGGTGGGTGTGGTAACACATCACATCAAAGCTCTCATAACTTTTGACGGCTGATCAAACTTGTGTTTGGTCTCGAACTCGAACATTTTATTGTGTTTGGTCTCATGTTGTTGTGAGGGAACACCACTACTTTACGATTTAACGAGCGCTGGACATGTCTGTATGATGGATGATGGTCATAGCGCCAGTCAGTCTGTTCCTCTGGAGTTCCAGGGAAGAGGACGGAAATTCCCAAGGAGAATTTTCTGATAAAATTCTGGCTCTCGTTCGTCAGATATGTTATCTAATCTACCTCGCGTTGTGTTCTTTTTCCCATCTTCTACACACCCGCAGCTGGAATCCACGAAGGACCTGCTTTTTCCCGGACAACACTGTGATTTCTCCAGTTTGTTGTTTTACTCCAACGATCGTCATGTGTCTCTGCTGTGTCACAACTACAGACAACCAACACAAACCTCACCTCTCTCACTCTAGTGATACACGTTCACCTCATTCACACCACGAGGACACGTTCAGCACGCTATAATACTTTAATCACTTTAATAAAGAATATATAAAGATTTATATCTTCAAGCAGTAACCACCCAGTAATGTACAGCTGTATCGATATAAATACTTTCTTCTCCACTTATTCAGAAGTTAATCTCTGGCCTTACTTATTTGATTTTTCGTTTTAAGTAAATCGCTGTCTTTCCAAAGTTCTGTATCCTGTTGCGGGATGAGGGAAGGTTTTGAGCAGGAGTTTGCTGGTCCTGGTGAACTGAGACTCGCTGATTGAATTCTTGTCCAGGTAGCGAGGGTCGGTTCGGGAACAGGAGAGATGGAAGCACAACTCCTGCCACTCTCACCCCCTTGGTCAACATCCTGTCGTTGTTCAGCAGAGATCGTTTACACACAGAAGTCAGGCTGTTTACACACAGAAGTCAGGCTGTTTACACACAGAAGTCAGGCTGTTTACACAGAGATGTGAAGTCAGGCTGTTTACACAGACAAATCAGGCTGTTTATAGCGAATGTGTTTATTGGCGAAGTGGTAAAAAAACATACCATGAGACTCAGAAGACAAGATTTAGTCCTGCGTTTGAACGTTCACCATGTAGTCAGGCAATCTGTTTTTTGCACAAATATTTACATTTTATTTATTGCTCTTTTTACCAAAGCAAGAAAAGCTTGTCACAAAATTTCATTAGCCGAGGTCTGAATATTACAAGAACGAAATGTCCATCAGATGTGTTTTTGTGCCCACAGGACAAGTGCTTCATCCATACCAGCTTTGGCAGAAATGAGGCAGAGGAGTGACTCCACTCCTAAGAGCCTTTTGGCATTTTTGTATTAAAATCATACCAGATACCCGATCGACTTGAAGAATATAGGTTAGCCCGTCTGGACCAGTGTTTACATGTTTACCTGAAAGACAGAGTGGAATTGGCTTAACAGGGCTGACTTTTTCTGAACATGTAAATAACAACAGTTGTAAATATGTCAACAACAAAAGCCGTAACTTCACTTTGCACACACACACACACACACACACACACACACACACACACACACACACACACACACACACACACACACACACACACAAGATTGACAACGAGAACTAGAAGTCTGAGAGCTCGTGTGCTCACGTCTGCTTCGTGAAACTGCGAGAACTACTTCCACGTGACTTTACTTAAAATTAAAAAAAAAAAAATTTTTTTACTTTTTGTCTGTCTGCGTTCTGACGCCCTTTGACCCAGACACAGAAAAAAGGAAGAACTTATCTGTGCAACTTCGTTTCTTGATAATTTCTATCAAAACTCATGAAGTGTGTCTTCTTAAATTGCGTTGACAGGTTTCATGGACAGCAAACTCTTTACTGTTTGCCGGCTATTTGTGGGCAGCGAACCCTGAACTGTTTACTTTCTATAGCAAATAACTTTGTACTACTAGCGGTCGTTGAGAAGTGTGAGTGCACCTGGTAAATAAAACAAATATCACAGCACAACTACATGCGAGCAACTCGTGATGTAGGTGGATAATGTGTTCATTCTGTGGGTGTGTTTTTATCTTGTCTTGCACATAAATGACCCCGAGGTAAATGTAACCTGTGTAAACATAATTATATCTGTACATCTGTGTGCGAGAGTATATGCATGAGTGCGGGCGCGCATGTGTGTGGTGTGTGCGTCCGCGTGTAAATGCTTCAAAGTGCAAATAACAGATTTACCTCCTATTATAAAACATTTGTGTAACTTATGTTCTCGAGTGATAAAGATACTTCACAGTATTGTGACATTAACCTGTGTAATAGAGTTCTGTGTGTGTTCTTAACGTAGGACCGCTGTAGGCACATCTTCGAGTAGATTGTGTGTGTGTGTGTGTGTGTGTGTGTGTGTGTGTGTGTTGTCGTTGTTGTTGTTGTTGTTCTGTGATATAGAATAATAGTGAAAACCAAACACAATAACAAGTAGAGAGACAAACTTACCCCAAAGATGTGTAAGACTGAGTTGTGTGGAGCTCAGTGTAGTCAGGGTCAGGGCAACAAGAAGACCAGCAAGTGTCTTCATTGTCGTCGCTGGACTTCACTGGATGTCAGGCAATGTGAGTGATGTTAGGCGATGTCAGGCGATGTCAGCGATGTAACCGATGTTAGACGATGTAAGAAGATGTTCGTTTCACGGGGCCTTCTGTCCCTGGTGATGACAGTCGAGTTTTGTCACGAAGAAATGCCAGTCTCTCAACTATAGCCCACAGATAAGTAGTCGAAGAGATCCTGAAGCAAACTCGTCATCTTGAGGGCCATTAACCATTTCGCCAGGAAGATGGCATGAACTGACTCTCTTCACCTTGTGAGTAGCTGATGCACACATCAGTCATGTGCTTGTATTGCTGTGTTGTTTATGTTTCTAACACACTCTTTACCTACTGAACACACACCAAGCTTAGAATTCCTCTTTTTCTCTTTTATTTTCTTGTGTCTTCTTCTTTTTTGGTTTTGTTTGATGACAGTCAACCGCAATATAGTCAGACACGCCATGGCGCCTGATCATAATGTCGCCGATACGAGATTGTAGGATATGAGTGTAGCTTCCGCTTCAGGTCTTGAAGGGTTAACTGTGTCCACCGTAGGCGTGTTTGTGACGTCACTTCCTTGCAGGCGTTGGTTTCCTTTGAAGAAAACTGAATCATCGTCATGTTATGTATAATTTCGACTTCGGCAAGGACTGTGCAACGTGTCTTTGTTTGAAACCGCAGGAGGCTATCATTTATACAACTTCCGGTTGGTTGCATTTGTACGTCATCACTAAACGTGGGAAGAAGTTGTGTCAGCAGCAACAGCAGCAGCTCTGTCTTAACGCAGTTGTGGTGTTTGTGGTATGCAGAGAATTAACAGGATGTTTCTCTCTCTCTCTCTCTCTCTGTTGTATTATTTTTAACATGATAACACTAGTTATATACTGGGTTGTCGGAAATGTCGTGACGCATTTTTCTATTTTATGGGAATTATTTAAATAAAGAACAAAGATCAATCAACGATATATTTGCCCGTTTTGTTCGATAACTTTTTACTTTCATTGACCTTCATAGTTCCTCGTTCCTAGAAGGCCCCGTCTTTAACGGCGAAAATCTGAACAAGCTAATAATTTGGAACCTCATCTGAATTGAACCTTATAACCCGCAAGGATGTGTTGAAGAGAGTGAAACAAGTCAAAGTCTGACGGCGCAGGGTGTGGTGAGTTTGGTGGGTGTGGTACCACATCACATCCAAGCTCTAATAACTTTTGTGTGTGGTCTCATGTTGTCATTATAAAACACCACTCCTTTACGATTAACAAGCGCTGGACATTCTTGATGATGGATTCGTTTGGTTTGGTTCCTTGGTACAAGGTTGAAAAAACATGGCGCCTTTAAAATACCAGCACACTTAGAAATGTCTGCTCACGATATCGGTTGAGGCGAATCATCAGGTCAGGACCAAGTCCGTTTGCGTACCACATTGTTCTAAACAATCCACTTCTCATCAACAGTTGTCAGTCGCTTGATAAAAGGATTATTTTCTTTATGTTTAATGAGCAAATCATAGATGTTTATCCGCTCCGTCAAATGAACATCTTTAAGTTCATGAGAAACCCAAATAACAAGCCTTATTCAGGTGATGGTAAACGCTTGAATGATGGATGTTCAATGTGCAATCTCTCGTGTCGTGTCACGTGGCTTTGACTCGACCAATGCCTTTATTGTGATGTCATCAACCTCGGTGACCCTCCATGACCGAGGCTAATCACCAGCAGCAACTTCGTGAACCCTCGGTGGCACTGACTTTCTTGTAGACCATCAGACTGTTAACTTGTGTGATCACTTAGCCTGGCAGTATTTTCACATCATGTTGATGTTACTATCACTTAAACAGTCTGGGGACAAACGATGAATCATTTATCAAACTAGATTCTCGGAACTTAAAGTTTTGAATTTTATTCTCAGAAATAGTTTGTGAAAACAGGTGTAACTGGCACAGTACAAGAGACGGATTTCTTGGAGTAGTTCTACTTGTTGCTTTCACGGAAACGTCTTTATCTTCAGGGTACAAAGAACAAATCTCTCTCCATGAGTTTCCTGCTTTAGTTAACATCATTTCACCACCTGTAAGATGGGGGCCATCACCACACTTGGCGTCACATCATTTAACTTAAGATGGTGTCACTTCATCACAATTTAGTCACTAGAAGGTCCTGACACTTTAGGTAGGGTCACGTCTTTCGGGTAAATGCATACCATGAAAACATTAAAATACAACAGAGTACCATAAAATAATATACAAGACGATCAAATACAATTCAAAGCAATGGTATGATTCGAACATAAAATTTCTTCATTGAAGAAAGACATTGCAAGTTTTATTTCGAAACTTTCACAAATTTTACTTCGCAGGTGTATACATCTCGGAGAATGAGCAAACTTGTAAACAAAAACATTTCTGTTTTAAATCGTCCTTTGGACCTTTATATAAGTAATAAACAAAACATTTCGCACTCAAAACTGTAAAGCATTCTGTCATCAGGAGCAACAGCAGACAGGGGGTGCCGACTGCTGGTTAAAGTGCAGTGTCGGCATTAAGCCCCGTGCTTCCGGTTCACACGTGACCCCGCTGTGACCCCGGATGTTAATTGTAGACGACTTTAGCCCTGACCCTCGTGTCATCGTCTGGAGCCTCGTCACGTCACTGCACCGCCCTCCACAATCTTCTCTTCACCTCAGGCCCGACCCCCACTTTATTATAACAACTGTATAAGGTAAGCAAGTCTCTCCGAATATGTCTGATAGTTGGGACCAGCACTGGGGAACGTATCACACAGTTTCATAAGATATCTTCTAGATAATCTCACATCCGTCCTTTAGATGATCGAGGAGGAATATTGCAGTTGAAAAATTGAGTACAAAATGGAAAGAAGAGTAGGGAAAGGACAGAAAGTTTTAGTAGAATGAAAAAATGAAGGAAAGAAAAGCGTCTTCAACGACACATGACCCATCTCCTACAAGTGCATTTATGCTTATTTTATCTCAATCACACACAAGCACAAACGCACACGCGTAAAAATACAGTTTTAATATATATATATATATAACATATATATACATATATATGAGTGTTTTTCCACATACAATCGCTAACACTATGAGAACCCCATCCCTAATCCTTATTTCAAATCCAAGTAATCAACAATCCCAACCTAATATCGACCATCGATATCCTGGATTACAGAGAACATCTGGCGCTATGTCTGCTGGGACTAACGTGAATCGTTGATATCTAAGATAACAATGAACACTGCCCAGGAAAATGCCTTGAAATACTGAAATATTTTAAAACACATTTACCTATATAAGGAATATATATATATATATATAATTATATACACATGTATCCAGTCAGTGACCACGCTGTATCAAAATAAATGCAAGGCATGATTATTTGTCTGCCTACAGACTAGAAACAGTTTGTTCAAAATCTGAGTCCAAACTCTCTCTGTTGAATGTAGCCTATTGTATATAATAATAAATGGTTGGATGCGAAAGTTCTAAAAATAAGGGACCTCATTAATGCTGATGGTACATTTCTGACTCTATGTTGGGTATCCTGCCTTAACCAGTACTGGTTCTTTAACCTACATGAGTCTGATACAGTCCCTACAAGAATATCAAATCAAATGTAATCGCCTGTTAGTCTCTCAGAATGAAACTGTCAATAGGGGAAGGGTTATTATTAGAAAAGTGAACAAAGAAGTTTCAAACATTCTTCAGGATAATAAAGTTTATCCATCCACACTCAGAAAACGGGAGACTGAATGTAACTGAATGAACTGGGTTGATATATTTCAAAAGCCCTTCACTGCTACTATAGATACCTAACTGAGATAGTTTCAGCTAAGAATCTTACATCGCATCTTACCTACAAATCCATTCATTTTTAAATGTAAGCTCAATACAACTCCTTCTTATTGTTTGTGTAAACAAGACAATGAAGCCATTGAACACATATTCTGACTGTCCATTGAGTAAAGACTTTTGGGACCAACTAAATAACCAGAATTATTCAGAGGATATAAGGTTATTTAAAGAAATTGTGTTGTTTGGTATTAGTAGAACTGACGATGTTGACAAAGTTGTGAACTTCATTATTCTTTTAGCAATATTTTTCATTTATAAATGCAGATTCCAGAAGGCCATACCAAGAGAGGATAAGTTTACGCCTTTTCTATAGTCAAGATATATTGTGGAGCAATATGTGGCATCTATCCATAGCACACAAATATCATTTTGGAAACAGTGGCTCCCATTTAGTCATGTGACTTCTTAAATAACGACACTTTTTGTAATGAAACTTTGGAAACTTTAGATTTATTGCCTTATTGGTTAGTCTCTTCTGTATAGTATGTGGTTTGAGTAGATGAATGTTGCTTCAGTCTTGAAATACGTTATGTATGATTGGATATGGTGTGCATGTATCTATCATGAAATAAACATGTTTTAAAAAATTGTGCTTTAAGTGTATTCTGCAGTTAAACCCTACACTGATTTCATTTGGTTTTTTTCTTTTAAGGTAAATCGCTGGATTTTCATTGTTCTATTATGGGATAAGGGAAAGTTTTGAGCAGTACTTTGTGGTCCTAGTAAACTGAGACTTGCTGATTGAATTTTTATGCAGGTTAAGAGGATCGTTTCAGAACCATGAGAGGTGGAAGCACACTCTCACCACCTTAAGACTGAGGTTCCAACCCTATCACTGTTCAGCAGAGATCGTTTACACGAAATAAATCAGTCGTTCACACAGAAAAATCAGGTTGTTTACAGCAAATGGGTTTACTGGCGAAGTGGTGAAAGTCAGACCATTAGACTCAGACAGTAAGATTTAGTCATACGTTTGAATGCTCACCAGGTAGTCACAAGCAGAATCTGTTTCTTGCACAAATGTTTACATTTTATTTATTGCTGACTCGAAGTTCCCATAGTCGGGGTCTAAATATTCAAGAACGAAATGTCCATCAAATGTGCTTCCCCAAAGGAAAATGTGGTTCATGCGGGATTTGGCAGAAAGGAGGCAGAGGAGTGACTCCACTTTGACGGTACCACCGGCATCTTTGTGCAAGCCACATGTTGATTACCCGACTGCTTAGAATTGTTCCGCGTTTTCCTGAAAGGAACTTATGTTATCGAGTGAGAATATACTTTAGCAGTATTGTGAGATTAATGTGTGTAATGAAGGTATATTTTAAACCTAGAGTGCTACGTGTGTATTTAACCTAAATAAGCCTCTGTATCTCGTATTTTAAAAATATATAATTATGCTTTAGTGCAGCTGCATATTTATGCTTCCGGATGCTGGTGCCTGTGAATAATGTGCAAGAAGCTAACCAGGACGATGATGAATGAAAGGAGGAGTTTGCCCGCAAGCGTCTAGGATCGCTGTTCCACGAGGCGCATGTGTGTGTGTGTGTGTGTGTGTGTGTGTGTGTGTGTGTTGTTGTTGTTGTTGTTGTTGTTGTTTTTGTGTGCGTGTGCCTGTGAGATATCAAATGTCGACAAATGCGAAATCGTCTCCCTTTTGACTGCTCGTATTGCAAGAGGCAGAGAAGTCAAAACAAGACCCAGGCACTTTGCTACAGAAAAGGAGAGACGTACTGTATAAAAGATAATGAACAGAGATCAGAGAAAATACATGGAGAGTTCGTAAGACAGAAGACAATTAACCAGAATAAAATAGAGCAGTAGTGAGAACGAAACACACTGAGAAGTACAGAGACAGTCTTACCCCGATGTGTAACACTGGATTGTGTGGAGGCCAGGGTAGTCAGGGTCAGAGCAACAAGAAGACCAGCAAGTGTCTTCATTGTCGTCCCCAGACAGCACTGGATGTCAATATGAGTGATGGCAGGCGATGTCAACGATGCTAGACGATGTCAGACGATGTCAGGCGATGTCAGACTATGTCAGACGATGTTAGGCGATGTCAGGCGATGTAAGACGATGTCCGTTTCACGGGACCTTCTCCCACTGGGGATGACAGTCGAGTTTTTGTCGCGAGGAAGTGCTAGTCTCTCAATTATAGCTCCATGGATGAGAAGGGGGATGGATCCTAAAAGCCACGTGTCAGCTTGAATGCGATTAACCCTTTCGCCAGCAAGCAGACAAGAATTGACTCTCTTCACCTTGTGAGTGGCTAATGCAAATAACAGTCATGTCCTTGTGTTGTCGTGTTGTTTCGATAATTTTTAATACTCGTTTTACCTACTGAACCGACACCAAGCTTAAGTTTCCTATTTCTCTCTCTCTTTTATTTTCTTGTTTTTGTTTGTTTGTTTGTTTGTTTGTTTGTTTGTTTGTTTGTTTGCTTGTTCAATGTCAATGAGCTGCAGTTAAGTCAAAGATACGACTATGACCCCTGACCTTGTATCCCGGACGTGAGAGTGGGGGATATGAGCGTAGCTTTCGTTTCAGGTCCTAAAGGGTTAACTGTGTCCACCCTACGGGTGTTTGTGACATCACTTAATTGCGGGCGTTGGCTTTCTATGGAAAGACCGAATCATCATCATGTTATTTATAACTTCGGCTACGGCAAGGACTGTGCAACGTGTCTTGGTTTCGAAAACCCCAGGAGAGTGTCCTTGGTACAACTTCCGGTTGGCTAGAATTGCATGTCGTCACTAAATAGGAGAAGGAGTCGTGTCAGTTGTGACATTTGTGTTATGCACACAATTAACGGGATGTTCATCTCTCTACATTGTATTACTTTTGGCAACCTTCAAGTACCACCACACTAACATCACAGCCTTCCTTTTGAGGAATCTTTGCTTTCGATGTCGTTTGAGGCGAATCATCAGGTCGGGACCAAGACCGTTTGCGCATCACATCGTTGTAAACAATCCCCCTTTCATCACCAGTTATCAGTCGCTTCAAAAAAGGGTCGTTTTCCTCACATTTAATGAGCATATCGCAGATGTTTATTCTCGTCGTCAAATAAACGTCTTTGAGTTAATAAGGAACTTAAATACCAAGCCTGCTGAGATATCTCAGCTTATTCAGGTGGTAAACGCTTGAATGATGGATGTTGAATGTGTCTGCAATCTCTCGTGTCGTGTCACGTGGCTTTGACTCGACCAAATGCCTTTAATATAAAGTCATCAACCTAGGTGAACCTCCATGACCAAGGAGCGTCCTTGAGATTGAAATCATCAGCAGGAACTTCATGAACCATCGTAGACACTGACTTTCTTGTAGACCATTGTGACAATATACTTTGTGTGACTTTTCACAGGCTTGACTCACACTTTTCCCTTTACAGAAGTAAAACAGTAAAATATGTCTGTCAGATATCATCAGACTGTGTTAATTTGTGTTGAGTGGATCACGTGGTCATAGTTTATACTTTAGTATTGTAATTCTCACTTTGCAGTCTCAGGCTCGCCATGTCCATTACAATCAAGCGTGCCATCATTTTCAAATCCTGTTAGACTTTCCACTCTACACTTGAACAGTGTGGGGGCAAACGAAGACAGGAACATTTGCCATAACAGATTCTCGGAACTTAAAGTTTTGAATTTTATTCTCAGAAATAGTTTTGTGAAAACAGATGTAACAGGCACATTACAAGGGACTAATTTCTCGGAAGAGTTCTCTTTGCTGCACTCACGGTAAAGTCAATTCTCAAGGCTACAAAAAGCAGCTCTCACTCCTTGAATTTTCTGCTTTAGTTAACATCCCTTCACCACCTGTAAGATGGTGCCAGGTTTTGTTGTATCCTAATGTGTTAATTTTAGCAGCTAGATTTGTGGCCACCATAATTGGGCGGTCACATGACTTCCAAGGGACGCACCTCACCATATTGTACCTTATTACATTTATTTACATTTTATTTGTTGTTGTTTTGTTCCAAAAATCTTGTCACAAAATTCCATTATCCGGGGTTAGAATATTAGAAGAACGAATGTCCATCAGATGTGTTTTTGTGCCCACAGGAAAGCTTGCTTCATCAATTCAGGTTTTGGCAGAAAGAAGGCAGAGGGGTGACTCCACTCCTGAGCCACTGCTGGCATTCTTGTATTAAAATCAGGATACTCAGTCGACTAGCTACTGAACCAGCGCCTGCAGGTTTACCTGAAAGACAGAGTGGGATTGGTTTAATGAGCTGACTTTTTATGACCATGTAAATGACATGAGCTGTAAATATATCAACAACAAAGACCGTTACTCACTCACCCTGCACACAAGTTTAACAACGAGAACTAGACGACTGAGAGCTCGTGTGCTCACATCTGCTTCGTGAAACTACGAGAACTACTTCCACGTGGCTTTACTTTGATTTTTTAATAACTTTTTTCTTTTCTTTGTTGGTTTATCTGCGTTCTGATGCACTTTGACCTAGACACAGAAGAACGTGCTACTGCAAGTAAGGTTTTAGATGGTTTCTATCGACTAATGATGTTTGCCTTCTAAAATTATGTTGACCAAGTCTTCATGGACAGCAAACTCTTTACTGTTTGCCGGCTATTTGTGGGCAGCGAACCATGAACTGTTTACTTCCTACAACAAATAACTTTGTACTATGACAGGTCGTTGAGAAGTGTGAGTGCACCTGGTAATTAAAACAAATATCAGAGCACAACTACATGCGAGCAACTCGTGCGGCAGGTGGACAATGTCTGCACCGTGTGGGTGTGTCTTTGCCTGCATTGCACCTGAATATCCCACAGGTAAATTCAATCTTCATAAACAAATATCTGTACATCTGTGCACGATGGTGCGTGCGTGTGTACATCTATGTGTGAATGCCTCGTAGTGCAGATAATAGACTGATAGACTGTACCTCCTATGTTAATAAATGTTCGGCACCTATGTTATCGAGTGAGAAATATACTTTACAATACTGTGACATTACTGTCTGTATTACAGGTACATTTTGTTACCTAAAGTTCAACGTGTGTACTACACGTAAATAAAGGTTGATGTCTCGTATTTTAAAATATACATTCTTTTCACTGCAGGTGAATATGTATGCTTGCGGGTGCTGATCCCCAGAAATGTTGACGCCTGTCAAAACAAATGTGCAAGGAACAAACCAGGAACAAAAAGGAGGATTTTGCCCGCGTCTAGGCTTGCAATTGTGTGTGTGTGTGTGTGTGTGTGTTTTGTTGTTGTTGTTTTTGTGTGTGAGAGATATCAAATGTAGACATAAGTTAATCGTCTCCGTTTAGACTGCCCGTACTGAAATAGTCAGAGAAGTCAAAACCACACACGGGAACTTCGCTACAGAAAAGGAGAGAGGTTCTGTATAAAAGGAATAATAAACAGAAATAATAAAGAATATATGGAGAGTTCGTAAGACAGAAGAGAATAAACTAGAACAAAATAGAATAGTAGTGAGAATCAGACACACTGACAAGCAGAGAGACAATCTTACCCACGTGTGTAACACTGGGTTGTGTGTAGCACAGTGTAGTCAGGGTCACAGCAGCAAGAAGACCAGCAAGTGTCTTCATTGTCGTCGCTGGACTTCACTAGATGTCAGACAATGCGAGTGATGACTGGCGATGTGAGTGATGTCAGACGATGTCCGTTTTACGGGGCCTTCTCACACTGGAGATGACAGTCGAGTTTTGTCGCGAGGAAGGGCTTGTCTCTCAACTATAGCCCCACAGATGAGGAGGGGAACTGGTCCCGAAGGCCACACGTCAGCTTGAATGCGATTAACCCTTTATCCACCAAGATGGCATGAATTGAACTGCCGTGTTTGAATAATTTTTAATAAACGTTTTGACTATCTGAGCAGACACTAAGTTTTGGTTTCCTATTTGTCTCCTTTTTTATTTTCTTGTGTTTTGTTTTATTTTGTTTTGTTTGTTCAATAGCAACAGACCGCAATTTATTCAAAGATACAAACATGACCCCTGGTAGCGCAATGGTTAGCGTCTGTCACCAATATAGTGAAGGTTGGCTGTCCTGGGTTCAGTTCTCGTCTCGGGCACGCTGTTCTTTCTCTGTATGTGGCATCTGTTTACAGGGCTGACTGCCTTGCCGTGATATAGCCTTAGTTGCTGGCTCGGCGTAAAACACCAATTTAAAAAAATGACCCCTGACCTTTATATACCCGACACGAGAGAATGCAATATGAGCGTTATTTTCACTTCAGAACTTAACTGTGTCCACCCTACGGGTGTTTGTGACGTCACTTCCTGCAGGCGTTGGCTCCCTTTGGAAAGACCGAATCATGCAACGTATCTTTGTTTTGGATCCCCGGGAGACTATCCTTTATACAACCTTCTGTTGGCTATATTTGCATCTCATCACTAAACAGGGGAAGAAGTAGTGTCAGCAGTAACATCACGAAGTTACATATAGTAATATAACTCTGTGGTAACAGCAGCAGCTCTGTGTTAATGGCGGTTGTAGTGTTTATGGTGTGCACAGAATTAACACGATGTTCCTCTCTCTCTATATATATATTGTATTATTGTTGGCACCCTTAAAATCCCGCCACACTAAGATCATAACATTCCCCTGAGGAATGTCTGCCTTCGATAAAGTTTGCGACGAATCATCAGGTCGGTACCAAGATCGTCTGCGCACCACATCGTTGTAAACAATTCACTTCTCGTCAAAACAAGGAACGTCTTTGAGTTCATGAGGAACCAAAAAATGAAGCCTGCCTAGGTGTGACTGCTTGCCAGACCTGTTCTAACGGATGATAAACGAAGATGTGAGTTCTGCAGCAGTGTCCCGGAGTGACCCGGATGAAGAACACTGCCGCGTTACTGTCACTTGTCTGTCACAATGTTCAACAATATGTCTGTCGCCCTCGAGGTTGTTTCAGCGGGGACCACTGTCCTGATACGATGTATAGCGATGACGGCAATAATACGATGATATGATAACATGCAGAAGTAAAACGATAGGCCTGCCCTGCAACACAATGACTTGTGAATTGCAGGGACAGTGACTCTTGTCGATTCCCTCACTTTACGGTTGACTGCACACAGCTTCCTCAGTCGGACATGAAAAAAACTTATTCATCTGAAGTTCTTGCATACAACTAGACCGTTAAGTGGAACATTACCGTTGATGGCTGCTAGAGTCACTGATGTCCTTAGATGCTGATCGATATTAACCCTTACACTCACACACTCACACACTCTACCTCACGGTTAACTAAAGACATGATGTTAAGCCGTCGCTGGGTAATAGTTGGGTGATGGAGAAAAATGTTTTTACCCATCACATCCGACGACTAACTTTGCCAAAGCAGGCAACAGCTTACCAGCTGGACCTAATCATGCCGGTCAAGACCTTCACTGTCTACCCTAGGGTACAGGTAGACTAACGGCACACGGCCAGGTATCCTTCCGTCAGAGCCGGCGCTAGGGGGGTGCGGGGCCTTGGGCAAATAGAATTGCGGGGCCTTTGGAAACCGGCACAACATACGTAGCAAATAAAAAGTGCTGGATGTCTTCCAAATAATGAATAACCATATGAGATTTATAACAATAGTATACATACCACGGCACGAGAGGCGCATTACATTCCGAGGCGGCGTTTGCCTGACGAGACGAAGTCGAGTCAAGCAAACCGCAGAGAAGTGCAATGCACCTTTCGTGTTAAGGTGTCTCTACTATGCCATCTGTATACTATGTCTACAACTAATCTTCCAGTTGTTTCTATCATGAACTCAAAAGTAAAAAAAGTTTGACTGGTCACACATGTGAAATGTCAGAAATTCACTTTTCTGGCCTTTTTTGTGGCGAACTGTTCTATGAGTTGTTCGAATTTTAATAAAGAAACAATCTTTTGTTCGATTGACAAAATTGCTAATCCAGTCAAGCGAATCTGAGACATTGATGATCTGAGATAGGTCTTTATCAATTTCAATTTTGAGAAACTTCTTTCTGCTGTGGCTACGGTGACCGGTACAGTTAAAAGTATTTTGTAGGCAATAGTAGCATTAGGGAAAGAATCTTCCAAGCGGACAACAAATCGAAGGCAGTCCAATGCTGTTTCTGCTTCTTGTGGGATCAATTCTCTTAGCACTTTCATTTCTTCAAAGAGGTCCGCTCCATCCAAATCCCGGGAATCGCCGTTTGTCAATGCCAAATCCAAATCCTTGCAATGTTTCCTCAATTCATTCATTGTGATTGTGCGGAGTTGTGAAACATTGTACAGGAAGCCAAATATTCCAGCATAGTGCTCTAGTTGCTCAAAACGTTTCTTCAGACATCCCAATGCTTGATCGACGATCCACAAGAAATACCCAACCCTGAAACATTCTTCAGGTGTCTCCTGTGGTTCATCCATGACTTCATACTCAAATTGCCGCTTCCTTCGCCTAAGGCGGCGCTCTTCAAATACAGGTTCAATGTTCATTGTTGATGCTATTTCTTTTGCGGTGATTATTGCTGACGCAAATCCATTGTCTCTATACTTGATGAAGAAATTTATAAGAGACTGAACGTGTTTAATGGCCACATCGAGTTGCATATTTGACGACTGCAAGGTTTTGCTGACGGTGTTGACGGCAAACAGGACGTCGTACCACACAACGACGGCAACCAGAAATTCAAAATTTCCCAGCTCGTAGTTTGCAAGGCAACCAGCTTCACTCGCCACTTTTGGATCATTTGCCGTCTCACAAACGAATAGCAACGCATTTTGAATTTCAGCCGTTTGATAGCGTACGGCTTTCACGCTCTCAATGCGACATTCCCATCTTGTGTCTGACAACGCTTTTGGTGTAAGAAATGGGACATTATCTTTTAATATCTTCCACCTGCCAGGGCAACTTGCAAAGACACAGTATATTGTCTGCAACACACCGAAGAACGTCAAGGCTTGAGGATTGCATTTCGCCATGTCCCCCAAAATAAGGTTAAGGTTGTAGCACCCACAGGGCATGTAAAGAGCACGGCGATTTATTTGTAGTATTCGAGCTTGAACACCTGGATGCTTTCCTTTCATGTTTGCTCCATTATCATAGCCTTGACCTCTGCAGTCTTCGATTTGTAACCCATGTTTTGGAAGTGCTTCAAGCAAAGTGTCTGTCAACCCTTTGCTAATGGAATCTTCGGCATGTAAAAATTCGATGAAGTGTTCTGACACTTCTACATCCTTGTCACTCACATCGACAAATCGCAGCACTAAACTCATTTGCTCTTTATCACTCACATCGGGAGTACAGTCAAGAATAACAGAAAAATACTTTGCTTTTTGTACCTTCTCTAATATCTTCTTCTGAGCTTCTGATGACATTAGTTGAATCAATTCGTCTTGAAGCTGATGGCCCAAGTAGTGGTCAAATATTTGTTCATTTTTGATTCTACGAATGTGTTCTTTCATTGTGGGATCATACTTTGCTAGCATTTCCATTAAGCCCAGAAAAGGACCATTTTGGGGGTCTCCAAACCTCTCTCTTGTGCCCCGAAACGCCATATTGTAGGATGCAAGATATTTTACTCCTGCCAAAATTCTGTGAAGAACGGCGCGCCAGTGCAATTTCTCCTTCCCAATGGTGTCCTGAAGATTGTGATCCACAGTAGATTTTGTGGCTAACCGTTGCTGAAATTCCAGTCATATTTTTAAATGTTTGATGTGCTCTTTGGAAATTTCATGATTTTTTAGAGTCGTGGAAAGATGCTGCCAATCACGGTTACCGTCCTGTGTTAGTTTATTGTTGTGGTTATTGTCACGGGCGTATAATTTGCAACAAAAGCAAAAGGCCGCATCCTTGGCTTTGGAGTACACCAACCATTTTCTGTCTACACATTGCCCATTAGCCAGTTTCCTTGAATATAAAGCAGTAGAAAAATGCCTATTTTTCTCATCCAGCGGAAATCGCCCTTCGTTAATGATTCTTACAGGGCCTTTCTCCGCCAACATAGTAACAATGTTCTCACTCATGTTCACGCAGTTCCAGTTACCGGGGTCAAATATATCTACTTCTGTGGCACCAGCAGCTGGGAGTGGTAGTTCTTGCTCTGCATGGCCTGCCTCGTGGTCATCAGTATCCTGTTGAGTCTGAACTACTCTGAAACACTTCACTAGTAGCTGAACATTCCTTCTTGCTTTTGCTGACGTCATGTTCGATGTCTTCACCATCTTTGGCAGAAAAAGTTTTCCAGCTGCTGCTCAATATTTTGATTATCCGAATCACTGGACGTAATAAACGAAAGTGGATCATCAGGTCGCTCATTAAGATTCTTCTCCTGTGTATTTTGTGTCGGCACGTTTTTGGTTTCCTCCCGGAGATGACTTGATGAAGCTGAGGAATGCCTCATCACTAGGAATTTTTCGAAAGACCCTCTTTGACTTCTTTCTAATTCGTCTCGCTCTTTCCTCTTTTTTGCTTTCTTTGCGCCGGAATCATATTTTCTGTCTTTGTCTCTGTCTCTACCCATATCCGATTGAATAATATTAATCTCAACGGCAAAACAACAAAAACGCCACACGATGTGAATCAGCTAAACACACAGCGCTGGCACTAAAATAATCGCTCACGAAACTGGACGTCGGGAGGTGGTGATGCGAACCACGAGGACAGATAATGAGAGGAAGCACTCACGACCGAAGACAACTCGCCAATTACAGTTATCTTTTTTAACTTGATGTTAAGAAAGAGAACATGGTACAAGCCAGCGAAGGTTATTGTCACAAACCTGCTGTGTTTTTTTTTAAACTGAGAAAGTGACGGGAAATGGAGAAGGAGGGGAGAGGTGCGAAAGGCGAGCGATCGGCGTGTGTCGGCGTGCGAGTCCTGAGATGGCTGACAGTTTAATTAAAGGATTGTATGGAAAGAGTTGAGAATAATGCAAAGAGTGTTTTGTTGTGCTTTTGATTTTATTCGTGACAGTGATCGGTTCAGGCAAGTGGAGCACGGTTTGACGAGCTAATCCTGTTAATAAATGGATACAGTCAACTGGAATTTTCTAAGAAACCCCTTTGTAAGCAAATGTGTTTTGTTTTAATTTCAAGAAAATTACGAACTGTCTCCTCCCGAGGGTGCACTTGCTAGCGCGGGGCCCCCATCAGGCGCGGGGCCTTGTGCGGTCGCACTGCTCGCCCCCCCCCCCTAGCGCCGGCTCTGCTTCCGTCCTTCGCTGCCGTTAGCGTGTAGGTCCGTTCACTCAGACAGCTTGTCCCTGAATGATCGTGTCAGGGATCAGAGTTGCCGCCCCTGACTGGTTAAGAGTGTGCAGTGTGTTGTGAGCGAGAAAAGCGTGTGACCTAAGAATGTTAGGAATGGGGAGTTATCTCCCTTAAATGTTCTGTGAAGTACGAGTAGTCGCCCTTAGGGGTACGCATGGGAAAGCGTGTATGAGTACGGTTTACAAAATAAAGTATTCGCTAGTCCTTGTAAAACTCAATCTAATCATTCCCTTACAAAATACAAAAACGACGAAGGGAGAAAGACGTAGGAGTAAAGTTCTGTGTGAAATAGTTGGGAATCAGTAATTCCTGGCCTAGGCAAGGTATCGGATAAGTTTTCTCTATTGCTTTAGTTATCTTAGTCAGCTAGAGAATGATGGGAGCTTTTAATATTTGGTTGAAAAGTGTGGCCATTGTTTTCTTGTATACCAAATAGTAATAGTTAAATATGATATGGATATTCATTGTAACATATAAGGATTTCAGGAATTACTTGGGGGAAAGAGCGAGGAGTTTTGGAGTGTATCGTATTCAGTCTACATGTCTGCCCAGACAGCACGAGCTGAGAAGGATTATTGAAGTGTAGCCTCGTCACACTGTGTGTGTTTCTTATGGATTATAGAAATTAATCGTTGCCAATCTACGTGTCTGTGCAGACAGCACGAGCTGAGAAGGAGTATCGGAGTGAGTTGTGGAGTATTGGACTATCTCATCATCATCGACAACTCCAAACTTCAACATCAAAGAAGGCCTCGTCCAATTCGTTGAAGCATTGTATAATATCTCAACGTGTACAGTGCTGCTAAACAAAAAAAAATTGGAGCTTATTTTGGCACCACAGTAGGGCTACGTCAAGGATGTCCCCTATCACCCGTGCTGTTTAATATCTTCTTGGGGAACATCATGCTCGAAGCTCTTTATGACCATCATCCTTCCATTTCAATTGGTGGAAGATTACCCTGAACCTTCGCTTTGCAAATGACATAGATCTGTTAGCAGGTACTAAGAAAGAACTGTAAGACCTCACCCACAGACTGACAGACAGCTCAAACGCATATGGAATGGAGACCAGCACTGAAAAGAGCAAAGTTATGATCAATGGCAACGGCAAAGCAGAGATCGTTATGAAAGGGGTACAGCTCGAAGAGGTAAGTAGCTTCAAGTACTCGGGAGCCACCCTCTCCAAGGACGGCAGCTCCACGCTAGATATCCGCATCAGGATCGCAACAGCAACAGCAGCAATGGCTAGGTTAGACAGGATCTGACATAGCCACAAGATAAGGTTCACTACCAAGTACAGGCTATACAAATCCCTGGTAGTGCAGATCCTGCTCTACGGATGTGACACGTGGACTCTGCTCGCCGACACGGAAAGGAGAATCCAGGCATTCGAGAACAAGTGTCTGAGGAGGCTGCTCCGGATCTCTTACAAAGAACATAAAACCAACGACTTTGTAAGAAACAAGATGGCCACACTGGTAGGACACCAGGAACCTCTACTATCAACAGTCAAGTGATGTAAGCTGGTCTTTGGTCACGTGACCCGGCACGATACCCTGTCGAGGACTGTCCTTCAAGGCACCTTGGAGGGTGGCCGACACCGCGGTGGTCAGAGAAAGAACTGACTTACGAACATCAAAGACTGGACTGATCGTCCTGTACAGGACCTACTGACTATCGCTCACAATAGACAAGAGTGGCGGTCCTCTCAGCTACCGCGTCTATCCATGTGATCCCCCCCCCAGCACCAGGTGCCAGGCAAGGGACGACTGACTGACTGACTGAAAGTAAGACATGAAAGTAAGACAAGTTTTATTTCGACATTTTCGCAAATTTTAAATTGCAGGCCTATGCATCTCGGACAATGAGCTCGCTTTAAAAAAAATTATTTACGTTTTCGATCTTTAAGCTTTATATATATATATACAAGGAACAAATAAGACATTTCACGCTTAAGAGCCTGAAACACATTCTGTCATCAGAAACAACAGCAGACAGGGGGTGCCAACTGCTCGTGAAAGTGCGGTGTCTGCACTTAGCCCCGTGCTTCCTGTTTACACGTGACCCCGCTGTAACCCGCCCTGATGCTAATTGTAGACGACTTTAGCCCTGACCCTCGTGTCATCGTCTGGAGCCTCGTCACGTCACTGCACCGCCCTCCACAATCTTATCTTCACCTCAGGCCTGACCCCTGCTTTATTATAACAACTGTATAAGGTACGCAAACATCTCCGAATATGTCTGATATTGTTCTTTATTTTCAACGACCATTTGGGAAAGTATTACTTAATTTCATAACATATCTTCTAGATAATTTAACGTCCAGAGAACTCAGGCTGTTTACACAGAGAACTCAGGCTGTTTACACAGAGAACTCAGGCTGTTTACACAGAGAACTCAGGCTGTTTACACAGAGAACTCGGGCTGTTTACACATAGAACTCAGGCTGTTTACACAGAGAACTCAGGCTGTTTACACAGAGAACTCAGGCTGTTTACACAGAGAACTCGGGCTGTTTACACATAGAACTCATGCTGTTTACACAGAGAACTCAGGCTGTTTACACAGAGAACTCAGGCTGTTTACAGAAATTAGTTTATTGGCGAAGTGGTTAAAAAAACATACCAGTAGACTGATTTAGTCAAGTGTTTGAATGATCACCATGTGGTCACAAGTAGAATCGGTTTCTTGCGCAAATATTTACAGTTTATTTCTTGCTGTTGTTTCCCGAAGCAAGAAAAGTTTGTCACAAAGTTCCATTAGCCGAGGTCTAAATATTACACAAACGAAATGTCCATCAGATGTGGTTTTGTACCCAAAAGTAAACGTGCTTCGTCAATACCGGCTTTGGCAGAACAAATGCAGGTGATGGACTCTCTTCCTGTGCCACCGATGGCATTTTTGTCCTAAGAATATGTCAGTTATCCGAAGATAGTGCAACCTCGCAGGTTTACCTGAAAGAGAAAGTGATCTTGTTTTAACGAAGCTTGTTTACCTCGTACAATAAGTAACTGTGTACTAAGAGCGGTCGTTGAGAAGTGTGAGTGCACCTGGTAAATAAAACAAATATCTGTGCACAAGTAAATGCGTGGAACTCGTGCAGTAGGTGGACAAAGCGGTCGGTGGGTGTGTCACCTCGTATTGCACGTGACTGACCCCTAGGTAAAGTGAGTGTGTATCAACATAGATCTGTATATCTGTGTGAGAGTATTCATGCGTGTCTGTGTACATCCATGTGTGAATGCCTCGCTTACATATTAGAGTCTACCTAATATTTTATGTTTGGGACTTAGGGAGTGAGAAATATTCTTCACACTATTGTGACATAAATGTGTGTAATACATTTTGTAACCTACACTTCTGTGTGAATAGTTAACATAAATAAACTTCCATATCTCGTATTTTAAAATATATAATTTATATAATTATTTTTTACAGCAGGTGCATGTATACTTGCGAGTGCTGATGCCCAGCAATGTTCACGCCTGTGAATAATGTGCAACAAAGTAACCAGGACGATGATGAATGAAAAGGAGGATTTTAGCAGCAAGCGTCGAGGATCCCTGTTGCACGAGGCGGATGTGTGTGTGTGTGTGTGTGTGTGTGTGTGTGTGTGTGTGTGTGTGTGTGTGTGTGTGTGCGTGCATACGTGTGTGTGTTGTTGTTCTTTTGTCAGAGATAACAATTGTCAACATAAGCGAATTGTTTCCCTTTTGACTGCTCGTCGCTGATGCGTCAAAACCTTACACAGGCTCTCTGCTAATGAGAGAGACACTGAAAAACAGATAATGTACACATAATAGAGAATATATGAAGAGTTCGTAAGACAGAGCAGAATGAGCCAGAATAGTAAGTGAGAGCCAGAGACTTTGAGAGAGAGACAATCTTACCCGGAAGTGTGGGGCACAGTGTAGCCAGCATCAGAGCAACAAGAAGACCGGCAAGTGTCTTCATTGTCGTCGCTGGACAGCACTGGATGTCAGACAATGCAATAGATGTCAGGCGATGTCAGACGATGTCAGGCGATGTCAGACGATGACAGGTGATGTCAGACAATGCGATCGATGTCAGACTATGTCGGGTGCTGCCAGGCGATGTCAGGCTATGTCAGGCGATGTCAGACGATGTCCATTTGACGGGACCTTCTCACACTGGGGATGACAATCGGATTTCGTCGCGAGCAAGTGCTAGTCTCTCAATTATACCCCCACAGGTGAAAAGGCGAACAGGTTCTAAAGCCCACGCGTCATGCTGAAGGCCATTAACCCTTTATGCCAGCAGCCTGACAAGAAATCGACTACTCTCTTCATCGTGTGAATTTTTAATGCAAATATCAGTCATGTCTTGTGTTGCCGTGCTGGTTTGATAGTTTAATAAATTTTTTAGGAACACACATCAAGTTTAGGCTTTCTAGTTCTCTTTTTGTTATCAGGGTTTTTGTTTTTATTCAATGGCAATGAACCACAGCTTAGTCAAGGATACGACCCTGATTCCTGACCGCTATATCGCCGACACAAGAGAGTGGCATATGAGTGTAGCTTCCGCTTCAGGTCCTAAAGGGTTAACTGTTAACTGCGAGGGTTTGTGACGTCACTTTCTTGGAAACAGGAGGAAAAGAATTTAGTGTCAGCAGTTAACGGTAAGCGCAGAATCAACAGGATTCTTTGTAATGTGTTTCTTGGGTCATTCCCAGGTAAAATGTTGAGTGCACCATCAGCATTCACTTTAGATGTCTTGTGAAGATCATCTCATCTATCAAAATAATCTTTAATTTTGCAAATCAATGCAGGTGTCGACCAAAGTAATGTTAAAAATGTTAACATTTTCCGTTCGAACCGTCCATCCCACTTTAGGTTTCCAATGGGTTGAAATCTGTCCTAAGGTATCTCCGACTTTTGTTTAAATCTGTGTGAGTGAGGGAGTGAGAGAGAGAGAGAGAGAAAGTGTGTGTGTGTGTGTGTGTGTGTGTGTGTGTGTGTGTGTGTGTGTGTGTGATGAGTCAGAGTTGGAATACTAACTTTTCCAAGCGCGTTCTACATAGATGTACTAGGTGTGGCAGAAAAGTAATGAGACTGATTTTTTATTTACCAAAATTTTTATTTTTTTTTAAACATCAGTGTTATCGCCCTCAAAATAATTCCCTTGGGCAGCTACACACCGATGGAGACGTTGTTTCCACTTTTGGTAGCAGCGCTGGAATCAACCGGTGGTCTTCAGCATGTCCCTTACACTCTTTTGGATGTTTTCTAAAGTCCCGAAATTACATCCTTTGAGGACATTTTTCATTTTAGGAAAAAGTCAGAAGGGCTGAGGTCAGGCGAATAGAAGGGTTGGGGAACCACAGGAATGCCTTTTGAGGTCAACAATTCCGTGAGGGAGAGGGCAGTGTGACATGGGGGTTGTCATGATGAGCATCCATTTGTCTGCCATGTCTAGTCTCACGCCAATGACCCTATTTCTGAGCCTTTCAAGGATGTCTTTATTTAAAAAAACTTGGTTGACAGTTTGTCCTGGATGAACAAATTCTTTGTGGACGACTCCCCTTCCAGATCGCCTGCAGTGTTGCTAGTGTCATTATGTTTTTGTCACACCTCGTATATTACCTTTCTTAACCTGATAATACGTGTCATGTGATAACCTACCTCCTATATTACCTGTTCTTAACCTGATAATACGTGTCATGTGATAATCTACCTCGTATATTACCTATTCTTAACTTGATAATACGTGTCATGTGATAACCTTAGACGGGACATGATATCGCTTACATTGAAGGTCTAGTGTGGACTTGTTGACAAGCCAGAGAAAACTTACAACCAGTGTAAATTAATTGAAACAAACTCTATTTGCTAGTTTTTTCGCGTGTACGTAAGCTGTTTTATTGAACTATAAAGATATTTTAGCTGGGTTTTTTTTAATTCTATGACAGGATTTTTTTACTTTAGTGT
The DNA here is from genome assembly GCA_004794655.1 of Marisa cornuarietis. NCBI lineage: Eukaryota > Metazoa > Mollusca > Gastropoda > Architaenioglossa > Ampullariidae > Marisa > Marisa cornuarietis. Next base: position 1,059,905 of record SMMW01000605.1, read on the forward strand.
GGAGCCAAAACTTTCAGGAATGATGAACAATGTTGATGTTTTGATGTTTTGTTTCATAAGAGATTGTATCATATTTTTAAATGAGCAGTATATCCGGTCATTTAAATCCGGATGCCTTCTAACATGAGTGTTACACCCAGAAGGCGAGCAAGTATTGGTGTCTGTTAAGCCACTGTCATCAACATGAAGAATGAAACAGGATCTGCTGACTCAAGGCGGGCTGGCAAGTGTGGCAGAAGGAAGAAGACTACACCCAGAGATGACACCTACTTGACCAGGGAAAGAGAGAGCTAAAGGAACAGAAATTCGTTCATTGACCGTTTGAAGGCGCCTCTTGGAGATCGGCAGACAATATCCTACAGACCAGTGATAAAGCAACTCATGACCAAAGCGATGAAAGTCAAGTGTTACAGGTGAGGACTGAATTACAAGCACTGGACTCTGAAAGACTGGATACCAGTTGTTTTCAGTGAGGAAAATCATTTTTTCATCCAGGGGCAGCGAAGTCAGCACTTTCGAAGGTCACCCGGTGAAAAGCTGTGGAATGTCCACATCGACCAATGTTTGAAAAACTCACAAAAGAAGATAATTTGGAGATGTTTTAGCTATTATGGAGTTGGTTCCTTGCACCCAGTCAATGGCACACAAAGCAATATATTGAGCTGCTCTGCAGAAGACTTGTTCCAGACCTGGAGGTTATTCCCTGGCGGTTTTTTTCAAGCAAAATCTGGCCCCCATGTCATACTGCAAAAGAAGTCAAGAATGTTTTCAAGGATAATTAAATGGACTGCAATGGCCTAGAAACTCTCCTGATCTTAACCCCATTGAGAACTTGTAGTCTATTTGGAAGCAGCGCCGGCGTGGACTGGACTGCAGTACCACGGAGATGCTGATTCAGGCCTTCATATTAGGATAAAAGTATGGTACAAAGACCCTAAAATCCAGCAAGACTGCTCAATATTGGTGGATTCAATGCCAAATCGCATCAAATTGCTGGTGAAGAATCGAGGAGGTCATATTATATACTGATGTGAGTGTATTAGTATTATTCTTAAAAAAAACTTGAACAAACCCATTTTTTTGTTGTTTTCGGGTTTGTTTCAATTAATTTGCACAAGGATGTACGCAAGAAAAGGGGGTGTAGGTGTCAACGGCGTCTAGGAAGAGAATAACACCTCAGGGGTCTCCCACGCCTGTCTGCCAGGACCTCGTATGATGACATGGGTGAGAGGGTTAGTTGCCTGTCCACCACATCACCTGTACGTGGGGCAGAGGGTCAGTAGGGGTGGTGCCTCCCTCTTGTACTTGCTGGCTACTTGTTAATTGAATGAAGGTGAGTAATTGACCAATGACATCCCTTTTTGTATGGATCTGTCAAAGTGAAGCAGGGAAGCGAGAACAAAACACTTCTCCGGACGACTTCAGCGTGAATGGAGCAACCGGTCGAAGGTTGAAGCGACTTCAGCTTTCTCCAACACCAACTTCACTTTTACTTTGAGACCGAGTCTGGTCAAGAGGGCAAGACTCGGGAGGAAGGAGGCTTCAGTTAGAGAACCTTGATGCAGTGACAAGCAATTGGTAGGACCTCCTGCTGTCGCCGTGGAAACTAAAGGACTTGCACTCACTGGGAAAGGTAGACGTTCGACGCCCAGGCGGACAGAAGTCGTTGTTCTCAAAGAGAGCAGAACGTCTGCTGGGTTTACCTGCACTCCAAAGTACCAGAGAGAGAGAGAGACTTTGCATGAAGGTGATGACCGTTCAGCGGCTGTACGTGGCATTTGCACTCGTCGAAGACACCCGGTGTATGTCCCTGGACCAGGACAAAACTCGAATCTGTGTCGCCGGGAGAGCAGTCGTCGCTCACTGACGTGGTTGGCAGACCGAGCGGCAAGAACCACCGACAGTCGGACAAACACTTCGTGGAGAAAATCACCGGCGTGTCGCGACTGTCGACTGGACTCCTGCTCCTCGCCTCACCACAAACGTGCATCCACAAGAGAGACTGACAGTACGAGAACAGCTGTAACAACTAAGAGCTAAACTGGTCCGCAACATGTGGCAACAATTGGTAGTCTTAACGAGAATTAACATCTCATTCGCTGTGTAATGGAAACTGAGAGCGACTGACATGTGATTATTGCAGATATTGTTCATCATCATCATCATCATCATCATCATCATCATCATCATCATCATCATCATCATCATCATCATCATCATCATCATCATCATCAACAACAACAACACCGTCCTGTACTGTCATGTTTACAAAAGCGATGGAATGTTCTAAGGCTCCAAAAGCAAGAGAATGTTTACAGACAGGAGGTAGAAGTGTGTAATGCTCAGCATGCGGCTGAATACGATAACAAACGCAAACAAATGCGCTACAATGCACTGCATGCATAACATTTTTTGCGAATCATTTTACCTCACATGAAGTATTGAAATTGTGTCACACATGAAACAGCTTCACAAAACAACGCAAAATCAGATCTTTGAGTCAAGCCTTGCTGTGGTTTTTTTTTCTTGTTTTGTTTTGTTTTTTAGATGAGCACATAGTCTACAAAAAAGGTTAACCCATTTCAAGAGGCTGGGGTCACGTTCAGACAAAACTGTGACAAATACTGAAGGTGGCTATGTTGACATATTTGTTGCAAAAGGACCAGCATCAATCGCCCTCCCGCTCCAATGGTTCTGTCGTGAGCTGCGTCCCTGGATGGCTGTCCAGGTTCATCAGTGTCTTCACTTGACTCTTGCGGTTCTTGAAATTCATCAAAAAGGTGGTCCTGTGTTCCTTCTGTTTGTGACAAGAGAAAAGACAAGAGAACTAGCTTGTTGGATTTAAATTATATATACTGACTTTTTGAACTATCTCCGCTTATAAATTCGGGCTGCAAAAATTGCAATGTCTTGCAATGACCTTTTTCCTATTTTTCACACACAGAGACCATTGGCCTGACAACTTCTTCAGCAACGATTGCCATATGGAAACTTACAGTTGCCACATTACATTGTTACTCCTTATAACTTCATCCTCCGTCAAACAACTACTCCAGCACTCGCTCAGTTGTTTATCAATTTGCTCTGGTTCCAAATTTTATGGCATCATCTTAAGATTCATGACGGCGCCGACGAGACTTAAAAAACAACATGGAGTCAGAAGAGTGCCGGTGACATCCCTCGACAACAGGTCATGGTGGTCTCGGAGTGTCGGCCCAGACTTTTCTTCTTGATGCATTTGAATCGTTCTTTTCAAACCCGAATTTTTAGTCCAGAAAGAAGCAGCAGGTCGGTATTTATCATTAAAGTCAGTCCCTTCAGCAAGACAGGAAACGCAGGTGCACAGACAAAAACTATAGACCGCGCATTGTTCTCTGAAAAACATCGTTACAAGCTCATTTGTAACTTGAGAGACAGAGAGAGAGAGACTGTATGAGCGCACGTGAGAGGGAGAGAGAGGGAAAACACGCTCGTTTATAACTTGAGAAAGAGAAAGAAAGTCTGTGCGCGCGCACGTGTGTGTAAGAGAGAGAATGCTCTTTTGTAACTTGAGAGAAACTATATGTTTGTGGGTGCGTGCGTGTGTGTGGGTGCGTGCGTGTGTGTGTTAAGAAAGAGAATGCTTATTTGTAACTTGAGAGAAACTATATGTTTGTGCGTGCGCGCGCACGTGTGTGTGTGGAAGAGAGAGAATGCTCATTTGTAACTTGAGAGAAACTATATGTTTGTGCGTGCGTGCGTGCGTGTGTGTGTGTTAAGAAAGAGAATGCTCATTTGTAACTTGAGAGAAACTATATGTTTGTGGGTGCGTGCGTGTGTGCGAGTGACGTGTGTGTAAGAGAGAGAATGCTCATTTATAGCTTGAGAAACTATATGTTTGTGTGTGTGCGTGCGTGCGTGTGTGTGTGTGTAAGAGAGAGAATGCTCATTTGTAGCTTGAGAAAAACTATATGTTTGTGGGTGCGTGCGTGTGTGTATGAGGGAGAGACAGCGCGTGTGTACATCTGCGTGATATATCACGTGTTTGGTTGTTTGTACACATACAAATACACACAAACACAATATGACTTGCACGACACACCACCCAAACTAATTCCACAAAACGAATTGACACCAAAGTTAAGGTTGGAGCAGAATCGCGAGTAAAAGAAAGGAAAATGAGTGACGACTAATAAAAAGGAATCTTAAGCAAGAAAACGTGAGACAAAGCAAGAAACGAACCTCGGACAATTGCACTGACAACAAAATACACAGATAGTCCGAAGACTACCTAAACCAGGGGTGAGGAACCTTTTATCTGCTAAGAACCATTGGAATATTTATAACATTGGCGGGCCATGCAAACTGATCAACTTTATTAACTTCTCAAATTTTTTTGTAATTTACCGTTTAAGTAATGCCTGAAACTGCTTCTCCATTTTGCTTATTTCATTATTTCAAAGTTTGTTGTTATTATTATTATTTACTTTTTAAATTTATGTTGCTATGAGATAAGCTTCTAGTTTTACTGAATTTTGAGTCTCAACTACACTGTGCCTGGACAGGAGCAGAGCAACTGATTCTATGGGGCGGACGATCCCCGATCCCTGAAGTAGACAGACAGAGAGGTCGGTACCTAGTAGGTAGATAATTATCTACTAATGTACTCACGGTGAGAAGTCACTCTGGTGAGAGTCAAGAGAGACAAAGCCAGCAAAAGATAGCGAGTCAGCATGTTCACCTTGCCAGACACCGAATGTGGCGAACATCACAACATTTGTATCTTTGTGTCAGAAGATGGTCATGTGCGAGACAACTCCACCCAATGGCTTGACAACAATGCCACATTTCCTACTCGCATTTTTTTTTCAACCCATTCGTCTGAGACCTGATGTTTGGGTGACAAGCCAGACGAGCCTCGTCTCATAAAAACCTTCGCTGTTCTTTGTTTTATTACGAAAACAGACACCAACTGCTGCCTTGAACAAGACTTCGCCATTTTTGTTGTCCCCACTCACATTACTCCTCTCCTCAGACACGTGACAGCTTTCTTTGTTAAACGATATTTACATGAAGGTAAACATAAAGTGTCATTTGTCCTTTGCGAATTCATGAAACTCTCAGTCCTTGTTGCTTGGTTTCTCTTTGCAGGAACTTTTTTTTTGTCTTTTATTCATCATCATTATTGTTGTTTATCCTTCCGTCGTTGATGTGTTATTTGTTTGTTCTTCAGTCCCTCGTATGTTGTCCATGTCTCGTTGTTATTCTTAAGTGCTACGAACATGCGCCTTACGAGTTCGCGCTATACAAGTCTTGCGTTATTTATTTATTTATTTATTATTATTATTATCGCAACTCAAGTTACTGCCTTTGCTGACACACACAGGCACGCACGGACATATTTGCGCGCTCACATACACACGCACTCACGCAGATACACGCACACACATACGCATACGATGTGGCATACGCACGCGTGCACGCATGCACGCACATAGCCATGCACATCAGTACAGCTGTCTCTTTAAACAAGTTTAATGCGGAAGTTCGCGTAGAACTCTTCTTTGTCTAGAAATACAAAGAGACTAAGTTCAACAGACACGTGACATGTTTAGTGCTGTGGGTAAAGTTTGAAGCTGTCCGTAGGAATGTACAACAAGATGGCCGAGACGACCTCGAACTATTTTACGGACAGACTGTGGAAACTCACACGATGAAACACTGGCTTTGCAATCACAGACCAAGAGTTTGTTTTGTTTATATTTTTCTCTGATGTTTATATTTTTATCTGATGTTTATTATATTTATCTGATGTTTATTATATTTATCTGATGGTTATTATATTTATCTGATGTTTATTATATTTATCTGATGGTTATTATATTTATCTGATGGTTATTATATTTATCTGATGGTTATTATATTTATCTGATGGTTATTATATTTATCTGATGGTTATTATATTTATCTGATGGTTATTATATTTATCTGATGGTTATTATATTTATCTGATGGTTATTATATTTATCTGCCTCAAGGCCGGACGATCATAGAGCTGTAGTCTACATCTTGATGATCAGACTAAGAAATATTAGTTCTGCACTATGTCACACCCTCTCCGTGTTGACAAGCTCAACAACTTAGGGCACGTGCACCGAAGCGGAACACGAGCTGCGTGGGGAGTGTCCACTGAACTGTGTCACTACGTGTTACTACGTGTCACTACGTGGTTCTGAGTGGCAATCATCTGTAGTGCATTGACCTCACATACTTTTCTGCTAATGGTTACAGGGTTCGAGTCTTTTCGCAGGTACTGGCGGTAGTATTTGTTTGTTTATTTGTGTGTGTGTGTGTGTGTGTGTGTGTGTGTGTGTGTGTGTGTGTGTGTGTTTGAGAGAGAGAGGGGGGAGGGGTCTGATTTGAAAGTAATGTTACACGTTACGAAGCAAGAAGGTCGGAGGTAAACAAGATGCTCACCTGTGCAGAATGCATACAGGTTCTGTGCAGAATGCATACAGGTTGGTCTCGTCCTCCCTGCACGCACAGTCTTCTCTCTTCTGTTTGTCGTCTCAGCGTCAACCTTGACCTTTCAATCAGGTGGCCTCAGGTAAGCTTCTTCAATAACCACCACCTTACAGTCTACCCAGTTAGTAACAGGTAGTCAGAGGGACTGCATTTAAGAGTCCGTAAGAGGGACTGCTTTCAAGTAAGAAACAATAAGAATGTCTGTATTTCATAATTAGAGACAGCGAAACGGATGTGTTTAACTTGACACCATGAGAGGGACTGCAATTTATGTTAGAGACAGTAACAGAGACGGTATTTAACCCCTTGCATACATGAAAGAAAAATAAGGTAGGAGTTGTCCTTACACTTTACGGGGTGTGATGAGAAATTGTCACGACCACCGCGCAGTGTATCAGTCACTCAATTCTTTCAACACACACACGGAGTCTGACAAACACGTGTTCTTTCACACACATTGTCTAAAACGAATCTCTCTGCTTTACTAACCATAAATGAAAACAAGAGAACAAGGAAAATACACAAATGAAAAGTCCGTTATTAACCGATTTGTACACCTAGATTATTTTAAAATAAGAAAGTTCCTACCATTTGAGTCTTTCCTGGTCTGTATATCTAAAAGATGGCAGCATAGCCAGCAAAGATGGAGGTTCAGATGAGGATGTAAGAAGCCGAACAAACAAAGCCAGGCTTGCATTCCACACCCTACGACCTATCTGGAACTCCAAAGCTCTATCTTTAAGGGCTTCGCCCACGAGCAGCAACGCCACTGGATCTGGGGCGCCAAGAGGGGAATTTTCTCTACTTTCTCTCTCTAGCTACAGAACGCGCTCAGAAAATTCCCCTCTTGGCGCCCCAGATCCAGTGGCGTTGCTGCTCGTGGGCGAAGCCCTTTACACACCAAGATCCGCATCTTTAACACAAATGTAAAGGCAATACTTCTATATGGATCTGAGACATGGCGTGTGACAAAAGCCATCACTAACAAGATACAGACATTCGTCAACAGATGTCTGCGCCACATCCTCAACATCAGATGGCCCGAGAAGATCTCCAATACAGACCTGTGAGAGAGAACCAATCAAAAACCTGCTAGCCACGACGTCAGGAAGCGGAAGTGGGGCTGGATTGGTCACACCTTACGAAAGCCAACAACTTAACAAGACAAGCTCTGGGCTGGAACCCACAGGGGAGGCGCAGGGCTGGGAGACCCAGAGAGACGTGGAGGAGATCAGTCCACAGAGAGGCAGAGACAGCTGGCACGACATGGTCCCAACTAGAAAGGAATGCCCAGAACCGGTCCGTTGGCGGGGTGTGGTTGCGGCCCTATGCTCCACTGGGAGCGAACAGGAATAAGAAGAAGAATATCTAAAAGAATGCCTAAAGCCCTACTCATTAAATTCACTCTACTAATTCTTCTTCCTAATCCCTACCCTACGCTCTCTTTCTCTTCCTAAAGCCCTTCCTACTCCTAACTGACTACCGACCCCCCACGCTCGCGCTCTCCCTCACGTCATTTCCTTCATTTTTACATCACTCATACACGTCTTCCGAACAACTGACGTCATTCACGCTCTCTCGTTCTTCCACACTAGTCCTTATAAAATTTAAACTTAATCAAACAATACAGCAAATAACTGATACCTGACATTAATGATTGTTGATTTTAGGAAGGACGGGGTAGTTTTTTTGATGAAATATTTACTAAAGGAGAAATAGTAAGAAGAGTAGAGAGTTAAACATATTTAAGCACAACTATTGATGATCAGCTTACTTGGAAAGTTCATTTCAATAACATTACTAAGAACGTGTATAGCTACCTGTAATGACCACAAAGCTAGAATATCTTTTAATGTTCACATAGAACCTGTGCAACCATTTCACACCTCTGTTATTCGTTGGGTGTAGTTTGCTGGGGCGGGAACATTGCCAAGAAGGAGAGGCATAAATTAAAGAGAAACATTAAAAACGCAGGAGGGGTGGGTTGGATGAGACAGAGGGACATAAAGACAATGTCTGACAAACTGCAATTGTATCCGACTACTCGCATTCTTTTCTACAGGAGTTTAACATCAGACTCATAGAAATGCTAGGTTTAGAGTTCCTGGAGCTACAACTACACTTTATCTGCACTCATCTGCATTTATCTTCCTGGAATCCAGATGGACAGAGACACACACGTGGATGCAGATGACCTTACTCTTGCCTCCTTTCCGGAGTGTCTACATATACTGCTCAAAACTATGAAAAGGGCAGTTGTATAGTTAATCACTTCTTCCTACCTGTAAACACAGACAATAAGATTGAATCAAAGCCTTTCTTTATTTAATGAATAAAACATAAACAGTATCAGCCTGTTTCATTGAAACAAATCATTTTAACAGCAAGAATGGCAGCTCGGAGTGACATCACCCATTTTTTTCGAAATTCAGAAAAGTGATGAAAAAATGTCAGAATCCTGTGTCCACCACTGGCCTGAGTGCAGACAAGGCTCCCTTGTCTCATGGACTGAAACTAATGTTCTTATAGTCCTTTGAGGAATTGCCTGCCACTTGGTGAAGAAACGGGTACAGATGACTGAGGTCAACTGCCAGGGGTGGGTGGCTCTAAGTCACCAACCCATCATCCCACAGACGTTGAATGGGATTCACAGCTGAAAACATGTGACTGACTTGAAGTGAGGGGCATTCTTGGAACTTGGAACACTCCGGGCCCATCACACTTTTATGTTTTAAGTTTTATATATTGAAGAGAATTCCGAGACATGAAGAAAAATTTTTCCCCCTTTTTAATACATTTCAAATACAAGTGTGTTTGAAAAAAATTTTTTTGCTTATTTTTTTTGCTTGGCTATTGTACTGAGCATGCACAAGACCGAAATTAAATTGACGATGACTGCTCACCCACACAACAAATTCACTAAAAAAACTTGTAAAGGAATTGCACACAGTTGGTGCAAACACGATTAATATAAATGTAGAATATATAAATTGACCTTTCCGTTGTTTTGAGCAGTATATGTATATTTTTTAACTGATGATAAGTTGTTTTCCTATGCTGAGTGGTACTACGGATGTGTACAGGTAAATAAATGTTAATAAATAGAGTGACTGTTAAATGGCAGCGTGAATGAACTGCATGTAGTCAGTTTATGTTTTGTCCTAACCCGTGTTAATGTTTGATGTAGATTGATGCTCTCATGTTACCGATGGCAGACAAAACAATTTCCTGAAAAGGATTAGTAAAAATATGGCAGGGGAAGGAGGGGTTGGAACTCTGACTTCTCGGGGTCAGCCTTTTGTAAGGACGGTGCCCATCTCCTCCTTGGTGCTTTTCTTTCCAAAACAATCTACGGAGACGAGTAACCGCTCCACACTTTTGTCAGACGAGAAGGGGCAGGGAGAGAAAGAAAAAAACTCCGTGTCGCACGGGTATCGAACTACTAACGAAATCAACTTTAGACGCCGCTGTCTGGACCACCTGGCTTGTGGTATACACCTTATTAAAATGTATATACATGCACATCACTAAGCCACCCGTCGCGTAAGCGTCCTCGGGGTATTTTTTCCATCTGTTTTAAATGTTTTAACTTAACATCTTAATCCTTTCGTTCCGTCAACCCGGACAAACCTTGGCGCCTTCCCTGGCGAATTCGCCAGGGGCTTTTTTCTAATTAGTTTACGTTTTAAAATGCATTGTTTCGGGTAAAAAAATTAATGAATTCTATAGTTGATTCATTTTTCTATCTATTGATCTTCTTTATATGTCGTAGTTTTTACATTTGACAGTAATTTTCTGCGTTTTCCCAGGGTACCTGTCTTTCTGTTTGGAAAATGGCTAGCAAATACCCGGTATAGAAATTTCGACCAGCAGCTTTGAAAATTTATCTTTATTAACCTACAATAAAGACAACCATCTGTAATACACCGTTTTAAAGAGCATTTTTAAAACATTCACTTGGTGTAAATTTTAAGATACATAGGTTTTGTCTTCGAGTACTAAAGTCAAATGAAAGATTACGACTGTACGCGTTTTAGAAATCTTGAACGTCAGTTTCAGAAATTAACAAAAAAAATATTTACACAATATATACAGACATAAAGTACCAAACAAACATATGTTTTATTAGAATATACATTAGAATTTAAATATTACTTAATATTTTCTTCTCCTTTGCGGTTGTTGAAGTACAAATCCATGTCAAATTGAGTAAACCGCCAACGTGCTTAGGTTCTTCAAAATGGCGCTCGACAAATGTTTTCATTTCTTTGTTACAATACGAAATTTTTTGATTGGCTGAACAAGTTAAAGGGAGGGAATCATGGTGTACTATTTCCTAGCGGTTTCAGTAGTTTCTTCCCTTATGTTATTTTCATTTACACTTGTGAAAGCGGCTGCGGGAGTTTTTGTATGGGCTCATTATCATGGCATTTTCTGTTGGGAATACTATAAAAGTGTGTTAAGCAAACACAAGGTAAGGCTGTTCATTTTCTTTACTATTTTGATCTATCATTATCAATTTTAATTGTTCTTCTACCTCTTTAGTTAAATTTTTATGATTTTTTTAAAAAAAGGGTAAATTCATGTGTACCCGGGGTCTGACTGCTTCTAAGCCAGGGACAGAACGTTAGGATTAAATTATGAAGTTGCTCGTGCAGGTCACCTGAGCTTAATCAGGATCTCCTTTGCATTGTGGTGACAAGCCTGTCAGGAAGGATTGCTGAGTCTCAGGACCGCTCGTGTATCACGAGGCATTAGAATAAGCCCCATGTCATAGAAACCTATCAACTTGGTGTAAAAGAGTGCATGTTGGTTACCCCTTTTGGGGGGCATGTCAGTAGGTGACAGGCCCCTAGATCCCTCTGTTCCTGTGTTAGAGTGCTTGGATACAGGGGGCTTCAAAAGTCCATCATGTTGTAGCAAATGTTCACATTCTGTGCACACGGTGAAGGAGTCTGAGGACCACGGGTAGCGAGCTAGCTGAGTTGTGGTGGTGATGGTGATGGCTGTGATGGTGCGTGCGTGTGTGCATGTGCGTGCTTTTGGGAGGACGAGTGAATGCACTTTATCTCCATCATATATCATATAAATATAAATACATTAATCTCGAGCGTAAAAACGCATAAACAGGGTTCACACTTATACTTGACAACATGTCTTCTCCTACATGTTGGTGTGCACAGATCAAATGAAGAATATACTGTTTCCCTTTAATGTGTGCCACAGCCTATTGTTAATTTGCTCAAAGGTCAGGAGAATAAAAGGCAGCCAGATTGTCTTAGGTGCGATGTGTAGCCCATGCGTAGAGATGACTTCCGCTTCCTGTGGCCGCCCAAAGATGGGGACAGATCTTCTTGTTTCCTTGCAACGTGGCTCTTGGCCTCTCGTGACCATTAGACCTGGTCAAGGGCCATGTTCCAGCAAAAGAATAGCGAATTCCTTAGTTGCTGTCGCATACACAGCTGTTGTAAAAGGAAGAGAATCAGTCTGGGGTTCGGATTCATGGCTCTGTATTGACCCGCATGTTGGACTGGCTGTCCAGGTTCATCAGCGTCTTCTTCGGACTCTCGAGACGCAGGAGCATCATCAATAAGCTGTCCATGCTTCCTGTCTGTAGACAAACCAGCCAAAGCACACATACAGTTATGGACTCAAGTCTACATACAACTTTCTCTCTCTGTCTCTATGCGCGCATGTGTTTCGGTGTAAAGTGTGTGTGCGTGAGTCTCTAACTTTTCAAAGTGTAAAGAGGCGCGGAAAATAAATAATTCACACTGCTTTGAGTGTGCCTATCATATATCGGCATGTGGAGCAATTTCCCATAATCGACGACGACGACGACGACGATGATGATGATGTGGCCAAGCTCTTCCCGCTATAAATTACCAGGCAAAGCTTAAGTAACACAGTGACATAAATTGATAGGAGAAGCCTTTTGAAAATTAATACTCCAGTCTTCTGTCTTGTCACACGCACACACACGTACACACACACGCACGCGCACACACACGCGCACACACACGCACAAGCACACGTACGCACTCACGTCCGCACACATATATATATATATATATCTTAAATACGAGCAACTTCGAACTGCAGTAGTAAATGAATTACTGCAAGAGATATTTACGAAACAACAGTGATTAACGACATTTTGAAAGATGGAGCTGACTTAGTGGCAGCGAGTTGCAGACTCTGTGTCCAGTGTAAGGAAAGGATCGCTCCTCAAACATTTTGGTGCAAAGTTGTGGCAGGAGTAAGACAGTGTGGTCTATCGATGAAGGAGGGTGTCTAGAGGGAGAATAGAGGGTGAACATGATGTTAGTTATGCAGGCAGGAGACAAGCAGCAGATGAGGATCATAACATATCACAATCAGTTTGAAATCAGTTGAGGTGTGACGGGCAGCCGGCGGAGCGTGCAGAAAACACGAGCGACACCACTGACAACAAAGCTTGCATGACAACTTTCATCTCTCGATGTTTGTCTCGTAACAAAAGTCCTGTGCAAAGGAGTCAGACGCAACTGGTCGCAGAGCACCAAAAAAAAAAAAAAGTTTAATTCCTGGACTGTTCACCATCCGCCATATCACACCCCATACCATAGCCACACAGAAATAACAATAACAACTTAATGAAAATATGACTTACTGACATCATCCAAAAGGATAACAGTGTAATGACAATATCACTGACTGACACCATCCAAACTGCTGCACAATAACAATGTCAGGACAATATCACTTACTGCAATCATCAAAATCACTGAGCAAAGCAGGAGCAAGTCATTAGGACAAAACCTTTTTCTTCCCCTTTGGTGCCTTCCACTGTTTTTTTTTAAGTTAAAGCTGCTAAGATTTGCATTTTTTTAATACAAGCAAAGTAAGGAAAAGCAAATAAGACACTGATAAAAAACAATGCGCATAAAATAATAAAAATAAATATAGAAAACTAGGATTTATGGGATTACGGATGTAGATATATATATATATATAACTTATGACTGGTTATATTTTTGCAATTGATATCTATTTTTAAAAAACACACAGCAATGCTTAGTGAAGCCGTGTGATAATTTCTTACTCTACTAAACTCTAGAACATTCCAAAAGATGACAACACTACTCGTCGTGGCCACCATTTGTTTTTCTACCTGCTCACCAGATTGTGCCCTCGACGTGTGTAGCAAACAATCTGTGTATTGTCACTGCATCTTAAACTTTGGATTGTGTTATCTTTGAGTATGAAACTCCAGCTTTTATTGTGCTGTCTGTGTGTGTAAAACTGTATTGCATTCTTGCTGCTCGCTCTATAAACTTTATGTAAAACTTTATTGCATTGTCGCTGGCTCTAAAACCTTTTATTGTGCTGTCTCTGTGTGTAACCTTTATTGCAGTGTCGCTGCAGGTACAACTCTCTTCTGTGATCCCTCCATATAAAATTATATTGTGCTGATGCTCCATGTAACACTATTTAGCTCCTTGAATAATTCCGTTATTCTGTCACTTCGTTGACTGTCCATAGATAGATAGATAGATAGATAGATAGATAGATAGATAGATAGATAGATAGATAGATAGATAGATAGATAGATAGATAGATAGATAGATAGATAGATAGATAGATAGATAGATAGATAGATAGATAGATAGATAGATAGATAGATAGATAGATAGATAGATAGATAGATAGATAGAGTGTACTCACGGTGAGAAGCCATATTTGCCAAGGAACAGAGAGACAGCCCCAGCAAAAGATAGCAAGTCAGCATATTCATTTCTCCAGACACCAAAGGCAAACAGCATCCCCACACGAAGCACTTGTCACTTTGTCTCAGGAGATGGTCAGGTGGAAGCCAGATCCACCCAATGGCTGCAGGGCGGCGTTTCCTACTCGCATTCCTCCGCCTGTTTGACGGAGATGTAATGGTGGCCCCCCACCCCCCACACCTTTGATTTAGTGGTGTGAGCCCAGACCTACCTTGTCGAGGCAAGTCTCAAGTCTGGTGCTGTCTGTCCCGTTAGAAAAGACAACTCCGCTTCAAACAAGATTTGAGTGTGATATTTTGTCTAATATTTACTCGCGAGTGATATCGTTGTTTATCTGCATGAGGTTGAACAGAAAATTATCAATTAACACACACGCAAACGTGAGTGCACAGAAGAGCGTGCGCACGAACATATAAATATGTTTCAGTGTATGTGTATATACATATATATTTAGATTATCACACTATAGGAGACTAAAGCTAAATGGCCAGACAAAAGTGGTTAATAGATGTAATGAGTTAGGGGAGGTCTTGTATTGTTTCATGTGTGAATGGTGTCTTGTGTTTGACGTCTTGTGTACGTCATTTGTTCGTCGTCATTTGGGGAAAAGAATGACGTAAAAAGAAGAAGAGACGAGACGGTTCCATGGTCAGATAGAAAAGAGAGAGCAGCGAGTTCTTCATCTTCCATATATCAACTAGAAATCTCTTCACCTCCATCCTTACCTACTGGGGGCTCGTCGAGCGTGGTGTATGTGTGTAATATGTGTCGTGCGTATGCAAGGTAAGTGTATGTACGTCCTATTACAATAGAAATACGTCCAACACGTTTGAGGACAACCTGTCACAACCTGAGCAACATCGGCATCAGATTCTGTATTCAGCTAAACAACACGAATATCAGGTTCTGTTGTAAACAAAACATCAGTAGCAGGTTGGTATCAGATTCTGTATTCAGCTAAACAACACGAATATCAGGTTCTGTTGTAAACAAAACATCAATATCAGGTTGTCACTTTTACTCTTACATGTACATCGGTATCAGATTCCGTACGTTCTCCCAGGCTCGTTTGTAAGCTCGGTTTTGATTGGTTGATGAGGTTCATCGTCAGACTGGTGCTGAAAAACCGCTGTTGTGTGGCTGCGTGGAAACATTATTTAAACCTCTCACCAACAAAACGATAGACAAAATCTTTTCACACTAATTTTATAAATGTCTATATATATATATAAGCAGAAAAGCCATACTCGAGTTCATTCAAGTTCCTCTACACTCGAGTCATTTCTGTCGCACAAATGGAATGCAGTCCATCACATACAACACTATTGAGAGCAATGAAATAAAACATTGCGAGACGTTGTAGTACAACACAATGAATGTTTATTCATGTTTAGGAAGATCAGTTAGCAGCATGGAAAGCATCCATGTTGGTGTCTGAGGCGTGCGATACTGTAGTCAGGTATCAGACGATTACTCGTATCTCGTTGTCTTCTCGCTCACTCTACCCTCCATAACAGCTACAATAATATATCAGCACGCTCACGCTCACGCACACGCAAACGCACACGCACACGCAAACACACACACACACACATATGCACATATATACATATGTACATAGACACACACATGCCGCCAAGCACGCACATTTCCATACGCATGTGCATATAACATTTCAGCACTGAAAGGTCAATGACCTTTTAAAAGTTGAGACAGCTAAGCGTGCAATTGCTATAAATTAAGAATTGTATCTTTACAAAGAGTTGGAAAAAGTTACAAAGTTACAAATTTATTATCCAGATATTAAACATTTTTATCCTTTCTTCTTAGTCCTTTTCGCCCGCCAGTAGAGCATAGGGCCGCAGTTTTTATCTTTACACTTGTTTCCGTGAGAAATCCTAGTCCTGTACCCTGTCAGGGGGTTGGGGGGTAGGGTAAGAGGAAGATATATCGGTGTGTGGTATGCTAGTGCCGGGCGTGGTAAGCTCAAACCTTTGCGTGGGTTGAGTGTCAAGAACGTCGGAAAGAATACTAAAGTACAGTCATGGTACAGGATATTAACATTAACTGTCACAGCTGCGTGACTCTTCCCAGAGATCTCTGTCAGGTAGTGTAATAGTCCTTTGTGAAAAAAAAACTAATGAGCTCGTGTTTGTACTAAACATTCGCACGTCACCTGTTAGTCGCATCCCAAGACCTGGCGGGGCTGCTATTTGTTTATTTGTTTATCCCAACGCCCTCGTGGAAGGAAAGGCTTCGGCAGTGACATTGATGCTCCACTCTATTATCATAGAATAAACTTTTTTTTGCATTGTACATAAAAATGTGTTTTCAACACTTACTTGAAATATTTGACCACTTAGCCACACAACCGAGTGTAGCTTTATAGTAGATGTCTAACTACAACAGAAAAAAGTGTCCACTCATGAGAATTTTCAGACTCAAGCACTTTCCCTTGTTCATCAATTAGTTTTCATTAAAGGCATGATTGAAAAAAAAAACAATAACCAAAAATCTTTTGGAACACTACGTCTTTAAGCAGCTGCCACTGCATATAACCACTTCGCATGGGGAGTCCTTCTAAAGAACTTTAAGCTTATTTTTATGAAGAATGCGTTCTTGTGTCTGTCATTCAATGTGATTTAATAGCTTCTCCCTTCACTAGGACATTTAGTGTGATATAATACTTTCTTCCTTCACTAGGACACAGGGGGAAACAAATCAGCGGCCGGAGTAAGAGTTTGCTCTAATTTAAATGCTTGGTTTTTATTTATAATAGTTTCCTCTTTTTAAAAAATCTAATTTTTTATATTAAGGATTATAACATTAATTAAAAGGAAAGACAGTTCGTCTTATTAACTTTAAGAGGTGTCAAGCATTTAGCTTCTACAATGAAGTAAAACTTTCAGTGCACATAAGCGAGGCCAACAAGAGCACGTGCACATCAACGAGTGTGGCGCGAGTTTCTTTTCCTCGTCAACCTCGAGTAACATCGTCACTGAGCGGTTTTGTCTGGGAATCGTCTGTAATGCGGTCACAACAAACAGCTTTTTGTTAATCTTATCAGTGTGTGTGTGAGTGTGTGTGTGTGTGTGTGTGTGTGTGTGTGTGTGTGTGTGTGTGTGTGTGTGTGTGTGTGTGTGTGTGCGTGGGTGAAAACAACGTCTGCGTTCGAGAAGGAGGGTAGGAGATGGAGTTGTCAGTTAGAGTGTGATGTTATGATTTGGTATGAAGAGATAAATGCGTTGTGTTTGAAGTCTGACAAAACTTCATGTACAGAGTATACACAGGTTTCCCGACACTATGCATGCGTGGTGCACGTCCGTGGTGGAGACAAGAAAATGGCGGGATTCAGATAATGCGCGTGTGGGGCGGTAGTCATGAACCGAGGGAAAGGCGTTGCCCCTGGGAAACATGGGGGACGACAGGACAAGAGTCTCGTTTCCCAAGATACAAAGCGGTGTCCAAACCCAGCAAATATTGTTTTACTCCTGAGGTCCTGGGGTAGAGAAACAAGAAGTAATATCCGCGGGGTGTGGGCACAACACTGTGATTACGCCAACAAGACGCTGGTCCTTCAGTTCCCCATTTTTCCCCGGGGAATACGACTTACTCTCGTTTGATATCTACGGTTTCAGGTGTCGAAATCGTCTAGGCGAGCATGGAGTCTGTCTGAGGACCGTAGGACTTCAGGGCGACACTCAGGTCCCGCTGTCGCTCTTCCGGGGACGCAGCTGCGGCGTATTGCTGGTAATAGCCACCCAGCTGCGCAGCTGTCAGGGCAGCTGGACTAACGACCTCCAGACAGAATGATGGCAGCGGGGTCACGCCCTTCTGGCGCCACTCCTGGCATTTTTGTTGTAGAAGAAGGAGGATGATATTAGAGGCGATCTTCGGGACGTTGTAGTCTCCAGCTTCAGCAAAGAAACAGAGGAGGCTTGGATTAACGATAATCTCTTTAGACAGACCTGATGAAAGTGCTGTCCACTCTACTGCCACTCTGGTAACTAAATAGTTTCTTCTACAATCTCTCAAAGCACTCATTCAGTAGCTTAAAAACATATTTCTGGCTTGAACAATTATAGCTAGTTCAAAAACGTAAAAAAGTTAATTAAAACGTTTAAAATAATTTAAAATATCTAAAAAAAAACATCATTGAATCTTTCGACAGAAAAAAATTTGAAATAACTATTGCTATTATAAATACCAAAATACTTCAATATCACAGATCTGGAAATCCTAAGATGCAATGTTAAGCTACTCACATTTTAAAGTAATAATAGATTTTTACTATTAAATAGTAATATTCACAATTACAATGTAATAATTAAAACACAATAATGCATAACATACACAATATATTGTCATATTTATTTCAAATGTCAATATTACTTTTACTTCAAGAGTAAAATAAAAAAAATAAAAGTTCAAAACAAAAATAAACTATGACGCGAACGTCATTCCAATGCCAGTAAATTATGTTAAAGTATATGTTAAAGTATATGTTAAAGTAGAGAAGATTTATTTGTAGCATGGTATCCATAAAAAGCGGGAGGTTTTCAGACCACTCCTCCCCACATCAAAGGCTTAAAATTGTTGGTGGTTATAGACTCCAGATCCACCCTCGATAAGAATATGGAACGTCTTCCCGGCCGGCAGCAGAACAAAAGTGTGCAACAATATATATTTGTTAATATTACCAGGACCTTTATCCCTGATGCCATGTTTTTATCCATATAAAAGTATGTCACTATGCATAGCAACTAATATTACCTTCCATGGCCAGCTTATTACACAGCTTTTTTATGCGAAGGGGACTTTCGACACCCTTGTACCTTTGAAATTCCCGACACCAAAATGTTTACATTTTCCAAATCCCTTGGCAAATTATCATTACATAATTTGGAACACGTGTGATTTACTCAAGTTTCTACTCGGAGAGAAATACGGTATTCCACAGAAACCTCATTTGAACTCAGATCTGTGACAAAAGCAACATCGCAGCAGACTATTGTAAAAAGAGAGATAAGCTTGATGGAAAGCCCCTTAAGAGTAAGAGAAGTAAGAGACACCAGGAAAACAGAGACAGTAAAGTAACAGAAGTAAGAGACAGCAGGAAAACAGAGACAGTAAAGTAACAGAAGTAAGAGACAGCAGGAAAACAGAGACAGTAAAGTAACAGAAGTAAGAGACACCAGGAAAACAGAGACAGTTAAGTAACAGAAGTAAGAGACAGCAGGACAATAGAGACAGTAAAGTAACAGAAGTAAGGGATAGGACAATAAAGACAGTAAAGAAACAGAAGTAAGAGACAGAACAATAGAGACAGTAAAGTAACAGAAGTAAAAGACAGAACAATAGAGACAGTAAAGTAACAGAAGTAAAAGACAGAACAATAGAGACAGTAACGTAACAGAAGTAAGACAGGACAATAGAGACAGTAAAGTAACAGAAGTAAAAGACAGGACAACAGACAGTAAAGTAACAGAAGTAAAATACAGCAGGACAATAGAGACAGTAAAGTAACAGAAGTAAGAGACAGGACAAAAGAGACAGTAAAGTAACAGAACTAAGAGACAGCAGGACAATAGAGACAGTAAAGAAACAGAAGTAAGGTACAGCAGGACAATAGAGACAGTAAAGTACAGAACTAAGAGATAGGACAATAGAGACAGTAAAGTAACAGAAGTAAGAGACACCAGGACAATAAAGACAGTAAAGTAACAGAAGTCAGAGACAGGACAATAAAGACAGTAAAGTAACAGAAGTAAGAGACACCAGGACAATAAAGACAGTAAAGTAACAGAAGTAAGAGACAGCAGGACAATAGAGACAGTAAAGTAACAGAAGTAAGATACAGCAGGACAATAGAGACAGTAAAGTAACAGAAGTAAGAGACAGGACAATAGAGACAGTAAAGTAACAGAAGTAAGATACAGCAGGACAATAGAGACAGTAAAGTAACAGAAGTAAGAGACAGGACAATAGAGACAGTAAAGTAACAGAAGTAAGATACAGCAGGACAATAGAGACAGTAAAGTAACAGAAGTAAGAGACAGGACAATAGAGACAGTAAAGTAACAGAAGTAAGATACAGCAGGACAATAGAGACAGTAAAGTAACAGAAGTAAGAGACAGGACAATAGAGACAGTAAAGTAACAGAAGTAAGAGACAGGACAATAGAGACAGTAAAGTAACAGAAGTAAGAGACAGGACAATAGAGACAGTAAAGTAACAGAAGTAAGAGACAGGACAATAGAGACAGTAAAGTAACAGAAGTAAGAGACAGGACAATAGAGACAGTAAAGTAACAGAAGTAAGAGACAGGACAATAGAGACAGTAAAGTAACAGAAGTCAGACAATAGAGACAGTAAAGTAACAGAAGTAGAGACAGGACAATAGAGACAGTAACAGAAGTAAGAGACAGCAGGACAATAGAGACAGTAAAGTAACAGAAGTCAGAGACAGGACAATAGAGACAGTAAAGTAACAGAAGTAAGAGACAGCAGGACAATAGAGACAGTAAAGTAACAGAAGTCAGAGACAGGACAATAGAGACAGTAAAGTAACAGAAGTAAGAGACAGCAGGACAATAGAGACAGTAAAGTAACAGAAGTCAGAGACAGGACAATAGAGACAGTAAAGTAACAGAAGTAAGAGACAGCAGGACAATAGAGACAGTAAAGTAACAGACGTCAGAGACAGGACAATAGAGACAGTAAAGTAACAGAAGTAAGAGACAGCAGGACAATAGAGACAGTAAAGTAACAGAAGTAAGAGACAGCAGGACAATAGAGACAGTAAAGTAACAGAAGTCAGAGACAGGACAATAGAGACAGTAAAGTAACAGAAGTAAGAGACAGCAGGACAATAAAGACAGTAAAGTAACAGAAGTAAGAGACAGCAGGACAATAGAGACAGTAAAGTAACAGAAGTAAGAGACAGGACAACAGAGACAGTAAAGTAACAGAAGTAAGAGACAATCAAATGAATCGCCATTCCTGCTCGTTCGCACCTGCGCACCTGACAATTATACACGCGTGCTCATGTAAGAGTGAACTGCTTTGTAGCAGGCTTTTTTTCTTGGGTGAAGTTAGCTTGATGTGAATTCCCACTTTGTATTTGAGTGACATGCATGTCACGTGGTCTGCCTGGCGATACACGCCCCTCGTGTGTTACGAGCTGAGGAAGCAGTAAAGGTGGCATTGTGATGCCCTATACCTGGAAATATATCCGAAGATGATGCATCTTTTCTTTGGACAGCCGTGTCAACAGTCGACAGCACCGCCAGTCCCACTGCACCTGTGAAAGTGAGTGTTGTGGGTGTGGTCAGGTGGTCAGGTAGTCAGGTGAAACACGTGCATACAGCCACCTACTGCCTCATAACATACAGACTGCGGTGCTGGGTAACAGTGCCTGCTGCCCTAGTCACCGTATTATCTATAATCTGTGTTAACGAGACTATTTATCACACACACACACACACACACACACACACACACACACACACACACACACACACACACCATTCGCTCTTACTATGTGACTTAAAATATTTGTATCTAGTCTTGTATCGTATGGTATTTATTGTATCGTATTGCAGGTGTATATGTGTGTCTCATGTTGCTGACGTCAGGGGAATCAAATGACGACATTGTAGACAGACAGACAGACAGACAGACAGACAGACTACTGCTCACCTTCAAGAAAGACCTTGACCCCGGCGAAGCACAAGGTATGAAGAGTGAGAGCAGCCAGGAGACAGGGGATCGTCTTCATTGTAGACGTTGTAGTGACGCCAGATGATGTCTGCGACGTCGACGTGTATGACAAGTGCAGGACGTTAATGAAGGTGTGCGGCGAGGCGGCGCGTGACGGCAGTTATAGCCACACGGGAGGAGGGGGGGCGGGTTCCCCTCCTGACTGCTGCTCGTCTGGCCCATGCGTCATAGGTGTACATGAGGCCAGCGTCACAGCCATTCACCTTCTCTCGCTCCAACCAACTAACGGTTGATCAACATTCAGCCGACATTATTTAAAAACAAAATCGGATGGTATTTTTTTGTTTTTTACCAAAGCACAGTATGACTACTAGACTGTAACGGACAGTATACGCCTATAGTATAGCACAAGGGTGTTTTACAAGTTTGCCGACATTTTCACCTTCCAAGCAGCAAGGCGGGTTCAAAGTTCACAAGTTGACATTTGTTTGGGAACAGCTTTCTTATAGGTGGTTTTGCGACGCCATAACAAAAATGGCTTACCTGTAGGCGGAGCTATGCAAATTAGTGACGTCACTATTACGTCACTCATCTTCTGCTTTCTCTCTCTTCCTCGCTCAACTCCCCCCCTTGATATCGTCTCCTTCATCTTCTCCGAATCCTTCCTCCAATTCTTCCGAGAAATAATATCCAGAAATGAACAAAATTTTTCCTGAAGTCGCCTTCCCCATCTTCTTCGAATCCTTCCTCCAATTATTCCGAGAAATAATATCCAAAAATATACAGAATTTCTCCTCCCACCAAAATTGCATAAAACTACCAACTCACCTAACTTCTTCTGTCTCCTCGCTTTCCATGAATTGCACAATTGCACCACAAATTTTCGCGAAATTTCCACGCACACTCGCCATCTTCAATCCTCTCGAATTTCTATCGTCTGCTCATATCAAATCAAAACTTTTCTCGCGCAATATATCACATGACTAAAACCAGCCAATAATTTAACGACTAAAACCAGCCAATAATTTAACACAACTCCATGTCAATCACCATCACGTCACTCGACCAGTCCTCAACATTTGTCCTCTACAATAAAACCTACCCCTAACCCACACCCATAACCCAAACCCAAACCCCACTTCATAAATCACACACAACACCAACCAATGCCCAACCTCACACCCCTCTCAAATATCGATCCTACCCGGTCTCCCCTCCCACAAAATAGCACAGCCCGCCGTGACCTAGTAAAACCACCTATATCAAAGTTCTGCCATTTTTTTTTTTTAATTTCTAAACAGTGTCTGTAGTCTGATCAGAGACGAGGCCAAGATTCCATGTCATTCAGTTGTTATTTAAAATCACTGACCAGTGTGACGTGTGGGTGGAGTAGGGAACTCGGTTTAGAAGGGAATGGGTTAAGACTGTCCAGCTCGAGACATGTGCAGCGCCTGTTATTTCACGTTCACGTGCGGCTCCGGGGTGGGGGGGGGGACTTTCCCTAAAGATCCCTAGTGATAACACTATTTATAACTCCACCTGGACTTTACCTGGACCTGGACTTTCCGGTGAACGCCAGCGCGTCGACTGTTGGAATCCCCGCCATCCTGTTTGCCGGGTCCGTAAGACTGTGTGGAGACTCACACAAGGAAATCATCTCCCACCTCACTTGTATAAAACACAGCAGCTGTGAGGTGGCTGCATGTACAGTCGACACGATGTCTCCTTCCCTGGACATGTAGCCTCAGAAATAAGCTGATGAGTTACTTATGAAAACATTGTTAGTCACCATCGTCAATAGCAACCTGACCCACCAAAGTAACAGCCGGAGAAAGTCATTTCTGATGTTTCCGTTTGATAAGATTTCTTCTATAAAATACTTGTATTACGTTGTGCACTTTGACCTAAGTAACAGCAGTTAATAGCAGAATGAACTGCAGCAGCAGCCGTGAACATATTTCTTCTGGCACTGACAGCGGTGGTACCAGCAGCCCGGACTCTGATGGATCTGTGGTGGCTCCAGGAGAACAAAGAGAACGCGTCGACTTTTTCCACGCGATGGAGAGAGTGTGTGTGTGTGTGTGTGTGTGTGTGTGTGTGTGTGTGTGTGCGTGCGTGCGTGCGTGCGTGCGTGCGTGTCCTTTAAATAGGAGAAAGGGTCAAGGACCCCAAAACCAGGTGGCTGCAGGATGATTGAAGTAAGTGGTTTACTGTGCCAATATCACGGAGCCATTTCTTCCGTGACCCTTAGCTTTTACTGATTAAATCTTCAAGTACACATCAGTCGCTTATAAAAAATAATAAAGTCGGTAGAACATGTTTGTTTTTGTCATTCTCCGCTTGTTTTTTCTGTCGATCTCTTTGTCATCCTAGGGAAAGCGAATAGCCGAGTGGTTTAATCTGACAACAGCACCGGTTCGATACCCGTGTACTGGTGCAAACGTCTCCCCCCCCCCCCGAATCTACCCAGCTGTCGGGAATGGGTATCTGGCTCCGTGGAGGGTTGGGGAAAGGAAGACGACGAAGGAGAGGAGACAGGCTACACCCACGCATAAAGCTGGCCCCGAGAAAAAGTGAGGTCACCGGCACTTTACTCCCCAACAACCTCGTCAGACAACCACCTTTATTGCTTTTCATCCTATCATTCAAAGCTTTCATGCTTTGTTTACATATTCTACAATCTGTCTCTCCCTTTTGAGGCTGTGTTTGACAGCTGAGCGCAAAAAATCAAATTTCTGAAGATCATTCTTGACATCTAGAGCTGTTGATCACCTGGTCTCAATAAAACCTTCATAAAACTGACCTTGTCTTATGATTAATATCTGTCACGAGATTCGTGACAAACACCCCCTTACACACACACACACACACACACACACACACATGAAGAGACCGCATGCACTTTATTGTTCGTACTTCTGACTTCAGTTTTATGAATGCCTTTCAAAATTCATGGTTGTTGAGTGAAAACTATTAAGCAGCCCATTAAAGCAGAAGATTGAAGAGAACTGAGTCACGAGAGCTAACTGAGATACAACACGTGACATTCCCTGGGGTATGAAAGCAACAGACTGAGAGGCACTACTACCTGGCTCATGGCACTCAAACACGACACAAACGAGGAAGATAGGGGTTGCAGTCTTTATACCCACCCATCTATATATATATATACACCCCTCCTAAATCGTACGTGACAGTAGGTGTACTTTATGAGCAAGCAGCTAACGGCCATGATGTGTGTGCGTTTGTGTGAGAGAGAGAGAGAGAGATGGTGGTAATGAGGTGCTACGGAGGTAAAGATAGTAAAGGTAG
The DNA here is from genome assembly GCA_004794655.1 of Marisa cornuarietis. Lineage (NCBI taxonomy): Eukaryota > Metazoa > Mollusca > Gastropoda > Architaenioglossa > Ampullariidae > Marisa > Marisa cornuarietis. The sequence goes on from SMMW01000605.1 coordinate 1,085,213, forward strand.
ATAGAAGCTAGTAAAGGTGGCGCACTGTGTGCATGAGGACGGTAGTAATGCTGAAGATAGTAGAGGCGGTGCACTGTGTGCGTGCAGGCAGAAGGCAAAGGTCGTCTGAGGGCTTTATGCCAGCCTGCGATGACAACACCGTGGGAGGATCTGTTACATTTCCTTGCTCGTCGTCTCCAAGCCGGACATATTTCTCTCTAGGTCCTGGTCGAGCTGGGAAACACCTTCCGCTTTCCTCGTAAATAAGAGGGGATCACATACGGTAACAGTAAAATAATCTTACAACTTATGTCTTCAAAAGACTGTGTTTAGATGTGATCTGTTTACACGTGTTTACACTTGTTTACACTGTGACATTATCCTATATACTGCTCACAACTTTAACCATAAAAATGTTGATTAAAGGCGAAAGACTTGTTTAATGGCAGAGTATAGCATGTACAAGCTGCACCTTGTCAATCAGGTAATTCCGATTCAAACTTTACCGTGTCACTGTGCTAAAAATAGCAACGGCGCGGTTACGCTTGACTTCTCCTTCAGAACAGCTCGGCCTGCTTCGCACTCAGTCGTGAAAAATGAACTTTGTACAGGTTGAGATACATCACTGGTTCAGGAAGCCGGGAGTTCGTGAGGGGGGGGGGGAAGCGGTAATGAAGATAAGCTTGTCTCTTGCACGACTGATCAAAGAAAAAAAGAAAGAAGAGAAAAGAAAAGAAGCAGAGTTATCTACCTTTCTAATGACCAAAATTCCCTTGACATCATTGGATTATTTCCCTTAGTGCATGAGTGTGGGCGTGTGGGTGACCGTCGACTGCCGAGCCCACAGACGACTCCCGCCATAAGAGTTCGCATATCTTTTTCATACATACATAAAAGTTCCCATAGACTCGGTCATGCTCACTCGTCTCTCATGCACGCGCGCGCACACACACACCTTACACACACACACACACATAGGAAAGCCTTGTCAAGAACACTATAAAATACGAACTATCGCCCGCCCTCACACACGCGCGCGAGGCCTTTTGGGATAAAATAATCATCTTCATAAATTCTTAAACATACGAGTGGAAGCACTAATGAAATGTCTCTAACAGGAAAACAAAATCACTGAATTTTTCTTAAAATGTTGTCGACATGCAATATTACACTTTAGCTATCACCCAGAGCATGTCAATTAGTTGTGAAGATAATTTTATATATATTTTTTTTAAATTGGTGTTTTACGCCGAGCCAGCAACTAAGGCTATATCACGGCAAGGCAGCCAGCCCTGTAAACAGATGCCACATGCAGAGAAAGAACAGCGTGCCCAAGACAAGAAGTGAACCCAGGACAGTCAACCTTAACTGTATTGGTGACAGACGCTAACCGTTGCGCCACCGGACCGCCTTTGTGAAAATTATAATTACTCGAGATCCATAACATACTTTTCTCCAAATTACTCAAACAAAATGTGAAAATGTTTGCTCCAAAAAAGAAATAAAGTAAAAATTACATGGACACAAAAAAATGAAAGAGTTCAAGCTCGTTAATTACATGGAAGATAGTGTACATGTGTTGCGATATATAAAGTATTTGTATCTTTAAGCTACATATAAGCATAAAGCGGGTAGCTCAAATCAAAGCATTGTACAAGAGCATCAAAGAGCTCACTGGTTTAAGGTTCAGTCCCACAAAAGCGGTCCAGTGTCCAGCTGCACGAAAGTTCTGTCAGACATGTTCACCTAAGCTTTGTCTCCCTCCCCCCCCCCTGTCAAGTTCACGGTCGTTTTCACGCACGGGGGGTTAGGAGATGACCATCATCCTCATGCAACCCACTACAAAGCCCTGTGGCTGACATTTCTCTTTATGTCTCGGAGGCTCCACTGCGTGCCTCTGCTCATCCTTGGCACACACACACACACACCTCCGACCCACCCGCTTCTTCTCAACGCGACTCCGAGGCTGGTGGCATCACTAATCCCAGGAGCCATGCTTTCTTCTCACAGCATCGTGGTCCCGCCTTCTGTCCTCGTCTGAGACTGACTTCCAGTAGTCTTTGTAGTTCTCGCACAGGATGGTGTCTGGCACCTTGGCCGCGATGCCGGGGGCTACGGCGTTGAGACAGAAGGGGGGCAGAGGTCGCCTCAACCGCCGCCACTCCTGACAGCGCTCATTCAGCACCAGTCCTATCACTCGGCTGGGAATCTGGTTGGGTCCTCCTGGAGGCGTGCCCGGTACTTGCCCGGGAGTCTGGCACATGCTTTCCCCTGGAGGAGAACCTGAACGAAGTGTGAACAGTGCACACGTTATCATGTGAACACGAGTGTATTGTTATATACAAGAAGCACATCGTCATGTGAACACAGCATTACATCATCATGTGAACACAGCACTACATCATCATGTGAACATAGCATTACATCGTCGTGTGAACATAGCATTACATCGTCATGTGGACAGAGCATTACATTGTCGTGTGAACACAACATTACATTGTCGTGTGAACACAACATTACATCGTCAACTGAACACAGTATTACATTGTCATATGATCACAATATTACATTGTCATGAGAACACAGCATTACATTGTCATGAGAAAGAAGCAAAACTGCATTTTGTGAACACAAGACAAGACATCGTCGTGCCAACATATTAAAACACTTTTTCTTGCGACCACAGTCGCCATGTAAACACAGTCCACCGTTTGTAACCTGGACGGCGGCCTGAAAAGACTGTTGAAGAGAATGTGAAGAATGTGAACAGAGTACAACACATTGTCGTGTGAACACAGTGAGCACATGTACATCATGTGAAACATAGAGCAAATCATTGTCAAAGGAACACGCTCCTCTCACGCGCTGCAGTCAACCTTTTTTCTGGGTGTTGCACGGGGAATGTTCCTCTATATGTTTCTCTTTTTGTCCATCTGTGTACAGTGTCATTCCCTGCTGCACAATGCAGTTTATGTCCTCTGTACACAAAGCGCATGTTAACCGAGTGTATACAGTGTGTTTAGACGGGAATTGTGCAGGTGGAATAATGAGAGTATATCAAAGTATAAAGCCTACCCAGTGCATGGTTAAGTTTAAACAATACACATTTTATTTTGAAACACATTGTCAGTACCTTGACCTGGTTGTCTCGGAGGATGACCGGGGCTGTGCCCCCCTTGATGAGGACCTGGAAAAGTATTTGTATCTTAGTGTGCACAGTACAAAACAATGTGTATGTTACGAGCACTTTACAAAGTACTTGTAACTTTAGTATGTTCATTACATGAATACCTGTATGACAGCACGAACATTACACAATACTTGTAGCTTATCACGCAGGTTATGAAATACTTGTTTCTTACTAAGCACATCCAATGTAATTTTAGTAAGTTTATTTTTATCTCAGTGCAAAATAGTTTGTCCTCAACATGCAACATGCAATGGACTTTTGCTTTAGGACATAAGTGTGTGTGTGTGTGTGTGTGTGTGTGTGTGTGTGTGTGTGTGTGTGTGTGTGTGTGTGTGTGTGTGTGTGTGTGTGTGTGCTTATACTTCACCACACCACAGTGCGTTTTTATCTTGTTAACAATTTTCCTGTACGCGTCTAAATGGACTTTTATTCATAATACAGTAATGAGCATGAAAGTTACTTCTCTATTTACATGTATATATACAAAGCAGACACGGAACTACTACAGGCAGTGGTTCGCCAATATAACCATGTCCCTTGTCCTGTGTTAAGCGGTCTCTACAGCTTTATCCAAGAAATTAAAATACGACAGATTTTGGGAGCCAATATCATTTAATGAATTACATCAATGCAGACGAAAATAACTGCGAACTATAGTAGGCCTTTAATGAAAAGGATGGAGCACATACCTCTTTCCCCTCCCGTTCGTCGCTGGGAAATAACAGGATTCGAACTCAACAGCGTCACTATGACGACAGCTACCAGCAGCCGACGATCCATTGCTTGTTTTTGATGCTTAAAAGCAGAAGAAAATCACTCTTTGAAGACACTCGCTGAAAACAAATTTTAAAAAAGGTTTTGTACTTGCCCTTGATTACATCAAATCAACAGCAATTAGTTCTTTAGCTCGAGTTTGCGGTCGTCTACGCAGACAGAATAGTAACCGACAGCTTGCAAAGCAAAGCCATCTGTGACCGGGCCGTAGGTTTGTTGGTGGGGTGGTGGTGGCAGGGAAGCGGAAATTGATGTTTGACACCCAATCAGCAAGTATAAGGCTATAGCAGAGTAAAGCAGCCGGTCCTGTGAAGAGATACCACGTGCAGAGAAAGAATAGCGTGCTTGAGACGAGATATGAACCGTGTACAGTTAATTCTCACTGCATTGGTGACGGTCGCTAACCGTTGCGTCTACGGACCACACCTGCAGTAAAGGTAAGGTAAGGGGTTCATCATATCTAGGACGCTCCTCGGAATGTGGAACATATCGCTTTCTTTCTCATGCTTTTGCCTTTCTGGTTCTGGTTCCCAATTCTGCTGGAAAGTTGCTGGATGAACAAGTGTGTGTGGGGGGGGGGAGGGGTTAATTATCCAGTCACATTGTTGACTGGGTCACGAATCAGTGACCTTCGACGATACTATGGCCACCCCACCTTACCTTTCACATGATGTGTTAGATATGATGACCCAATTACAATCCACATCTTCTCCAGTCATACGACTACGTAACACCTACATGTACAAACCGACGAAAAGATAAACGCTAAACTAACTGTCAAATAAAAATGAAGACAAATTTTCGTTTAAATGTTAATTGGCAACTGATTCTAAGACGACACCCGTTCGTAAGATCCAGATTTCGTCTTACCTGTCTTTTGCTCTTCAGGTGTCACCTGCAGCTCTTGGCAGATTTCAACGATGGCACGTCATTGGGTCCCCGAGTCTCAAGTGTGCAGTTTATATAAAGAGTGAAGCAGAGGTCAAGAGGAAGAGACAAGGAGTTTTCCTAGCTTCCCTGACAATGAAATTAATCTTGGAAGTGGAGTTTCCTGTACGACATTCCTGAAAACACTTGTCTATTGCGCCGACAGATGACAAAAAAGAAAAAGGAATTGATGATTGATGTATTTTCTTTGTCCAGTTTTTGTTTTCTTTTATTCGAGCTTTATTAATGGTGTTTTCGCAATCCTGGTTATTGGAAGGGTTTAAACGTACGAGCAGAGTTGGGTCGAGACGCATTAAGTATTTGTACAGATTTATGGGGAATAAATATGGAGGCAGCACATTGTACGATGCGCAAAAATCACGATTTACGTGGTTAAGTATACGAACGCATTGTTGTTCTTCCAAGTTTCTAATGATGTCTGCCAGCAGGTTCCTGCAAATGACTTACCTGCCCGCAGTTTAAGCAAAGGGACATAACTCAACATCAGACGCTTGTAACCTTGTGTAGTATCCTCCCCTTTTGTGGGCACAAGCACAGATGACTTCCTCCCTATGAACGTCCTCCACTAAGAAATATTTAACTAATTACCAGGAACATCCGCTTGCAAGGAAAAAAACAATAAAAACAAACCAAACAAAAGAAGAAAAGGAAAAAGAAAGAAAGAACAAGAAAAAGAAATAAAAAAAGCAAAGCTAACATACTGTTTTAACAGATCGATGCCGCGGCTTCATCTGAGATCACGATAAGCTCAGTTGCTGGTTGGTACTAGGAGTGAAGGTGGTAGGTCTAGAACTAACAGTAAGTCAAGTAGTGGTCCGCTATGGTTTTTAACAGTTCGTGTGAGAGACTCGACTTACTGTAAGGACGAGGTCTTCTTGTTGACACAAAGGTCGCTGAGCTACAGATTCGGAAGACAGAGGACAATAAAGTTTATTTCTTTTTAAGGCAAAATGTTTGTATTTTTTAAATTTTGACAGTAAGATAGCTTCTGAAATTTGTCTCATCTCACGAGACAATAGATAGATAGATAGATAGATAGATAGATAGATAGATAGATAGATAGATAGATAGATAGATAGATAGATAGATAGATAGATAGATAGATAGATAGATAGATAGATAGATAGATAGATAGATAGATAGATAGATAGATAGATAGATAGATAGATAGATAGATAGATAGATAGATAGATAGATAGATAGATAGATAGATAGATAGATAGATAGATAGATAGATAGATAGATAGATAGATAGATTAACTCGACTCTGACCTAATGTGAGAGTTTTCTCTCAAGATATGTAATTTGAATGTAATTTTTAAGTGCAGTAGTTCTTTGCTCAGAACAATTGATACCCCCTGAGCAGAACATTTTCATAAATCTGTAATTCTAGCTGCAGTCTGTAGCAAACCTACAGAAACTGGCATTTCAGTATACTATTGGCGAGCGTGCTTACCAGCGTTCTTGCGCGCGCGTGCGTGCGTGTGTGTGTGTGTTTTCTTTTGTCGATTAATATTTGCATATGGCTAGATACGGACCAGAAGGATGAATCTGTGTGTACGTGAATGTGTGGGGATGATGTTCATGCCCATGTGTGTGTGTGTGTGTGTGTGTGTGTGTGTGTGTGTGTGTGTGTGTGTGTGTGTGAAAGAGAGGCAAATATTATATCTTTATTTACTTGGGTTATAGAATAAGTAAAGGTCACGTGGGTTTTTTTACGTCTAGCCCTCGATCTAAGGAAAGAAAATTAAAACACTACCACAAAGCAAAGGCAATGCAAAATTAACGAGAGAAAATTAGCGGAATATTAATTTAGACAAAAAGATGGTGGTTGACGTTTAGTTTGACGGGGATTTCTTTTACTAATAGATCAGCAGCATATGGTGCATGTTCAATTTTTTATTGTTAGTAATGGGTGTCGATGTTGGGTGGGAGGCCTCTGCAAGCGTTCAAAGTTTTGATATAGATATTGTAGAGAGGGGGTAGGGAGATATGCGCATCATCCAAATCATGAAATTGTTTTCTTTTGTTCGTTCCTTCTATTTTCTTTTTTCCCCATGTATGCTGTCAGTTAAAAAAGCTTTGTTTCAGCTTAAAGGGAAAGAGAAAGACAGCAGCTCTTCCTCACCGAAACTTTTAAATTAATGAAGACTTTGCCTCTAGATGAGGGACATGTTTTTATCAACGTCAGGAGTGGTTCCCTTAATTACTCCTCGCCTCCACGAATAAACACTGTGTGTGCATTCTGACTCGTATATTAGACAGACAGAAAAACAGTTGGACACAAAAATACGAAAGCCGTTGTGGTAAACAATTTTTTTTATTTCATGGCGTATTTCATGTGGCAGACAAATATAAATGCATCGTTCTAAGTAACACGAGGTATTGCCATGTACTTTACAGTCTATATCACAAACACTGAAACACAAACACACACACACACACACACACACACACACACACACACACACACACACACACACACACACACTCTTTGTTAGAATATTACTAGCCTACATCTGGGTCAGTGCTTGTGGAACTTGTTGCAGATTTGTTGCACGTTTGTCTTGCATGTCATTTCAGATCCACCGAGGAACACTAATCAGAAACATTAATATATAGAGGTGAGTAAACTTTTTTTTTTGCAGTTCATCGATAGTTTTGGGTCGAATCGAGATGTCAAAACATCGGTGGGAACAGCAGAAATGAGATTTCCAAAACTTTGAAGGCTTTTACTGTAGGAGCGGGTAGAAGTGGATTAGGAAAGACGAAAGTGCAGGGTGCAAAATCCTTATCGAGGTTTGACTCTTGTACATAAAAAGGTATTTAGTGTGAAAATGCATGAAAGACAGCTGCATAGAATGCTTTTTGTGAAAAAAATGGGCACATGAGTAGTGTGCTTACCTGTCCCCAGAGATGTTGAACACTCTCTGTGTCCTACTGTAAAGAAATGTGAAACCATGTTTTGACGATAAAAATGAATTACAATCGAAGACCGATTCTCGACTGAATAAGCTACTAGTCTTGTTCCAGGAATTTATTCTGTGAGTTTTCCGCTTAGAGAGATTGGAGAGAAAGTTTTTTGCGAAGGAAACAAGATGAAAATATTGAGGTGGTGGATGACAGTAAACTATCAGAAATAACGGAAGAAAGGCTGGAGAGGGAAAAGTGGAAGATGAATTTAACAATTTGAAATTTTAGGGAGAGTACTAAAACAGAGACAGAGGAAAGGAAAAGGATGAATTGAACGCTGTGAAAGAGTTGTTGGGAAAAGTAGTCACACTTGAGACAGATGATGTGGTGGAACCTGTGAGACTAGGAAAGGTCAATGTGGGTAATCAACCCAGAATGCTTAGGATCATTGTTAATGGAGAAAAGAAAAAGAATAAGGATCTGAAAAAGGTAAGAATGTAAAGGACAGGAACAAGAGGGATTAATTTAAAAAGAGTAAGTATGAAACTGTAAAGACGAACCAATAAAGGGGTATGCAACTTGGTAACTAGAGGACAACAAATGTAAAGTTTTAAGCCCAGAAACGAAACATGAAACCAGGGGGCTCCTGAGTAGGAAACAGACACAGCACCACTAAAACTGATTATTCTTTCTTTTGTTCAGTGCCCCCTGTTTGAGAGGACGAAATGTCCACTGACTGTACACCAAATGTCCACTGACTGTACACTAAATGTCCACTGACTGTACACTAAATGTCCACTAACTGTACACTAAATGTCCACTGACTGTACACTAAATGTCCACTGACTGTACACCAAATGTCCACTAACTGTACACTAAATGTCCACTGACTGTACACTAAATGTCCACTGACTGTACACTAAATGTCCACTGACTGTACACTAAATGTCCACTAACTGTACACTAAATGTCCACTGACTGTACACTAAATGTCCACTGACTGTACACCAAATGTCCACTAACTGTACACTAAATGTCCACTGACTGTACACTAAATGTCCACTGACTGTACACTAAATGTCCACTGAATGTACACTAAATGTCCACTGACTGTACACTAAATGTCCACTGACTGTACACTAAATGTCCACTAACTGTATACTAAATGTCCACTGACTGTACACCAAATGTCCACTGACTGTACACCAAATGTCCACTGACTGTACACTAAATGTCCACTAACTGTGCATTAAATTTCACTGTGTGTATGCACAACAGTGCGAGAAGAAGCCTCTGCAAGCATGGGTGTAAGTGTGGTCGGAATTTGTCGATTAAGTTGCGATCATCATCAAGTCATATTCCTAGTGCAATTTCACCTGCCAAATAAACAAATTCTTGTTTTTAATTGTCACTCCCTTCATGGCTGAACCCGGGAGTTACAAATTAGCGAGAAAGAGGAGTATTCCATGAAGTACGTTTCAGAATTTGGGGGAATTTGAATTGAAGGAAACATTATCTACCGACCTAGCTGGAAGTGGTGGGGTGGGGTGGGGTGGGGGGGAATGTCGTATTTAGCAAAGGTTAGTGTGATAAGTTGTAGTAGGTCTTATATTATATTGTCTTGTATTGTCTTGTCTTGTCTTATATTATGTGATATTTGGAGGGGTAAGGCACCAATACCCAACTCTTCAATCTCAAGTCTCGTGCCAAACCCCGGGATGGAAGCACTCATCCGTTCTCGCATTCAGTACAAACTGTCTGTGCTGTGTTTTAATTTCTTTGCTGGCTCCTGTCCTGACTATTTCTCTGAACTTCTCATCCCTTACTCTCCGTCCAGACAACTACGCTCTTCGTCTGACGACCGTATCCTAACTGTTCCTGTCCCCAGAACAACAACATATGGTCACAGGACTTTTGGCTACTGTGCTGCAAAACAATGGAACTCTCTTCCTTTCCATATCCGCCACCTTCCTAGAACTGAATCTTTCAAATCTGCACTGAAAACGCACCTCTTCCTTGAGCATTTCTCCTAACACAGTCCGCACAATGCTCGTCCTTCTTAACCCCGCCCCCTTCCCTCTTGCTACTTTACCCATCTTTCTCACAGAATCACTATATTTTTCTGTTCCTGTTACTTAATGCCTTTTGTTTTCTGTTTCGTCAGTACTGTCGTTTTCTTTCGTCCCCTTTGTTCTGTGTCTACTTAGTCCACGTCTCTTCCTCGTTTTAAGCGCTAAGAGCATGCTCTCTATGAGTGTGAATATTTATTATAAAAACCTTCACTATTATTATTATTAAGGGGGAAGTGGACAGCACGTGGCCTCCACAGCGTAACAGCAACAATGACGTCAAGCGCCGGCGGCGTGTGGTGAGATAGCGCGCGCGTCAGCGATAGCGAGGCATGTCTTTATCTGGCTACCCCTCTAGAGACAAATACAAAAAAAAGAAAAACCTTGGAAAATGGCGTCAACAGTCGTCTGCTTTCCTGTTCGCTCGCCTACACCAAAAAGTGACTGGACTAAATTTCACGGGAAAATTTATTTAAAGCAAGAAAAATGTCTGACACGTGACATGGTTATTGCTGCAGTACCCCGGGTAGTCTGGTCTATGACTTTGCCTCTAAATGCGGAACATGCTTTTCTCAATGCCAAGCCGTGGTCCCTTCATTACCTCTCATTCAAGTGCAACCGTGCACTTACTATATTATGCAAGCATACATATATTTCATTTCAAATCTGTTTCAATGACATATTTTACAGTTAAGCTAAAACAAATGGGAATGGCTAAGATTGAAAGGATAAATCCGACCTCCAGATCTAGGGCGGCCATCTTTGCGGACATTTGCACGTTGGGAGAGCTACGAGCTTCAGCAGACTCACTCCATCAGCAGCAAGCTAGCGACTCTCTGAGGTAACACCAGACGAACATCTGTAGCAAAGTGTTACATGTGTGACCAGAGTGCTTCTGTCCACGTACAATACTTTAGTAGGCAGAACAGAACGTTAATGTGATCTGTAGTAACCTTTGAGATTTTACACACTTGCTGTCATCTCCCCTGCACCTTCTTTCTAGTCTGGTCTGTGTCCCTCCCTATGTCACTGCTTTTCACAGCCGCAATCTTTGTCAGTCGCAGTCTACTAGCCCCCGTGATCATCCACCTTCTGCTGTTACATATATGATCGGTAAAAATAATGTTTAATTAATAATAATAATTTCATAAACACTTGATTTTGAAAGGTGAGTCTACAACTTCGAATCTGTCGTGATTTCCTTTTGATTTAAGCAATAACCACGCACAAGTATCTTTTAAAAGAAAAAAAAATTGTGAGGAAAAAACCATAGCTAAAATAAAATTCAAGTGCCTTTATAAGATTAATTCAAAACTTTCATTTCAGATTTTTTTTCAGAAAATAACTCTGTACCGGAAATTAGTTTTCATCAAATATTTCTTTGAGGCTGAGTCACAGAGAATACTTCGCTTCCACACCTGTCAGTGTTTTTCGATTATCTATGTATCTGTTTCTATTTTCATCTACCTCCGCACATCTTTATCAACAAAAGCCTTTGTATTTTCCCAGGTCAATAGATCCCGTATGCTTTGTAGTCTACATATGTAGCAATATGTAGTGGAACATTCTAAACTGTTACAAGAGTTGTAGACCTGGTGTTCTCGGTGTTTCTATAATGCTAAATACATTTTCTTCAACCTACCTGTCGCTCTCTTTCATTTAAAAAAACCGCCGAATCACCATTTATTTTCCCATCGCACAAAGAGACGGTTTTTGCTACAGTAACAAAATGTCTCCACAGTACTGGTCAAAAAGTTATGATTGTCATCTTCATCATTTGAAAGAAGTTTGAAGTTTATTATAGGAGTACATTTTCGTGAAAGTTTCAAATGCTTTTCCTTAGTTGCGTGGCTAACTTGTCCTCTGACATCTCACCATGAAATTATGGTTAGAATAGATCCGAACACTTACTGCTAGCAGACTCTAAAGCAGAGGTTTTCAAACTTTTCCAGACGAGCACCACTTTCGAAAGTTTGAATTGACCGAGTACCACCTCCCGACCATACCCCTTGCGAATATATAAACTAGTCTAGGACTTAGTCTTAGGTTCAGCGGCATTTAGTATATGATTTAGTCAGTAGCTAGTTAATTGTTAATATATTATGATATAAATATCTTTCATTAAACATGTATATTATCGATCTTGTTATGTGTATAAATATGTAGACTTGTCTCCGCGTCTGACAAACTTTAAACTGTTGGTGACCCGGCGGTCATATCACCCACAGACCTCACGCACCTACCCGCGGGTAAACAGAGTAAATATGCAGAGTGGCGTCAATCAGATTACAAGGGTCAGGCTCCCAATATTCTTGGCGTCCGCTTATTGGCTAAATATCCTGACGCTATGACATTCCTGCTTCTGGATTGCGACATGTGGCCATATGCAGGGCTCCACCTGTGGCAATGACAACGAACATACACCCCCCCTTCCCGTAAATATATATATATATATACGCTTTCTTTTATATTGGCGCATGGTGCTCGCGTACCACAGAAAAACCTCTGCTCTAAAGGGAAGGAACTTGTTCAGCTTTGCATACAATAGTTCTCTCCCATATCAGATCGAGTATTGTCCCGCTAAATATATATATATATTAAATCGTCCTGACTGTCCTGCTAAATATATATATATTAAATCGTCCTGACTGTCCTGAGTGTTATCAGTCGACAAGTCACCGTGACTGGGCTTTAGTGCCTCGCACATCTGTCTTCTCTTTGTTCTTCGTCTTTTAACGTCATAGGCTTGCGATATTAATGCCATGTAGCAACTCTTACTGTGATAAATGTCAAACTTTTCCAGACGAGTACCACTTTCGAAAGTTCGATTTAGCCGAGTACCACCTCCCTACCCTACCCCTTGCGAATATATATATATATATATACGCATTCTTTTATATTGGCGCATGGTGCTCGCGTACCACCCGTCATACCTTCGCTGTACGCGTACCACAGTTAGAAAAACCTCTGCTCTAAAGGGAAGGAACTTGTTCAGCTTTGCATACAATAGTTCTCTCCCATATTAGATGGAATATTGTCCCGCTAAAAAATATATATATATATTAAATCGTCCTGACTGTCCTGAGTGTCATCAGTCAACAAGTCACCGTGACTGGGCTTTAGTGCCTCGCACATCTGTCAGCTTCTTTGTTCTTCGTCTTTCAACATCGACTGGGCACAGCAAGCCGGGAGCTTGCTCATAGGCGTTTGATATTAATGCCATGTAACAACTCTTACTGTGATATTACCACGGACTTGTATTCCTGGAATGCTTGCAGACGATTTTTTTCAGTGAAGTCATAGAACGAGGCTTTGGACGACAAAGCTTCTGGTTTATTCACATTCATTGTTAAGGCTCGCCGAGACTAACAGCGGAGAACTTCGCAAGAGGCTCAGCGTTGGTCTCGGCAGACAGACAGCAGTCCACCCTATACACGTCCGTGGTATTACTGTGATTACTGTTGTTGTCATTCTGCAAGTGTATACATATTTGCATTGTAACTGTGACTTCCATTGCTGTAACATTTGCCACCCTAACTCAGGCAAATAAAAAAAATTAATGACTCATTAATTAAAGTGTTATTGTTATGAAGCCGCCTGTATATTGTTAGAGCGCGTGTGGCTTTTATTGCTGGGACATCTGCCCCCCCCCCTTACTAAAAGATAAAAATACAAAATAAATGATTAGCGTTGTGGTAATCTTTGAAACGTTAAATTGTGAGTCACTGGACATTAGACTTAATGACTTAAGATAAACTTTAAAATTTGAGTGCTTTATGCATAGTTTTAATTCTAATATCATTTTTCTTTCTCTCCATTAAAAAAAAGCCTGAAAGTGAGGGGAAGTAATCCTGCCAATAATTCACGATGATGAATGATCACCTCAAGACAGCTGCTGTGTCACTGTGTGTTGGTGTTGGGACCAATCTGTTTCTTGTTTTCAGCCTTGCATACACCTGGGAATTCTGGCGACAGGTACAGATGAGAATCTTAAACAACGCAATTCTAAAGCTAAAAAGGCGTTACGAAACTATAGACAATTCCACGATTGGTTTTGTTTTTCGGTGCACCAAATTCTAGAACATTTCATATTGCTCAAAGAAGGCTGAATTATTTACTGAGATAAAGTGTATTGAATACATGCAGCATAGAGAAGGCTAATATTTATGTGCAGGTCAAGTGGTATGTCATCGTCATGATTGCCGGCAATATTCTTAGTCTCTGTGATATGGGCCTGACAACAGCCATCCTCGGGCAGTACTGGTCCATCTCCACGGACGAAGGCTGCAAGTTCGTGGCGTTCATCTCCTCCCTTGGACTTAACGTCACCAACATGGCCCTCGCTGCCTTGGCTGTCCACGTCTTTCTGACCTCAGTCACCGGTTGGCAGGGCAACAAGTTGCGACATGGAATGGTCATCGGTGTCTTCGTCCACTTGAGCCTAACCCTGACTTTGCACCAGGTTACTGAGCAGACACATCGCCGAACAGTTTCATAGATGTTCAAAATAATCTATGAGAAGAACGCCTTCTATGGTTGTTTGGTGTATGCTACTTTGACAGGATGTGCGTGTGCGTGCGCGCGCGCGTTCCGTGCGTGCGAGTTTATGAATGAGTGGATGTTAATGTGCGTTTTTAGCACTAATGATAAATGCAATGTACTCACAGTTTTTTCTAACTAAATATTTTGTATTTTAACATGAAATCCATTTCTTAAATTGCAGATTGCCACTCATTCGGCGCAAACTATATTCGCATGCAATAGTTTTGAAGATGAAAAACACAGAAGAGTGTACCACAATGGCACTGCAGCAACTGCCGTGTTCTTCCCTCTAGCTGTTATTTTATGCGCATGTGTGGCATCTGTACTTTTGAACAGGATTTCCAAAAGAGGTGGGTGAGTGGGTGAGTGAGATGGAAAAATCTATCCCATACGAGAAATATACTTAATTTTTTTTTTAAGTATACCCCGATAAAACGTCCGAAGGATCAACGATTGAGTGAATGATGGATACGTGAAAAATAGTTAATTTGAAAAAAATTACGATAAAGATCTCCGAATATCAGAGTACAGAGAAATACACTAAAAACAATATAAAACAAATCCTTTAATTTCTTTTCGAAATCCTGATTTTACCGACATTTTGCAGAGACTGTCATGTCAGACGTGGCTAATACCGACGTCATTCTGGCAGCGGTTCTTGGTACGTCCTTCTTTCCTAACGGTTATTGTCAGAATGAAACCTGCTGCTTCCTTGCCTCCATCCAGTTTCATTTATTTTTGATTTCTCATTTTCACAGTCTCTGTCATGTCTCTCTCTCTTTCTCACTCTAATGCTTTAAGGAATACATCCTGTATGTAAATTACCTTAGGTAGATAATTTAGATAAATCTAACATTGTAGTATTTAGAAATGGCGGGTTTATTTTTTTTCCATGAGAACTAGTTATTTGAAGTCCGAAATATATCTGTTATAAATAATATATGTATAAATATTTGGGTACCTACATGTCCACTCGTCTGTTCTTCTCTTATGCTTTAAATTACATCGCTAGTCGTGCCAAAAAAGTTGTAATTGTAATCCTTAAGACTTTGTGGTCTATTGGTGAACATGCTCCTGATGTTTTCTTAAAATTATTTGTCAGATTTTTCCTATGATGACGCATCCAGCAGAATTCTAGGGAGTTGTTGCTCATCTCAAACCAGTAGAAACAGTTCACACTTTTGCAACATATCTTTATTTAATGCAGTAGAAATGTACAAAGTCATTGCTATGTCACCCTTCTGTTAGGGGCCGATGGTCTAAGCAATAAAATATTTAATTCCCTCTCACTTTCTCTCTCTCTCTCTCTCACACACACACACACACACACACACACACACACACACACACACGATGTTAGCTGTTTGCTTCTGTTTGTAGGTCTCCTGGTGGCAGCCCACGATATTCCTTTCAATGTTGTTTATCTTGGGATTACCGATAGAAACAAGTGAGTAATACACGCTTATTTGCACTCACTAACATTTTCTGTGACATGGCGATAAGCTTAACGTTACAATTGTAAAATCGTGCTTCTGGGGCATTTACGGGACATATGACTAACAGTCGAAACAAACCCGTTAACCGTCCACAAGTGGTCTACAATTTGATATTCACTTTTAGTCTCCAGAAAGGTAGGGAGGGATGCTAAAAGGGGAGGAAGAGGGAGAGACTATATCTACGCCAATATGTCTGTATCAGTACTCGTATCTATGTCTGGTGTGTCCATTAATGTCTATGACTGTGCGTGGTGTTTACTGACGTGTCTTTGTGTTTAGTCTGTCTACCAGTGTGTCTATGACTGTGTTTGGTGTGTCTACTAATGTGTCTATGACTGTGTCTCCGTCGATCCATACACCACACGTCTACATTCCTGTTCTCCGTGCCTGGGCCTAGACTTGTAGCACTAAACCTGCAAAACTGTGGCCAATTTATCTGCAGTTTCATCACATCTGACGTCTACTGTCGGCTGTACTACCTCACATACGCCGTGCCCGCGGTCACTGCCAGTGCCTGTGGTACGTCACTCAGATGTCTTAGCCGTTCTGACTGTTTTTCGATCGGTCATAGTCCCTTGATGATTTTTACTTTTCAGTAGTTCGTAACAACCAATTTTGTCTAGAAAAAGCCGATTTTCTCTACCGTTTTACATCTCCAGTTTTTCTTACACTCTTGTCCGCGGTTGAAGACGGGAGGGAAAAAGAACAAGTACTGTTGGTGCTGTTTGTTGACCTTTATCACTCTTTTTATTTGTTCCCAGCTACATTTGGATATTTAGTGGCATTTTCCAATTGCCATTAGGGCTTTATACCTCCGGACAGACAGCAAGACATCACGGGGAGGCACCAGAAACGGGTCAACTGACCCTTAGCGGCCACGCGCAAGGGGCACAACCCGTTCAGCTCAATGAGTTGTCTCTCCATACCGGCACACGTGTCCGCTACAGCGTCCTGTCAACCAGTCAAGTTGCCTTTGTTACAGCGAGTTGAAGTTCTCCCATATTCATTTCTAACTCTGAAAATGTGTTAAGCACCTTACAGACATGTTAGAATTTAGTTTCGTGGTTTCGGTTTTGTTTGTTTGTTTGTTTGTTTTTGTTTTCTGTCTTTTTTTGTTTTGTTTTGTTTTTGTTTGGGCCTTCATTGCAGCAATTCACAAATTAAAACATTAAAACGAAATGTGAATCAATGAGGTCAAGCTTCTTTATTTTGAGTTTGAGATTATGATCTCGAGGCCTCTCGATTACATTTGTTCAGATGCTATACACATCAACCCCACTCTTGCCATCTCAACCTTACTGGCAGCCTGCTAAGAAAATATGCAGCAATACAACATCCCAAACAACAACGACAATGGACGCAATGACGAATGTTTCGGAATACCTAGCAGCCTTTACTGAAAACAACCAATATTTTTGTTTACTATAGGTTGTATTCATGATGCGAGGGTAAGTCGTTACCCAGGGGTAAAATAGAAAAATCAGAATCTAGTTTACGACATATTGTCGAGAGCCCGGGTATATTACGTTAACTGTACCAGAAGGAATCTTTGCCATTTCTTTATAAGTACGGTTCCAGGGGTTGGGTAAAACCGCGGTCTGGACCCGCGTCATAACTACAGACACAAGAAACTTGCTTTTGGTTACCAGGGACAACGACATCCTTGCTCAATGAACACGCTTCAGACCATCAGCATTGCTTTTGATATAAGCCTTCAATATTACGGACAGCACAGTTAGTTAGTCCTTATTGAATAAAAAAAGACCTTTTTCCACGTAAGCAGAACAAAATTTTTAACGTGCTTTTAAAAAATAAATAAGTTCAACTACCGAGCAAACAATAAATCGTACGCATGTGCATGCACTGATGAGAATATTCGATGTATTTGTGTGCGTCTTAGCGTAGAACGAAAACTTTAAGAGTATGGTGTTTTATTCATTATTCTTTTGTTTTTCAGCACCCAGTTAAATTAATATATACAAAAAAATAAGGAGACAACACACTTATGCCATAGCTAAAAAAATACATATAAAATAAAAAATGTGATTAATTATACTAATCAGACATGTCGGACAACAGCACACAGCCGTAACAATGGTCAATATAACCATAAGGAAAAGTGATATGAAGATAAAGATTTAAATGTTCAGATAATTATAAATATGCAATGATAGAGCACACGACTCTAATCAAAGCCACATACCTTTTTATCGGGAAAACAATATTTTGCATTCTGATTATATTTGTTCCGGAGACAAAAACCGACGAAAAAACGAAATTGAAGACATGTTTCCTTTTTGGAGTATTTCTACTCACTTTTTGGTTTTATTTTGAATATCGGCAGTGTAGCGATCCTCCCTAAGTACCTTATCAATATGTGGCAACATGTTCATCTGTAAATCACAATATTTTATTTATCACACCTGCAGGAACACGCCCATCGCATAAAACGTGTTAACTGACCACCTAACACAAGCTTCACGGCATCAGTAGTGTGTGTCCTTAGTCTTACCTTTGTGCCACCTCTCACAAGTTGTAGTTAATTTACTTTCACCTGCAAGACTGACACATTCAGTTTGTCTTTCCAAAGCAAAGGTTCCAGCAGCGTGAGTTCATTTCAGTTTAGCAGGGAATGTCATCAGTGGAAGCTGTTTCAGTTGTAACCTTTCCAAGCATAGGATGAGAGGACCCCCATGTCCCGATAGATTGACGAGCTCACTCGACGATCTCTTTCTGGAATGTTCTCCTTCTCTACTTTTGTTAGTCTCTCCAGCTGTCAAAGAAATGGACAACTCATTTTTTTACACAGTTCTTTGCTAAAATGTAGTAGAATGTTTAACAAATTATTACTGAAGTAATAGTCAAACCACAACTATATTCCTGAACTGGTCACTTGACAAAGACATAGATTGTCAAAAGCGTGAAGTTGGTAAAAAGAATTTGTTTTAGTTTTCTACTGATGTTTATCTTTAAATGCACTGAGGTCATAGTGGTGATAAATGCATGTTATCAAATATTTGGGCTAGTTTGAAATAAAATATGTAATGTTCAATGCTTAAAATATCCTGTATTAATTTGTTACCTTTTCCCATGTAGCTAACCTAAAACAAAACTTGATTTCTTCTACCGAAGAAAACATAAAGATTAATGCTTTAAAAGATCAAATGTAGCAATTAAATGAAGACAAGAAGGCTAAAGGCAAGTGAAAGATGTTAGAACAATTCTAGAAGATCTGGAATGTCAGCTATTGAAACATCGCACATGACGGCCACCAAAACTGAGTGGAACGAGTCAAAAGACATTAAAAATAATTGGCTTCAATAGAAATTTAATCAAATTCTGACAGACATAAGACTTTACAAGTCATCGTTCAAGAATTATCTGATTATCTAAAAATTATCGGATAATTATCTGATAATTGTTGAAGAATTATGGTATATGCCAAATAAAGGTCTCCTTCAGTGAACCAAGATCACATAGCAAAGCGGATGCTGTTTACTGAAGTTAGGAATCAGTTTCCGGTCGATGAATGGACTAAAATGGACTTTGATAAGAAAATGTTTGGATGGACCTTGTGGTTGTCAGTAGTAGAAAGATGACAACAAAAAGGAATAAAATACTTTTAAAGTTTCGATAATAAGGTCAGTAGTCTTTCTCTCTCTCTCTCTCTCACACACACACACACACACACACACACACACACACACACATTTGCACGCTTTTTGGTGAGGAGGTGTTACTGACCATGGCGTCGATGTCCTCTCTCTTCATGTGCTTGTTGTGGCGTATGTAGGTGGGTTTCTTGTTGGTGGGCACAGTGTACAGGCGCTGGACAGTCTGCTCGATCTCGTACTCAGTCATCTTCTGGTAGCCCAGACCAAACTCCGGCTTGAGGATCGTCCCCCACGGCTGCTTACTACTGCGCGGCCGCACGGAGGACCTGATGGTGGTCATCCTGCCCTCGTCCTCACCTCCTCACAGAACTGTGAGGTCTACGATGTGGCAAACGAGGAGACGAGACAGCAGCCCCGATGAGATTGTTGATGTGAGAGTAGAGTTTATTTCCAGAGACAGGTCAGAAAGCTGAAAACAGATTTGTAGCTGGGTTTTAGCCTCGGAACAGGTGATTTGCCATTTAATAAAACATTTACTCATCTTCGAAGGGAAATTAAAGTAAGACGGAAAATATCTTCATGATCTGACAATGTAAGGACGATAATTTTGGCGACAATGATCCGACAGTCTGATACGACGATTGAGAAAGAGAGAAAGGTAGAAAGAAAGATGAAAAGACAGTGGTAGAAAGAACCACAGGGGTAGAGATGCATGTAGGGAGGGATGAGTGGATAAAGAAGAGAGACAGAGGCTAAGATATGGGTGTGTACATGGTCTATCACCATTTCATGCTGCAAGCGTTAGCTAGACTTCTGTAAATGTCGTTATTGACTGGTGTAAACAATAAGTAAATGCATTTCTAGGCCAGGAAACTGGAACCGTTTTTACACATTTAAAGATGTTTTTAGATTGTGCTTTGGAGACTTGATATTACAAGTGAGATAAAGGGACCTCAAACAACACTTTGTGTGTGTGTGTGTGTGTGTGTGTGTGTGTGTGTGTGTGTGTGTGTGTGTGTGTGTGTGTGTGAGGGCTGTATTATATGTTACAGTAGGGCTGTATGTTACAGTCAGGGCTTTATATTAAAGACAATGCTTATGTTACACTCAGGGTTATATGTTACTGATAGGGTTTTACACGAAAGACAGGGCTTTACATTATAGTCAGTGCTTTACATAGAAGACAGGTTTGTATGTTACAGCCAGGGCTTTACATGAAAGACAAAGTGTTAGACACCAGACTGTTGACACTCTAACCGTTCTCAGAGACAAGAGTCTTCTTCACACAGAGACAAGGAAATAAGTGGACGCCAACACGAGATTATTTACTTTTATTTATTATGTGACCCCCCCACGTTACCTCACAACACTTATATTTACTTGTTACCACTCACCAACTGACATATTTCTGTCACTCCCCCCCCCTTCCTAGTTTAGATGAAAATATGGGCAGGTATAGTGTGGGATGATTAGTATTAGTCCCACTACTCTTAGACAACACAGCACCGCTGAGCAAGGAAGTCCAGAAACTATTGGGAACTGTGTACAGTCGTTCAGCTGACACGAGATCAAAAGAGACCGACCTACTATAACAGGCAGCTAAACAACGAGTCACCGAGGTAACCACACAGCCACCAGATACAAAAATCAATGAGCGAGTCTTCCTACCTACCACCTGGAGAGAAAATTAGTCTCGACTGTGAACTTACCCATAGACGGCGAGAAGTCCGCCAGCTGTTGGTCGCTAGAGTTGTTTGCGGTGTCTGTTCACAAGAGAAATGTTTGTTGTCTGGTGTAGTGTCAAGTCATTGGGCTGAAGCGGCCACCAACGGTTCTGTTGCTAACACATGCACACAGACTTGGGGCGCAGGCACCCACCTGTCTCACCCAAGGCACCGGACGGCTGGCAACCAACACCTGAGGTGTCCGCAGGCTGGGGAGGCACTGCTTCAACGAGTCTTGTTGTAGACCTTAGCATTTCTTACTACTCGCTTCTTGTAGTTTATTTATCGGCTCCCAAACAGTATATAAAAAGGAGGGGGTGAAAAATGTAAATCACGTTGCCAACAAATCGCCCACCCGTCTTACTCTACCTGGGAGTGGATTTAATTCTCTTGCCAAGGGCAGGGAATAAATGCCTTCCCGAGGACCCGATGATTGTGCTGATTTACTTCACCCATTCTCTCTTTCTCTGTGTGTGTGTGTGTGTGAGAGAGAGAGAGAGAGAGAGAGGGGGGGGAAGCGATCGATAACCCTGTAAATGCAGGCGATAGTGTGGGTAGAAATTCGATCTGATCGGCTAACTGATCTCTCTCTCTCTCTCTCGAGGCGCGCCTTTGATAGTCAGTCTTGATAAACTGAGCAAAGAAAGCGGCTGTACAAAGCCTAGTGAGTCAGTGAGCACTGAGCAGGTCAGTGAAAGAGCCAATGAGCGAATGAGTCTGACAGAGAAACTCGAGGCTCACTATGGCCTCTCTTCATTGCAGGGTCAGTCACCACTTCACACGAAGATTCCGTGCAAACCACCGACTGATTTTGCAGAAGCCACCAAGTTTCCTACTAGTGACACGTTAGATGCTTTTACAACTCAGGGGAAAAGTGCAACAGTTTTGCAACAAATTTATTTGAGATCCTCTGTCCTTGTTCGAGCAAATGGTGCACACACTGACACACAGAACAGCCCAGGTAGCACGTGAGAGGGCGGTGTACCCGGGGTGGGACATGATGTGCATCTGATATAATGTGGAACAGTTCGCCCCGTGCTGTGTAAAGAGAGTTTGCCGCTCGTGTGCTCCTGGTGCGCAGTTTCACTAACCATACATACATGTGGCGCTTATAAGGCTCGACCTGCACACCTTACTTGACGATAGGTTCACCGCTTACAGGCTCGAGCCTCAAGTAATGTGTGCAGCTCGCGTCCTAGAGGCGGTTCGGTGGCGCAACGCCTGTCACCAATACAGTGAAGGTTGGCTGTCCTGGGTTCAGTTCTCGTCTCGGGCACGCTGTTCTTTCTCTGCATGTGGCATCTGTTTACAGGGCTGGCTACCTTGCCGTGATATAGCCTTAGTTGCTGGCTCGGCGTAAAACACCAATTAAAAAAAAAAGCTCACGTCCTGTGCGGTATAACATAATTATGTTTAGCACACACACTAGTGTCTGGGTTATTGCTGAAGTGAGTTTGGCACGTTCATGAGAAGTACAAACACCCGAACTAATGAGGGTGAGGGTTTTTTTTAAAAAGCAAAACGATTTCTTCTCGTGAATACGATATTGTAATGCATTCAAGGTGGGGGAGGTAGAGGCAGTGGGGGAAGGCTACTCTGGGCCCGTGGTTATGAAGTGTGGGTCACGTTACCACAGGGTTAGATGTAACTGATAACAGGAGCAGACCTGAGCGGTGCGATAACCCTCCCCGCCCTTTACATGCATTCGGTTCACAGTTGTGGCTGCAGACGACTTGCTAGGGCTGTAGGTCCTGAGTGGAGGTAAGGCCAACCCTGGAGGTAAAGATATACCCTTGCTTCATCAATCCGGGCCCTGGAGTTTTCATGATAGCTTTGAGTTTGTATGAAAGTATGAGTATGAAAATGTCTTACAACAATTAAACAATTTCACTTAACTGTGTGCCTGTTAGATCTTTAGTTGTGAATATTTCGTTGCATGCATATATATATATATATATGAATTTACACGTACATATTATATACGTATTATATATATATATATATATGTGTGTGTGTGTGTGTGTGTGTGTGTGTGTGTGTGTGTGTGTGTGTGTGTGTGTGTGTGTGTGTGTGTGTGTGTGTCATATAAATCTACACATTAGCTTTGCCAGTCTGTCACCACCATACTTAAAAGGACAAACGATTCTTTAAGTGCTGAGAAATCGCCTTCAGTAAGTGTTATAGAGCCTTAAGGTCTGCTATGTCACCGCTCCTGAGCACATTACTCAATGTCTGTTAAGGTACCCGCCATCTATGCACCTTGATACACTAATCTGAAGATATCTACCACAATGAACACAATTTGTTGAAGGAGTCGCCCGGTCGTGGTCATGCTAGTGATTTACACACCACCCTGCATGGCCGGGAACTTCGTGCCAGACAGTTTCATGTGTTGCCTTCTACCCCCCCCCCCCCACCTACAATATTTTCTTCTCTGCGGGGTTGCAGAAATGGGGGATGGGGGCAGGAGAATGTAGGATGTGTTGTCTCCCCTCAACTAGTTGATTCGCAAAGGATTAGACGGGGGGGGGGAGACGGGGGAGGTGGCGTAATGCACTGTTATTACCTCCAGTCAAGCGGCTAGTTAATTCCTGGCTATAGGAAACATTGCACCCCCAGCTACCCACATCCACAGCGACCATCGATCTACGGTTGCTGGGCAAGTGGTGGTGGTGGGGGGGGGGAGCAGAAGCAAGGAGAATAGCAGGACCCTGGCAAATACACGTGGTCCTAACCTTGAAACAATGATTTGGTCCTAACATGCCTCTATAACCCTGGAAAATAAAATAAATGTCTTTAAAAAAGGATAGGATAAGTAAGTGTACCTAAATAAGAAATACATGTATGGTGTTCGTAGTTCAGTCGAAAAAAATAGACGTTAGGTAGCATATACAAAAGGGAAATAAAAGGTAGAACTATGGAGGGTAAATCAGATATACTTAAAAAATACTGAATGGTTACTAGGCACAAGTAAAAGGGAAATACACTTTAAATACGCATTAGTAACAGGGAATAAACATTATACAAACAAACGGTAATAGATGTTGTAGAAGTGTCTGTAAATGTGGAATAGACGTTATACATGTGTAAGTAGATGAGGAAAATAAAGGCTAGAGAAATGTCAGTAACTGGACAATAAATGCCAGACATGTTTAAAATATATTTACGGTAGATAATTGCAAGTAAACGGATTATAACCGCTAGATAGTGCTAAGTACGTGTAAGGAGAAGGAAAAATAAATGCTTCGTTTCGTTCAGAGTCACCAGCAAGAAAACTTGGGAAGTAGTCGAGCTTCACATCGTGACACCTGCCATCCTTTGCTGTAGGTCTGTGTCCAAGTGGAATTTTATTCCAGGCTAGAGCTTGTTTGTTTGTTTGTTTGTTTGTTTGTTTGTGTGTGTGTGTGTGTGTGTGTGTGTGTGTGTGTGTGTGTGTGTGTGTGTGTGTGTGAAAGAGAGAGACGAAAACACTACACTCGCTTTCGACAAAGGTGAGTTTAACTTAGCCGATATCTTTAAAATGGAAATTTTCCAATATTTAAAAAGGATTCCTGCGGTGAAATTGTTGTATAGGCCTCCTGTTGTATGCCTAGCAAGCTGGGCCCACTTTGACTTGTGAAAGCGTTTGCAGTGCTGTACAAGCTGAACGCACAGAGGTGAGTTAGGAAAGCGCTCGCCGAGCGGTGTTTGCAGGGAGACACAAACATGGCGGCGGACAGCCCCACGTGACCAACTCAGCAACACACACGCTGTTGTCAAGCTCACGAGATGATGTGGAGTGAAGTTTGAAAAGAACTTTATGGCATTTGGTGACACGACTCACTCTCGCCCTCCCGAGGCTTCTTGGTGGGTTGCGACTCGGGTTCTCAGCTTATAGACTTGACATCTCATCACCGCTTCTTGCGGCCATTGACTTTAGTTAAAGTTTGGCACACTCATCAACGGTTTAAGGGAAGTAGTCGCTTAGACATAAGCTTACCTTAGGTTTCTAGATCATTATTTCTAGCACGTCCCTTCATGCGCCGTTGTGTCGCTAACACAAGCGCTCGTAAAGTTCACTTCCGTTTCGCAGTTTTTCGTTTGCCGCAAACGCACGATGATGGCGAGGGTTCTACACACCTAAACACCACCCTACAGCCACATCCCCCTTCCTCACCTCACCTCACTCACACGCACACACACACACACACACACACACACACACACACGCACACACACACACCGCTACTTGCCACTCGCTGGGAGTGGACTTAATGATCTCTTAATGGCGTTTCTGGAGAGGCCGCTTGCACAATGGACGAGGTCTGTACTCGATAGCAGGGGAAATGGTCCATCGGGAGTACAGTTCAGCCTGAGGCTGCAGCTAATTTGACGAGAAAGGATCAAATGTTTGCCAACAGAGAACCGTATATAAATGTCAATCCGTAGTAGGACGGATCTTTTTTGTACCCGTTTCTCTCTCGCTGTTCTCCGGGGTCTCCCGGGCTTATGAAATAAACATAATAAGATGACGAACTGCCATTGATTCCAGACACGATTTTTGACTGACGACTTTGTTACTTCAACGAGAAGAACTCTTTGCTTGAATTGTGTCATATCTATTATCAGAACAGTCTCCAGACTGTGGTACATAAGGAGCCATAGCAGTCCGCTTGAATGTTATCTTGCTTATATCAGGGCAGTCCACAGACTGTTTCACATCAAGAACCATAACAATTTGTTTGAATGTTATCCTGTCTAAAGATCAGGACAGTGTACACACTGTTTCACGTCAGGGGTGATAACAATTTGCTTGACTTTTAACCCGCCAAGATCAGGCTTGTAAACAAAAAGCACTTTGCTATGGAAACAGCCTTCAACCTGGTCTTGTACACTGCATTGATGAGGGTGAGACCACAATCTGCTTAGTTCTGACTGCCTACAAAAGACAGTTCTTACAATAATCTTTGGAGGCAGAAAAAGAATTAACGCCATCTTAAGTGACAGACCATTTCCTCAAGAGGTCGGATTCCAAAATTCTACATCTCACCTACCTTATATAAGTTCATTTCTCCACGAATTTACACTTGAAATTTCTCTGCTTTAACTCTTTGTTTTATTACCCTGTAGATTTATCCTCACTGTTCAACGATACGCTAGTGACACCTCACTTCTCTTCAGCCATCCTTTTCATTTTGACTCTCACACGGTCAGCTGGTGTGTTTCTTCTTCTCTTGCTTCATTAAAATTGTTCCCTCCATCATGTTTTCTACCCCCACACTGATTGGCTCTTGTTTATTCGTCCTGGCACGCGTGCGGAAAGCAGTTGCCCACCAATAACTGGTCAGCGACGGGGGAACAAACAAAACCCACTCCCTCCCACCTCCTCCCACCTCCTCCCCGTGGCTGTCAACTGAAGACGGCAGACACATCCGGTCTGCGCGGTGAGACTGCGCCGTTCGCACCGTCCTGTGCAGGCTGTTGGCACGTCACACAACACAACGGGGCCTCCGGGTCATCATCGCTCTCCTCCCCCCACTGTTTACATCGTGACGACAAACACCAATCAGCAGACAACAGCTACCCACTAAATAAAGCCAACCCAACAGGCAAGGACACGGCTACTTGTCTTCACTCTCCAAAATCGAAGATGATTTTTTTTTTATCCTTTGCACACAATCTACCTCAGGATTCTTTCCCCAAGTTTCTGTATCCCTTCCACTGTTCTATGAATGTCCTGTGAATCCTTTAAAAGTTTAATGTAAAAACCTTTATTGTGGAAAACAGCCCCCGCCCTACTCAAACCCCCTCGACGACCAACACAGGTCAATACAAAGAAGTGAACTATGTCCTTTATCATATACAAAATACGTACAAGTATCCAGAGAATACAATGTTGTAAGAAGAATGGTTAACAGTGACAAACTATACACCTCTGGGTATTTAATTTCTACGCTAGACAAATTTCACAAATAGGATCTAAGGCAGGTGTTTGTCACCCAAAGTCAATGACTGTTTGCTTGTTTTTTTTCTGTTAGAAACTTAAAAACATGTAGCATTTTCTTGTCATAGTTCATTGTGAAGACATAAGTACAGGTCTTGGGAACTATCTTCGACATAAAAAGTCATCTCTTAGAAAGGCAGGAGAGGGTGGGAGGGAGGGGGCTGAGAGCTGAAGCTAAAAAAAAAGGTCATCTATAGAAACAAGCAAACTGCAAACAGAGAGACATCAAGGGAGGCATGGATGAAGACCTGACCGTGCTCCGTGTCCAGTATTTGAGGACATGACATGGCAAGAGTCGAGGTTCCAGCAGCCTTCTAGTCGTGACCCCATTAGGTCACCGTGTTCTGGTTTGTCGCCTATAAAACTCGAATGTTCCTCCAGCTCCTGGGCCACAGGGGAAGACCATTCACCGAGGAAGGTGAGGTGAGCGCAGACTTTGCTTCCTGTCGTAGAGAAACGGTCACCCAGACGGTGGTCCTCTCTCAAGTTCCATCACAACAGGTAGGTTATTCTACAGAAACAAAGCGAACAAAAAAAAAGGTATCCTGGAGTGTCTAGTATCCACAGGTATTTAACCTGATACTTCGATCAACTGTTCAAGCAGGCTGCCAACCTGTGGCTGTACGACTGCAAGACACTGGTCATCGTCTTCGACAGCAGTTCCGAGGTGTGCAGCCTGTGAGATCCACCATGATGCAGAGGTAAGTATAAGAGTTCTGATGTAAGGGTATGAGTGTTGCTACTTGTCCTCCGTCTACATCCACAATCTTGAAGTCAAAAATCATCTATCTATCTATCTATCTATCTATCTATCTATCTATCTATCTATCTATCTATCTATCTATCTATCTATCTATCTATCTATCTATCTATCTATCTATCTATCTATCTATCTATCTATCTATCTATCTATCTATCTATCTATCTATCTATCTATCTATCTATCTATCTATCTATCTATCTATCTATCTATCTATCTATCTATCTCGTGTCTTTCTTGAAAGCAATTTTTTATCATTGTACCGTAATGAAAGATTCATGTACAAGGGGAGCAGGAATCTATGCAAAGGTGAGTCTCTCCTATTCATAACAAACTAGAAACTATCTCTGGGAAGTACAGGACTTGTATCACACATCTAAACGCTCGGAATTTTGTAACTGTGACTTCTCTGTTAACGATACCATTGTCGTGTAAATTAATCTCGACTTGTCGTTTTTCTTGGATTTCTTGTCTGCGTCATAATAGGTTGTTTTAAGAATATCTTTTGCAACAGGAGTAAACTTTTGATCGTCGTTCTCGTCTTCTGCGCTGCGATGATAACAGCACTGGCTCAGGTTGAAGACAATTTTGGTGCCGACCCTGGATGCCGTGACCCTTGGACAACAGAATGGACACGAGACCAACAGGACTGCGCCAAGGTTCATTTTTGTGTCCAGGTATATTTGATGTCAGCATCTTTATGTTAAGCCAGGTGTTTAACATCTCGCTCTCATTAAAGTTAACCCTATATAATAAATATTCTGTGCTATTTACCTTTTTCTTTAACCAAATGGAGTAACTGGCTTTTTTATTTATTCTGAGGTAGCTACGCTGGAACCGTTAAGTTCGAATTTTAAGATTAATACAAAAATTAAATATAACAGTTCTAACCATTTATACTTACATTTCTTTCTTGTGTATCTTTTTAACTGAGTAATAATTAATTTGGCGCGAAATGGATAAAGTGTGTTTGTACAGGTTTAAGCCTACACAAACGCAAGTGACTTCCATAAATAAATAAATCGACTTTTAACCTGTACACCTGACGATATCACGACCTGTGACAAGATGTGAGGATGAGGTATCAGCATCTGTGTAATGGGGGAGTTGGAAGGTTCAGGTCATCGACTAACCTTTGTCAGGTTGTTAGGGCGGGGAAAGAGAGGTGTTAGAGACTTCAAATCTCTTGGGGCCAGCTTTGTGTGAGGGTGGTGCCCATCACATCTTCCTCCCTGCCTTACCTTCCCCAGCCCTCTATAAAGGCAGGTACGCACTCCATTCCCGACAGCTTCTACGAGTGGGGAGACGTTTGCTGTACAACACGGAAATCGAACCGCAGCTCCTCTCGGAGGCCCTCACCGACAACCTCGCTGCCAGCGTCAACGTGTACGGGATGGAGATGAGGACGACCAGGAGCAAGATTATGGTCAACGGCGGACGAACGTCTCAGGATCAGGGCAGCAACAGAAGGCTGTAATAGCAAGTGTCAGCTTCCGCACCAGATTCAGGCTTTTAAAATCTCTTTTTGAGCCCATCATGCCGTATGCCTGCGAGACATGGACCCTGGTAACGGAATCGGAGGGACGAATCCAGGTGTTCGAGATGAAGTGCTTCGGGAGGCTGCTCCGGATCTCCCCACAGGGAATAAAAGACGAACATCTTTGTCCGCAGTCTAATCACCTGCCTGGTGGATGCCCAGGAGCCTATGCTCACTGCGGTCAAGCGACAGAAGCTGGTGTGGCTCGGCCATGTCGTCCGACATAACACCTTTTCCAAAGACGGTTCTCCCAAGATATGATGAAGGCGGTGCCAAAAAGGAAAAAGCTGGGTGATTAACGACTGTCCACTGGAAAACCTTTTCAAGACCAGCTCCGCTGGTATAAAATGACTTTTGCTACATCCCATCATGTCTCTCCTACGACTGGTACTTTCGGTTCCAGTTAAAGAAGATATTGGGTCATAGGTGGAAAAAATAAGTGTATTTACTATTTAATTATGCTGTATTTTTTGTGCATAGAGGTCTTGACTCAATCAAAATTGACAGCAGGAAGAAACAGTAAAGTTTAAATAAACAAATATTATGCAACTTTCATGTGTAGTCATGTGAGGGAAGAATGTTCGACACAGTGCAACGATACAGGTATTTACAATATAACTATTATATTTTTGTTTTCGTACGGTTATATGGTAAGTAATAGTGGATGATTCAGTGCAACAACAAGGGTATTTACTCTGTTGTGTTTTTTGTTTGTTTATTTGTTTTTGTGTAATTACAGGGTAAGAGATACTGGACGATACAGTGCAACGATTCGCGTATTTGGTCCAACGTGGGTCACGCATGCGTGGAGCCAATGTCGCAGTGGGACGACTGCAACCAAGTCATGACTACACCAGCGATCAGTGAGCTTTGACATTATTCGCAACGTGTGGCTGCTTACGACCACGAAGAAAGATTACGAAACTGACGTGTTGTTGTTATTATTATACTTAAATACACTACCCCCCCCCTTCCCAGTGGGAACTGAGCAAGTGTAAAAGGGAAGCTAACCGACCGTCACACAATGTGTCGAGGAAATAAAATCACGAACTCGTATTCGTGACCACAGTGACTAGCCAGTAGCTCCAACATTAAGCAGAATGAGGTTTTGTGGGGGGGGAAAAAAGGTATGCCAAATGATCATATAGTCAGCAAAATAAGCTTTATGCTGAAGAAAAAGGGAAATAACTTTCTTTGTGGCGAAAGCACATGAGTGTTGCAGCAATTACCTCTCCTTGTTATGAAACAGGCGGGAGAAACATGAAAAGTAGCAAAAAAGCAAAATAAAAAAAAAAAAAAATTAAAGAGGGAAAGAAAGTCTAATTCAGTTCAGAAGGAAGAAAGTTTGGGATCTGTCAAGTGGGTAGTGGAAGATCTCAGGCCGCTTATTAAACCCTCGAGGTCCTATCCGTGATGACGAAGTTGACCCTCATCCATCATTCGCTTTGCAGATGACGAGAGATGCGTGAACCCTAACGGCATGAACCCTGACCCCGACAACTGCGCGCAGTTCCTAGCCTGCAACAACAAGACAGTGGTGGCCACCATGAACTGCCCCGAGAACACCCTCTTCAGCACGCGCAACAGCACGTGCGAGCTCAGCTTCCTGGTGGCAGAGGAATGTACCAACAGAAATATTCCCAGTCACATAGTCGTCAGTGAGTATTTATACCTGAGTCAACATCCTCCTCTCACACATTCTGATGGTGAGCTAGGCTTAACAACTACTCTTCCTCTGGCGTAATGGCTGGTCAGAAGACCAGACTTGATTCATCTGATGCTCACTGACTGGTCATTGTTGAGACACGGGCGGTCCGGTGGCGCAACAGTTAGCGCCTGTCACCATTACAGTGAAGGTTGGCTGTCCTGGGTTCAGTTCTCGTCTCGGGCACGCTGTTCTTCCTCTACATGTGGCATTTGTTTACAGGGCTGGCTGCCTTGCCGTGATATAGCCTTGGTTGCTGGCTCGGCGATAAACACCAATAAAAAAAATTGTTGAGACACAACACAGAGCTCAGATCTCATTCTCACTAAATGGTCATAAAGATTCCAGACTCAGATATCTTCGTGCACTTGAGCTACCTTAGGACCTAAACCTGTAACTCAGTAATTTTGTCCACTGATGTGAAACTACCGCATAGACCCACAGCTGCTGGAACACAACTTGTTGAAGCCACCACACAGCCATCCGACCATTCGAATGCACCCAGAAATTAGTATGGAACATGAACAGATTAACATCTACCTCCATTATTTTAAAATAAAAGAACCTAAATAAAACAACAAACAAAGAAACCCTTCAAACATTTCCAGTTTATATATATATATATATTATGATGAGAAAGTACCACGTGACACCAAATACTGACACAGTGTCGTTTTACGACTTCCATTATGGCGGGTAGACAGCTTCAAGAAGAGCCAGCCAGGATATATCCAATAATAATAATAATAATAATAATGCGAACTTATAGTGCGCAGAATCACGAATAAGGTGGATTTTCTCCCGTGAGCAAACCAAGTAATCAAGAAAGTTCGCCATCGTGTTTATCTGTCACATAAACAAACATTGTTATGTGTATTCACACACGTTGCAGAACTGAATCTGGTCAGGCACGGACAGATTATAAATGTTTCAATAAGCTAAATACATGTTTCTTTATATGAATGCACTGGAAGAAACCGAGATTCTTGTCGTGAGATAGCTGTGGGTTATTTTATTTACAAACAGAAAGAAAAAAAAAGAGAGGACTATGTGAAGTAAATGAAATAAGCAAAGTTACGAGGTTTTGCGTGGAAAGATTATGAAAGTTCTCTCTGTGCAGCCACGGCTAGCCCCATCATCGACAAGCCTTGTGAGGGGACCAGTAATGGTGACGTGGCCGACTCCACCCACTGCAGCCGCTTCTACAAGTGCAACTACGGGCGGGTGGTGGCGCGCATCAAGTGCCCCGCCAACTCCGCCTTCAACGCCGAGAAACGCAAGTGTGACTGGCGCTCAGCAGTGGACTGCGGCGACCGCCCCGTCCTGCAGTAAACAACAACAACAACAACAAACCTCTGCCTACTACCACACCTCGTCCAACGACGAACTTTTACCGGTTGTCATCGTTTTACTTCTGAACTGACGACCTGACGACGACATCGTTGTTGCAAGATGATGTTCGTCTTAGAAATGTTTTTTGCGGCTCTACATTTCACGCTTCGGAAAATTGTACAGAAAAATCTGCAAAGGCAATAATAACATTTAAAGCCGTTGAAACAACTTGTAATTTATTTTCAGGTTTGAAATCATTAGTATTTTAAAAACTAAAGTGTGTATCCTGCACTGGTGGATGTTGCTATTTTATGTTTCGTGTCATACGGGCTCCCATTTTCAACTCCACTACCCCAGCAACTTTTCATGTTGCTACAGTTGTGAATACACAGCTTCTTACAGGTGATGTAGTCCGTATCATCCAATACGACTAACAAGAACAGAGACAGCAGACAGATCTTGTCAATAAATCACGTGACACATTACAGTTTGTAGGTGTCGTGTGACTTGTCACCTTTGATTCACCTGTCAAATGTTTGCAGCATTTGGTTTCTACTTTTATTTCATTTGTTCTTTGTGTATATTCAATGTTGATTACATGTTCAGTTTGTCTATTTTTCTTCTTCTTTCACAGGCACGTGGATGTCACTCCAGGTATTGTGATGTTATTTTGAATGTTTGTAACAAACACGCGCAATGTTGTCACTAAGTGTGGAAATAACAGGTTACTTGGCATGTGTCGCTGGTCACGTGATGCTGTGAGAGGCAACGCCGAAAGGCTTGTGACAAGCTGTTTTCTCTCTGTAATCTTGCTCCACTTGAACAAAGTCACATCGAATGTGTGTGTTACACAAGTGTGTGTTCTTAAAGGCAGTTGCCATGATATCTTCTCCAAGCCTGACTCAACAGTACACATCACATTGATATCAGCAGCACTGGAGATTAAAAGAACAGTAGGGAAACCATATCACCCTGACGTGAAACACTGTCTGCTTATCATAATGTTTTGTGGAACCTTGGTGTCTCATGCTCCACTATTCCATTGAAACCCACAAAAATAAATAACATTTTAATAAACTCTTTGCGTATGTTTGCGCTTTTACATTGTGTGAACTTGGGTGTATACATGCGTTTCTCAGGACTGAGTGAAAAAAATGTTATGATATATATTTATATACAGGATTGTCTACGGTATACGCTCGTGCATTTGTTTTCAGCTGCTTCATTCGTCATACTTTTACGTCTCCTTGTTTTTCATGCAAGTCTTGACTCAATGTGAAATGGTAAAAAAAAGAAATAACAAAATCAAGAAAAATAAATATTATACAACTTGCATGCACCCAAGCTCTGGAAAATTAAACAATTTCACTGTAATGTTTTGGTGAGGAGTATTTTGTGTGACCATGCCCCCATCACACTTCTCTGCCTTTTTCAACAAAAAAAAAAAAACAATAAAGGGGAAAACAAACGTTTAATATATTTAATATTTAACAAATAAGAAGAAAACACTAAATGCAGGTGATGGTGATAATGAAAGGTCTACGCCAGTGTCCTGCCCTGTTTCCTTGGGAAGCCGCTACTTACCTGACCTGACTAACTCTTGCCAAGTTCTGACCAGTCAGGAGGCTCATCAGTCAAGTTCCTATCATTGTTACCTAGCGACACTAACCTATTGTTACATCCATGCCGACCGACTACACTGACTGACTGTATTATCCAAGTCTTCTGAATGGATACCTGCGCATTACAAATGGACATCATCCTCATCAAGTCGACATGGAATTTCATCTTACATAGCCGGTTATCATGACAGCACGCGCAAAGGAACATCAGATCCTTTGAACAAATAAACAGTAAATTTATCTAAGAGGCATCCTGGCTTGATGCAATATCATCATCATCATCATCATCATCATCATCATCATCATCACCGTTTAGGTTGTTTTGTTTTTAGACATTAAATGTGTTAATCGTTGGTCGGCTCCTTTTCTTTTTAAAAAAGGCAGAGGAGTTGATCGCGGGTTATGGTCGCAAGCAGCCACTTAATCACTCCTCACCAAAACATTACAATCACCAATCAAATAAAAAATGTGTTGCTTCCTTGTTTTCTTAGACCAGAACATGGCAGACAATAATTTTAGGTTTTGTGCCGACGAATTTGCTCGTCACGTGACTGATGTTGAGTTTCTGTGTGGAGAGCATTAGACCTTTGAACTGACCTCCGCCGTGCATTTTCGTACATCTTCAGCCGAAAAGCAATGAATTTTGATCTTCAGAAATATAAATCATCTAATAATTTAAAGGGTTTATTAAGCTGACACAGTTTATAAGTGGGGAGCACTGTGGCCCCCTTCACACCCGCTCTACTCGCTCACTCACTCATGATTTTACTTGTATTCCCAGGTCCGTGACACATGGGTCACCCAACACATCATTAATGTGTGATCAATATTCTTGTGCCATAATAACCAGAATCTTGAAATGTGAGTGGCTACAGTGCAGTGGCCTAGGAAGATGTTCGGCTTTTTTTTAAGGGGGATGGGGGACTTCTAACAGCTGGTCATATCGTATGGCAGAATGAACCACCGATGATTAAAAAATAACACCTGCAATTAACAAAGATGATGAATAGACGCAGTCAGTTAATAAAGACCATAATTATCAGTTAATCAATCAACCAATAAAGAAGAGATTAAACAATCAATTAATCACAGTTTAAAGAGTCTGAGTGCATGGAGCGGGTGGCGAGAATCATCAATGATAGTAAGAACTATTATTCAGTGTCCTTGATAGCATCGAACAAGGCTTACTAATAACAAGGCTTACTAACAAGGCTATAACAAGACTTACTAATAACAAGACTTACTAATAACAAGACTTACTAATAACAAGGCTTACTAATAACAAGGCTTAATAACAAGGCTATAACAAGACTTACTAATAATAAGGCTTACTAATAACAAGGCTTACTAATAACAAGGCTTAATAACAAGGCTATAACAAGACTTACTAATAATAAGGCTTACTAATAACAAGGCTTACTAATAACAAGGCTTACTATAACAAGACTTACTAATAACAAGGCTTACTAATAACAAGGCTTACTAATAACAAGACTTACTAAGAACAAGGGCTTACTAATAACAAGACTTACTAATAATAAGGCTTACTAATAACAAGGCTTACTAATAACAAGGCTTAATAACAAGGCTATAACAAGACTTACTAATAACAAGGCTTACTAATAACAAGACTTACTAATAACAAGGGCTTACTAATAACAAGACTTACTAATAACAAGGCTTACTAATAACAAGGCTTACTAATAACAAGACTTACTAAGAACAAGGCTTACTAAGAACAAGGGCTTACTAATAACAAGACTTACTAATAACAAGGGCTTACTAATAACAAGACTTACTAATAACAAGACTTACTAATAATAAGGCTTACTAATAACAAGGCTTACTAATAACAAGACTTACTAAGAACAAGGCTTACTAATAACAAGACTTACTAAGAACAAGGGCTTACTAATAACAAGACTTACTAATAACAAGGGCTTACTAATAACAAGACTTACTAAGAACAAGGGCTTACTAATAACAAGACTTACTAAGAACAAGGGCTTACTAATAACAAGACTTACTAATAACAAGACTTACTAAGAACAAGGGCTTACTAATAACAAGACTTACTAATAACAAGGGCTTACTAATAACAAGACTTACTAAGAACAAGGGCTTACTAATAACAAGACTTACTAAGAACAAGGGCTTACTAATAACAAGACTTACTAATAACAAGACTTACTAAGAACAAGGGCTTACTAATAACAAGACTTACTAATAACAAGGGCTTACTAATAACAAGACTTACTAAGAACAAGGGCTTACTAATAACAAGACTTACTAATAACAAGGGCTTACTAATAACAAGGGCTTACTAATAACAAGACTTACTAATAATAAGGCTTACTAATAACAAGACTTACTAATAACAAGGGCTTACTAATAACAAGGCTTACTAATAACAAGACTTACTAATAACAAGGGCTTACTAATAACAAGGCTTACTAATAACAAGACTTACTAATAATAAGGCTTACTAATAACAAGACTTACTAATAACAAGACTTACTAATATTTATTTGCCTCAGATCTTGGATACAGTAAGATTACTGAGAGGTATTTTCACATTATTCCACCGATAGCTCAGTAAATTATATTGCTCAATAAAAATGATGCTCAGCACTAGTATTGGCGGCTGGGCTGAATGTTACCATAGTAACATCTGTACAGTTGCATTGATGTTACTATTGCCATTACACACCAAGATGAGTAGATGTTAGAATTTCTGCTCCAACTGCAAGAAAAATATCCTTCCATCTACAACTGACAACCAGAGAAAACACATGCAGAGTCTTAGCTGCAGCAACCATTACTTTCAATGTAAAAATGGTTTTAGTCCAATGGATAATATTTGATAATACAATTAACAATAATACAAACTAACGATTAATTCACTTTCTTCTTTGTTGTCATTTTCTTTCGTTTTTCATACTTTTCTTCTTTCATACAGTCTTTATTTTTCTTTCTAAAACTAAAAACCGAATATGTGGTGACTGGGTGACTGGGTGACTTAGTCAACCTGTCCGTTTACTTGAGTGTTTAGGAACGTGTGTGCATGTGCATACGTGCTTGCGCCTCCATTACACACACACCTGCGGTTTTACACTTTAGCCTTTTTACTCAAAATTCTTGTTTTCTTTTTCCTTCGCCTTCTCCGCTTGAGCAATTAGTCGTCACTCCTACGTCGCACTTCCTCTCCCTGTCTCTAACATGTTTGACCCTGCTCAGGTCAGCTGGGTTTCCAAGGGGTCAGACGGGGTCAGAGTTGCGCGTGCACCTCGGATGACCCCCCACAGGTTCTGCAAAACAGGGGATCGTGACAAAATGAGTGCCATCACAGGTTACTGAACCAGCCGATGTGTGTGTTGCCTCGCTTCAGACAGACACTGGAAGAAGAAAAACCCGGCGTAGTTTTTTTTGTCCAGCATGAAGTAGTTGTAAAGTTGTTCCCGCGTCATCAGACGCCATCTTGGCAGCCATGCTTCCAGTGGCGTTCGTTGAACACACCATTGTCTGTACTCACACTTATTATTTTATTGAAAACAAATTCCTAATTAAGTCATTACAAAAAGCCAAGGTGTATCAGGGGCGGCAACTACATTATTTTTAATATCGTCAGCTTCTCTGGTCAACGACAATGTCCGAGAGGATATTTCTTGTTGTCTCTGTGCTACAGTTTGTCACGTGAAAGGGAATCTAAACCAGATGGAAATCCTGTTACCCCCGGCGGTTTTTTTCTGAAAACCACTAGGCTTGTAGTCTCCTCTTTCCAAAAGCTATTTTTGTTATATTATGAAAGATGTAATAAAAAAATCATATCCCACAAAAATCATGGTCCCCTTAAAAGGAATTTAGACAGTAACCGACTTAACAGCAAAGATAGAAGGGGTGGAAATTCATCTGGTCGTATCGCATCCCCTTTGTTTCCTGTCAGCTGGGAAGGAGAAAGAGTTCTCGCAATTACTAAGTGGAAGTTAAGCTTTATTCCTGTTCCAAAACAAGAAATATTAACCAACATTGTTTCAAAAAAAAAAAAAACAACTAAGGAAAGAGGAGGAAAACCCAAAAGGATGCACCTGGCCGTACGAACAAAACTGAGTACAGTTTGTTATAGTAATCCAACACAACCACAGACTGTTGAACTAAATTTTGTATTCATTTAGTTTTTTAGCTGACACATCCACATATATTTTCAAATTGTTTGCGTCCAGATAGGAAAACCCATCCAGCGGAGTTTTGAAACAAATACAAATGTGCTAATGCCTTTGGTTTCTTGGCAAGAAGGCGATAATAAAGTTGTCAAAAATCTTACAAAATTCACAAGCTAACTAGTTACCCAGTCTGTAGCATCTCCCACCACTTAAAAAAAATAAGGCTGGTGGTGGATGCTGTTTAAAGTCGATACATAGCATGATTTCATAGCTTTGCAAAGATTTGATCCTGACATGAAAGCCAAATGACGGCGACACCTGTAGGCCACATTTCCAATATGTTTGACATGTGTGTAACAAAGACCTACATCGCGAACCAGACAGCAAGGACACGTTTAGATTTTACAGACGATTTGTCCATGTTGAAGAAGTATATGATGAAGTCTACAAGCTCCATTACTCAAGCGACTAATATCGAGATGCGAACCACAAAGAAATAACCACATTCGTCAAAGTCAACCTACATAAGAGAGGTTTTCACGGAATCCTACATCTACCCGAGTAAAGTTCTAGAACACTCCATCCCATACTACCAACACCAGAAAACTGCGTCTACTTCATCTTCCTTGTTCTCGTTTGCACTCTTTTGGAATTATTTTCTTATCTCGTGCATTTTGTAATCTCAGTAAAATGATCCTGACTGAGCATGAGCAAATCGCACGTGTGCACACGCACACACACACACACACACACACACACACACACACACACACACAATTCCATAAATGATAAAAAAGTGCGCTTCCGAGCTAAGCGACTGATCCCCTAACTGGAGATGAACAACTAATGACAAGAATACACTGCAGCAGGAAATAGCTCACACGACAGCCCCACAGCGAAAAAACACCGAAGTGCGACGACATGTTTCTTTGCACCGGATGTCAAGTAGCAGAGATGAGAAGCCGAGAACAAATTTGTTCCTGATTTTACCGGGCGCCGTCACGTGCATCGCCGATATTGTCTGATCCCCCACCCCCCACCCCCACCCACCCCGTGACAGGCCGAGCAAGCACGCCTGCCTGTTGTAGGAACGGTCAACAAACGCCAGACGACAAACAAGCAAACTGGGGGCCGGCTGGTATATAAGGCTAGCAGACCGGACTCCGGTCGTCTCCTGACCATCACTTGACTTGTCTTCCCAACTCTGGTCGACGCCTCTGACGAGAGCAGCGACAGTTTCTCCGACATCTGTCTGTCAACCGGCCGTTAGGCAAGTAGTCTGAGTTTAGCAACTTGTGCTGAAATAACTTTCCTAAGTTGATGTAGTGTGTGATATGATATTAATATGTAGCATCATGAGAGCACAGTCAGTGCACGTGACTCCTGCCTGTTGATGACCATTACACAGGTAGTATTCAGGCGTTTAATGTTTCTCTGACGAACATCAGGGCTAATTAGCAGTACGATGATGTTAATCAAACTCTAAGCACACTAATGAACAGAATGGTAGACTTATTTTCTCAATCTTATCAATGACCCTAAAAGTTAGGACCACGGACGTGTATAGGGTGGACTGCTGTCTGTCTGCCGAGACCAACGCTGAGGCTCTAGTTAGTCTCGGCGAGCCTTGACAAAGAATGTGAATAAACCGGAAGTTTTTTCGTCCAAAGCCTCGTTCTATGACTTCACTAAAAAAAAAAAAAATCGTCTGCAAGCAGTCCAGTAATACAAGTCTGTGTTATGACTATTATTCGCCTACAAATGTTGGTTATTATTATTACCAGTGTATATTCAGCAGGTACTAGGCACACTTATTCAAACATGTCCCCCATTTACAAGTGTCACTTTTGAAACAGGTAGGATTTTTAAGATAAGATTTGAAGGCTGAGACTAAGGAGCAGTGTCTAACATTCGAAGCGGCCTAGAGACAGAGAATGAATGTCACTGGAACAACGAATGAAGTGAGTGAATGGAATGAATGTATATATATATATATAGAGAGAGAGAGAGAGACCAGACTAGAAAGGTAGGTAGAACAATGTTAGTGATAATGCTCAAGCAGACACAAGCAGTCTTGTATCCGATGCGCTCTGAGACAGGCAGCCAATGGAGCCTCATTACAAAAGTGCAAGATCGTGATGTGTTCTGAAAAAAATGATATTGAATGATCGGAACATTATTTAGTGTTGATGTCATGTAGATAAACAACATCGCCAAGCTATCGTCTTCTCTTGCCCGGTTCTCCAGTTTTGAAACTTCGAATAATCTCTTTTGAAGAAATCTTGATTTTTACCTCTTTTTATCTAAATAAAAAACAACTCACTGAGCATTAAACTTAAAAGCAATCATGGTTAAATAAAAAAAACTCTGCAGGTTAGATTGCTAAATATTCTGTGAACAAAGTTCAGAGAATGCGATAAGGGGGCGGATTTCAATGTAAATGTGTGTTTTCTGGAAAAAAAAAATGTCACCGTAGCAAAGCGCATGGGAAGAGGTTTCACAAATGAGCATCTGTCAGGCCAGGCTGATCTCTGTGTCCTGAGTGTTAGCAATTTGGGGGCCAGTGTACAGGTGTGCCTCTCGTGCTCAGGAAAATTCACATTTTCGTCATTCTTACCAACTTCAGGACTGTTCATCGTTGCTGTGTGTATGTGCAGAAAGTTCCAGAATGCTGGCTCTAGCTCTCATCTTTGGCGCGGCGATCAGCGTCCAGGCTGCCGACTACTACGACTCCGAACTGTGTGGCAACATCCAGCCAGGACTGTGGGTACGTGAACCCACGTGACTTAGTGAAGGTCCAAAAAAGAAAAAGAAATCGAACGCTTTTGGTATCGACACAATCATAGCTTTTTTTCACACTTGCTTCAACTAATGCCAATATAAAATATACAGTTTTAACAGATGGGTAATACCAGAAAAAAAGTTCCAATGAGAAATATTGTGTAATGTACCTATAACAGGGTAAACGGTTCTCGTTGAGATGAAAAGCTTACCTGCCTTGGATTGGACTAACCAAAACTGAAAAACATTTAAACATTTGAGATGCGCCAAACAGTATAAGCCGAGTTTCTTGTGTAATTTAAGCTGTTACCAAGGAAAGAAGGACGGTATTGGATGAAGAACGAATAAAAGAAACCAAGACTTCCTCATTATGATTCATTTCCTGTACTTTTGTCATCCGTAATCCGGCTCTTGAACGTTTGGTGTGTTTTTTTCTCTTTCAGGTACGTGACCCACAGAACTGCATGGTAGCTCATCAGTGCGGCTTCGATGGGGAGATCACGCAGTCAGTTCGGTGTAACGCCAGTCAAGTGTGGTCCAAACTTGCCTCCTCCTGCGTCTGGGAATGGGACCCTGACAGGGACGATTGTAACGGCTCGCCCCAGGTTCCCATCCCTAGTGAGTTGACAAAAATGACAAATTATCGTTTGTGGCATTCTTTGCTAGCACCGAGACTTGCACGAAACTCTGGTACACCAACATTCTGCTTTTACAGAGAGAGAGAGAGAGAGGATGGGTTAGAGAGTGGGGATAGAGAGAACTTTGCAGTGCCATCTCACCAAGGGATATGTTACACATATACAACCTCTTCTCGCGATAGTGGGATTGTGGGTGTGTGGGTGTGTGTGTGCCTCTAAACCGTATAATTTGTTCGTCTACAGACGATCCTCGCTGCGTCAAGAAGACTGGCAACAACCCTGACCCTGAGGACTGCTCACGCTTCGTGTCGTGCGCCAATGGCACTCTGATCGCCATACAGCGGTGTGGTGATGGGACATTGTACTGGCCAAAGAACAACACCTGTGAGTTCGCACAGTCAGTAGTGCAGGACTGTGGCAACCGCAAGATCCCGGAAACCATCGTCATCCGTGAGTTACCCCCTCTTTTTCTTTTTTATTCCAAAAAAACCCCCTGCGTGACTGAAGTTTTCTCTACATCAGAATGACTTTTGACATCTACAGTTAGCTTTGCCATATTATGGGACTTACTAGAAGTCGATCGCAAGCTGCTATGTCACCTAAGTCACCTACACACGTTTCAACT
This sequence comes from Marisa cornuarietis, assembly GCA_004794655.1. Taxonomy (NCBI): domain Eukaryota; kingdom Metazoa; phylum Mollusca; class Gastropoda; order Architaenioglossa; family Ampullariidae; genus Marisa; species Marisa cornuarietis. The sequence goes on from SMMW01000605.1 coordinate 1,127,605, forward strand.
AAACTGAATGAATTGAGCAGACAAGAACTAGATCGACAGTTTCTGACCAACAAAAGAAAAATCATCAATAAATCAGCTGCGATTCTTAAACTTACTTGTACTTTTTGCAGACATAATGCCGTATATCGTTTTTCCTTATTATTATTTAGGTAAGCATTTGGGAGTTTGCGGGTGACATTATTTTTGTCTGCAATCCAATAACTTTTGACCAAATATTCGCCAAAGGCCCTCTAACCAGTTTCGAAAAAGCAATTTTCGTCATGAGCACTAGTAAAGGTTGGGGGAGGGGGGTGGTGGCTCAGTTTGCATGCCAACCAAATCGTTTGTACTTTGCATGTTTGCTTCTTTTGTTTCACATTTTGAAAAAAAAAAAGAGTTAATCAAAACGAGCTGAAAAATTTTCTCTTGATGCTTTTCTTAACCATTTAAAGCGGAGTTTTCGTAACGCTAATAAACATTAAGAACTTAACCAGAAACCACTACCCGTCTCTTGTAGTCACGTATACAGATGTCTACTAGCTGACTATTCTGAGGTCTACCTACACAGTGCACGTGCTGTCTGCCACACCCTCCCCTGACCCATCTGTTTATTTAAGACGGACTTAAACTTAAACCAAGCAACACTTCTGTCTTTATTTTTTACTTTCCTGGTGTTTTATCTATTTATTTACTTTTTTATTATATTTCTTTATTTATTTTTTTTGTTTTTGCTGCGCAATGAGCATTCTTCTGAATGGATACCTGCGCATTAAAAATGGACATCATCATCATCAACATTCACTTGCAGCACAAGACGACCCGCTCTGTCGTGACGACGGCCAGGTGCCAGACCCCGAGAGCTGCCGGCACTTCATCCTGTGCCAACATGGGCGTCGAACCCAGCGCATCCAGTGCCCACACGGCACGGCCTTCTCCGGCCAGTCGCGTAAATGCGAATGGAGCTCGGAAGTGAAATGCTAGAGGAAGCCAATCTTCACAGTTCGCGAAAATAGAATCATGCCAGGACCTAATCTCAGCCTCTGAAAACATATCGCGCATCCCTGAAAGTCACAGAGAGCTTCTTTAAACACCGCAAGAAAATCTGATGGGACAGTAAGGGGGGGGGGGGATGAGGCGTTTGTGTGTAAAAATGAAGAACTAAATCGCCATTTTTCTTTTTACTCTATTCGTACTTTTTCTAAGCTGAAGCAGTTAACTGGGGTAAGGATATAACATTTTCTGGCCATAAAATAAAACCCAAGTCTTGTGTTCATCTCGAGGAACATCTATGTTCCAGGGTCGCTGTGCATTTTTTGTCACCGTAAATGTAAACACCTGCACTCAATGTTATCACAAATATGCAAAGTCATCTTTTCTTAAGTATTATAAACTTTTTATCTGAAAGTATTATTGTCTCAAATGCTCAAAATAACTGGTCAACGTTTTCAGTCTGTAACAGGCCAAATGAAAAGGCTGTTGACAACAGCAATTTCTCACCCATGTCTAGCCTTGGCCATCATGTTACTGCTGCGTTTTCCAGTGGCCCTAAAGGCTATATTTAAATCATTGTAATTTTTCATGATTTCATGAGAGAACTGCATGCGGACATTTTAATAACATAAAATTCTGCAAGTCATTCAAATCTTGTAAACAGAATGAATGGTCTAGCATTGAATAAGCATGAGGGACGCATGGCACTTTCCATGCGACATTTTTTAACAATCAGTTTAACAGCTAAATAGCTGACGACATAAAAGATCTGTGTCAAGGAAGGCGCACCCATCATGGTTTTTGTTCTGCTTCAAATTTTTTTTATATTACTCTATGGCTGATTTGTGAAAACTGTTGCATTTCACAGAAGCAATAAAATGTCTCACGATTTCACTGTCTTCTCCCAAGTTTGTTTTAGTTGTCGATCAAACTTCTTCAACAAAAATCTTAATGACATTCAGATTTTTTCCACCATCTTTTACTTAAATGCATGAGTAAAAGTACTGGTGTGTTTGTTGAATGAATGCACAAGACTGTGTGCACTTTACACATCACATGCCTGCACACACATGGCCATTCAAGCTAATAGATGCAGCACTGAAACCTGTATATAATGTATTACATTTTTTTCAATAAAATGTAAAATTACAATCTGGCAAACACCAATGGAAATTACAGTTGACATACAAGGGGTCATGGCTGCCACATTCTGTGAATACTGAACTGAAAAGAGCAGCACACCTACTCCAATGGTAGGAAGTATTCCTAGCAGCACTTACTCCACTCATTGAAAGTATTCCCAGACGCACATCTTTAGTGATGTGATGCTCTGTGTGGCCTCAAGATTAGAACTGTCAGACAAGATCCATCCCATCAGCTGCTGCTTCTGTCCAGCCCCATCTCCAATGACCAGCCAGGTCAGGGGTCTGAACTGATTGACCTAACTGTAATTTGATAAACCGTTTGGCCACATTGTTGGGTCATCTTTGAAAGGGAAAAAAAACTTTTTAAAGAATTTAAAACAGCATCATAGTAAACACCCAAAACCATTATTGTTAGGGTGCTCTGTTGCAAAAAAAGGTAAAGATCGTTTCTAAACTTTTGGTTGTTAGAGAGTAAGCTGTTAAGACACAACTTTCTTGGGGCCAGCTTTTTGTGAGGGCAGTGCCCTTCACCCTCTCCATCTATGCATTACCTTCCCCAAGCCTTCTATGGTCAAGTTTGTACCCATTGCCAACAGCTGGGCTGACTGGGGAAAGCTGGCTGCACAAGAGAAACTGGCATGCCTCCTGATTTGGATGCCAGTACTCTAAACACTTAGCTATCTGCTAGGGTGCTTTTTACACATGTTCAAGTTAATTCACATGCCTTCTTTTGGTAACTACTACTGGATAATGTTACTTAAATGATCATGTTCCACTTGAACACAAAATGTGGTACCAAAACTACATCCATGTGTAACTGATTCTGTTAACACTGATTCAGATCTTAGAGTATACTTTCCTAAGTAAAATACAGCAGCAAACCTCAACCTCGGAGGATGAAAATACTAAACACAACAGAACTTTTTTCTTTTAAGCAGAAATACTGCAACATTTTCAAAAATAAAAAACAAATCTTTTCATAGATTTAGCCTTACCCAAATCTCAAATAAGAAGTACAGTATACCTGTTATTTTTTGTAACAGAATATTGTAAATGTCTATTAGAAGGTTCCTCATCACTGATAAAATTGTTTAATTGAAGACACTACCCAGTCAATGACTTTCCTTTTTTTAATATTCATTCACATGTATTCTCTGCCTTCACTCCATTCATACCTTACCTCAATCTGCTACCTGTTCAGTAGGATAGTTGACTAATTATCATTTTTAATCATAACAACTGTATATTTGTATTGCGCACTTCCACAGCTGTGTCATACACTGAGCAATATGAACCGTAGAAATTGTACAACAAATAAAAAAATGAATGATCATAAATGAAACTTGGCTGCATTATTTGTGTATTTTTTTCCAAAACAAAATGTGTTGTGATTGACATTTATAAGACAGTTTCCAACCTTCTCCCAATGCTATACAAAAAAGCTGCTTATGCACAAAGGTCATAGCTTATATACACTGAACACATATAATGTGTTATTTTCAGAATTACAAGTATATAATACATATATACATTTAACTTAAAGGAAAACTTTCACATCATAGCTCAGTTGAGTTAATGTTTCTTGAGGTTATCAGTGACTCTTTGACTATAAATCATTTAAGACTGCATTTGTCTGTATGTGTGGATGCAATGAATTTGTATACACCATTATCAGTTTATGTATGTGCACTTATGTTAGAAACTAGTCTACAATGTTATAAACATTAATGTTGACACTAAGTCCTTACAGGTCCTAATTAGGGCAATTTCCAGCTTAATTTTTCAAATATCAAAATACACATTAAAAATTGGGGCTTTGAGTTCTGAAAATCTTTGCACTTCTGATGTTAAGTGTAAATCATCTTAACAGCAATAGTACAATCCTAATAATGTAATGCTACAATAGTTTACAATGACACAATTGTGATGAGTGTCTGTGTGTGTGTGTGTGCACCTGATCATGTGTCCTTTTCTGTGCTTTGTGGTGTTTTTTCTGAAGGAAAATAAAAAGCAATTGATTCTGTCACTATTTCCACAAGCCACACCTAGGACTGAGCTGGCTGCCACATGGCTATCCATGCTAACACCTTTTCCAAGTTGTCTTCCAGCTGCTCAGATGTGTTGGACTGGAGCTCATGAACAATTTCTGGACGATATGATGCTCTAGCTTCATCAAGAATTGTTTGAAAAATTTCACATTCTATGTTGGACTCCAACTTCTTTCCTGTGTACCCTCTGATGGATATGGTGTTGCCGCATATAAATTAAAGAAACAGAAAAAGAAATATTAGTAATCTTCCAAAAAGAGCTGTGACTAATGTAATTTAATCTGCTTACTTTAATGGGTCATTTTAAGGCCTTTTCAAGGTTATATTGAGACTACTGCATTAATGCTATTGCCACTGCTCTGTACTCAGTTTACCTAATGCTTCCAACTCAGTTCATCCACTACGACTACAGTATCATCACACTGCCTTTAAGGAATGTTGAAGTTATTGTGTCAACTGTCAGAATGCAAAGGTTGTAAATTAACTATACAAAATAAAGCCCCTGTTAGGCTGATCTTTTAACATGGGAATGCCATATGGTCACTACCCTTAAGTTAAAGAGACAGACTGCAGCAACTGCAAAGGTACAGAGACAGGCAACAAGATCCCATGGGAAAGTAGCATGCACGTTAAAGTCTATAATAGCCCCTGTCAAATGGCAACATTGCCTAGTTCTCAACACATTTTCATTTTATAAAATCAAACTGAATAGTAAACAAGATTTATTGTTTTTGGAAAAGATTATCCAGGAGATAACCCTGCATTGCACATCATACATAATGATATAAACGTAAACAAGATATCTAAAAACCCATGTAGCATACCTCTGCTGGAGTCTCTCATACAATACAGAGTTGTCTGTGCGCAGGACAAACACAATGTCAAACCATCGTTCAGGGAAGAACTCAGAGCCATGATAATCTACAATGTTTCCTCCTTTTGACATTTCTTCCTCCAGTTCATCCACAACCTGTCAAAGAATATACTTTAGTAGGTGAATGCAAATTGCACTTGGGACCATGAGCCTCTATCACACTTATCTTTCCATACCACCAGCTGTGCACACAAACTATCAATTTTATCACTGATGCCTTACTTACGTTGAACAGCAAACCATACAGTACCATGCAAAGTATCAAGTATGCTAATGATTGTGTTTTAATGACTAAATAGACCTAAAAAGAAATTCTAACGTAAAGAGCAAAACCCATTTCTGAGGTCAACTAGTTCTTAAAGCATTTTTATTTTGGGTAGATCTGATTTTAATCAAGCAGATTCGCGTGTCATCATTCAACTCTACTGCACAGTGTATGTGATATTAATACACATGAAACTTATGCAACTTTTAAATAAATAGTTAATGTGCTGCAGTTAATTATACTAAGTACTGAGAGTTATTGCACTGTATTTTCTCAGCCATTATCAAGAGGTCTAGAATTTATAAAAAAAAAGCTCACTCTGTCATCGTCTAGAATCTGACACTGAAGTTCTTCATCGTAGCCATCAAAAAGCTCCTGATCTATTGCAAACTGGCTGATGTCAATGTAATTTAAACCTGTACGCTGTGCTAATTCGGAGGCAAGAGTTGTTTTACCTGTTCCAGGTGTACCTTCAAAAAGAACAAAAGTGTAATTACATCTTAATACGTTAATGAATCATTTGGTTCCTGGTCAATTCAACTAGGGTCGTTTCGACTAGGGTCAGTTCAACTAAGTCGTTTCATCTAACGGTCGTTTCGAGTAGGGTCAGTTTGACTAAGGTCAGTTCGACTAAGTCATTTCGTCTAACGGTCGAGTCATCTGTAGCACGCATGAAATGGAAAAAAACTTAAGTGATTTGAATGTTAATAAACGATTTAAATCTATCATGTAAATAGTGCTAATTGTCGCGTTAACAATCTGGCTCCACACGTTCTTGTCTCACATGCACGTTCTCAGCCACACAGACTCAACACGCACTCAAACGCCCAATGCTGGCGACGCATTCAACCGTCCCTAAGTGTAAAAATTGACGCGCACACGTGGGAACAGTAAAAAACATGCGTTGATTAAAGATGGAAGAAAATTGTAAGAGAGAAGAAAAAAGGACGAACACTGCCAAAAGTAATGTCAAGATAACACATACAAATAAACGTCCATGCAGTATGAACAAATTAATGGAAACCCGTGCAGTCCAGCGCCATACAGGAATGCAACCACACGTAAGGCAGGTGCAACATAAGACAACCCCCATCCCCGGCTTCCAGTCGGTCAGAATGAAAACAAATGCTAATCTCTGGTACTAAATAAGGGGTGTAGCCCTGAAGCGATGGCGGCGGTTCCCCTTACGTAAGCGCCCGCGATTCCCAGACTCAACTGATGCCAGGGAAGACCTGATGTTTTGGCAACACCCGAGTTATGCAGCCGCTGACCCATTTAACTGAGAAGGCAGTGCTGGATGGGGGCTGTAGATGCACCTTATAACGAAAGTTGAAGTGAGAGTTGCGAGGAGGCAGGCTGTCATGAAGCGGCCCGCGTCCTAAAGCATTTCATGCGTCCTATAGACGACTCAACCGTAAGACGAAACGACTTAGTCGAACAGACCTTAGTCGAACCACGGACTTACGGACTTGTATAGTACGTGGTCGAACTGACCCTAGTCGAAACGACCGTTAGACGAAACCACTTAGTCGAACTGACCCTAGTCGAATCAACCTTAGTCGAAACGACCCTAGTCGAATCGACCGGTTACCGAATCATTTGTGCTTTATTTTTGTTGTGCTCACAGTAATGATCGTACCATCTTGTGTTTTGTTTGGGTTCATAATAGTGAACCTGAGATAGTGAATGCACTTTTAGCTAAAGGTGTGTTAGCATCGCTAAGGCTCTCGTGTACTTTACAATTTCGCTACAAACGCATGTGTAATTGAAAGTCTTATTAAACGAAAGAGCCAAAAGTTAACTCTATGTCTTTAAGATGCTTTTGTAATTATCTGTAAGACGTTGAGGAGAGGAGGGTTTTTATTTAAAAGAAACATTCTAAATCAGTCATGACGTATATACGCAAAACATTTTCACCACTCCAATCTTTACATAGTCGAGGATTTCGTATCCAAGGCAAGCCAGAGGACACTGAACCAATAACATTTTTTACCAATCAAAGTGAGTGAACGATAAACAGAAAAATTACAGAAAAACAACAAACCTGTGATAAGTATGTTAGGCCCACGTGGCTTTGACGATGCCATTTCGAGGTAAAGATGGTGGTGAAGGGAGGTCACTCGCAACACGATGTATGCGAGGTTATCCATCTTTACGCGGATCAGCGACTACCGAGAAAATCATGAAATGGCCACGTAGAATGAGTAGTTTCATCTCACAAGAGCTTATTGCTCATACTACGAGAAACATATTTAAAGACGATGGATGGATCCAGAGAAGAACTAAAGCAAATAATTCTTGGGCGAATTAGGCAGGATCCACTAGCTGCTGATTTGCGCTGGAGTTTCTTTTTATCAGCTCTTCAAAGTTACCGCTGCGATTCTGCTTTGCGCCCCTTTCCACCTCGATATATTGCTGATGACGGAGAAAAACGAACAAATACTTTGGTCTGTTTTAGCGTGCTTTAATTAGACTTTTATTGTTACTTTTACCATTCAGTGTATTTTTCACAACAAAGCAACGTTTACACGATTGTAACTATGTAACACTATAACTCCCTTTCAGGCCAGCTTTCGTGACGAATTATGCAGTGGCCTCCGAGTCCTTTTTGCTCCCATAAAGTTGCCCCCAACCGAGTGGATGTTGGTTGGGTATGCCGCGTAAATTATATCGTGAAAACAGTTAACAGGAAATAAAATACGTATGTGAACAGAAAATTGATGAGTACATCCTGCAAGTTTGAATTTGACGCCGTCATCTGATGAGCGTTCACCAAATATTAACACTCAGTCATAAAAGTGAATTATGTAATTCTTTAACATCTCATTTTGTGTCATTTTGCTTTGCAGAAAGCTGTAGCAGATGAGATTCCAGGAATTTTTCAGCTGAGTGCAGAAATCAATGATATTTCTGATGAAGCCCTTGAACTGCTTGCCTGGGCACTGGATAATTCATTTTTCCAGATTTTGACGCTAAATAAGTCAGAGGTATTCTTGAAAGTCAATGAATAGTTTTGTTGGGGTTTTTTTGTTAAAAAAATGGATGTGATTTACTAAATTCATCAAGATTTATATCTTTAAAAAAAAATATCGTAACTGAAAAATTCTTCAGCATGAAGTGTATTCTTAGCCTTTTGTGCTTCAGTTCCTGATTGAGTAAAATTTTGAAGGATTTACCAGGGTTAGGAAGAGGGTGGTGCCAAGAAGATAAACACACAAGTTGCATATATACACATACATTGCTTCAAGCAGCATTAACTGTAATCAAGGTCACACATGGATGTAAGAAGAATGTATATTATATATATATATAATTATACTTTGTCATAATCATAGCAGTGATTTATTGTGTAACAATAGTTATGGGAGAGATAGGGAGGGAGTGTGAGTGCACTGTTTTTACTTTAGTCTATATTTTTATCCATTTATTTTTATCAGTATATCTGTTTCTCTTTCACAGTTTAAAAATATTCAGATAAAGACTGGCCATGTCACATCTGTGCCAGAACCTAGTTTTGTGTTTGAGGTGCTGCATGGACAGACACCAGAACAGAAGTTTACATCACTGTTGAATGGTCGAAAACTTATGTACGCTTATCATGGTAGCCGCATTGAAAACTTTCACTCCATCCTTCACAATGGTCTTGCGAACCATATGAACAAAGTAAGCATTACTTAAATGAGCAGTGCTCTTCTTTTAGTGGAACGACAATTCTCAAGGCAGCGTATTTGTGGGTAAATGCACCAGTTGTTTTTCAGATTTATTTTAGTTTTGAAGCTTTCCTTGGGGTTTATATTTTAAGGGGTTGTTTTTCTTTTAGGTTATTATAAATTTATCTGGGCTATTGTAAATTCATCAGCTTTATAATAATTCTTCCTTATTAAAATTTCTTAAAATCTGAACCAACACAGTATTGTCATTTCTTCAGGTATCCCTGTTTGGGAAAGGCATCTATCTGTCTAGTGAGCTAGCAGTCTCTTTGATTTACAGCCCTGGGGGGCAGGGCTGGTCAGAGAGTCAGTTGGGGCCCAATCTGGGATGTGTTGCTGTCTGCCAGCTCATTGATGATCCTAGTGTCAAATGCACTGTGAAGGAAGATGACAGGACAGGTATATATCAGCACATAAAAGATATTAGCTTTGGTAACTTTTTTTCTGATCAGGGCTTCAGAGTGTCGAAAAGTTTAAATATGTCATTTAAATAAAATTTCCTTTTTAGATAAAAATTTATTTCCTTCTTCACCTTTTTCAAAGAATAAAATAATACTAGATCAGTCATGTTTAGCCAAGTATATTCATATTTTAGATATATTTAAGTAAATCTCAATTGCATTGATTCATCCATATTGAATGCTCAACACCAGGTGTTGTAAAAGTATATAAAAATAAGTTTTTTAAAATGTGTCTGTTGCTAATACATCTATGCATTTTGTTTCCATTAGTGGTAGTCCAATATTTAATCCTCTTGGTTCAAGATAAAAATATAACATTACAATAACTGACTTATAACTGAAGATTGCGAAGACGACAGTGGGTGAAGTTTGTTTTTTATTATTGCTGCTCTGAGATAAACATTAGACCAAGAAACCTAGACATTTCTGGAAAAGAGAAAACTTGAACTTTGCAATAAAAAGTAATTAAAATCTCCTTGCCCATGCTACCCGGCAAAGCCACGATCGTGGCTTGTCGAACCAAGAGGGTTAATTATGTGTTTAGATGGCACAGATGTTTAGTTGGTTTGTTAGTTTTTTTTTGTAAAAGAACAAAGTAACAGTCTACTTTGTTCCAGTACAGTTTTTTGTAAAAGAATAAAGTAACAGTCTACTTTGTTCCAGTACCTTTTCAAAGTTTTTAAAATTAAAAGTTACATCAGTTGCTCTTGGTATTTACATATCCCGTCTTGCTTGCTTTCCTTTCTTTCTCACACTTTTGATTTGTAAAATAATTTCTTTCTATAAAATAGAGCCATCAACTTCAAAGAACCGAGCTCGAGCATCGGAAAGCCAGGCTGGTGATGTACCAGAACGATATTATGTGGTGGAGAACAATGAAATGGTTAGGATAAAGTACTTGCTGGTATACTGTGAGCCAACCACCATACAGCGAGAAAGGTTTGATTTTATGTGTTCTCATAATTTGGCATTTAATTTAGAAATGATCATTTTTTCATTTTAAATACTTTCTTCTCAATTCATATTGAGAGATGTGCATTATTTTTTATTTAAATCTGATAGGTTTCTTGCATCAAATGCTGTTGTATCCTCACAGTTAACAGTTGTTAGCATTATGAAACTGGTGGCTAATGGTTTATGAATTAATAAAACTTGAACTGCTTTGGACAGAATTAAATTAGAGAAACACTTCTGTTCTGACAGAATGCAGCAGAAAATGTCATTTGCATGTAAATATCTTTGCAGATCCTTGCATGCGGTTCCATGGTATCGGAGGAACAGGTTTGCAGTGTTGATGACCTTGTATTTGTGTGTTCTTCTCATCATAGGATTATTGAACTCAAGAACTTTCTTTGTTTTTCTCAGAAAATTCCTTCATTCTGTAGGGTTTTCATGACAGTTTAGGCTGTCTCACAATCGTTATTTATCTTACAAGTTGTCCTTGCACTCGCATGCACAAATATACACAAATACCTGTTATCATCTGCACTTTCAAAATACAGCTATTGTTTTTGTGAAGAAAGTTTGAGAAACAGTGATGCTAGGTTTAGGAACTATGTCCTATTAAGGTAATCTCAAATTTGCTTTTTAAAAAAGGAATCATAACAGCATATTCTTTGGTAATCCAAACATCTAGAAGCAGCATTAAAAACACAATTGAATACAAAATGAATATTGCATTGTGTCATCATTTTGTTTTAAAATGGTTGTCTGTACTTACCGCAACATCATTTTAGCTAAACTGGGTATCTAAAAATATAGAAAGAGCCATATTCACAGAAAGTTATTGTTCAGGATTCTTTTTCTCCTGATTCATTCTTTTTATAATTTTTGTTGGGAAAATATAAGGTTATGTAAATTTCCATTAAGTTTATAGTGGTTAAAAAAAATAATGTTTTCATTAGATTAGTTATTTTATCTTGTGCCATTGTCTCCTTAATAATATTGTTTTTTGTAAAGAGAGTTTACATATCAGTTTATCATATTTTCATATACTTTGAAAAGTTTATTTCTGACATCGGTATTAATAGAGTGTCATGGTTACTGATTTTATATTTCCTTTTCTGGGTGGAATTATGTACAAGGATACAGCAATACATCAACAACACATTTGTGGTTTTTAAGTTGTGGCCATTTTTTACAGTATAGATTTAATTTTAGGCTCTTAAAATTTATTTTCATTTTCTAGTTATTAACCAAAAGATGCAGGAGAGAACCTTGACAGGACCTGTGCAAAATTTTGTTATAGTGGTTATTTCTAATTCAATGAAAGAAGGAGAAAAGATATTTTGTTGTTGAAGATTATGTTGGTGTTTATTATAAATATTTTTGTTGTTATTGCTGTAGTTGACATTTTTATTGCTCATATAATTTTTTTAATAAAGATAATTTATGCATTAAAAAGGAGAGCGATTTCAGAGATGCAGAGGCAGTGATAACTTCCAAATGTTTTACAAATTACGACTGTGAATTATGATTTGTCAGAAAGTGAGACCAAATGTTTTACAAATTACGACTGTGAATTATGATTTGTCAGAAAGTGAGATTTTACCCTTCATTCTTTTCATCCTTTTATCTAACAATACTACAGTGATGTCATTTCAACATAACTTCCATTCTTACAGCCTTTTTGGAGGTTATTTTGTGATTATATTTTCTGTATAAAGCAAATGGTGAGATCCCACCATAAATTTTGATGTTTGCTCATGATTGCATTAGACATTTTAGAATTGTTTTGTTAATATGATTTCTTTATTCAACAATTTAATCTTTTCTTAAATTTAAAGCCTTAATTATGCTATGATCATAAATACTTTAGATGATTTATGTAGGACATACTAAACACTTCAGTTAGGCCATTCCAAATGCTTGATGCAGGATGAGAAACTGTTCCACAGAAACTGGCTTTTGACAAAATTATGAAAACATCCGTGCCTGTGCAGGATTATCCACAGCCACACATAGCAGGAGTGTGCACTCGCTTTTGCGTATCTGCGCATGCAGCAAAAACTCAGCACTGATTTTGCTCAAAGTACATGCTTTTGCACATGTTTTGTTATGCTAGACAAACTAGATATTTTCAGTCTCATGCCAAACAATTCTTTTTTTGATTAAAATGTGTACTTTGCTGGCAATTTTGCAATTAAAATTACTAAAACCACTTGATGGTAATTGTCTTATGGTGAAAAGGTAGCACCGACGTGCGTGAATTTTCCAAGCACTTTGAACATCCAACTACCAGGATACTATTATGAAGGACAGTCCTAGAAATTTCCTTAGTAAAGTCTATACTTTAGCCATCTATGTAATTAGTGACAAATTTGTCTTAATTTTACAAAATCATCAGATTCTTCTCCAAATTTTCATTGTCTTTTTCCCTTTAATTTTCTGAAGAAAATCATTTTTCGCTCCATGTAGAAGATTCAGACCAGCCTCCTCAGCAGTTATTTTTCAAACACCTGGATTGTTCTCGCTATATCAGCAAGCAGATTGCAACAAATACTGAGTCACAACACCAAATCATCAAAGTATAGAAAGTGCTGGCATTAAAGGTGACGCAAAGAAAGGGTTAATTCGAACATATGGTTTGTTTTGTGAATACCTTTGTTATAAATTTTAAAATTTTGTTCACTTTTAAGAGACCATCTCAATCCACCTGCCTGCAAAATGTACATCCAAATTGCATGCAAGCATAAATGTTTGTGTGTAGGTAAATGGGCTTTAATGAACATAACCAAATTGTAAAAGTACTTTTCTGAAATCATGGTAATTTTTGGGTGCAGAGTCATTGTAACTTTCTTTCATTTCTCACACTGTCTTGGCAATCATGGGTCTTTTAAACAAGTGCTAGAGAAAACTGCTTGAAGCTCAATCTAAGTTTTGTTAAAACAAACTTTAAAAAATAACCTATGCATCTGGCAGTCCTGGGCTCATGCAAAGAACTTTTTTTTTGGCTTGAGTGATCCTGATCATATTATTGTTGAAGAGACCCCTTCTGTCCAGTCCAAAGCTCCTTTAGCTGCACTGCACAGTCTAAGTCCCTGAGGGCTGCCTTGGCCTCATCCTCACAGCTCTTGTGGTTTTCAATTGCCTTATTCAACAGAGATTCAGCACCCAGTTCCAAAATGAGTGGAGTGTACTCTCGTTTTCGGACCACTAGGTTTCTTAGTGCCATGCAACACTGTTTCTGCAGAAAGAAATTACCTGCAAGTAATCTTGTAAGCCAGATTGAGAAAAGGGGTGCACATCTTTGGGAAATATGCATTTTACTACTTGATCTTTGACTCAACCAAAACCATGTTTTACTGTTACTGTTACACAGAAGTGATATGACTTCTTCATAAATCAATAAATTCTACTTTGGAAAATGAGTTAACTCACTTGCAAACACAAGGATGAGATGGAAAGTTTAATTTATAACAAAATACCTGTACTCCAGTTTCTTGTGCATGTATCTTCATGACCTGCACTACTGTTTCATGACCTCTGCATTCAATGACTCGAGTACAATGCTCAGGGTTCCTCAGAGTTAAAGCCACTAGCACACCACACCCAACCTCAGCAATAGCAGCATTATTGGCATGCTTTGTCATGGCTGCCACCACCAGCTCCACAGCATTCAGCTTCACTGCTGCCAGTTTGACATCATCACTGCCAGCGAGAGACTTCAGCACCACTAATGCCTGCCGCACTATTGCCTGCCAAATTTTAAAGTCCATTAAAAACAATCAAGTGAAAAATGTGTTTTCCTCAAAAGTAAAAGTTGGCAACTGATAATATTTACTGCCTTCTGCATTGTCACTCACAAATGTATACAGACACGCACACAAACAGACGAGGGTAGGGGGAGGGTCATTACATGTTACAAACGTTTAACTTTCTTCTTGTAATGGGGTGTTTGTTGATTAAAAAACATTCATGTTTCTGGAAAAGGGATTTTCTGTTTCGTGTTAGTTTTTCTTACCTTCTCAAAAGAAAAAACATCTACAGAACAAGATAAAATGGAGAAATAACCCTTTTGTCAACACTACCTTGTCTCCTATGTTGTTTTCAAACGCTTGCAGAATGAGATTCACGCCTCCTAGGTTGAGAACCTCTTTACAGAACTCATCTCTCACTGCTAGACTTCCAAGTGTCAAAAAAAGTTCCCCAAGCACATTCACATTGTGAGCATACACTGCAAGCAAATAATAGAGAGTGGATTCATATTTTTATCTGTTTTAATAAAAAAACTGAATTGTTTTCATTTATTTTCTGTGAAGGATACACAAATCTATGCACTTAATGCACAGATCAGTTTTTCTAAAATGAGATAAATTGTCGTGCTTTCAAGATAATTATGAACTCCCAATACAGATGTTTGTGCAGATATACTTTTTCAATTTTTTTTCATCAAGACCTGGATGTGATAATATGCTGTCTAGGTTAACACCATGGATGAAATAGATTAAATAAAGAATAGAAATTATATGCAAAATAAATTTTTCATGTAATCTTCAATAAGCTGAGAACAATAAAATTTCTCCCTTTCTATTTATCTTATTGTGGCACATACACCATATTCACTAATAAGAAGCAAGCAAAATTAAAACAAATTGTTACCTTCACAGATCTTGAGAATGGCCTTCAAAGCACATCCTTCAGTGACAATCATCTTTGCATGTTCATGGGCCTTACCAAATGGGACACGAATGTCATCATCAAATGTAAAAACACGTAAAGCAAAACAGATTTCTTTCACAAGAGATGGCACTGACTGGTGAAGTGTTAAGAGTTCTGTCAACAGGACGATTACATTCTTCCCCACAAATGTCTGACGATTGATCTCATGTTTCACACAACAAAGACGAATTACTCTGACGACCAACTCAAGAATCTCCCAGTCGGATTTAAAATTGTCAAGTAGCTTCACAAAAAGAGTGCTTCCATCTTCTTCTAAAAGATCTGGCTGACCATTTAACAATGCACAGAATGACTGCAAAACTGCTTTGGTCATGGGAATGTCTGTAGAAAACATGTGCATAGTTTTCATTAAGGATGAGTAAGCCTGGTGGTTCCCTGCAAGACATCTGTGTGCAAGATCAATATTGCATTCATCACGTATTTTCTCAAGGCTGCTGATGATGTTTTTGAAATCTGGTTGTCCTGCCTCCAGCTGAAGGTTTAGCTTCTGAAACGCTTCTAACACAGGATGAACTGAAGTGATGTCCCCTGATCCACCAATGCTATTGCCTTGGCCATACAGAGTTGGATCTTTCACTATGTTGTCTAGGTTAATACCCTGATTAAATAGAGAAATGCAATTTTATTCATAGTGAAGTTTTGTAATCTTCAATAAACTGTAACAATAAAGTCTTTCCCATCCCGCATCTCTTATTATGGCAGACATGTCTGAGTTCACTACTACCACCAGTATAACAAAAGCTATGACAGTAATACAAGGTGACAGGAAAAAAATAATTGACAATTTAAAGGATATTACCAAAACAGATAACTTTTTTCTTACTTGTCACTGTCAGTTCTCACAGCTTGAGTGAGTTAAAATTGTCTCAAAAATAAATTATACTTCCTAAAAATAAAATACAGGAAAAATACAAAAGAAATTTGGGATGAAGAAATTCTTATAACCAGCATGGAAAACATTATGGATTATCCATCCACATGTGTTTGTAGGTTGGTGGAGGGGTGTGTTGGGTGGGTTGTGTGTATAAGAGAAAGAGGAAAACAATGAAAGAGACAAGGGTGGTAGACTATTTAGGTGATAACTTTGAATAATTACTGTATGCAGAATTAAATGCTCCTGGCTTATATCACATGTCTGCATTATATACTTCCAAAATCATGGCAATCAGTTAATATACCTTTTCAATAATCTAATAAGAAAATAATGAGCTTGGTTAAAGATCCAAATCTATACCTCCCGTCCCCCATTCCCCAAAACTAGCGCCTTCTCTCTCTCTTCCTTCATGGTTTGTACACTAAGATATTCTCAACACAGATCTACATAGACTTAATGTATTCGTCCACCTGAATTTCGAACTGCTGAACAGCATCTTGAACTGCCTCTTCTGGAGTCATATCAAATTCTTCGATGTTCTCTTTTACAACATTGTCAAAGGTCTGCTGTGTTATTTTCTTAGCCATTGTGACGGTCGCGTTGTACACTTTGTCCGTAAAATAAGCCGGCAACCCGTCGTTAATGTAAGCAGACGAAAAGCTCGTGGTTGGCAAAGCAGTTAACAGTAGCGGAAGTGATAACGATAAAGAACAAAGTTCAGCATAAAGTCTAAATATCTTTAAAAGTTTCAGCCAGCAGTGCCATATAATGTAAACTCAAAACCTAGATTTTATGTTTTATCAATATATTTTATAATGTATACTTTTGCTTTTTGTTATAAACACATCGAGAATGAATATTCCTCCGCGATCTCCTCCCAACTTGAAGTAGGCCTACAGTGTATTTGGTATTTATATAACAAACATCACATTATGAAATTATTGATGGTGCATTGCGATATTCATACATATCTGCTTATCGAGGAACAATATTATTTTAAAAATCAGGTTGCAATAAGTGAGGTCTTTGCATAACTGGATTTTTGTTTCCTCTCAGTAGATGTACGTCTAGACTCCAAGTCTAGAATCATGTTCAAGTTATACATTTAAACATAAATATTATGTTTTCTTTTTGCGTGTCAAGATTTTCTTACATTAAAGTTATGTTAGATGTACTGATCCTTTTTAATCTTAAACATTAATTTTCGCACGCAAACAGGGATCGACGTTAGTGAGAGGAAAAGCTGGGCACATTTTGGTCGCCCTTGGCAACAGCTTTTGTTTACACGTCGTAAACCTTAGTGTCGCGATGAAACCTTGTGTCTGGTTTGGCGATGACTTCAGGGGGTACAAAATATATGTCTGTTTATAGAACGACACATTTTGTGTAGATGGCAGAAATAAGAATATCATAAATAGTAGCAAGAGAACGTTTTCCCCTCTAAATACGATATCTCAGCCACTGTTAAAAAATATTTGAAATTAATTTAGACTATTATTTGCTGAAGTTATGGCGTCGGAATAGGTTCCGTTAACCGGCCAGTATCGCAGTTCATTATTATCGATCTAATTCTAGAGGACATACTACACGTTTTTTGCTCTGCCCATAGTGTATAATGAATGAGGAAGATCAGTTCACTTTATGCCGTGTTGCAAAGCCCTATACATCATCTTAGGGCAAGACTCAACATTTGTTATATTAATGAAACGCTTGAAAAGAATGTGACATTGTATCGTTTTTATGCATTTCCGTTTAGAAAATATATAGTAGAAGATTAACATCTTTACTTACCTGCTTGTATTTGAAAATAGTATTTTCATTTATACTTTTTCTTTGTATTAGTAAATGTCACATTGTTGTTGTGCGCTTCCATTCTGTGGGGCAGTGGCCCTTGAATAAACAGTCTCTCTCTCAACATGCAGATCAATATCCCGAGAAAGTGCTACTCATTTTTTAAGAGCAAGGTCTACAATGGAATTTAAAGGGAGAAAACATTGACACAGTGTCACTCTTTCATTTATTAAATTAATCCAATTTTTTGGCACATACATATGACATTCACCACTACCCATATGTTTACTTGGGGTGAGACTAGCTACATGGCCATGGTTATTTTGCATAAAGCACCATAACTAATCCTCTCACAGTGCATTAAAATGCCGATAATAACACAACCAGCCCAAGACCTGCTCTTCGACCTCGCGGTCCCAGATGACAGATAATACGACACCGAGACTGATGGCCCACTAGTGTACTTTTCATCAATGATGTTGACGTGCTAGACTCATTCAACATCTGAATTAAGCCTGCAGAAATGCAATCACAAATGCAGGGGCAGTTCAGGATGAGCTCTATAGTTTCAGCGGCCTTGTTCTAGAGCTGTAATGATTTTCCTTTGCTTTGATGTTGCCGTCCAGTCTGGTCGTCGGTGTTATGATGGGAGTTCTGCTCGAAGCTGATTGCCGCTACGCACTGCTGCTGACGTCGTTGCTCTTGCTGTTTCATCTCCTGTTATCTTTGTAGTAGAACCTTAAAGGCTAACCCGATTGTTCAGCAAAAATCCCTGGAAACAGAGCATAAAGTATTGAAAAAACATATAATGAGGCACAAGAGATTTTATATTAATATGTTTCTCTTAAGCACACCTGGATTTGTGGAGAAAACAGGAAGTGACGAAATGAAAGTATTTCTAAAAATAGCGTCGTCTGCACGAGCTGAAGTCGAAGAGAAAAGATGCAATCTTTGGTAAATGAAAACTGACCAGAACACAATGTGTTGTTGCTGAATGTTTTCTTCGACACTCAGAGTTTGTACTCATGAAGGAAATCCTAAAGATAATGGCAGCAAACGCCAGTGGATTAACTTTGTTCAGAGATGTTTATATACAGATCTCTGCTTTGTTCAAACGTGCCGTGCGAACTTCGTCACCACACTGTACTCAAGAATTTGCTCAAAACATTTCAAAATCAATTGTTATCCAGTCACTTATACAGTACAAGCAAGTCTTGGACTTTCAATAAAACAAAGAAATGTTATTCTTACAGCAGTACTTACTATACAAAAGCACAAGATGTTAAAACCAACTACGACTGCTGGTAGATCAACCATTTTGCTGCCATATAATATAAAATAAAAATGCAATGCTTGAAACCATCAAATAAAAAAAAATTAAAGGAGTTTCTCTTAGACAAAGACTTTTAAAATGTGTTTATAATATTTTATTATCAATGATGCACATGGGAAAATTAACTCAAATGCGCCCACTTAGTAACAAACAATCACTTATAATACAACATAAACTGTAATGTCTGTGATTGTTACCCATTCAGTTTTGACATGGAGAAGATTGACTTTTACCAGTCTGTTGAATGAATTCGGTCTGGGCCATTTAATTTTTTTTTAACTTCATTTGAAGCTCCTAAATAAATTTCCAATCTGAAGGGCTGTATTCCAAATTCAGCTGTTTCATTTTTGGGCCAAATAATCGCTTCTTGAACACGACAACCTGAGCGATGTTTCTTCATTTGACTTGAAGGCATCAACACTCGCTGTTACAAATACTTCGGGCGCGTAAGAGAACCTTCAGTATAGGAGAGGAATTTGTTCCCGCTTTCCTAGTTGCAGGTGAGAATGCCGATGTTTGAAGGCTTATATCTTAAAAATTAAGCATAATTATGTACTCGTATTTTGGAAATTATTCTTTTAAAACGAACTTAACCCGATGATAAAGAAAAAAATGTTGCACTCGCTTTGTCCTTTAAAAGAGGCCGAGTAAATAGTAGAGAAGTCTATTTATGTTGATAGTCAGGCTTTGCAAATGTACTTAGATGCAGCTTGACACGATCTCACCTTTTCTTTACCCGTATCTACAAGATTCGACCGAGGAGGCGAAGCAGCTAATGCCACTGACCTTAAAACAAACTGTTTTGAAATAACAATTCTTTCTTATTAGACATATCGAATATGATCTTCACACACTCAACAAACCTCTTTGTATTCAAGGGTGTGAAACATTTTCCCGCTGTATCGTATCGTAACTGAATCGCTCGCCTATAACCTGCTGGTGCTAGCTTTAACATGGCTAACAATGGATTGTTGGGGATTGCTTTATTTCTTTCGCCTTGTGTTTGGACACGCCAGTCGTTATTGTCTTCTGGTCCCATAAAGACCGACACAAGCCTGGGAAGTGTCATAAAATGTATTCACACCTGTAAAAGACTGCCCACTTCTCCCTCCACCTACATTCCCAAATCCCTTTCGCGAACGGAACTGGTGCGACTGGCAAACCATGAACAAAATCTTGCTGGATGCCCGAGGTCCCGACTTTTGCCCACGGCTGTGGTCACGTGAACAGCAAACGGGAATAATTGATTTCGGTTATCCAGGAGGGTTTTACCTTCTTAGCACATTGTTGCTTGTTACTCGTCTCTTGTTTATCTGGAAATGTGCTCTAGGCATTAAAAAGTTTGTCGTATTGGTGATGACACGTACATTCAGTGGACGGAAGTGGCGTTTAAAGGAGCTATAGGCAGTATGCGTGACCGAGTTCTGGTGGTGGAGTACACAACACAACACAAACCCACACACGTACCTCCCACTACTAACTCCATCAATCCAGTCTGTTAAAAAAAAAAACAACTGCTAAGCCACGCACAAGATATGAGTACAAGGGAGCCGGCGATGGAGCTTGATGCATTGCCCGCTGGGCCTAGTCAAGCAGAACTGTGACGAGTGTTACCTCTGATGAGCCGCCTGCCCACAGCATTAGCAGGCAAAACAAAAATCAATGGATAGAGATTCATCACCGTACCAAGTTCTTGGGGTTTTCCAACCTCTCACAAAGCAGAAATGCACGCCCGTGCGTCGGCCAGGTACGTAAGTTGCTTATTGATCAGCATCCCGTTTCCATGGTAACGAAGAATACTCGTCAAGGTATCTGCGACTTCCATGTATCGCTTTGGAAACAGCGGTTAGGTTTGGAGGCGAAAGGGGAAACGGCTGATTCAGCGGGACTGACTGGTAGTGGGACACCAGAACCCGAGCATTGGAGTGTGTAGTAAGCCATGTTTTATGTACACCCATAAATCTTCACCTGTGTGCTGGCACAGATTATCATTCCCCTCTCCTTCCCTCTTGCAGCCCAAGCAAGGACACTTCCCTTGCCTCCACCCCACCCCAAGGTTCCTGTTAGATATGGTGGTGAGGGCGCCACTGGTTACTGTGGAAGTGTGTGAGCTGTCTTCACCGAATACTTGTCTGCAACCTTTTTCCAGTCCTTTTCCTGAGCGACCAGTCTGTTTATTCCCCCTTCTCAGATCATTCGTAATCCTTCGTCTTTGTTTATGAGGAACTGTGCTAGACCTACCCTGACAATTTGGCAGCATTATAGATATTCTGACCTTCACATCCCGATTTCCAAATGTAAACTAACGAGGTTTAGGCCATTAATATCTCTAATAACACGCTCCACTCGCCTCACTCACACACACACACACACACACACACACACACACACACACACACACACACACACACACACACACACACACAGGGTGTGTTTGTTCCTGTGTAAATTGTTTAATGTTCAATGCCCCTGACCTTATTGTCACTTCTCGTAAGTGGCATCGTATCTACAATGCCTAACAATCACACATAAAGCAAATATTAGCTTCATCGGAGAAACCGGAATCAGCAGCGCTTTTGAAACAGGTTCCGGCACGTAAAGTTGGAAGAAATAACTGAAACCCTTGGGCAGATAACTACAGGGGAAAAGTATTCAGCTGCAGCTAGAGAGATGCAAACCGAGAGGGCGCTTAAACTTCAGAAGGAAAGCTACCCCACGCGCACGTTCGTTTTGAGGAGGAGATTCCAAAACACGTGCAGCCGAGAGCAAAGTCGCTCGACAGAGAGGCGGGACCCCAGTGGAGGATACAACAATTAGCGGGAGCTCAAAGGATACAGCGATTAGGGGGTGCCCAGTGTAGGATGCAGGGAACAGCGGAATCCTAGCGAAAGATAGTCTGAAGGGGATCCGGAGAGGGATACGGTGATTAGTGGGAGTACAGAGAGGGATACAGTGACTATAGTGGGAGTCCAGTGACGGGTATATCGTAGAGAGGAAACTCCACAAAGAATACAGAGATGTGAGAGGGAGCAGTGATCAGCAGATTTTGCAATGTAGACAAAAGTGATTAGCAGGTTTCCAGTGAAGGAAACAGTGATTAAGGAAACGGCTGCACAATAAAGTCCCCTAGTTAAAGTGAACCTTCAAAGAGAACAAAACGAAAAAATAAACATACAACTAGAAAGAAAGACCTAACAAAATAGCAAGCAAAGGAAGGAAAGAAAAAAGGAAAACAAACATGCTGACGTGTGAGGCGGGGACCCTGCACAAATCTATATCTTCCCTCCCAGTCGACTCCCAACACAAAACGGAAACACCCCCGTGACGTGGAGGACAACCGCCAGTGTCGAGCATTGAGACTGGCGAGACATGGCGGTTCCCATCAATCAGACTGTGCCTGTTTGCTCTCTCTCTCTCTCTCTCTCTCACACACACACACACACACACACACACACACACACACACACACACGTTCACCTCTCGGAAAAACCGCATTGGCCGCATCCTGCATCACTAGCATTTCCCTTCTCCCACCATTCCCACCACGACCCGCTACTTTTGGGTTCTTTCAGATTCTAGACGATTTGACTGATTTATGGTGTTAACAAAAATTATGATCATCGAAGACAAGGGTGAGCAGAATCTTCAGCAAGCATTGCATGGAGACACGAAACGAGAGCCGTCTGAACGCAGATAGTGAACATGTAGTACTCGGCAATATGTTGGTGTACACGTGGACTGAAGCTAGGATTTGGGCGGAAATTGCCGAGAGTGAAATTTGAACGAGTGAAATCTTTGTCATGTTGCCGTTGTGAGGTGGAATACTTTGTTGGAATTTATTTGTTATGCTTACGTGCTACTGGATGCTTATTAATGTTACATAAAGCTTGTGTGTGTGTGTGTGTGTGTGTGTGTGTGTGTGTGTGTGTGTGTGTGTGTGTGTGTGTGTGTGTGTGTGTGTGTGTGTGTGTGTGTGAGAGAGAGAGAGACAGAGAGAGACAGAGAGAGATAGGCTAAAGTGGTGTAAGTAGGAAAGCCTGTAACATGAGAATGATTCACAGCTCTTATCATTCGTTATCCCACTATGACATCGTCGTGCCTCAGACCCCTCATATAAATATATATATATATATAATCTCTCTTTCGCTCTCTCTCCCTCTTCGCTAGATGAGAGGAGAACAGTGGCAGCTGTCGCTGTGTCCCACAGCTGCAGGAGGCTGGAAGGCAGACCAGCGCGCGCTCCGTGCGAGCGGCCGATGCCAGATAAGAGGAGCCGCGTTCTCAGGGCGTGGCAAGCGACACGGATGACACAGGTGAGGGTGTCAGTCTTTTGTTCCCGGTCAGTCGTCGAGCCGCCTACAAGATGTATGCCAGCCATTGCCCCCTTCTGAGTTCTAGCCTTGTAAACGCCGATTACAAGATGAGGAAGAAACGCAAAGAGCTGTAGCCGTGTTGATGTGCGCAAGAGTTGCTGGCTGTGCGGCGACTGGTCAGGAATCCTGCCGATCAACACATCTCGGGTACTTTATTTTTGTTGTCCTGCCGTCTGTGGGAGAGTCGCTGGTCGCCACTGTCCACCCCACGTCTTCACATGTGGCGCTATGGCGGAAGCGCTGCAGCAGGTACCGTACCCCTCTTGAATGTAAACAACTTTGCTTTGAAATATATAATATATATATACACACGGTTGACACAATAGAGTTTATGTTGCTGATAAAAAGCTGTATTCTGACATTCTCAATGATTTTATTGCTCTTTGTATGTGCGTGTGTGCGTGCGTGCGCGCCAACTTTTCAGGAGTTGCAATAGATCTTGATTTATTTACCTGCATGAAATAAAATGTTAAATTAAAATTCACTTGCAGTCAGTGCGCTGCCTCGTCTGTTCACATGTTTTGTTTCTGTAATACTATCTCCTGTCTTAGGTTTGCTGGCTTCCTTGTGTTTTTTCACGTTTCTTTGTGCGTTTTATTAATTATTTTTTCCATTTTTTATATGCAAATATATATAAACAAATAAGATGGCGAAGACTTGAGAAAATTCAGTTATTTTAAATCAGTTTAATTCATCCTGATACGCGTGAACTCAATAATACTTTCAGTTTCTTGTTGTCAACGATAAACCAATCTAACAAAAAGAAATATGGAACAAACTAACAAATAGACTTTTCATGTATTTTATCTTAGTCTCTCCATTTTTTTCGTTTTTCTTATATCTGTGAAGACTTTTGCGTTTAACGTTTACGTTGCTGTCTAAAGGAAAGACAACGACATCACTTACAGAACTACCTGTAAATTTAAATTTCTTAAGAAGATTTTATTTATTGTCAGTCGTGTTAGAAACTTGCAACAGCTGTATCAGATTTCTAAGGCGACTAACAATCCAAGATGGCCATTTCCGGAGAGATAACATCCAGAACGAAGTTTTAGGCAAACCTCATTTGTGTCATCTGCAGTCCAGTTGCTCAATCTTAGATGAACTGTCAACGATGTGTGTGTGTGTGTGTTTGTGTGTGTTTGTGTGTGTGTGTGTGTGTGTGTGTGTGTGTGTGTGTGTGTGTGTGTGTGTGTGTGTGTGTGAGAGAGAGAGAGAGAGATGTTGTGGGAGGATACTTGATTTCCTTGTTGCAATTTTTTTTATCTATCTATCTATCTATCTATCTATCTATCTATCTATCTATCTATCTATCTATCTATCTATCTATCTATCTATCTATCTATCTATCTATCTACACATGATATATGTTACTTGCCCACTTCTTCTTTCTCTTTTTTTCATTTCTCAATTTTTTTCATTGTTAAACTCGAGCACATTCCCATATTCAAATTGACCACTGGGACAAATAAAGTTGGTCATCGTCATTGTGCGCTAAAAGAAATGAGCTAAACCTTTCTCCTAATATCCAAGTCGAGAGCTTTCACAAAAAAGGAAGCATTTGCCTACTATTAGAAATAAGGATGGCCCTTGGGGCCCTCTTAACAGAGCCACATTGCCAAGTTCCCTCCCTACCACGACTGCACTGATGGTTTTGTGGATGTTGCTGTGGAAGCTACTCAGACCTTTGACTAACAGTTTTGTAGATGTTTTGTTACTTATCGTATCCCTCAAGTTTCAATTAGTCAACTAGCAAAGTAATGTCTTGCTGATCAAGATTTATGTGATTTTTCAAATGGCCAAAGGTGTGGATGAAGCTCCTATCGGTGTACATACATACATACATACATATATCTTAGCTTTGCAAAGCTGCCAAACTAATCAGATCGCAGCCAAACTGCAGAGGACTAAGTTCCACAAGACGAGCGCAGTACAGTATTCACAGACATTTGTCCCAAATTATTGTTTTCTGTGTCTGTTACATAAAAGCTGTATTTAGTAAAACAGTCTCCTTGTTCACTGAACTGTGTCTCATGCCGCAGAAAGTATCCATATTTTCGTGATTAATTTTCTCCAATTCTTTTTTTTTTTCGTAGTAGGTCCTGGCTCCTATTTGTTTCCCAGGATGTCTGTCTTGAATGTCTGCTTGTTGTAATCCTTCAAAATGTAATGTGTTCAGGAATCGTTGAGCAGAGTTTCTGGTAAGGTTTCTGGGCAGAACTAAGTCAAAAGGTGTAGACACCACCGTAGAATATGATTGTTGCTGTAAATATGTTCAAAAAAGCCTTATTTGTTATTAGAACTGAGCTGCCATCAGCAGCAAATCGAGAAAACCATCGTCGTCATTATCAGCAACAACTGTTTCTTTTCTTGATCAGTAATCGTAGAGCATAATAAAGCCAAAATGATCCTACAACGGCTGTCGTCAATGAATTAAATTATCTTACCTCTCAACAAACAAAGTCTGTAAAAGACATTATCCAGCAAGCAGCCAATGAATCGCCATGATTTGACAGATGTGTTTAAACAGACTTGGAACATCTTTCTTGGAAGAGCTATCTGAGTGTAATTTCTGATTTCAGAATTAAAAGGCTGATTTCTGTAAAGTTTCAGGTGCCTTCTGGAAAGATTACATTAGCGAATGTTAGAGGAGAGTCGATGCAAGGTTTCGGTTTCTGGAACACACGGTGACGCACGATGCATCGAATTGTTTTCATGAATTGTTTGTTCAAAGACTGCAGCAAAGGCGTGCAGCCCAGGAGGGTGGGCCTTGGAGAAGCTGAAGGTTGCAAATTATCTTTTGATCACACGAAGGAAACGAAACCTTCTATTTATCAACCAAGAGCACTGAGAGAAAACAATTGCCTCTTGTCATTTTATATGTTACAGTTGACTAACATCGCACCCCACTACATAAATCAGACTGCACAAATCACAACAGCACATACATGTATCACACTCCACTCACACAGGCAAGCAGAACTAGATTTTTGTATACAGTGCCAGTCGATTTTTCTGACAATTATCATGTTTCGCAGAATGAAAAGCTAAAACATGAATGAAACTGAGAGTTAAGCCAAAAAAAGACAAATACAACAAAAGTTTGATAATGAAATGAAGTGGTTACCAACTTAGCAAAATAAAGAGAGAGAGAGAGAGGAGAGTATAAATTTAGCAAGAAAGCAAAATCAAACTGAATACATAGCTAGGAGATTTTTTTCTTCTCTTTTTCTTCTTTCTAGTCTCCTTTTCAAAACCAGATTTTTTTTTTTACATTGGTGGCTACTTTCTCAAACATAAGCCGAGGTCCTCTACTCATGAACAAGCCTCCAGTCGTCCTGATGTAGGTGGTGTACATCAACAAGTTTAATTGCTCCTGCATCACGGATTTCAGTTTTCGTCCTAAAATGTCAAAGTTCATCCGTGTTCAGTTACAAAAATGTCTTCCCGCTGGTACCAAATGTGAGCAGTTTCACTAAATTGAACCGTTAGACCGATTTCATTGCAGTATGCGGAAAAAGATTTTTTTCTCCACGAAATAAGATCTGTTTTTAAGAGTTTAAACCGAGTCAGAATGAACGGGTGGGCGTTGGGATGTAGGGTAGGAGGTTTAGAAGAGACGTTGGGACGTCAGCGACTGTCTCTAGGCGTAGGCCCGACGTCGACAGGAAGCTACAGGTGAGACTCTCGGCGGTCGATGTCGTCAAGCTTGCTGACGCTGTTCGCCAACACCGTCGGCAGTTTTCTTTTCTCCGCCCCATTTCTATCGATAGACTAGCAGCGGCGTCAAAAACAAAAAAAAATGGGGCAAAAAAAGTGAAGGAAAGTCAGCGACGAATAGCTAAGAGACAAGCGAGTAGACAAAAACATCGGAACGTAGAAGGAGGGGAACAAGACACATAGATGGACACACAGACACAGAGAAAGATGGAGGAAAATTAATTTTCTTTAATTAATCTACAGTTTATTTGTCAAATTCTAAAGACGGGGTTGTAAAGCATTTATTTTTAGCGGAAATCTATATCCGGATTTGGGGAAATAAGGTCTTGATTTATCCAGCCATTAGAAATTTGTAATCTTAAAACTACTACATCGTTGGATTTGCTTCTCTTCCGACGGCTTGTAAACTTATTTTGGTTTTTCGAATAGGCATCCTGCAGGCTACCCAATAAGCAGCGAAAAAATGGATTCTACCTATTATATCCATTCTTGATAATTCAAGTTCTGCGACTGGACCTGCGGTGTGAAAACGAGCATTTACAGCCTGCATTCTGGTTTTTCAAATGAATTGTACAGGCTGGGAGCAGCTTCTGGCGACATGTCTTTCATCTCATATGGCATTCTATGTTTGTTGCGTGTGTGTGTGTGTGTGAATGTCTGTCTCTGTGTGTGTGTGTATGTGTGTGTGCGTACGTGTGTGTTGTGTGCCATGAGCCTACCTTCATTGTATTATTATTATTATTATTAATAAAACGTTGCACCTGACTAGTCCTCTAAAAGAAGAAACAAAGCAGAATGAATAATAACTTTATTCTTTTGGTACCTAGCACATCACGATACTATGTCACAGAGATTGAGAACATTATAAAACAGATAACAGTTTGTTGTTTTTGGTCAGTGTGACAATATATTATAGTACTAAAATTAAACTTCATTCCTTCTTTCTCGTTCTCCAGGCGTGGTATGGCGGACACATCTCGGGGCGCCGACTCCGGGGAGTCAAGATCAACCCCATCTATCAAGAGAGCGACCGAAGCGCCACCCACAAGGACAAGGACACTCAGTCAGAGAGTGCTCTGCCCATCGGAGAGATCCAGATTGAGATGTATGAGAGCCTCCCACGCAACAAACAAAAAATCTTCAAGCAAAGCAACTCCGCCCCTTCTCTCTGGACTCCCAGCACCACAGTGGATCGAGATTTTTCGAGATGGCGTGGGTTTTACGACAAAAGTGCTGACCCATGGTCTCGCGCTGGTGGCCATGATGACAACAACACCGCCAGCTTCCTGGACAGAAAATCGCAGAAATCTCAGAAGAAGAAGAACCATCCTGGGAGTGCCAGTAACCTTCAGTGGTCATTTCTCGATAATCGATCGTCGCCGAGACATCGCGAACCTATATGGGACGCGTTCAAGAACGTAGAGAAAAAAATTCCCCCCAAGCTCCGCGAGGAGTCGCTGGAAGCCGTTGGCAATGACTCCCCTAGTGACGTGAAGCCTGTACCGGCCGACGGTAACATGAACTCAGCCGACTGCGATGTGAGGTCAGCAACCACAGGGGAAACTGTAGACATTGCCAACGACACTGACCTCATCAGTGTTCTGTCAGACTACGGCGAAACTGAACCCTCGGGTGACCATTCTTTGCCTTATAACCGTGATTCGTTCCGCCGCACACGTATCACGGCGTCCTCCTGCCTGGACCCCGTCCTCCACTTCGTGATGGAAGACCCCAGCGGAGCATGTCCTGCCCAGGGCCTGCAGCCGGGACTGACATGCTGCTTCAGACACTTCTGTGCCTACTTCCTGCCTCATCAGTCCTTGCGTGGACAGACTGAGAAGATTGACTATGCTAGCGCAAAGCTTTTAAAAAAATTGTTCGCCTTGGAAAAAGTCGGGGTGCTTACCCTGAGAAATGGAACGAAGACTTCTCTAGACCAGTCAGGCGGTGACTCACTGTTCAATCGCTGGCACTTCAGTAGCGAGGACCTTCGCCTGCTGTTTCCTTCTAGTTGGGACTTGAGGAAGTGTGTTTGCACAACCAGTTCGGATGTGTGTCATGCGCGTGACAGTGATTTGCAGTGTCAATTTTACCACGAGAACTTCAGCAACAAAAAGGTTAGCCAGGCTGATGTTGGACAAGGAAGGAACGGATTCACTTGCGAGGTAGGTTTGTCCAAAGTACAGAGTCACCTTCAGTCCAGCACACACTTACACACCGGGAAAAATCAGGAGAAGGATTTGAATGGCACTGACAGTACGCCAGAAGGAACCAAGGAAAACAGACTGGAAGTTAGGAGGTTCGGCTGTGAGGACAGTGACCACCTAGGTGTACCTATCCCAGCATCATATGTAGATAATGTTTCTTGCCAAAAAGATACCACCGAGTGCCTTCACCATGGTTACGTCAACGAGAAAAAAGAATACGCGGAACTCGCTGACACAAATCAAAGGGAAATAGGAACCAAGCAAACCTCGGCTTGTAGTCTTCATCTACAAGAGACTTCTCGAGCTCATAGAACCAATGTTGTTTATTTTCAGGATTCTACCTCCGAAAGTGATGATGAAGCAATATTACAGACCACCACTGTCGGTGATAACATGAGCGAGCGAGCGGCAGCCAGGACAGATGTCGAGGATTTTCTGGATAACAACAATTACTTGCAGGGTGTGGACATGTGTACCTCACCGGGGTGTGAGAGGTGTCGCGAGATGGAGGCGGTGCAAGCTTCCTCAGGTACGGGTGGCAGCCCTAACGCGGAGCCCAAGCGAGACCAGTGCAAGGTGCCACTGACCGTAACCCTCACTGAGGCGTGCCAGGCAACGTGCATTTTTCACAATCAGGTGTTATTCCAAAGTCTGGTGGACAGCAGCAAGCGAACGGACGAGCTCAGTAGCCATGATGGCTCTGGGGACACGAATTCATTACTTTTGGGTGGTAAGCAGCAGATCAGAGAGTCACCTTTTAGTCCCAGAGAGTTCAGCTCTAACACAACACCGACACACAACGAGTCTGTTGTTCTACGGGTTGGTAAACATTATTAAAATTGTATTGTGTGTGTGTGTGTGTGTGTGTGTGTGTGTGCGTGCGTGCGTGCGTGTGTGTGTGTGTGTTTCTTCTTTGCTGGACTAGATTATTTCTTTGGAAACTTAAAGGGCTTTCATGGTCGATATAAAACAATTTTCAATATATTGTTGTCTTACCTGACGCTTAAAACAACAACAAAAACTAAAGTAGTCTAGTTTCCACGCAAAACTTTGTAATCTTACCTAGTAAAATGGTAACGGTCGTTTTCGAGTGAGGTGTTAGAAACCACACTTTCCTCGGGACCAGTTTTATGTGTATGCCAATCCCTCACTGACTTAACCTACCGCAACCAAGCACAGAGTCATCTTGAAGGAAGTTTGCTGTGCGACACAGGAATCGAATCGGCACGCTTCTCGGTTCGGATGCCAATGCTCTAACCACTCGGCTATCTGCTTGCCCATCTAGGTTGATTTGGTAGAAATGTGTTTCCACGCTGCACTATAGGTGAAAGAGAAGGGAGAGGAAACCTGACCTACCGGAGAAAAACCAGGAGACACCCAGCCGTTAGTTCAAGTGTCATTCAAAAGGTGTCCCGAGACGAGATCTGAATCAAGATCCTCTCACGGAAGTGGTGACCAGCGAGCGTTTTAGCTACTGCACTACCGGGCGCCCCAGGCTTACCCACCACCCTGTGCTATTTAAACCGAGAAAATTTGGCTAAACACTCGCGAGTGCTGACTTGATTCCGTCTTTTACCAAATGAGATCTTAAACACCACCACATGCAGAGGCATGCATTTTTTTTTAAAAAAGCACGTGTGCATACCTTTGAACTAATCGCCGGGGATTCAATTTGTATTTAGTTCAGGTCCTAGTGCCCAGTAATCACAAACAACATGGATCCATAATCGGATATAAAGCCAATCTGTGCACTCTCCGCATTCGGATGTTATTTTACTTTCATATTTTTTCTTGGCGAGACACATCTGACATCCTGGAGTCTCCCTAAAAATATCTGTTTTCCAGGCTCAGCTATTTGTCAAGAAGTGAGACAGGCGTAAATGGAAAGCAATGACAATGAAGCCCTTTTTAGACCTGATAATGAAGTAGCTCGGGAAACTAGAACTACTCGTTGGAATGAGAGATCGCCGCCATCTTGAGAGGCCCACGTGACGCCCCACGAAACGTAGTTTCCGTCATGCGCGACATTGTCGTCTGCCGGCTGCCGGGAGTCCTTCCGGTCGCTAGGGTTTTTCACTTTGGGGTGCATCACGCTTTCATCAGATGACCAGCAGCGGTTTCCTCGGCAACTGATAAAGCAGTGCAGATGTCCATGACGAGTTAAGGAGGGAATTCGAAACCGGCCATCTGTCCGCCGAGATAAAGAGGCGATAGAGAGCGATGGCTTCAAAGCCAGCGCCGTTGTTTGGTTGTTTGGATAAAATCGATGGGTTGTGCTGCAGGTTACGCAGCTATTGTCTCTATTGACAACTCCAACGATCCTTCCAACTGAGCAGTTTTGCAATCTTTTGGGCTTTTTTTCTTCTTGTTTTCTGTCCCCTGGCGCAAGTAAAAACAATAAAATAATCGTACAGCACTGTTTCAAGAACATTCCAGAAAACATCGATTTGTGTTGATCCAGATTGCGTCAGCAGCATTCAAGCGTGTAGTCCTGTCCTGTCAAAGCACAGTAATTTCTTTTTTTTCTGTTGGTATCTTTGGTTTATGTCTGATGAAAATCTTAGTGGCATGTGTCACAACTAATCGATCCTCTGTGTCTGAACCTGGTTCAGCAGGACTATTGCTCATCGTCGACTGCAATTTTGTTGTTATCTAGGAAGAACCCTGTTTAAACTTGTCACGAACTAGGTGGGGTGGGGCTCTCACTCTCGTCTGTTCGTCCATCCTTGTACCTGATTGTCTGATCTGTCTTTGTCAAAAGAGACGAAGACAGAACTTAAATAGCTGTAGCAGTAACAGACGAAAGAGTGCAAAAAGGTGACACTACGTGTGTTATCATTTGTTAACATAAATAAGTAACAAATTACGTATGTGAAAATTTGTTAAGGTAGCGTAAATAACATGTCGACTAACTCGCAGAAAATACCAAACAATAGGACACACTCGTAGACTAATTTGGAGACATGAATACGAAATAAATGAATCAGTAGTGGAGCCCGAGATGAGCCCCAGGGCTCATGTCACACCAGTCACGCTTCCTGCTGCCGTATCCTTTTTCCTTGGAGAGCGGGTAGCCTGGTGATTAGACCAGCGGTCTCCAAACCTGAAAAGCGCTAATGAGCTGGTTCGATACCCGCGTGACGCAGCACACTTCCTCCCATTAGACTTTAGCTGTGGACTGAGTGCGTGACTCCATTAGGGAGGGCAAGGCAACGATGAAGAGGAGACAGGCACAGCCATCACAAAAAGATGGCCTTGAGGGAAATGAGGTCTTCACTCACTTCGAATTTAAGGTCACTGGACTATTTTTAGTTTACCTTCCTTTTCCACTACAGGCTGGTAGAACAAAAGTCGTCTACAACATTATTCACTCATTTGGGAGCAACCACTTTTGATGAGTAAGCTTTAGGTTTGGACACGAGGCTAGATCTAAGGTGCTGTTGGTTTTTTTTTATTATTATTTTATTTATTTTGTTTTTGTTTTTGAGAAAGAGCGCCCCTGTTGCAGTCAGCTGAATTAAAACTTGACATTATTGGTTATGTTGACAAGTCACAGCTCCTGTTGCAATAAACTGAAGTGATGTGATGCAAAGGACTACACACGATTCTGCAGTGACAAAGCACACTACCTCCAGGTCCACAAAAAATCTCCAGTCCCACAAGATTTGGGATGACAAATGTGTAAATGATTTGCAGGCTTGCCCACTGCGGCCCCACAAACTTATGAAGTGACCAGCAGAAGACTGGACAATCGTGCAGGTGCAGGGACTCAGGGGCGTTAATCTGATGAAGCCCGCGGTCCAGGAGCAAATTTTAAATCATGGCAAACATCGCTATGAAGCGATGAAAGCCAGACTGATGAAATGAGGCGTGTTTATCACCATCTTTTTCGGCTTTTAGGAGAGTTTTCCGCCTCAGGTCTTACCCGTGATTATCCGAATGGACAAACGCTTGTGTATAAATCGTCTGAAACATTTCCTGAGGTTCAATGATATCAGGGAGTTATCTCGTCGTGACGATACACTGAGGGTATGTGATCCATAGCTTGGATTGAGGAAAACTGGAGATGACTGGCGAAAAGTCTCAAACCCACACAAAGTGTGGCAACAGAGGGGTTGGGGACAGCATGTGGCAAGATAACGATCTGAGACCATAATTATACATCTCCTGAGGAGGTCGCTCACATTATAATTATTTCAGAAGTGACAACTTCAGAAGTTACATTGCTTCGACTGTAATGCATTCGTTTTCAAACTCATGATAATTAAACTGCAAGCACGTTTTAGAAATGTTAATATTTGTCCACAATATTTTTACTTATTCTGTAATATGTTCTGTCAGCAGTTTTTTTAACATTTTCATAACGATCTAGGTTTTATTGTTACTTAATGTGTCTAGAAGCTTTAATGGAAAAATATGTACAAGCAAAAAAAAAGTATATTTGAATTTAAATATTTTCCCTTTATTATTGTAATACACAAAGATTACTGCACGTATTTGAGTATATGAATTTCCAAATATATGATTTTTTTGTTTAATTGTACATATAGTTTTCCCATTAAGAGCTGTTACACATGCTCTAATAATAATAATATAAAGATCTTTAAAAAATGTACAAAACTTTTTTCCAAGTTCATATTATTGATGTTATTCAACTAAAGGGATGAAGAAATTTTAAAAAAGTAAGTCAATACAAACACACGTTTAGTACCATAGAAGGCCTGTATGACAATGAAATTCCTTTTGTCTTATGTGACCACTACATGTTGTACACTTGATCAATATAGCAATAATAAGCGTTTCCGTATGATTTAAGATGAAAAATACTAAGAAGAAATATTACTTATATTCTTAAAATTCAAAATTATAAGAAACATTTATAGACAACAAAAATCGTTCAAGACACAAATATTTCTTTACAATAATACAAGAACGAAAAGTATTCCTTACAACTTTTATCAGTATAAACATGTCTCTAAACTTGTTTCTGCTTTATGTCCTTTTATTGTAATACTGGAAATCAATGATCCCATTTTTACGATGAACGTGCAACATGCAGGCCAGGCTTAGATAATGAATGGCCTCGTTAGGAATCCTGGAGGGTGAAGAAAAGATCGAGCAACCACATGCTGGCCTAAGAGATCGCATTTGTCTGTTTTGTTTGTTGTCGTGTGTTATTACTTGTCCTCGTATATTAGTTATGATTGCGATCTTAACGGAATAATGTTTTTATTGTCAGTGTCATAACTTGAAGTTCTGCGTGACAACAATACTGAGAATAATATGTATGTATAGTTGCTTTAATACAGCGATGCGATGTTAAGAGTTCCAGAGTTTCGAAGAATTTATGTGACTTTGCGTGGCCCCTTAAGCTTATGGATTCTCAAATGCTCGAGTGTTTTCTCGTGCAGGCAGACGATCTAAACGCACCTGTCTACCTTCAGCGATACCTGGAGGAAACTCAGAGGCAATACCTGGCCGTGACGACAGCAAACAAAGGCACCAGCAACGTTTCCCACATCAGTGGCTCCGGAAACCTCCCATCGTGCGAGGCCACCCTGCACGTTGACGACGACCTTCTGGATGAAAATTTTATCAGAGAACAGGTCGCCGCCGTTGACGCCGCGTGCGAAGACGCCATGCGACGCCAGGCTAGCTGCAACAGCGGCGGCAGCAGCAGCAGCAAGAAGATGAAGAAGAGCGGTTCCAGCAAGAAAGACAAAAACCGGTCGAAGGAGAAGAAATCCTCGAAGGCAGGCAGCGGTTCCGCCACAGGGTCAAAGAAAAACAAGGCTATCCGCGCCAGCATCGAGGATGTCGACGCCGAGGAAGACGAGAATGGCGCATGGACCGGAAGCTGTGACCCCAGGGTCAAGGCCGGCGGTCTGAGCATCGTGCAGGTGGGCGGCATTACGACTGACGACCCGGCCTTCGAGATGATCGTCTCCGATGATTCTTACGAGGTGATTTGATAATGGAATAAGATGGGGCGTGATGCAGGGGGGCGAGGTGTCTTCGGGAAAGCGAAATCACACGGGGGATGGGGGGGAGGGGTTTCTTGTTTTTCTCTTGGAGGGGAGGGCGAAGCGTGGGGAGGGTGGTATTTCTGTCGTTTCTACCAGGTAATCATTTCTCAACATGCTTGATTGTTATCTGATTCCTGTCTTCCCTCTTTTTAATATTGTTTTCTTTTTTAACCCCCTTGAACTATCAGTACCTTCCTTCTGGCTTACTTATGATACAGTCTGCTCACCTTATTCCTTTCTTGTTTAATTTGGATTACTTATAAACTTGGCACTTTTGTAAAGTC
The DNA here is from genome assembly GCA_004794655.1 of Marisa cornuarietis. Lineage (NCBI taxonomy): Eukaryota > Metazoa > Mollusca > Gastropoda > Architaenioglossa > Ampullariidae > Marisa > Marisa cornuarietis. Next base: position 1,163,367 of record SMMW01000605.1, read on the forward strand.
TCGCTATTTTTAATCTTACACCTTGAAGTTAATCAACTACCTCCATTAATACTTCATTCCTATAGTTATTTCTTATTTATATTCTGGCTTTTTTTTTACATAATTTTAACTTATTACTTTAATTCCTTCTCGCTGATTTAATTAGTCAACCCTTGCATATTTTGTTATCGTGGGGATGCTTATAAACATGTTGTCTTATCGTTGGAAGTCAAGCAGTTTCTGTTAACATTACATCTAGCCTTTCATCCCTTACCAACACAATTATTTACTCGCGTGCCTGCTGCCTTGTTTAGTTATTTATTACCTATTTAGTTGCTTGCATTCATACTTTCTTTTTTCTTTTTGTACTTGTTTTGTCTCAAATATTGAATTGATCTCTTCTTCGCTTTATGATTATCGTCTAGTTACTTTTGTTTTCTTGTTGACCGATGTAAGCCACTCATTTACTCTAGTTTACTGTCGTAAACTATTCACTCACGCTTGTTGACTGTCGTAAACTGATTCTCCTTCTTGTTGATTGTCGTAAGCCACACACGCACTCTTGTTGACTGTCGTAAGGTGGTCGCTCACTTTTGTCGTAAACCGATGGCTCACGCAGTGTGAATTAAATCACCTCCAGGTGGAAGCACTTTTCCTTACAAAATAAAGAACAACAACGGTCGCTCGCGCTTGTTGCAGGAGATCCCATACGCCACACGCAGACGCCAGCGCCTACGGGAATCCGGCCTGGATGGCTGGAAGGACGACTCTCCCTCGTCACTGAGAAACCGCATCATCAAAGCTGCCATCTGCACCTTCCTCATTCTCTTTGTCATCGGCCTCATCATCGGTCTTGCCATTCACTTCACCGGCTCCAGCTCCAAGGCTATCGACTCGGAGAGCTCGGCACTTGTCAATGTCAATGGCTACCCTGCTGGCGGGTTTCCTCTGCAAAGGGCAGTACGCCGATGACAGCACAAACTCTCCACTCTTGCCTCTCCCCCCGCCCGCCCGCCTCGTCCAGAAAAATGTACAAGCATAAGCAAGTGTTAATACCACCATAATCCTATGAATGCAAAGCAGGGAACATACAAAGTCTTAAGCCCGTTGTGTCTATATTTTGCATCACTAGCACAATATGCGTTAAGTAAATACATATAAAAAACTGAAATACCTATTTTGGGAACGAATTTAAGTTAATAATAATAATGAAGATTTTTATAGCGCATATTCACACTCATAGAGAGCATGCTCTTAGCGCTTATGGATACACAACGAGGGGCGTAAGAATAAACAACAGTACTGACGAAAACAGAAAACAAAGATAGAAAACACAAAAAGACAGCAAGTAACAGGAACAGAGAATATAGTGATTGTGCAGAGAAAGATGGGGAGACAAGTAGCGGGAGGGGGAGGGTAAGAAGGACGAGCATTGTGTGGACTGTGTTAGGAGTAATGCTCAAGGAAGAGGTGAGTTTTCAGTGCAGATTAAAAACTGAAATACCTAGTTTGGGTCGGAAGATAGTCACGAGAAATTGGCAAGTTTGCATAGTCTTACTGTTTTCTGGAGAGTTTTATCACACGTTTTTATGTCATAAGATACAGAATGGATTCCAAGCCTTTGTCACCCTGTATAGCACTATGAAACCCACAGTACAATACACAGTTCAAAGACACATCTTGGTTGCTGCAACTCAGATTTAAAAATGTTCATCGAAGCGTCAGTGAACCATACATAGTACTACGACTACATGAAAATATACAGACAACATGAAAACAATTATACAGGCTACGTGACTACATGCGGGTAGTTAGTATAGATTGTACATATTGTCTTATTCCAGAATCAGTCTGTTAAATGAGACAGGATAATGCATTTAACGGTGATTACAATCTCATTGAAATAGAGCGTAAGCCGTTGACATATGCATTTAAATATATATTTTTACATGCACATATGTAGTGTATATATATAATATACGAAAGAGAACATATGAGAGAAAGAGAGATGGGTGGGGGTGGATATAGTAAGGAGACAGAAACTCAGCAGACTTGCAGAAAAAGCACTTAAGAGTTGTTTTTGTGTTTTATAAAACAAGTGATGAACATTTCATACGCTCAAAACAACAATTATTGCTGTAGACAGGATCACAGTTGAGATGTTGTACTGCATGGCATCTCGCCCGACCACCTCACTTGTATTATTGCAGTTTTATCTTAACTTATCAGATCAGTTTACGATTGTATCCGAGGAGATATGTTGTTGCTGTGATATTTTTAATCACATCAGTTACAAATAATCCCTAGCAGATTAAGTGATCTCTCAAAAACACTGCACAGGCCATAGCATCAACGGCAACACTGTTTCTAAATGAATACCTACAGAGAAAGCTTCAGATAATGCCAGAGCGCATAGGTCAAAGTGCTTTTGAAATACAGCTTAATGACGAGCAATATGAAGTGCATTAGACTGAAATACAGCTTAATGACGAGCAATATGAAGTGCATTAGACTGAAATACAGCTTAATGACGAGCAATATGAAGTGCATTAGACTGAAATACAGCTTAATGACGAGCAATATGAAGTGCAGCTTAATGACGAGCAATATGAAGTGCATTAGACTGAAATACAGCTTAATGACGAGCAATATGAAGTGCATTAGACTGAAATACAGCTTAATGACGAGCAATATGAAGTGCATTAGACTGGCCTGGTCGGGTCAAATGTCGTTTACGGACGCACATTAAGCAAATTTCGAAAGTTTGTTGAGTGTATGTGGAGGAATGATGAAGACAGATGAGTGTGCTGAGGTTGTCAAAGCTTCGAGCGTGACTCAGGCAAACCAGTGAGAGAGTTCAAAAATACTTGTGTGCAATTTTTTTTAAAAGTGATTTCGTGATGTTCGGCTTGTTTGCCGGTAAACAGCTGCTATTTCTGCTGTCCTTTGAGGTGTTAAGATCTTGTGTGAATTTTATTCGCTCACCAAAAAAACTTGAGACACACTTGTTACTTTATTCTCTTGAACAAAAGTATCTTTACATAAAACATACTCTGACAAACTTTATTGGTTTGAAGATTTTTGCCTGGTAGAATAAAATCATTGTTTAACATAAACTGATTGCACCCAAAGAAACCAAACGGCACTACACCATCAGACAAATTTTAGGTTCTTGTCAGAATAATATTATCTTGTCTTTATTCTATCCTTTTTTCTCTTTGTGATAATCCACTTGAACTTAACATACAATGAAGCCGTGACGATCTAAAGAGACAAAAAGAAAACCCCAACAGGTCAAACAACTGGCTTTTTACAGTTACTGAAATCACTTGTTAAATCTGAAAGGTAATACTAAAATTATATTTCAATATTATGGGTATTTTACTTGCTTAACAGTATTAAGATGCTTTGTATGGTTGACCTGTGTGCAAGGCTCTGTAAAAACAAATATTTATCCTACATATTGTCCCATGTCACCTTTGTTACTGCATGGGTCACATTCCAGAAAAGTATAAATTTAAATGATTCACAATTGGTAATAAGTCATGCAGTGCTAGCAATGAAGATTCGTGCCCACGAACATTTGAGGATCTGGCTAGTTTAAAATATTTAAAATGCATAACATTTAAAAGTGTTTTCTGAGAAAATTCTTATTTATGACTGCATTTCCTTCCTTTCGTGATTTGTACCTCGTGGTTACATACGGCTCTGGGGCCAGTTGCACAACACATTTCTAATTTTAAAAATTTTGAGGCCTTAAATCTTTTGATATAATCAGTTTAAAGTGAACACCACAATTTTACAATTTTTAAAACTAAAACTGATTTAAGTAAGATAAAGTTGTTGAAGTCTGACTTTCCGTCCTGTCAGTACAATTTTTTGAATGTTCCTGTGCAACGCATCTAACTGGCAGAGAAGAGATTTTGCTTCTTTAGAACAGTTTTAATGCTTAGAAACATGTTGTGCAACTGTCCTCTGTGTTTACCTGTCTTAAGCTTTCTGAACGTTCTTCAAAACAATCGAAGATGTGGTGTAATATTTAAATACGAACATTGTGCAGATCGCCAGGCTTCACAGACAGTGCTATTCCCAGAATATCTCATTCAACATGCACAAGCAAACGTAAAATAATGTGTTGATATTTTCATAAATACATTTCTTGTGCTGGATTCACCGTCATTTTCACCACAGGCATTGCTGGTCGCTGTATGTGTTCGCGTGCGTGTGTGCGTGTTTGAGATCAATTTATAGATATATATATATATATATATATCCTTCGACTCTAAAATGATGCAACAATTAATCCTGATTAAAACTGTCTTCGGATATATAAGACTTTTCATGCGCATTGAATTGTCAAGGGATGCGTGACATCTGACTATGACTAGAGAAACCAAATCGTTTTTATAGAGACTTTAAGATAATAATAAAACAAGAACATCAGACAACTTGTTGCATAAAATGAGGAAAAACTGACTTTCTTCGCTCTATAGAATGGCATGGGTCCTACCGAAACACAGAAAGCGACTTGATTAGGTTAACAGAGACGCAGAGACAGGAAAACATGGACTGGACAGGAATACAGACGGTGAGAATAAACCTACAAGAGAAATACAAATAACCTGCAGCGTTGAGTGAATCATAGTGCACTTTAAATGATTACACTCTTACTCTTCAGCCGTAATAATGTTGAAAATAAAAATTAACTCTATTGTCTTTCACAGCAAACTGCAGTAGGACACACTGTCTAAATGTGCAAAAAAATAATTAACACGTTTGAATATAAAAAGCAGGGCAGTCTAGCTGTAGATCCGAAGCTGAATACAAATAAGCCGAGCCGGATATGTACACAATTCAAACTCATTGATTCGCCACCATCCGCTCAACGCAAATATCAGGCGACAGGCGAGATAACGAGGGTAAATAGCTCATATCTAGGGGTAACTTTAGGGGACATTCGTTTTGCCATAAAAAGGGGCGAGATGTGGGTTCGGCAACTGGCAAGAGAATGAGTTAAAATTGTATGCATGTAAATGTTTTTAATTGAGTGTGTATGCATGTAGTTGATGTGTACACAGTACCCAGAAGTGTTGTTAAAAGAAATAATGCGACAATTTTTGTAAATGCTTCACGAACAACAAAAGTCTACTTTATTTTACGGACCTCTTCAGTGTTAGGCTTTCCAGGAAGTTTCATCTGAGAGATAAAGTGTACAAATCCTCGCTGAGCTGTTTCTAGAGCCCTGTATATGTCGCACACGCACTTGAGCAAGATTAAGACATCAGACAAATCCACAAATGCTGTCTGGAATATACTTATACCTTGCAAATTTTTTTTTCAAAATAATGGACAGTGAAAAACGTTTCTTCGTCCAGTTCCGGTATTCGATACAATTCAGTTTAGATTGTCTTTCCTTGAAAACACCTATGTCTTTTTATTCGAAATTTTCATGAACTCGTTTAGCCTGTCTTTCCTTTCAGCAACTGTACAATTTGTTACTTCTCCTGCACTTTGTCGAAATCCTCTTCTAGATGCACAATTCTGGCTCATAGTCAATTGATGTTTGACCAGAGTCCACTCAGGGTATCTGGAACAGAACTTCGCTGAGCTTTCACGGAGCTGAATCCAGTCATTCTCGTTGCTGTTCAAACATCTCAGCGTTAAGTTCATGGCACTATTAGAACTGAACCTGTTGCTCTGAGTCCTCACGAGGTTAGGGTTTAGCTCTACATCCCCAGCACGTAGTGTTAACTAACAGGTCTTGATTAATGACCGTTAGTAGCTCGCTGTTCAGAAATCTGACAGTGTCAACTTCTAAAGGGAACACAGAAGGTTTCGTTGTCCAAAACAATAAATAATTCTTCTATTTCACACTGAGTAATACTAAACAACAATACACGCCTATCCTAAGACCTAAACATTAATGGCGACACACGCCCGCTTCAACTTTAAAACTTAATGGCGACACACGCCTACAATATCCGAAACAACTACAGTGGCGACACACGGTTACACTATAACCTACTCCTTCTTCTCTCTCTTTCAACGATCACACTAACGTTACGCATGCGCTCTCTTTCTCGAACATTTCTGACATCACCGCTTGCGTCATTCATCCAGACTTGCGTCATTCACCGAGGCTCACGTCATTCACACTTGCTCACGCGCTCGCTAGGATTGACCTAGACCCACTAAAACATTTCATTCGTAACACGTAGTAACATCGTAATCTCAAGATCCGGGCCTTGTTGATGTCCGAGCGTGCTTGAGCATGAAAGACCAGAAACGCACACAAATCGGCCACAGATGTTTCTGAAAGTTGAACACTCTACAAGCATAGTTAACTCTTAAAGCCTGGCAAAGGACACAGTATTTTAATAAATAGTGTGAAAAGACAGCAAGTAAAAGAGAAAAATAAATTCCAAAGTAACCACGATCCAAAAGAGTGTGTATATGGCCCGTGAGCACAATTCACACGTCTTTTCTCGACTGAGAACCGTATAATAGTTATCTTCACCTCAGACATCACTGTGGATGGGCTGTGGTTATTAAGGCTCACAATACTCAAAGAACTGAGCTTAGGCGCAAGGTGTCCACATACATAGGTAGTACAAGTGTAGAGTATGGCTCGATTTGAGTGAAGAGACTGGTTCTGTGAAATCATTATCAAAATTTAGGTGTGTACAATGTCAAACTTGAAGTAATTATAAACACATTCGAGAAGTTGAAAAATGATTGTTTCTGGTATTACGAAATAGTAAAAAGAAATCTGAAGCTGGAATAATAAATGAAAATTCATTTGGATATTAACTGATCAACCCAACAATATTAGATAAACGCCATTAGATCAAAGATAGCGCTTTGCTTGGTTGGTTGGCTACTGTAAGTAGGAAAGTGCTTCCACCAAGAGGCGATTTCGCACTATGGGGGAAACAAATGAACAAATCTTTATTTACGAGGGTAATAGAATAAGCAAAAGTTATCCTTTTTTACATTTAGCCCTCGGACTAATTAGTAAAAATAAAAGCATTACATTAATTCAGAACGAGACGATAAAAACAGAAATTATGTACAATTAAGATGGCGGTTGATATCTGAATTGGCAGTTTCGTTTTTTATTTATTTATTTATTTTATTTTTTTGCTAGAGCACTAGCAAAATGTGGTACATGTTTGCTTTGTCGGTATGATTAACCTGGGTATATAGTACACCTCTGCAGGCAATCAAAAAGTTTGGAAAAGGTGTTGTAGGAGTCCCCCTTTGAATTTGAGTGGACGCCGTTCTTTGGAGCTCTGAGGGAACGTTTCAAAAATCACTGGCACAATATTTTAGGCTCGTCTTGAATAGGTCAATTCTCAGAAGAGGGAGGGGGAAGAAGCCGGAGTACCCGGAGAAAACCGTCGACGAATCACGGATGGCTGTGCGAACAGGTGTCACATACTGAGAGTGGCCCGTTGCCCTCACTGTAGTGCTGATCAGCGAGTGTCTTAACCACTGCGCTACCGGGCGCCCCGAACGCTTTGCGCCTTTGATGGCGAAGGGAAGTCACTCCAACTCCCGCCTGCTTTGTCCGTTTTGAGAACGAGCTCAGCGATCACCATGTCGACTGTGGATTTAGAAGAATTAGAGGAAGGAGAGATTGCAGAATCAGATTTTTCCGAAGAAGAAAAGGTAGAAGTGGATGAGTCATTTTACTGTCGCTCATTTTAGAAACATTTGTAGCCTTCGCAATGGCATTCTTGATGGTGATGCCTAGCTAGAGGACTGCACTTTACAGCATATCCAGTCTTACAATGCTTAAAATAGTTTTCTACAAGTTTTCGATCGTTATTTTGTCAAATTTCTTGTTAAGTTGGTTGAGAAACGGTAGTAGTCATTCATTTTGAACGATCTCATTTTCTACATCTTGTCTGCACACTCCGTTGTTTTTCCACAACATTATTCGGTCTTTCAAAATCATTTTTTGTCATACTACTGCACTAACGTCTTTCGACCATTCGTAAATTCGTTTCCATAATGCGTACGAAGACATTATATCGTTATGGTCTTTATTGCGCATTTTGTTGTGCACTCAGAACAAATGTAAAGTTGTTCAAGTATTATATACGAAGCCATTTAGTCTAAATGTTATACTTTAGAATATTGGCATTTAGGCGCCTATATGCTTTCATCAAACAGACTCGACTTTTTAATGTTATTTTTAAGTCCATTGATGTAAGCTTTGAGGATGTGTATGAGCTTATTCCACATAAAGCAACAAACCAAGGTGGAAAAGATGCAGCCGGTAACTTTTATGTCTTTGACCTATAAAAAAATTGAATTATAAGCTTAATTGTCTTACCAGATAACGACTATATTATGCTTTCATGAAATCACGACATTGAAATATCTAAAGACTATTTTATTTCTATTAAATGTATCTACTGTCAGGTACAATCTTGTCTTAGAAAGAAGAGAGGTTATGGAAGAATTTTTTTATCCTGAAAATGATTTCTTTGTCTTTGAAAGGAATCAAAAACTAAAGGTTCAAGAAAAGGTGCTGGTGAAAATGCAGAACAGAAGTATTCTCTCCTCAGCAGCAGCAACCCCATGCACATTCCTTCAAAAGAATCAGGGTTTCACCTGCGTCAAAACAGTGAAAGCCAAAGTGACAGTGATGAAGAAGTCTGGAAAAAGCGCAGATGTTTGCATCTTAGTGCTTGTGACAGTAATGACAAACAACCATTTGTGAATCCAAATTATGTGAAAAATGGAGGGATGCCACGACTTCCAGTACCAAAGAAAAAAGATGTTTGGGGGTCTGTTTTGCAAGAACAGATTTTAACACAAGAGGTCGGAGGATTTAGCATGGAGAAAAGAGTTCCCTGTGACAGAGATGTAGAAAGCTATGACTATACCCGAGCAGCAGCAGATGATAGACCTCATGTAGTACTTAAATGTACTGATGGAAAGTCCAAAAGTGATGATTTGTTTGATGAAGTGATAGATTTAGAGGAGGCCTCAAGCAAGCCCCAGGCCCAAAAGCGCAAGAGACCTGTGAAAGAACATCTGAGTAACAAGTTAACAAAACAAAGGCGTGGTTTACACAATATCACACCCTCTTCAAGTGTAGATGAGGTCACATATGCAATTGCCAAGGTACTGAACGAGAAGAAAGTTCACCTTATCAGTAAGTACATAACACTTTTAATTGTGTACTTTAGTAAAACTCTGTACAATTTTATTTTGTTGAACTTGAAACATACAATGACCATAAAGCAGTGTTTTGGAAATCCGAGTATGTTTTATGAAAATAGCTGCGCAATATATTTATGGCAGTAATGAAAATAAGTATAAATGTTTAAAACTGTGTTTGGCATGCTATACTTTTTTTTTTACACAAGTAAATGGGTGTCTACAGTTATTTTCATTCCAGCAAGTTCCAATTCACAGTCATCTTTTCTGTTAAATATAATCTGGATTTTTTAAATAATAAATTTTGCCATTGATGTCACAGTGGCTTCACTGAAATCAAATTCTTGTTGGCAGCTTTAAGATGGATTGAGGATTTATACTCACAGAATATTTATACAGTTTATCTTTATAAAAATGAAATGCATCTCCAAATTATTTTAATAGTGCATCATAGTTTTTTGCAAATGACAAAAACCACCTGTCATCATTGTCTTTTCTTCATTCAGAAAGAGTGGTACAGGTGATCGGACAGACCAAGGCTCTGCAGTTGCTGGAGGAGACAGAGGAGAAAGAGGCTGATGGGGGAATGCTTACCATGGTTTGTTCTTTGTCTCTTTGTTTTTGATTCAATGGTTTAATATGACATAACTAAAACTAGGGCACTTTTGATCTACATATTTAATGTAAATATTTCAATTAAATGCTACATCATGTCATTTACAAGGCAGCTATTAAAATTATATGGTGGTATCTTGGAAGGCAATCTGACCAGAAAGATATCAGTGAGATGTGTTTGACTGTTTACAAATTATGTCATTTGTATATAGAATTTTTTTAAATCTTGAGATGGGATGCTCTAGTTCTTTGGTATTTTAGATATTTTTTGCAAAGATAGTCACTGCTTATTTTTTCTTGAAACTGTGTATTAAAGTATAAAAATAGGAAAGAATTATATTTAATGCTGCTCTTTAAAATTTTGAATTTGCAAAATATCTATTTAACTAACCAAGTTTTTTTTTTTAAGTAGTAAATGTGTATCTGTATTTGTGTGCATACTTAAATCATTGTCTTTTATTAATCATTCAGAATGGGTCAAGACGACGAACTCCAGGAGGGGTCTATTTGCAGCTTCTGAAACAACAACCAGATGTGACTAAGGAGCAAATAGACAAAATCTTTGAGGAAGAAAATCGCTGGTTTCTTGAAAATAAGAAAAGAAAAAGGATCAGGTGTGCATTTAATTTACCATTTCTTTCAAAAATTTTTATTTGTAATTTCGTTCTGGTACATGTCCATCAATTTTAAGAAAGGAATTTGGAGACAGGCATGTTTCATGTATTGTTGTTAATATTTCAACAAATAGGAGCTAAGTATGGAGATTCCCATTGTTTTTGTTCCTTTTAAATTACTTACAAGAATTTATGTATCTGTTTTAAAATAAAACATTAATACCCTTTTGTTTCCAGGGCACGACAGCGAAAACATCAGCAAAAAATGCAAAATGCACTATTAAAAGGAGAAATGGATGTGGAACCTGCAGTCTCGGAAAACCAAGCTTCTGGTGGAACCGGTCATGATTCTGGCGAAGACGATGTAGACACAAATAGGAGCTATTCAGCTGATGAATGTTCGTCAGATTCCAATGCTAGTTTCAGTGAACAGCTACAGACTGTGATTAAGCAGCAAGCCATGTTGCGTAGTGAAACAAACAAACAAACAGATGATGATCCACATGAAGATGTTTTGGATATAGAAGCAGAGGAAGACTGTATTGAGTGAACTCTACAAATCTTGAGATGGATCGTCAACACCCTCCCCTATAATAAGTTTCTGTTGTAATTTTCCATGTTTACAAATTGTTGATTGGTTCTTTGAAGAAACTACCGTCAATTTCAGACTATAAGCTGCAACTGTTTTCCCAAGCTTTTAACCCTGCAGATAAACAGCCATGGGGCTTGTTTGTGGATTTTTTTCAGATTCCAATTAATTTTTTTGATGACCTCCATGTTAAAAATGTTAACTATTCACATTTTTAAATCAAAGCTGCATACAATTGAAGCATTCAGATCAGTTGCCGAAGCACACAACCTCGTCATGCCAAAAATGAGACAAAATGCCTATGATGCAGCTTTCAAGCTGTACACATTTGCAACTTATAAACCAGTGCAGCTTAGTTGTGAAAAAAGTTTTGTTTTAAATTTAGCGGGTGTGGCATATATACAGGCGCAGGCAATGGACTGAAATTTGCGATAAACATCTTTATTTTTCTTTCATTTTTTTACAGCTTGTTGCGTTTTGGCAGTATTGATTTGCCAAAAATGATCTCTGTCAGGAAATTTGAAAGCATACTTAATAAAACTTGTAAACTGTATGCTTTATTCAGTGCTAGTTTTTCTGCAAGACTATTTACTAATGCATACAGCTTAAAGTGGAGAAGTATGGTATAGATAAAATGCAGAATCAAGAGCAATTTGTCCGCAATGTATTTTTGGAATCCCAGACACTTAATCCTCAAAATGAAATTTCAACTCAAAAAAATTATGAAGTGAATGAAAAATTAATTCAAATTAGTTATTTTCATGTAAACATCAAAATAAGTTTGACAGTTAAAATAATACTTAACTTCAACATCTATAACATTAGTTAAAGTTCATGTGAGCTATTAAAGTCAATTTTCTTCAACAATATGATATGACAAGTGTTGTTAATCAATATGACAGGTAAGCTAATGATCGGAGGTACAGAAGACGATCCATTGCCTCAGATCGCTGTACAATGTTGCTCATTCTCATGGCCAATTCAGCCTACTTCCTCTTACCACGCAACACATTTCTCCTACAGTTATAATATTTCAAGTTCACAAAATAGTTTTGAGTGTTATGTCACGATTTGGGGGCATTTTTGAGGATTAAGTGGCTAGGGATTAAATGTCCGGCCACTGTATTTTTGTAGTCAGCATCTGTGCTCTTTTCACCATCTTAAAACGCTATTGCTGCTGCCTTCAGGCCATTATGAACTGAATCAAGGAAAAGTGGCTTTCTAATAATAGCGAAGACTGCCTTTTTGTATGGTTTAGTGAATGGCGACACTCATTTAGAAAAATTTATAATTAAAGTGTTTATACATGTAAAGGAATTTGCATTACTTGAATTTTACATAAAGAACTACAAAATATAATTTTGGATTACAACATGGTGAAGGTCCAAAATCTCCTGATAGAAGTAATGACAACAAGTGGTTGATAAGCCAGATTCACTGTTTGGCAAAATTTCTCTTAATTTTTGCAAATGTTCCTAACAATGACAACAACTTATCCTTTTAATTAACAACACCCTCAAAAATCTGCAACACCAAGTATTGCACAGATTTATTTTCTGAAGATAAAACTGTTTTCAAAACATCCAAGATTTGCAGTAATAATTTATGCTTCATTCTCACTTTACCAATCACACAAGTGGCCTAAGCAAAAAGCTGTGAGTAGCAAGTAACTGAACTTGATACATTGATCTCTTTCTCTAGCTCATATGCATGCATGCACATACATATACACACTCCCTAACCCTAATGTATGCTATTTTCACATATAGTGGCCAGTCTTAGTTCCAGATTATTACTGTTATTACATATTTGCGCAGCTAAACCTGTATCTTGTCAGAAATATGTGTTAATATCTTACACAGAGTATCAAAGCATTCCTCTGCTCAAGTGTAGCAGCGCTTTGAACTCAGTCAGTTGTCCCTTGACCAATACCTGTCACTGGAACGAGCACATGGACAAACCTGGCAGCTAACAGGGCCCGCCACTTTTGCCTGTTTTGAATGATGGTGAGCAGGTCCTGTACAGGACGACCAGTCCAGTCTTCATAAGCTCTGACAGCCGCGGCATCGGCCATCCTCCAAGGTGCCTTGAAGGATAGTCTTCAACAAGGTTTCATGCCAGGTCACATGGCCAAAGAAGACCAGCTTGCATGGCTTGACTGATGCAAGTAGAGTTTCTTAGTGTCCTTCAAGTGTAGCGACCGTGCTTCGTACAAAGTCGTTGGTTCTATGTTCTCTGTATGAGATCTGGAGCAGCCATTGCTGCTGTTGCTGTATGCGATCCTGATGAGGATATCTGGCGTGGAGCTGCCGTCCTTGGAGATGGTCCCGAGTACTTGACGCTGCTTACGTCTTCCAGCTGTCCCAAATTTATGCAGATCTGTTTTGCAATTGAACTGTCAGTCTCTTGGTAAGGTCTTGCGGTGCTTTATTATTGCCTGCTAACAGATCTATGTTATCTGCAATACGAAACGTTCCACCAATGGAAATGGAAGTGTGATGGTCATGGAGGGTTTCACACATGTTCTCCAAGATTTTGAATAGCACTAGTTATAGGGGCACCCTTAACGTATGCCTACTGTGGTGCTTTAAACTCCACACTTGCCAGTCAGCTAGTCTATGTTACTTTTTGCTGTGCATTTTCAAGCGACTTGTGGTTTGGTTTCACATTAATAGGTAAAAAAACATGGAATCCAACAAAAGCAAAGTATAGTGGACAAGAACTAAATTGTGCTTTATAAATCAGTGGACCCAGTGACATTTTATCATGCATAAAACAGTTTGATAGCAGATTTCAGAAGCAGCCAATTTTACAAGCATGCAAACAAATCCAGGGTAAGCTAGAAGGTACGTACTGTAGTTAATAGATGATGATACACATTTACTGTTTTCACTGTCTGGTGTAACACTAGAGCCTATGCCTTAAAACTTGTTTCTGCTATTTTTTTCCATTGCATTAATTTTTTTCTTGAGCCTAAATTTATTACTATGAAAAATCCTTTGACTAAAAATGCATATGAAGGTAGGAAATGGCAGACTAATAATGAAAACATAAAATTAGATTAAAAAACTGACAGCATAATGAAGACTGCAGCACAGGGAGTAATAATCCAAGAGCTCAACCCCAAATGCAGAAAAAAAAGTATTGTTGGCCACAATAATTCAAACAGTTAAGCATCAGATTTCTTAGGTTTTGAAGCCATCTCAAGTCTGGTTAGCTCCTCGTCCCACTGAATAAAAATCTTTGACAAGGTAGTAATCTGCATTTAGTTAAGGTTTATCTGTGCATGTGAATGCTTCATCCTTTGAACTGAAGATGTTGATGGGAAAGATGACAAGCTTGTGTAGCATAAATTAGATTTGATAATACTGTTGTATGTACCTATCCAATACATGATCAAACGTTAAAATTTCTGATGACCCTTAATTACATCTTATTACTTCGATGCTCTCTGACAACACTATTCACTTGAATTAACCTCAAGTTACCTTGTAAAATGTAAACGCTTTTGAGATTGTGTTATAACCTATTATTATTATTAGCAAATTTTCCAGAATCTGTCCTCAGGAACACTCAGTGAGTGCATCTTGCGGCACTTCCCTTATGTACACAACACTGTTACACTATCTGAACCAATAAACAATGAAAGTGTTTTATCAATCATTAGGATTTAAGATAAATGACCCATGTTCAATCAGCTAGATCTCAATATTACATCATGTTACTACAGCAAAATCAGTTAAAGTATACAAGAATCACCACGAGCAAAACAAACACTTACAGTGTGACATCAAACCTATTTGCTGGGCTTGGAGAAACTATCAAATGAAAAATAAAGAAAGGAAAAATAGGCTGACAAAAAAGAAAAAAAACTTATGTTATGAACATGATTTATAATCTTTCAAAGGATATAGTGGAATTGTATGAGTCGATCAGTTTTGCTGCTTCTTCAGTCACTTCAGCAGTTTCATCCTGAGAAAGACAAAACATTATTTTAGACTGAAATGAACACTAACCACCTTTCCATTTAGCACTAAAAAGCAAGAAATGCATGTTAAGCTTGGTGAGTTTTTTTAAAAACTAAAATCTTACCGCCACAGTCAATATCACTCCTATCTGCCCGTAATGTCTAAATTTGCCGTAATGTAGCCGAACAATTTTATCTCCTGTTTCCGATGACAGTCTATAGTGAAACTAGCTGGTTAAATAAAAACAAATAGTTCTTCTACTAAAAAGGACAATCTGGCCAAAACAACAAACACCAACATCTTGCAGTATGATAAGAGATCATTAGTGTACACATTGAAAGCCCCATCTAAAATTCTTATTAAAAAAAAAGTAACTTGTTTGAAAAACTACAAGTCTCTAAATTCCCCTTTGTTGTCCTCAAGATAAAGAACAGGTTGCACTGTGTATCCAAATTTGGATAATTATAAAGCAGCTTTATTGCAGAAGTGTTGTTATAACTCTATTTGTAGTTTTACTCATGGGTAAAAAGATGTATTAATGCACACAGCAACAAGAAATCAATATGCACCATCCTATCCAGTTATCCTAAACATTTGGACAGGTAAATAATAGGCAATAAGCCAAGAATTTAAAAAATCTTATTTCATCGATGGTCCTCCTCAATCCTCAAAGTGGCATTTTTCTCTCCATTTTCCTGCGGGAGTGGGGGTACTTATACCTTTAACCAGTGTCACTTGTGTCTCATACCCACCTGCTGTTTAATCTGAATCTTGCTTAACTCTTGCAACTTTTCTGACAGCTTTGGTACATCTGGATGTTCAAAACAAAAATCAAAGACATAGTATGTAGTATGTTTCCATTTGTGGTATTTTTGTGTCAATTATCCCTTTATAAACTATGCACAAAACAGACAAAGCATATTACACATACCCTAAGCAATTCTTCTCTTCCTGAAAAAGAGTTTGAAACAGATTTTTCTGATTATATAACAAATATTCTAAAGCCATATCAAACACAAATAATGGAAATTATTAAAAACACAGTATGAAATTTGACTCTCTCTACATCCACAAAGTTTCAGTTATCTTCCAGACCCCTTTAAGTAACCAGAGGAAAAATTCTGCAATCTCAGATATGATAACTTATAATCTATTTCACATAAACGTCTCAAGACTTTGGCAGAAGCAATGATAGGTAAAGGGAGATAATAACAGAAGCAAATTACAGAAGCTCTTCTGAGTGCTCTAAAAAAAAAAATTGTGTGATTAATGTGCTCAAAAGAATAATGTCCGCATTAAATCATCTGCCGTTCAAGGCGTCAGCCAAGGATCTTCCTGCTTCAAGAGGGAATAGTTCATTTCTTAACCACTAAGCTGTAAAGCATCAAAAACTCTATTTCAAACACCCTTTAGGCAAATGTGACAGTTTACAGCTCTACATGTCCATCAATCAAAACACACTCTGGGCCCTCATGTCAGACAAACACTTGATTAATTAAAAGGAACCTGCTGCTAGCAATTGTAAATCCTTGCATAATGTGCCAATGCCTAGAGGTCAAAAGCCCAGCCCTGCTCATACTGAATTGACGTATCCTGATACATCCCCTCCCTTGCCACTAACCCCTCCCCTTCACCCTACCTTTTGCCAAAAATAGCTAAATGACGCTAACAGTTAACACTGCAAATTCCTAACAGGCTCAACATCATGACTAACCACCGATTCATGATGTGTTAAATAAATCTGATATTTTAAGATATTAACAATTCCACCAATTTTTTCAGTTTGCAACTATTCTACTTTCTAAAGACAGCAATGCTTACTGTTTATTTACTTTATCTGAGACCTCGCTGTTCTCAGGGCCAGCTTTTATGTGAGGGCAATGCCCATCTCCTCTCCTTTGCTGCCTTACCTTACCCAACCCTCTCTGGAGTCAGGTGCCCATTCCCACCAGCTGGGCTGAACTGTGCTACACAGGTATCAAACCGTCATGCCTCTTAGTTTGGATGCTAACACTCTAACCACTTGAGTATCTGCTTCTCCCCCACCCCACCCACCCCAAGAAAAGTGAGGTCTTTCGCAGATCACTCTCAAAAAGTTCATGGGACAACCTTTACCTTTTTACTTCATCTAAGTTAGCATGTAAGCACTTTATAGAAGCTTTTTCTGAAAAAATATTTTAAGCAGCTTGGACAAGTAGATTTTCTCTTAGAAATACATGTGTATTATTAGAGACATATTATCAGGTTTGGGGGATTTTTTATTTTTTGATTTCTGACAGTGGGAGCTTTTGGCATCACTTTCCTTGGTAATCCATATAAAATGGTCATAAAATAGTCAAAATCTTGTTTGCTCTAGTACAGAAAAAACATGTTTAAAGCATATCCCCTTGAATCAAAAATAATTTAAAAAATCCTATTACCCAGCTAGTTGATTCCTTTGATTGCCCTATACCATTTTTAAAGGCTTCTGCAGATTGGCTAGTCTTTAACAGTTGCTAAACAATGCCAATAAACACTTAAGACCAGGGACAAAGTGCAGGTTAATAATTTAAAATGTGTGCATGACCTAAATTTGAACAATTTTTTTTAGTAAATTTCGTAGAGTGGGATACAAGTAATTCAATGTTTAACTAACACACATTAAGTTCTCTACGATAATGAGAAAAATATCACTCACTTCGTACATGTTCACTGTTGAGGGCTCCTTCATTTTCTTTAATGATTTGCAACTGAGAGGCCATACGGTTCAGAAAATCTTCCTCTGATTAAAATACAAACACACTTGAATGCTTTCCTTCTTTCTCCAACCACGATTTTATTCTTCTTGTTATCATTAATTCATCTTGTTGTTTGATTTTGAAAAATGCATAATTTGCATTACACTAACTAAAACAAAGCATCTCAATCAAAACTGAACATGAACTTCATCAATATCCATGGTGGGTTTGTAAAGCTTTGATGCCATGCCTAAATGACAAACCTTTACTCAATTCGAAATCAGCTTTTCAACAGAAACTTGTCTGTTTTAACTATTAAAGATATCATCCACCAGCTCTAAATAACTTTTCAATGGCTGACATCTACACATAGATTTTGTGCAATGTTTTCAATATTGTCAATTATCCAATATCTAAGATTCTGAGAGAGAATATTGTAATACTGCTGCTGTTAATAGTAAAAAAAAAAACTCCTTTAATGGTCATTGCCAAGCTTGTTTTCTTACACTATTAACAAGTTTCCAAATTTTCCAAATACTAAAAGAGCTGGTAATTAGTTCTAGTAACTCCACTCTACCTATATAGTTTATTTTCTTTAAAAATAGATTAAACTAGGTAGGGCATCCAGCTTTGCCCAGATTACTTTCTGGCACCAACACTTCCAGATGTGATGTTATTGTCAACTTTCAATCTATCCATTCATTCAAGCTTATTCACATGCAGCATCAGTGTAGTGAAATAGTGAAACACTCGTGCTCTTCATATTTCCCCCAACCCACCCAATCTGATAGGCAGACAGATCATGCTAGGATGTTTTGACAACAGGCTTACCCATATCTGAAAATAAAGGGGAAGATAAAAAAATGTTGTGGTGCCAGTCACTCCCCTGCTCTCCCATGTCTTTGTCTTACACTGACTCCTCCCCGGTCTCACTGCTGCCCCCCCACCCTCTCCCGCAACCAACCTCTCTCTTTAGCTCTTAAAGGACACTCTCAAATTATATTTGTTTTGCATGGAAAATGGCTAGTAAAATTTTCTTTCACCTAGTATTTTTTCATTTGAAGTCACTAAAAAAATAAGAGAAAATAAGCATGCTAGAGAACAACATATACAAACCACAGTCTTCTATATGACAATGGATGAAAATTAAAATCCTGCCAAATTAGATAAGGATCAAAGAAATAGTATATCTTTGCATCATTCTCAACCAGAACACCCTTCCCCAAACACACACACACACAGAGCACATTGCTGCACTGTATTATTTATTTATATGATGATGCAATTTATTTGACCAGTTTTTTTTTCAGTTAAGATAACCACATTAGACTGCTTACAAACAACACCGCTATGCAGGCCATCAAAGATGCACATTGTAATTGTACATAGCAAACAGTAGAACCAAAGCAAGTCCTCTCACCAGCAAGTACAATTTCACTTTTTGCTTCATCTGAAAGAATCAGTTCATCTGTATAAGCTGGATCCATGTACTGACGCAGTTGTGGCACTAGAAGGGAAATGAACTATTAGTAATTTAACTTTTTCCATATCATCTTCGAAATATAAGGCATCAAACCTTCCTTAATAATGTATTATTACACACTAGCTCTCTCTCTCTTCCCACCCTCCCCAAACACACATATAGTAGTTTCTATGTAGTCATCAAACTCTATCTACATGATCAAAGGAGGGCCATGAAGAAAGAAGTCACTAGATGCAATCGCTAGTCACACTTCTTAAAAAAAAAAAAAAAGGAAACAGCAAACAGTGTCAGAACTACAGAACAATAAGCCTAATCAGTCACCCAAGCAAAGCAATACAGAACTGCATCAGCATCACCACTGAGGAATTGCTACCAGACGAACAGGCTGGCTTTGGACCAGGCAGGAGCCCAGTTGAGATCTTCAAATGTCACATCCTGTCACATCTTCAGCATCAGCAGTACCTTTATCACAACTTAATAGACTTAAAAAAAGGCTTTAAGACAGTGTCTGATACAAGGGACTATGGCATGTGATGCAAAGCTTCAACACTGAAGAGGGTCTTGTCCAAGTCATTGAAGCACTATAATAGCTCAACAAGCTGGATAAACAAATGTGAGCTTTCTTTCACATGACAGAAGGTGTTCCCTGTCACCTCTGCTATTCAACATCTTTGCGGAAAACATCATGCATGAAACCTTCCTTGGCCATCATACTTCCATTTCAACCAGTGGAAGGCCAATTTGCAACCTACACTTTGACGACAGCATAAACCTGACAGCAGGCACTAACAGAGACCTTACCACAGACTGACAGACCGGTCAAACACATATGGAATAATAATAATCATAAATGTAATAAAAGCATGATCATGTTCATGAGGGAGCATGCTATCAGCGCTTGAGACAAGAACGAGACATGGACAGCAGACAAAGGATGGAAGAAGAAACAACTATACAGATAAGTAATAAAAGACAAATTAAAAAGATGCAAAGAGGAATCAGGGAACAAACAGTAAGGATTTAGAGTTGCAGAAATCTGTAGAGAAAGTCAAGCAGGTGGATTAGTCAGAAAAAAAAGTGAAAGAAATGGTTACAAAATTATGTAGACTGATGCTAGGAACAGTGCACGTTTAAAAGATTTTATGGTGAGTAGATGGCAAATATGGAGGGGAGAGAGTTCCACTGTCTGGCAAAATAGTAACTAAATTTTGGTGACCATATGTGGTTGTTCTGGTGACAGGGATAGCTAGCATACAGTCATAAGATGAAGAGCAAAGTTGTCTGGGTGGAATGTTGGGGACAAGAAGTTCAGAGATGTTGTCAGGACAAGAGTTCGCAAAGAAATTAAAACATAGCACAGACAGTTTGTACCAAATGTGAGAACAGATGGGTAGCCAGTGAAGAAAGTGAAGGATAGGAGTGACATGGTCCCATTTCCTAGCTCTAACTACCAGACATGCAGTGGAGTTCTGTACTTTCTGGAGTTTATGAGAAGATATGTGGTGCAGCCTGCAAGCAAGGAGTTACAGTAATCAAGCTGAGATAGAACAAACACACAAATGAGTAGAGGCAGTGCATGTAGAGAGAAAGTGGCAGAAGGTGCAGATCTTATGGAGCTCATGATAGGCAGACTGACAGAGAGCTATAACTTGTCTATCAAGGGTCACGTCCGATTTTTCACAATTTTGGACAGAGAACATGAAAGGGATATTAGTGCTGCCCACCTTGACAAGTATTTGAGCAGACTGATGAGTGATGATCGATTTCTTCTTCTCAAGCAGAAGAGGGCATCCATTTTATCATCGCTAAGTTTGTTTTGTACTATCCAATCTTTGATGTCACTAATACAGGTTGCTATGGTTGTAATAGCAGAGTGAGATTCAGTCGGCAGGGTGGAGCTGTACGGCTGTGTGTCATCAGCATAAAATTTATGAGAAGCAAAAGTGAAAGTGGATGCATGAAACTTGAAAGTGGTTTTGTGTACAAATGAACAGAATGGGGCCAAGCACTGAACCTTAAGGGACCTCATGAGAAAAGAGAACACGAGCATCTCTGGGCCCTATCAGTTAGATAGGAGTTGAACCATGATAGTGCAGGTCCAGAAATTCAGCAGGGAATGAATGAATGAATTTTACATGACATAACTTGAAATAATCACACATTATTCAAGTTCTTACAATTTGCAAAAACTTGCTCAGTTTTCTTCTTTCCATCAACTGCAGCAAGAATCTTTGTCTGCAAGGCCAGTAGACTTTCAATGCACTGAAAAAATAAACAAAAATCTGGTTAACAACACTGTCTAAATATTTCTATAAAAAAGTGCTTTCCTTACATTCTTTTGAGCCAACACTGACTATAATAGCACTACTGAAACAACACATTAAACAGACACTCAAGCTGCTTCTAAAAGGTTGTTCAAAAAGGTTATTTCTAGAAATCATTGTTATGCTCTTCCCTGACTACAATGTTACTTTTAAGTTGCTTCGGCAGTCAAATCACAAATACTGACATAATAAGCTGTAACAGTATTCAGTATTCCAATATAAAACTAAAAATTAAATTTCTATCATTTGTCTTTTTACTGTTTCAGAAGAAAAGAGCTTACAATCAAAACGAAAATTTTACTTTTCAATGTCTTGAACAAATGACCAAATAAAATGTAATTAGTAGTCAGTTCATAATAATTAAAAAGTACAGAAAAGGTTCTGGAATGAACTGTTAATGTAACAAAAAGGTCAAAGACTTTGTTAATTTTTTATTGAAGTAATGACATCAGGACTGCCAGCATATGAAGCATTGTATCACAAAGAAAACACATGCAAGTAACAAAAAAATATAAAACATTCTAACAGTTCTTATTTATTAAGCACATGCAAATTAACAATATGTTATATATTTATAATTTTAAAAAATCTACATCTACATTAAACATGTGTTTTAGTCAATACTAAAAATAAATGAATGTGTACAATTAGCATTATTTTCCTTCGAACATACCTTAATTTCCCCCATCACCATTTTGTACCCATGCAAATTAAGACAATAAGGAATTACCTTTCAGTTTCAGTTAAGACTTTTCAATGCACAAGGGAGTGAAAAAATATATTTCAACCTAATCCATAATGATAACTGAAAATGCATTTCTATTCACTAACTTTCATTACCTGTATTCTGGGAGGTTTGTCCTGTTCAACACACAAGACAAAAAGAAAACCATCAAGCTAAATGCAGCATGCAGGACTGGGGATAACTACTTCCAAAATGCACAACAGCAAACTATGGAATTCAGCATACAGATTTTCTTTTTTTAATAACTTGAAGATTTTTACTAAAAAGAAAAAATGCAGAAATACAGAATACAGAAATTAAGGGACTTGTCAACATTCAAAGATTAGCATTAGCAAAAACACAAAGCACATTCTGAAAGCCATGCTTACTTTGTAAGCTAGATTTAAAACGTTTTCTTAAAAAAAAATTCTTTCTGGTAAGTTTTAATCACATTTATCAGTATTTATTTATCATAATAAATTTTATAATGAAGTTATTAAGTCAAACATCATTTTCAAGATCAGTTGTAGTTTACAAAAGTGATAATTCTATCACTATACATCAGCAGAATTTCCAGTTGTGTCCATGTAAATGTCAATGTGTGGGAGTGAGTGACTCCTACTGTTGCAGGTGGTAATGCTGTTTGCGTAGCATCATTAAGTACGGTTACTGAACGAATGCGTTATTGTTAAAATCGTTATTAACTGTGTATCTGTCGAAAGTACAGTCAAAAATTATATGTTAAAGCATCTATCTTGTGTGTCCTATTATTATTATTATTATTGATGCTAATCATTCAATTAAGAATAACTTAGGATAATGGTAATAACTCTTCTTGACAATAAAACCATCAATCACTTAATTCATGCTTCTAACATGCTAAGAGTGTTAAGTTTCTTCATACTACCTTTGGGTACAAGGCATCTTTGTCAGCATTTCCAAAAACGATAGTTTCTAAAGCACTAATCCGTTTCTCAACCCCATCTAGTTGCACAGTATCGGCCATTTTCGACCCTAACGTCATGAACACAACATAATTTTATGAGTTTGTAAATTAATAACAAAATAAAGATAAAAAATGAAATATAGAAGTACATAATAACTATTTTCTGGCTCTCAGATACGAAGAAAACGCAAAATTATTAATATAAGAACATAGTTACAAAGAGTGCACCACAGCATGTTAAGACATAGAACAGAGGTACATTCCAGGAAAAAACCATTTAGAAACGACACCACTAACTCGCGTAAATATGTGATTAAATCATAAAAAACGTAATATAATTATATATTTGATATTGTCGATGATACTAGATTTCTCGCTTCTTTTTGAAGTTAACGCCTTACCGTTGGACTCAGGAATAACGGGACTTTTCAGTGCTTTAAAAACTTACTTGGAATGCTTATCGTTTTCAAACTTAAACTTACGTTTTTGCTTTTTAATGTGTTTATTGAAGGCGTATACTTTAAGTGTATTTTCACCAATGCATAAATATTTTTATAAATCACATTAGTATGAATTATTTATTTTATTGTGATGCCACAGCGCGTGCCCAATATTCATTTAAAATTCATCCTTCGTGGAGCCTCACCCGCACGCGACAAACCGCCTCAGCCGGTAGTGACGTCACGACGATAAAGCTGTTGACTTGACGGATGACAGATCCACTGAACGGTTTCTCAAAGGCAAGAGGCGTCTTTCGGCAGCCGCTCGATTTCTGCCGAACGAACTACCATATTGATTGGGTAGTTGTAAATATCTGGTGATCTTTCGGTAAGGAAAATGAGCGGCGAAGTGGGAGTTTCGGTTGTCATCGAGAAACCTGAAAGTCCTGTCTCCTCGGATGGGAGCGATCGGCACGTTGGAAACCATGCCGTTAGAGATCGTGACGAGGAAGGTCCGATGCATGCCTCGGAAGCGCCTATTGTCCTGGTCGCACCGTCACTTCGTGTCGAACAACTTAAAGACGAGGATGCCGTGAGCAGTGTCTACACAAGCGAGGAAGAGGGAGGGAGCCACATTTCAGATGACGGTGATCACGAAAGGTCAGGCGGTACTGACTTCCCAATTCCAGACGACGAACTTCGAGACAAAATAATCAAACAAGCTGAGTTTTACTTTTCTGACGCCAACATTCTGAAAGATTCATTTCTGTTAAAACACGTTCGTCGAAATAAAATGGGATATGTTAGCATTAAACTTATAACATCCTTCAAGAAAGTAAAAACTTTGACAAAAGACTACCGTGTTGTGGCCTATAGCTTGCGCCAATCAGAAGAACTGGAAGTTAATGAAGAAGGCACAAAGGTAAGACGAAAGAGTCCGCTCCCAGAGTACGACGAAACGACTCCTTCAAGAACTGTTGTGGCAGTAAATTTACCTCAAGATAATCCGACCATTGAATCTGTGGCAGAAATCTTTTCAAAGTGTGGTGATGTGGCCTTGATCAGGATTCTGCGTCCAGGTAAGCCTGTACCGGCAGATGTGAAAAAGTATGCCACAAAGCATCCTGAAATTGGCACAACAACATGTGCTGTGATTGAGTTTGAAAAGCATGAGCATGCCAAAGCTGCATGTGATACAATGACAAATACTGAGGACTGGCGAAATGGCATGCGTGTGGTGTTGCTTGCTGTTCCAAAGAAAAAGAAGGATGAAATCAAAGATGGTGAAGCATCAGGTGAAGAAGGGATGAATGATGAGAAGAAGAAAAAAAAGCGTGCAGGGCGTAAAAAGAAGACACGAGTAGATGAACTTTCAATTGAAAATGACTCTTCATGTTACAGCAGTGGTTCTGAAGGTGATGGCCCAGGTGTTCCAAGATCACTAAATCGTTCCGCAGACTCAAATCACTTGAGCCCACATACCACCCCACGATCATCCCCTCGTTCTAGTCCTCGTCCACATCGTGTTCATGGTAAATCACCACTGACAGATGGAACTACTGGTAGTGATGCTCAGAGAATAAGCCCTCGCAGCAGCCCAGAAATGTCTCGCCGTAAGAATCAGGAGCCGTGTACTGGTGAAAGTGCACCATCAAGTCCTTGGGTGCAGCGCAGGCTTCGTGCTGCACATCAGGACACTAGTACGAGCCCCTTGAGCAGTCCTTTGATGGGTCGTCGAAACTTGGATGGAACCATTATACCTGGGACCTCTCCCAAGATGCTGGACATGACAGGTGTGGTACGCCAGCCTCGAGGCCCTGACGGGTCCAACGGATTTTACGGAGGTCTTGGTCGTGGTAAGCCACGCAGCAATACCATAGCATGAACAGTGTAGAACAGAGGAAAGTGTGCAAGAGAGGATGTTATCTTGGATGGCAATAATTTGTTGGGTGTTTAATTAATAGTTAAAATTTTTAAATATATATATATATATTAGAACTAGCACAAGACAAAACATGAACAGCTACTGCAAGTTTAAGAGACTAGTAACAGCAATTGTAAACAGCAAGAAATCAGAATAGTTTATTTTCATGGCTTGCCATATCAACAGAAGTAGTTGCCACTACCATGTACATAAACTTTATCTTCATCAGTAGATCCCTTTATTCAGACTTATAAATTGAAATTGCATTTAGTTTAAGCAAGGCAATGAGATTGCAGAATCCAGTAACATTTGATACTTTAAAGTGCAATGCTTTTAGTCCTTTCAGTTGTGCACAATATTACTCTAAAACAATCCACATGCAGAGGAACTTTGCACATTAATTTATCATATGCTTGCATTCATTTGTCAGGATTGACTATTGTGCATAATTGTTCCCCCATATGTTACGCCGACATTTTACTGGAAAAACTCCCCCCATTGGTGACAAAGCAGTTAAGTGTCTTAAATAAACACAAGTGACTGTACTACAATAATGGAGAACCTGGTGCTCAATATGCCTCATTTCATGTCTTATTTGTGACCTTTTAATTTTATCAGTCTTTTAGGAGTACTTTGAAAATATCCCAAGCCTCCACTCAAAATCAAGAGTATATTTCTTTGGAGTGAAACTGGTTTATGTCATAACACGTACTGTACAGCATAAGTAAACATAATTATACATGTATGTTTTACTTTCAACTGGACTGTTGAATTTTATTCCCTTGAGATCTGACCTGTGCGCCGTGTCCGATATAAAATAATTTTAAAGTTTCAAGACAGAACTGCTCAAAAAAATTTATTTTTTTGTACTTGTTGACTATTTTATGCAAAGCTTAGCAAGTTTCATAATTTACTAATACAAGAAAAATTAATGTGATTATGAGTGATATATGCATATAAATGATTGATTGATTGACAGAATGATTGTCTTGTTGTATGAATGGCATGCAAGTGGCAAGGATTGTACATAATTTACTAAGGGACTTAAGTTTGATAAGTTATTGTTTGTAAGTTCGAAATTAATATGCATTAAATCAAAAGTTCTAGTCACCTGTTGCCACTTTTCGTGTTACTGCATGATGTTGTATGTACTTCACAAAATCACTTTGCTTGTTGCAACTGTTTCACACTCATCTGCATGAAAAGCACACATTATTATGCATGACAGAAGTGTATTTATCTCGAATGCAGCTCAACGGTGCTAAGGGAACCTGGTGCTTGTGCTGTAAAATAGAAGCAGAAAGGACTGTGAAATGTGGCCAGTGATCTTTATTGCTGAGGCTGAGTAGGTGCAACATCTTAACATTTCATCAGCTTATCCAGTCATCATGCATCTGACCTAGCATATATCCACACCCTCACTGTGGTGAAATATTGTGGCCTGTTAAAGTAAAAATAATGGCCATTACACCTAAAATGTAACTGTCAACTTGATTTTTTAACATGCGTCTGATGAAACTGTGCATTTTGAACTTAAAATTTTTGATTGTTGAAGATTTAACATGTCCATCAACTACACTTTTGTCAAAATATTATGACTTGCACTTTCCTGTTCATGGGTGCAAGAACTTTTGCTGCTCAAGAAGCTGTCAGTCTGGCTTTCTTTTATTTTGGTGGTTTCTGAGAATGTCAAATTGGTGTATCCCCTCCACCAAATGTTAATTGCTTGTGAATGCATGAGTGTGTGGAGGGGGGTTATTTGTTTCTCAACAAACCTTGGCCTCATAAAAAAACCAAATGTTGTATTTTCAGTTTTCCTTCATAACACATTACAGGGGAAAGAAGCGTGACTGCTTTTATTAAAGGCATATGAATAAATTAGAGATAACCATAAATTACAGTAATGTCACCCAAATTTTTTTAAGGCAACAATCATATTTGAAAGGTTTTTAAACTTGTGTCCTCATGCACACAACGCTGATTATGAAAAAAAGATTAGGGTTCAAATAAGTTGTGATTGTATTAACAAAAGAAATCAAAAAATGACAAGCAATCTGAGAACTTAAAGAACTGACCCCAACACACTTGATATTTAAAGCATAGGTTGAAACCCTGGTGATAATTGCATCAATGTACTTAAAATGGGTGGTAATTTTTTTGGTTTTTCACTGTAATACATATTTTACTTTCAACTGCACAGTTTAAGTTTATTATTTGAGATGTACCATTTGTGGCTATCTCAGTAACTCAATAACTGTTTGTGACTTTCATCTTGGCCCTTCAGCACTAATTCAGTTTCAGTATTAACACTGTATGTGTTAGTAAAGTTAGCTACAAACAAATTATAGAATCCTGTACAGCTGTTGAGAAAATACATTCTTTTGTATACATCACTTAAAGTTTGCGGACCAGGACTGTAGGTTCAAATTTAATCTCTGACAAATGTAATTCTTTAGATACCGCACCTGATCTCAGGGCTGGACTAGCTAGCCGTGAAACAGCGTTAGGCTGCAAACTCTGCATAAACACTAAACACCAGAAGAAAATAAAATAGGACTGAATATAAAGATAGTGAAGTATAAATCAAGAATGGGCAATTTCATGAGGTGTAACTTTATATGATTTCGTGAAGCCTGTTTCCACTCAGAGGGACGAAAAAGAAGTACATGCTGCACATATGGTGAGTGGGGCCTGATTTATACGGCAACTTATCTTCCCGTGTGTGCGTAGGCAAACAAAAGGAAAGTGGATTTACATGTGCCTGCAACACTGCTCTCTCTGTGTGCTGCTGAGCCGGCCAGTTGCCAACTCTACAGAAGTTTTCAGGTACTGCGGGCAGGGAGGTTGGAGCAGAAGTAGTTTACAAACAGTGCCAGGCTGCTTTTTTGCTGACTTTGACCTGTATGTGCAGAGTAACTGAACAAGTCTGAGAACGGAAAGACGCAGGTAGTCGGCTTCAGATGTATCGCTCGCTATACGTCGGTGTTGCTCGCACACAAGTACAAGCGCACACTGGGAGGAGAGGAGTATCCACGTCAGTACAAATAGGTTCTCACACGGATAAGAATAACCTAAAGCTTAGCAACGAAGACAAACTTGCGAAAACACTTTGGAGAATACAGTCAACCCTATTCCTACCCCCCTCCTCTACCCTACGCTAGGGGGGTGGTGGGGGGAAGAAACTGAAACGGGATTTCTCATACATGACAGCTGAAGGCAAGAAGTGTACTACAGGGCAGGAGTGTTTCGTGATTCCGTTCAAATTTGGCCGGGTTCGTTGTTATATATATATAACAGGTGTTGGGCTGGAATGTCGTCATTTGTCGTGTCGCAGGGCGAAAGATGAAAGGAGACTCGTTCGTCCTGTGTAGGGAAGGCCCGGCTAGCTGCTCGACTTAGCAGTTTAATGTTCGCAGATTTAGCCTTCACTTTGTTAGATGTCCTGCGGTTTTGTGATCCATTTGCTGCAAAAAGATTTTTTTTCCCAGAGAGAAAAGGAAGATTTTATAATGCTGTTGAAAACCTTGGATACTAAACATCTGCTATCTGCAGATTTTTAAAAATACAAAAAGTGGACAGCAAAGACGTCGACGCCCCTTTTTATCCCGAAAATTTGAATTCGGTTTGGAGACACGCATTTTAGCCATTCCTTATAAAATACAAATGGAGGGCAAAAAAAAAAAAAGTGTTCCTAAGTATACACCTTACACATTTGCGGTCCTGGGTCGCTTCCTGCCACTAAGGCCACGACAGCGATATTCGTAACGCGCCACGTGGCAGAAGGATGCGACACAAAACGACTCGTCAGGAGGAAAGTGACACTGGCAGGAGAGCGACTTGTATTGATAAGGCTAACTACTCCGTGGTCTTTGTTATTAACAGCAACCTAAGTAATAACGCCAGCATAGTAAGGGTGTTACTGGGTGTACAAACCTGTGTGTGTGTGTGTGTGCATCAGCTATGGATGCTGCTGAGTTCTTGTCGCTTGCTCATCAGGTTTTCAAATCTGTGATGCGGTCTTTGTTCTCACCTCATGGTTACTGCAGTGGTAATGACTTTGCAGCGAGAGAACAAATTGTGGATCTACCACCTCTAGTAAAGGCTCGTTTTCAAAAAGAAATTTCCACAAGGGTTAAGAGGAGGTGATGTAAAAGCGTAATGATAATGTGCGCTGTATGTTCAGTGACGAAAAAGTCCCACACCATCTGCCATTCGAGTGTCCCAGGGAGGGCTACAAGAGGCTGACGTCACAACCCTTACCAACGAACTATATAAATATATCCCTTACACATCTTATTGCCCGCAAGCGCTGCTGGCGTCGCGTGGACTGATCGGACACGTGTTCTGTCCGATTTCGTTTTGGCAGGCAGTGAACTTCAAACCTGTAAACTCCGCATTTAGTCAGAAAACGTAACCGCGTTTAGCCTTTAAACTACACCACATTTAGTCTGCAAACATCATCGCATCACCATCATCGTCTGTACGCGCAGCGCACGAGAAAGTCAGTCACTCTAGAAACTCAACGTGTAGCTTCGTGCACGACCAAAGAGTTAACTTCAACTAAGTCGGTGGCTGCACTCTGACCTCCCCCCCCCCTTCCCCACCGCTACTTCGTCTCCCAAATCCCACACATTGGTCTCTTCTCCCACACATGCACCGAGCACGCTGACTTTTCCGTCCGCACCTACCAGTTGCCGCGTAAGGTATGTTTTCTGTCCAGCCTACAAATAATTTCGCGGACAGCGTCGTGGAGGCCGAGGCGACTGCCTTCTCGCACCCTCGCCGTGCGGGTGCGTTGACTGGACAAACAGCTCCTTCGCTGGGGGCAAATAGTGTGTCGTCAGCTGGGAGAGATAATCGGGTAGGAGTGCTAGTCAGGGCGGAGATGCTTGCAAGGTGTTTGGGCACAGTGTACCTGCACGAGGGGCAGAGGACAAAGCGATACCCAGCATCAATAAGAATCACAAGCAGAAATATGAATAGAGCAAACAGAGCTGAAGGAGAAAGCACGCCAGTTCGCGCTTATCTGTGGAAGACAACGATCAAGATATCAAGTCGAAATAAGGACGTTAAGTTCTAATTTATTTTGTGAGTCGAGGAAGAATGGAATCATTATATTTGATAAAAAAACGCATATAGGATGCCTATCTGAAAATCAGGTAAAGTCTCGTTATGTCGCCACCAGGCACCATCCACCCAGGCTAGGTGAGACGAGAAGAGCGAGATAAGAGGGTGTATGGTCCATAACCAGGGATAACTTTGCGGGGGAAACGTTTCTGCATGCTAATGTGGGGAGAGGCAGTGATGACAAATTAACATGTGGCAAAATCGGGGTAGAGACTGCATATAAACCAGTTTAAATTTCTAAACATTAATGACAATAGTGTAAATAATAATTCGAAGATTATGCAAAAGTGTAATGAAACTTAATAATGCATATTTACAATGTATGTTTAAAACCCTAAAAAATGGAAATCATATTTCATTAATCTTTTAAATAAATAAATTTTCCTTACAAAACTGACTCATTTATATCCAAAACAAACATGACCTATTAGGTACAGTTATTCAAGCTGCCTATATTCACAACAGCATTTAGAAGTACACATATTGTAGACATCTCAGAGAGTCACAGATACAGACAGGCTGTAAAAGACATTGTCTAGGCTATCACAAAATAATACCTCGGAAAACTCCCATAGTTTTCTACTGCATCTCCAGTTTCTGTTTCTTTTTTTTTTAATATTCAAACCACAGTTTTTACATCACTCATTCATCTTCCTTCCTACCCACTAAACCCCTCCACACCTATCCCATATAAGAACCAATGGAGGCAAGATACGGTCTGGAACGAGGGTCAGGCATCATTCCCAAGGTTGACTTGGTTACTCCGCCTTCTCGAGATGGTCCTGATCTGGCTGATCCTCTGCTCTCTGAACTCGATGTGAAGCTTCCTCTGAAAGAAGAGTGACCTCGCTGACCTCTTCCTCTCATGCCAGCACTAAAAATAGATGCAGTGATGGAAAACGCATGAAGAATGATCATTCTCAGCCACTTTTGTATAATATTGGTTTTCCATATATCTCTACAAGAAATTGCCAACAATAAGCTATCGTTAAAGGATGAATTCTGAGATGAAAGAGGGATGACTAAAATAGAACAGTAATAAAAGTTATTGTTTGATCTAAGAATTGCTTCATTTAATTTAACCGGTTAATTTAATTTCAATTATAAAGATACAAGTGAGATGTGATTCATACAAGAACTTTTAAGTTAAGAAAACGAACTATATAATTGTAAGCAGTCAGCAAATAATACATAGTTTTTGCTGCATTTAAATCAATAGGTATGTTTACCAACTTATGATTGACTGCAGCATCCACAAAATATATCAACTTTAAAGTGAACAATAAATCAAAACAGTAAATAAACACTCATTAAAAGTGAGGTGCGAGAACTCATCCTAAGGTTATAAATAAGGTAAGGAAGTAAATAAGGGTATAAAAAGAAATAATACCTGCTTCCACCCTTTCTTTTCACTCCACCATGTGGGTTCTTTTTCTTGGGTTTAGGCCGCCCACGCTGAGATAATGGTTTGAAAACATTTACATGATACATTGCTTAAAAGAGACTTGCTATTCCAATCATCCCTATGTTTCTTCTGAGGGAAAATTCCATTTATTCTGGCATTATTTACTACAGACTAAGTGTTTCTAATCAATACAACTTTTACTTAAAAATTGATGTAAGCGACGAGAAAAAAATAAGTATTTATCCTAGAGTATTTCAAGGACTCCAGCTTTCTCAAATTTTATGCTCAGGTGACTGAAAAATTGCGTTTTCAATCGAGCCAGGTGCTGGACATGTGCAAGAAGAAGCTAGTTGTGATTCTTAAAATCTTACATAATCATTTTGAAAAACAAAATAAAAACTCATTCAGGATCTGTCGTACAAAATCAACACTTCTTTTTGGATGCTTCATTTTACTCATTTATTTCACTAGCTGTAAAAGCTTGTTGAAATAGAAAATATGGTATTGATTTAGCTGCTGATGCAAATAACTCCCTACCTTTCCTCTTCCAAATCCTCTCCTTGGAGTGACACTTGTGCTTGGGGCAGAAAAATAAGGAGATGCCCGGTCCTCTGTCTTGTCAAGTTCTGTGTTGTTGTCTTGCAGATCTTCATTGGGGAAGGCTGTTGTTTATGAGCAAGCAAGACTGGTTCAGTAAAGTCTAATGAGAAAATACTAATGGAAAGATATATATATATATCATAGATACATTTATAAAGAAATTGTTGCACACATCGTACACTTAAATGCTTCACAACCCTGATATGTTTTCTGTTTCTGGACAGTATTTCAAATACTTCAAACTGCTAATTAAGTTAAAATCCTAAGTCTTGCGCTCCTTCACCCCTAACAAGCAATCTTAAACATGTTTCAAACATCTTCAGATAAGAGACAGAGAGACTGAGGAAGGAAGGGAGGAAAGCAAAGCAGGTGACAGGGAGGAAAGAGAGTGTGTGTTGTGTGCAAGAACACCTTACTTGAAAGCATGATGCAGAACTTGGTGGTTATGTCCAAAAACCGGTGGGCACCATATTTGTTGATCTTGGTCTCTGGCATTCCATCAATCTCCTTCTTCATCTCCTCCACAGTCAGGGGGGTCTTCTCAGCAAGTTGCCACAACATAGCGTTGGGGAAAATCAAGGCATAATTCTTGCTTCCATGCTCAGTGGCTGTTTTTTGAAGAAACATTCTCATTACAGTTGAATAATCAGACATTTCACCAACATAACCATTGACAGTAACGACATGCAGTTATAGGTCTCAGAAGAAGAAATGAAGCCAAAGATAAAAGATCTTGAGGTCTAACTGAAGGGATAGTATTATAACTTGAAACTCATAAGCTTATCTCTGGCTATATAAATATAAGGGGCCTTCTCAATCACCAGCGACAGAATTCTAAACACTGGAGATTATCACAAGCATAAATTTGTGCTAATATGACATATCATGTACGCTAATTTTTAAACTTCTCTGTCAATGAGTACAAGATCAGTGCATGGTACTGAATGTCACAGTGAACGAGCAAGACTGACCAATGGTCTTTGCCAGAATCACGAGCTCCTTGTAGCAGTTTTCTATCAGTTGCTGCCGACTGGTCTGGGGCTCCTGCCCAATGCGACACATCTTGTTTTGCTTGCGGCCACCCTGCACAGCCATCTGAACCTGGAAATTAAATTTGAAAAAAACTTTGCCATAGCCATGTAAGAGGCACTGTTTCTGTACAGTACGTTATGTACCAGACTGCACGAGATATGATCCAGTGTTATCAATGTAAAGACAGGTGACAATGAGCACAAAGTAGCTTGCTAGTGTAGATTGTTACCTTGATTTTATCGTGCATTAGGTCAGCTGCCTTTGAACCAAGCATAATATAGCAGGCTGTTGTGTCTGCAGCAGTAGTTCTCAGTTCCTCTGCTAGGATCTCTTCAATCACAAGACGGTGCAGCAAACGCTCTGCGTCACTTCGACTGTAGGCTGTGCCACGGCCATGGAGTGCGAGCTTATTGTGACCCAAATCCATGATGCGTGTGTTTCGCGAACCTGACATGATCATGACAAAGGGAATGAATGTTCACAATATGCTGGTGCAGCAAGCAGGTGTAATATTTTGCATACAACTCTGCTGAATGCTAATAAATTTTTTGGCTGTTACAAGAGTAGGGAAGTTAGTAACTAGGGTTAGGCTACTGCCATACTTCTAAGTAAACACAGGAAAAGAGTATCTTCACTAGTGATCTGGAAAGTTAGCTCTTCTCTCTGTCCAGCAATAAAATAAAGTAAACCGCACTTACCTTTAAATATCTCCACAAAATGTAGAAGAGTGTAATCACTTCTTCGACCAGAGATCAGCTCTCGAACACACTTGACAATCTCTTTGGCATCTTCAGTAACATCTCGAACAGTGAAAAGATCCTGAAAATATGTGTCAAAATCTTGGTGGGTGAATCTGTTTTTGTTAAAATCTTAATCCTAGCTCCCCAGCCAAATCTCTAACCCAGAACCAAAACATAAACCCCACTTGAGCAATGGTGTACACATCATGAGGCTTAGACTGTACCTAAAATAGGCTGTATCAAGATAAACATGATTTAATGTAGACAACAACAACAACACAAAAAACAGTGGTGTTAACCAACCTGTATGACAGCCTTATAATATGCAAATAGCTGGTGCTGTGATCAAACAAGCAAGATTACATGCAACAGTCCAGAGCTGACAGATGTACAACATATTTTGAATTATTCTAGCCATGGTGTTTAATGAGTGTAGTCTGTCCAAAGGAAATCTAGGGTTACTCCTCTGCAACACAAGTACAAGAATACTATGTGTATCACCGCAATAAATGTGAAACATGCAGAGAGTGAGCTTCTGTACCTTTGACTTGCAGTTATCACAGAGGGCACCAGGAACCACATGACAGCGATCACGGTCAAAATGGTGTTCTCCAAAATAATGCAGAACTTGAGATCTTCGACAGTCTGCCACATTCTCGCAGTAGTGGACCATGCGAAACAAGTTGTTGATGTGCACTCTCTTCGATTCATATGTGGCACACTGATCCACTGTACACAATTTTTGCAGTATTATTTCTCTTATATTCAAATTAGCTTACACAGAATCATATCTTTTAGAACTTTAAAATTTTTTTCAAATGCCCCTTTCTTGTATTTAAGAAGCCTTTATCAACTATATAGCATAATCAGTCACCAAAGAGGACACTAAAAATTCTTTAGACAGCAGTAAAATAAAACAGTGCTCTTTATGCAAGATGGTGCATACTTTTCCACGTTTAGACCTTGCAAAACATGAGATACAAAGAACAGCTTCTTTAGGATGCATGCCTGGATGTATTTATTATCAGTAAACGTAGGACAACAGTTCTGGAAGTGTTTCGAAATTCAGCATCTGTAAATGATTACTTTCAATGATGCGCCGCAAGCGTTTGACATCACTGTACGTGTACAGGAGTATACAGTGGGCCAGCATTCCATCTCTTCCAGCACGTCCTGCTTCCTGGTAGTATCCTTCCACAGACTTGGGTAGAGAGTAATGAATCACAAAACGCACATCAGCCTTGTCAATGCCCATGCCAAAAGCAATGGTGGCACAGATAACCTGAGGGAAGAAGAGAGGGTGGTTTCTCCTGCTGTTTTTACATGGTCTTCATCATATTTAAAAAAAAAAACAAAATCTTTGATCAAAGCAAATAAATGTACATCAAGTTATGTAAATCAGGGTGTGGAGTGATGGATAAATTTTTCTTAATTAATTTTTTTGACAAAAAAATCTATGTATATTAAGCTATTGAAAATACAAAGAGGGGAACACAAGGTTGAAAAAGAAAAGTGAAGAAATGGACAAAAAAAAGTATACAACAGGGCATGTTATATATCATACATGCTAGATACATGATGGATGATATTTCTCACTGTACATCCAAAGCAACCAGAACTGACCTGACATTTGTCACCGTTAAGCCAACGGTCTTGAACATGGTTTCTTTCAGAGTCGGACAGTCCTGCATGATAGGACTCTGCCTCAATACCTGACTTTTTCAACTGTTCTGCTACTGTATCACATTCTTTCCTGTGACAATGCAGTCAGATCTCTTTGAAATCTTGCAGCTGTTTTTTCACCAATTTACCAGAAGATCTACATCCAGAGTGCAGACACAATTGACAGATCATGATCTAAAATGTATATAATTAAAAGAAACCCTCCACCCACTCTTGTGCAGCTACAAAACTCCACTGTCTGTATCAAATGTTCTAAAGCATTATTATGGAATTCATACCTTTATAGGTATACAGGCATTTCATACCTCGAAAGACAATAGATGATGCCACAGTCATGTTTAAAGTTGGATTTTATTATTTCAATGACATCTGCAGTTGCATTGGAAGGTTTCTTGGGTTTCACAGAATACTTCAGGTTGGGACGATTGAAACTCTGCATAAACCTGGAACCATATTAACAATGATGCTGAACTTTATGAAATATATCTGGATTGTTTATATAAATCTATCACCACTTTTGCACACTTATGCATACATTGCACACATTTAT